>CM075725.1:1496628-2096628 GCA_037974335.1 Prionace glauca | reverse complement strand
GGTGCTGAGGTGACCGTCCTTAATGGAGACAAGTGTGTCCAAGAATGCAACTGATTCTGGGGAATAGTTCATGGTGAGTCTGATGGTGGGGTGGAATTTGTTGATATCATCATATAGTTGTTTCAGTGATTGTTCACCATGAGGCCAAAGGAAGAAAATGTCATCGATGTATCTAGTGTATAGCATCGGTTGAAGATTCTGTGTAGTGAAGAAGTCTTGTTCGAACCTGTGCATGAAGATGTTGGCATATTGAGGTGCAAATTTGGTCCCCATGGCTGTTCCGTGTGTCTGGATGAAAAACTGGTTGTTGAAGGTGAAGAGATTGTGGTCCAGGATAAAGCGGATGAGTTGTAAAATTGCATCTGGAAACTGGCAGTTGTCAGCATTGAGTACTGAGGCAGTCGCAGCAATACGACATCTTCTCCGGAGTCTTCAACATATCATTGATGAAGACAAACATCTCGCCAGGGCTATCCCACACCCCCACTTCTTGCTTTCAGACAACCACACAACCTCAAACAGACCATTGTTCGCAGCAAACTACCCAGCCTTCAGGAGAACAGTGACCACAATACCACACAACCCTGCCACAGCAACCTCTGCAAGACATGCCGGATCATCGACATGGATACCATCATCACACGTGAGAATACCATCCACCAGGTACATGGTAAATACTCTTGCAACTCGGCCAACATTGTCTACCTGATACGTTGCAAGAAAGGATGTCCCGAAGCATGGTACATTGGGGAGACCATGCAGACGCTACGACAACGGATGAATGAACATCGCTCGACAGTCACCAGGCAAGACTGTTCCCTTCCTGTTGGCGAACACTTCAGTGGTCACGGGCATTCAGCCTCTGACCTTCGGGAAAGCATTCTCCAATGCGGCCTTCACGACAGCGCAGAGTCGCTGAACAGAGACTGATAGCCAAGTTCCGCACACATGAGGACGGTCTCAACAGGGATCTTGGGTTCATGTCGCACTATCTGTAACCCCCGTGACTTGCCTGGGTTTGCAAAACCTCACTTACTGTACTGTCTGGAGACAATACACATCTCTATAAACTGTGATCAGTGCTCCTTCCACTCACATTATCAGCCACTTTAAGACTTGAACAGCAGGTTAGGTGTAAGGATTCGCATTCTAATCAGCAATCTCTAAACTGTCTGTGCTTTATATGCTCTGTCTGAGGCCAGAACTCTCCATTCACCTGACGAAGAGGCAGTCCCCTCGAAAGCTTGCTTGCTTGTGAGTCTATTATCAAATAAATCGGTTGGACTAAAACCTGGTGTTGTCAGACTTTTTACTGTGTTTACGCCAGTCCAACGCCGGCATACCCACATCACAAGTGGTGATCCTCAGGGATCAGTGCTGGGGCCTTTGCTGTTTGTAATATATATAAATGATTTGGAGGAAAATGTAACTGGTTTGATTAGTAAGTTTGCGGATGACACAAAGATTTGCAAATTTGCAGATTGCAGGATATAGCTTGGCTGGAGGCTTGGTTGGAGAGATGGCAGATGGAATTTAGTCAGAAGAAATGTGAGACAATGCATTTTGCAAGATCGTATACAGATAGAAAATATACAGTAAATGACAGAACTCTTAAGAGTATTGATAGGCAGACTGATCTGGGCGTACAGGTACACAGATTGCTAAAAGTGACAACACACTACCAGAAGGATGTGGAGGCTTTGGAGAGGGTACAGAAAAGATTGCCAGACAATGTTGCCTGGAATGGAGGGCGTTAGCTATGAGGAAAGGTTGGAGAAACTTGGTTTATTCTCACTGGAATGACAGAGATTGAGGTGAGCTGTTAGATTATGAGAGGCATGGACAGAGTGCATAGTCAGAAGTTTTTTCCCAGGATGGAAGAATCAATTACTAGAGGGCACAGGTTTAAAGGAGATATACGAGGCAGATTTTTTTTACACGTGGGGTGGTGGGTGCCTGGAACTTGTTGCCAAGGGAGGCAGTGGAAGTGGATACAGTAGTGACTTTTAAGAGGTGTCATGACAAATACATGAATAGGATGGGAATAGAGGGATATGGTTCCCAGAAGGGTAGGAGGTTTTAGTTAAGACGGACAGCATGGTCGGTGCAGGCTTGGAGGGCCGAAAGGCCTGTTCCTGTGCTGGAATTTTTGTTGTTGTTTGTTCTTTCTTTGTTCTTTGAAGATTTGCAACAGTCAAATTACCATTTTCCTTTCAGCACACTCCCGCACCACACTAGGATCTACCTGGATAAACGCCTCCGTATCATGCTGCATGGCTCAGAAGATTCTCATGAAGTGCTTAGCATGCCCCAGGGCTCAGAGATCGTTGCAAACCAGTCTGAGAAGTCCGCCAGTGATACTGCAGTGAATGGAGACCAGGTAAGGAAAATTGCATGAGGAAGATTTGTTTAAGAATCTGGTGCTTCAACTGCACAAGTTGTCTTCTGACAATACACTTGTTTAGTGCCAGCTAATTATCTAAGGTGGTGGCAGGTTCTGACTAATAAGAAGTCTGACAACACCAGGTTCTTCTGACTAGAACAGATGAGATTTTACTGAAAGATTAGCATCAGTGAAAAAATACTCTCTGCTTTCAAATCTTTAATAAATGCTATCTCCCAGTGAGAGAATTATTGCTCCCTGAGGGGGATCCTCTGCAGGGTGCCATCCATTGTAGATAAAATATGATTGGATTTGACATATCTTATTGTTTTTAGCCATTAAACATAAGAACATAAGAACATAAGAAATAGGAGCAGGAGTAGGCCATCTAGTCCTTCAAGCCTGCCCCGCCATTCAATAAGATCATGGCTAATCTGTTGTGTCTCAGTTCCACTTTCCTGCCCTCTCCCCATAACCCTTAAAACCCTCTCTTATCAAAAACCCATCAACCCGCGTCTTAAATATATTTAGTGAGGTAGCCTCCACCACTTCAACGGGCAAAGAATTCCAAAAATTCACCACCCTTTGAGTGAAGAAGTTCCTCGTCAACTCCGTTCTAAACTGCACCCCCCCCCCCTTATCTTGAGGCTGTGCCCTCTAGTCCTGCTATCCTTTCTAAGCAGGAAGAATCTCTCTACCTCTACCCTATCCATCCCCTTCATTATCTTATATTTCTCTATAAGATCCCCCCTCATCCTTCTAAACTCCAACGAGTACAGACCCAGTCTATTTAGTCTCTCTTCATAGTCCAACCCGCTCATCTCCGGTATCAGCCTAGTGAACCTCCTCTGCACTCCCTCCAAGGCCAAAATATCCTTCCGCAAGTGTGGCGACCAAAACTGCGCACAGTACTCCAGCTACAGCCTCACCAGTGCCCTGTACAGTTGCAGCAAGACCTCCCTGCTTTTATATTCTATCCCCCTCGCTATAAAGGCCAGCATCCCATTTGCCTTCTTGATCACCTGCTGCACCTGCAGACTGGGTTTTTGCGACTCATGCACAAGGACCCCCAGGTCCCTCTGCACCTGTAGCATGCTGTAGCTTTTCACCCTTTAAATAATAGCCCCTCCTACTATTATTGCTGCCAAAGTGGATAACCTCACACTTGCTAACGTTGTACTCCATCTGCAGGTCCTTGCCCACTCACTCAGCCTATCCAGATTCCTCTGCAGACTTTCCACATCCTCCGCACAATTTGCTTTTCCACTCATCTTTGTGTCATCAGCAAATTTTGACACCCTACACTCAGCCCCCTCCTCCAGATCAACTATATAAATGGTAAATAGTTGAGGCCCCAGCACCGATCCCTGCGGCACTCCACTAGTCACCAACCGCCAATCAGAATAGCACCCATTGATACCAACTCTCTGCCTCCTATTAGACACAGTAAAAAGTCTGACAACACCAGGTTTTAGTCCAACCTATTTATTTGATAATATACTCACAAGCTTTCGGGGTTAGTCCCTTCGTCAGGTGAATGGAGAGTTCTGGCCTCAGACAGAGCATATAAAGCACAGACAGTTTAGAGATTACTGATTAGAATGTGAATCCTTACACCTAACCTGCTGTTCAAGACCTGAAGTGGCTGATAATGTGACAGCCAATCCTCTATTCACGCTAACACCTTACCCCCATGCACCCTAACCTTCTGAAGCAACCTTTTGTGTGGCACCTTATCATACGCCTTCTGAAAATTGAGAAACACCACATCCATCGGTTCCCATCTGTCTACCACACTAGACACATCCTCATAGAATTCCAATAAATTTGTCAAATACTACATCCCCCTAACGAATCCGTGCTGCGCCTGCTCTATCAAACCATTCTTTTCTAGGTGCCTCGCTATTTCTTCTTTGATGATGGATTCCAGCATTTTTCCAACAACAGACGTTTAACTAACCGGCCCATAATTCCCAGCCTTTTGCCTGCTAAAGGCTCGCATTAAAGACTAAAGGCTCGCATTGCTAAGAGGACATTGTTTGATTGCAACACTTCCCATTTTTATTTGAATTTTCGTGGGGTTGCACAAAGACATGGCATCGTGGATTTGCTCTGCTTTCCTGACCTGGGGCTTGTGTTTGAGTTTACCAGTCCTGATTCCTATCGCTGGAATGGATTTTTGTGTGTTGCATTAAGACTAACACATGCCAAACTGCAGCCATGACTGGATCAACTTTATTTTCGCCTCCTAAACAAAGAAGGCAACAGAAAGGACAACATAACAAATGCTCAGACTACCAATAGACAGCACTCCCTCTCCACTTGAAAAGAAACAAGTTTTATTTATGGGGAGATGGTGACATTGTGACGGATCCAGAAGTCCAAACAAATAAATAGTCTGAAGCATCGTATCGAACCCCACCATGGCATTGAAAATATAAAAATGTCATACATGTGACCAGCTATCATTCATTGTTGCAAAAACCCAACTGTTGAATTAATTTCTCAGGGAAAAATACCTACCATCTTTACCTGGTCATGACTCCACACTTGCAGCAATGTGGTTGGTTGACTCTTAATATTGGTCCCTTTATTTTAGATGGGGATTTATTTGCCACTGGGGGAATGCAACAGAGATTCACCTGATCAATTTCTGGAGAGTAGCATTGTCATCTGAGGAGAAACTAGGGAGACTGGGTCTGTATTCCCCAGAGGGGTGACCGCTCCGAAAAAAGGGTATGGCAGGTACAGATAAGCCATTTCTGTTGCTGGGTGAATCTAAAACCAGAGGACATAATGTCAGGATAAAGGGTAGGCTATTTAAAACTGAGGTGAGGAGGAATTTCTTTACTCATGTGGTGAATCTTTGGAATTCTCTACTCCAAAGGGCAGTGCAAACTCAATCATTGAACATGTTCAAGACAAATTGATAGATTTCTGGCAGGTTCCTAAGCTTGGCAACATAGGTGGCCAAGGCGATTAAGAAGACAAATGGCATGCTTGCCTTGGTTAGGTTGTATTTGGATTATTGCATGCAGTTCTGGTCACCACACTACCAGATGGAGGAGAGCCGGTGGATGTGGTCTTTCTGGATTTTCAGAAGGCGTTTGACAAGGTACCTCACAAGAGGTTATTGCAGAAGGTCAGGGGACATGGAGTTGGGGGTAGGGTGTTAGCATGGATAGAGGATTGGTTGTCAAATAGGAGGCAGAGAGTGGGGGTCAATGGATGCTATTCGGATTGGCGGTTGGTGACTAGTGGGGTGCCCCAGGGGTCGGTGCTGGGGCCTCAGCTATTTACCATTTATATAGATGATCTGGAGGAGGGAACCGAGTGCAGGGTGTCGAAATTTGCTGATGACACCAAGATTGGGGGAAAGGCAAATTGTGCGGAGGGTGTGGAGAGTCTGCAGAAGGATCTAGATAGGCTGGGCGAATGGGCCAGGAAATGGCAAATGGAATTTAATGTTGGCAAGTGTGAGGTGGTCCACTTTGGTAGGAGGAATGGTAGGAAGGACTATTACTTACGGGGCGAAAAACTGCAGCAGGCGACGGTGCAGAGGGACCTCGGGGTCCTTGTGCATGAGTCGCAAAAACCCAGCTTGCAGGTGCAGCAGGTGGTCAGGAAGGCGAATGGGATGCTGGCCTTCATAGCGAAGGGGATTGAATATAAAAGTAGGGAGGTCTTGCTGCAGCTGTATAGGGCATTGGTGAGGCCGCAGCTGGAGTACTGTGTGCAGTTTTGGGCGCCGCACCTGCGCAAGGATGTTTTGGCCCTGGAGGGAGTGCAGAGGAGGTTTACTCGGCTGATACCGGAGTTGAGGGGATTGAGCTATGAGGAGAGGCTGAATAAACTAGGCTTGTACTCGTTAGAGTTTAGAAGAATGAGGGGAGATCTCATTGAGACGTATAAGATGATGAATGGGATGGATAGGATAGAGGTGGAGAGACTGTTCCCGCTCAAAAAAGACAGTAGGACTAGGGGGCACAGCCTCAAGATAAAGGGGGGGGCGGTTTAGAACAGAGTTGAGGAGGAACTTCTTCACTCAAAGGGTGGTGAATCTCTGGAATTCTCTGCCCGTTGAAGTGGTGGAGGCTGCCTCGCTAAATATTTTTAAGAAACGGGTTGATGGGTTTTTGATAAGAGAAGGGATTAAGGGTTATGGGGAGAGGGCGGGAAGGTGGAGCTGAGTCACGACAGATCAGCCATGAT
The DNA here is from genome assembly GCA_037974335.1 of Prionace glauca. Taxonomy (NCBI): domain Eukaryota; kingdom Metazoa; phylum Chordata; class Chondrichthyes; order Carcharhiniformes; family Carcharhinidae; genus Prionace; species Prionace glauca. The sequence goes on along the minus strand of CM075725.1, from coordinate 2,090,033 downwards.
CTTATTGAATGGCGGGGCAGGCTCGAAGGGCCAGATGGCCTACTCCTGCTCCTATTTCTTATGTTCTTATGTTCTTATGATATGAAAGCTTTGTCGAGAGTGCAAAGAAGGGAGGCACAGACAGGGTGGATAGTCAGAGGCTTTTTCCCAAAGTGGAATTGTCAATCACAAGGGGGCACAGGTTCAAAGTGACAGGGGGAAAGTTTAAGGGAGATATGTGGGGGAGGTTTTTCAGGCAGAGAGTGATAAAAACATAAGAGGGGATTAAGGGTTATGGGGAGAGGGCGGGAATGTGGAACTGAGCCATGACAGATCAGCCATGATCTTATTGAATGGCGGGGCAGGCTTGAAGGGCTAGATGGCCTACTCCTGCTCCTATTTCTTATGTTCTTATAAGAACTAGGAGCAGGAGTAGGCCATCTGGCCTCTCGAGCCTGTTCTGCCATTCAATAAGATCATGGCTGATCTTTTTGTGGACAGGCTTCACTTACCTGCCTGCTCACCATAACCCTCAATTCCTTTACTGTTCAAAAATGTATCTATCCTGGTCTTAAAAACATTCAATGAGGGAGCCTCAACTGCTTCACTGGGCAGGGAATTCCACAGATTCACAATCCTTTGTGTGAAGAAATTCCTTCTCAGCTCAGTCCTAAATCTACTCTCCCTTATTTTGAGGCTATGCCCCCAGTTTAGTTTCACCCGCCAGTGGAAACAACTTTCCTGCTTCTATATTATCTATTCCCTTCATAATCTTATGGTTCTAAAAGATCTCCTCTCATTCTTCTGAATTCCAATGAGTATAGCCCCAGTCTACTCAGTCTCTCCTCATAAGCCGACCCTCTCAACTCCAGAATCAACCTAGTGAATCTCCTCTGTACTCACTCCAGTGCCAGTATATCCTTTCTCAAGTAAGGGGATCAAAACTGTACACAGTACTCCAGATGTGGCCTCACCAACACTTTGTGCAGCTGCAACATAACCTCACTGTTTTTAAACTCCATCCCTCTCGCAATGAAGGACAAAATTCCATTTGCCTTCTTAATTACCTGCTGTACCTACAAACTAACTCCTTGTGATTCCTGCACAAGGACACCCAGGTCCCTCTGCACAGCAGCATTTTTACTATTTAAATAATGCTGTTATTCCTCCCAAAATGGATGATCTCACATTTATCAACATTGTACTCCATCTGCCAGACCCTCACCCACTCAGACTATTTATATCCCTTTGCAAACTTCCAGCATCCTCTGCACACTTTGCTGTTCCACCCACCTTAGTGTCATCTGTGAATTTTGACACACTACACTTGGTCCCCAACTCCAAATCATCTGTGTAAATTGTAAACAATTGCAGTCCCTGAGGCACACCATTACCCATTGATCACCAACCAGAAAAACACCCATTTACTCCCACTCTTTGCCTTCTGTTAGTTAACCGATCTTCTATCCATGTTAATACATTACCCATAACATTGTGCACCTTTATCTTATGTAGCAGTCTTTGGTGCGGCACCTTGTCAAATGCCTTCTGGAAATCCAGATACACCACATCCACAGGTTCCCCATTGTCCACTGCACATATAATGTTCTCAAAGAATTCCACCAAATTAATCAAATATGATTTGTCCTTCATGAACCCATGTTGCATCTTACCAATGGGACAATTTATATCCAGATGTCCCGCTATTTCTTCCTTGATGATAGATTCAAGCATTTTCCCTACGACAGAAGTTAAGCTAACCAGCCTGTAGTTACCAGCCTTTTGTCAATCTCCTTCTTTAAACAGTGGCATCACATTTGCTGTTTTCCAATTTGTGGAAACCACCCCAGGGTCCAGCGAATTTCGGTAAATTACCACTAATGCATGTTATTTCTCCTTCCATCGCAAACAGACTCAAGAACAGCTTCTTCCTTACTGCTATCAGACTTTTGAATGGACCTACTTTGCGTTAAGTTGATCTTCCTGTACACCCTAGCTATGACTGTAACTCTACATTCTGCACTCTCTCCTTTCCTTCTCTATGAATGGTACATTTTGTCTGTATAGAGCGCAAGAATACTTTCTACTGTATACTAATAATAAATCAAATTAAATCAAGTTACTGGCTGAACATAGAACGTAGACATGGTCCACAGACTGGACCATGCCACCTGGCATTCTCGCATCCCCCGCAGGTCAGTCAGGTCCGTGAGGAGCATGTCATCGGCGGAGGCCGACAGGACCACCCCTATGTCCGGGCCGCGCAGAGTCAGACCAAACAACCTCCTCCGCAAGAGGCATAAGAACATAAGAAATAGGAGCAGGAGTAGGCCATCTGGCCCTTCGAGCCTGCCCCGCCATTCAATAAGATCATGGCTGATCTGTCGTGGCTCAGTTCCACATTCCCGCCCTCTCCCCATAACCCTTAATTCCCTCTCTTATCAAAAACCCATCAACCCGCTTCTTGAAAATATTTAGCGAGGCAGCCTCCACCACTTCAACGGGCAGAGAATTCCAGAGATTCACCACCCTTTGAGTGAAGAAGTTCCTCCTCAACTCCGTTCTAAAACGCCCCCCCCTTTATCTTGAGGCTGTGCCCCCTAGTCCTACTGTCTTTTCTGAGCGGGAAGAGTCTCTCCACCTCTATCCTATCCATCCCATTCATCATCTTATACGTCTCAATGAGATCTCCCCTCATTCTTCTAAACTCCAATGAGTACAAGCCTAGTTCATTCAGCCTCTCCTCATAGCTCAACGCCCTCAACTCCGGTATCAGCCTAGTAAACCTCCTCTGCACTCCCTCCAAGGCCAAAATATCTTTGCGCAGGCGCGGCGCCCAAAACTGCACACAGTACTCCAGCTGCGGCCTCACCAATGCCCGATACAGCTGCAGCAAGACCTCCCTACTTTTATATTCAATCCCCCTCGCTATGAAGGCCAGCATCCCATTCGCCTTCCTGACCACCTGCTGCACCTGCAAGCTGGGTTTTTGCGACTCATGCGTAAGAACCCCGAGGTCCCTCTGCACCGTCGCCCCGTAAGTAATAGTCCTTCCTATCATTCTTCCTACCAAAGTGGACCACCTCACACTTGCCAACATTAAATTCCATTTGCCAGTTCCTGGCCCATTCGCCCAGCCTATCTAGATCCTTCTGCAGACTCTCCACACCCTCCGCACAATTTGCCGTTCCCCCAATCTTGGTGTCATCCGCAAATTTCGACACCCTGCACTCGGTTCCCTCCTCCAGATCATCTATATAAATGGTAAAAAGCTGAGGCCCCAGCACTGACCCCTGTGACACTCCACTAGTCACCATCCGCCAATCCGAATAGCATCCATTGACCCCCACTCTCTGCCTCCTATTTGACAACCAATCCTCTACCCACGCTAACACCCTACCCCCAACTCCAAGTCCCCTGACCTTCTGCAATAACCTCTTGTGAGGTACCTTGTCAAACACCTTCTGAAAATCCAGAAAGACCACATCCACCGGCTCTCCTCTATCCACCGCCCTAGACACATCCTCATAGAACTCCAGTAAATTTGTCAGGAACAGTTCCACGCATATAGAGTAGAGTTGGCCGGACAAGGAGCAGCTCTGCTGTACTCCTCTCCCAAAGTGAAGGGGCACCGTCAGCGACCCGTTAACCTTAATCAGACACTCTGCGGCAGAGTACACTAATCGGATCCGGGCGACAAAATGCGTCCCGAACCCGAATGCCCGCAGAGTTCCAAGTAAATACTTGTGCTCCACCCTGTCAAACGCCTTCTCCTGATTGAGTGATAAGAAGACGCTGGTCAGACCAGCCCTCTGGGAATGGTGAGTCAGGTCCCAGACCAGATGAATATTGTTGTGGATGGAATGGCCCGGGACCATGTAGTACTGGTCAGGGTGGATCATGTGGTCCAGCACAGATGTGAGGCGTGAAGACAATGCTGTGGCAAAGATTTTATAATCCGTGCTGTGGAGGGAGACCGGGTGCCAGTTTTTAAGTTGCCGGAGATCCCCCTTCTTTGGCAGCAGAGCTATGACTGCCCTGCTCCCCAGTAGCAATGCTCTCCCCCACGACCCCCGCATAGTTGTTCCCCAGGACATCCCAGAGCGCCCTGAAAAACTCAATGGTCAGCCCATCCAGCCCCTGGGCCTTTCCCCTTTGGAGGCTATCGAGGGCGCCGGTCAGCTTGGCCACAGTGATGGGGGCCTCAAGCCTGCCACCGCCCTCCGGGCCGATTTGCGGAAGGTCCTCCCACAGAACTCTGCAGGCATCCTCGCTGGACAGATCCGGAGAGAAGAGTGAGGTGTAATAATCCTGGGCGATGGCTTGGATACCCTCCGGATCCGAGACGGGGGAACCGTCGTCGGCCAGCAGCGTAAGGAGCTACTGACGGTTAGCCCACCCCTTTTCCCAGCGAGTAGAAGAAGGGAGAGCCGCGGTCCAGATCCACTTGGAACTGGAGCCATGACCTCATGTACATGCCACGAGACCTGATGAGGTCCCACAGCGCGTCCTTCTTCTCCCTGTTCTCCAGACGTAGGGCCGGGTCCGTGTCGAGCTGACTGAGACACGCCTCCAGGTTGAACAACTCCTTCTCCAACTCCTCAAGCCTGGATTTCTGCCTCTTCATCGACCCCCTCACATACTCCTGACAGAAGGTACGGACGTGAGTCTTGCCCACATCCCACCAACGCCTCAGGGAGGGGGAGCCTCCCCGCTTCCTTCTCCAGCCGGCCCAGAATCGACGGAACGAGTCCAGGAAGCGCTTGTCCTCCAGCAGCGAGTTGTTAAAATGCCGAAACGTGGACCCCCGCTGGACGCGGGACAGGACAAAGTCCGCCCACACCGGGTGGTGATCCGTGCTCAGCACCTGCCACATGGAGGCCGACGGCACACCGTACACGTACGCCCTCGAAACGTAAAGGCGGTCGATTCTGGACGCTCTGGCCCCAGGCCTCACGTAAGTGAAAGCTCTGGAGCCGGGATGGAGATGTCTCCAGACGTCCACCAAGTGGTGGGCTCCGAGCAGGTCCCGCAACTTCACCATCGCCAGGGTGCGTCACAAGGGGCCGGCGCGGTCCCCTGCCTCGAGGGTGCAGCTGAAATCCCCCCGAGGACGATGCATTCACCCCCTGCCATGGTGTTGAGACGAGCGGACAGTTTCTGGTAGAAAGTGGTTTGCTGCGGCCCGGCAGTCGGGGTGTAGACGTTCACAAAGTGAGTGACCACACCCCCCTCACGGATCGTCAAGTGCAGCAACCAGCCTGGCACCGGCTCCTTGACCCCCAGGATCTCCGGCTGAAAATGTGGGGCCAACAAGATCGCCACCCCGCTGGAAGTGAGCGTGAGGTGGCTCATGTAGACACCACACACACACTCAGCTCCCCCCCCCCCCCCCCCCGCCCCATTCCAGGTGCCAAAGGGCTTCGGCTCCCAAAATGGTACAGGTTTCTTGCAGGAAACACACCGCATACTTCCTGTCACGGAGGACGGAGAAGTTCTGGAACCTGCGGAGCGGTTCGCTGCTGACGTTGACGTTGAGACTGGCTTGATAAAGGTCCCGGGTTCCCCAGAGGGGATGAGGGGCACGAGGGAGTCCCCCGCCTCACTCAAGGTGGACCCTGAAACAGACCCCGTGCCCACCACTGAGCAGCTTACCTCCTCAGGACCCTCGCCCTCCGACTCCGTGTCCCCCGCCACAGGGCGTGTGGCAGGCGACACGGAGCCGCCAACTAGCCCTGGCTCCTCCCCGATCCCACCTCCAGATCGGCGGAGGAGGGGGTCCCCGTGGGCTCTTTACATTTTCTTTCCGTTTCTGGGTCCGTGCCTGAAACTGACCGGGTGGAACGAGACCGTGGGGGTCCCGCTCTCACCCGGCCCGGGGGAGTTCCATCTGAAACTGACCGGGTGGAACGAGACCGTGGGGGTCCCACTCTCACCCGGCCCGGGGGAGCTCCGCCTGAAACTGACCGGGTGGAACGAGACCGTGGGGGTCCCGCTCTCACCCGGCCCGGGGGAGTCCTGTCTGAAACTGACCGGGTGGAACGAGACCGTGGGGGTCCCGCTCTCACCCGACCCGGGGGAGTCCTGTCTGAAACTGACCGGGTGGAACGAGACCGTGGGGTCCCGCTCTCACCCGGCCCGGGGGAGTTCCATCTGAAACTGACCGGGTGGAACGAGACCGTGGGGGTCCCACTCTCACCCGGCCCGGGGGAGTCCTGCCTGGAACTGACCGGGTGGAACGAGACCGTGGGGGTCCCGCTCTCACCCGGCCCGGGGGAGTCCTGCCTGAAACTGACCGGGTGGAACGAGACCGTGGGGGTCCCGATCTCACCCGGCCCGGGGGAGTTCCACCTGAAACTGACCGGGTGGAACGAGACCGTGGGGGTCCCGCTCTCACCCGGCCCGGGGGAGCTCCGCCTGAAACTGACCGGGTGGAACGAGACCGTGGGGGTCCCGCTCTCACCCGGCCCGGGGGAGTCCTGCCTGAAACTGACCGGGTGGAACGAGACCGTGGGGGTCCCGCTCTCACCCGGCCCGGGGGAGTCCTGCCTGAAACTGACCGGGTGGAACGAGACCGTGGGGGTCCCGATCTCACCCGGCCCGGGGGAGTCCTGCCTGAAACTGACCGGGTGGAACGAGACCGTGGGGGTCCCGCTCTCACCCGGCCCGGGGGAGCTCCACCTGAAACTGACCGGGTGGAACGAGACCGTGGGGGTCCCGCTCTCACCCGGCCCGGGGGAGTCCCGTCTGAAACTGACCGGGTGGAACGAGACCGTGGGGGTCCCGCTCTCACCCGGCCTGGGGGAGTTCCACCTGAAACTGACCGGGTGGAACGAGACCGTGGGGGTCCCGCTCTCACCCGGCCCGGGGGAGTCCTGCCTGAAACTGACCGGGTGGAACGAGACCGTGGGGGTCCCGCTCTCACCCGGCCCGGGGGAGTCCTGCCTGAAACTGACCTGGTGGAACGAGACCGTGGGGGTCCCGCTCTCACCCGACCCGGGGGAGTCCTGCCTGAAACTGACCGGGTGGAACGAGACCGTGGGGGTCCCGCTCTCACCCGGCCCGGGGGAGCTCCGCCTGAAACTGACCGGGTGGAACGAGACCGTGGGGGTCCCGCTCTTACCCGGCCCGGGGGAGTCCCGTCTGAAACTGACCGGGTGGAACGAGACCGTGGGGGTCCCGCTCTCACCCGGCCCGGGGGAGTCCTGCCTGAAACTGACCGGGTGGAACGAGACCGTGGGGGTCCTGCTCTCACCCGGCCCGGGGGAGTCCTGCCTGAAACTGACCGGGTGGAACGAGACCGTGGGGGTCCCGCTCTCACCCGGCCCGGGGGAGCTCCGCCTGAAACTGACCGGGTGGAACGAGACCGTGGGGGTCCCGCTCTCACCCGGCCCGGGGGAGTCCTGCCTGAAACTGACCGGGTGGAACGAGACCGTGGGGGTCCCGCTCTCACCCGGCCCGGGGGAGTCCTGCCTGAAACTGACCGGGTGGAACGAGACCGTGGGGGTCCTGCTCTCACCCGGCCCGGGGGAGTCCTGCCTGAAACTGACCGGGTGGAACGAGACCGTGGGGGTCCCGCTCTCACCCGGCCCGGGGGAGCTCCGCCTGAAACTGACCGGGTGGAACGAGACCGTGGGGGTCCCGCTCTCACCCGGCCCGGGGGAGTCCTGCCTGAAACTGACTGGGTGGAACGAGACCGTGGGGGTCCCGCTCTCACCCGGCCCGGGGGAGTCCTGCCTGAAACTGACCGGGTGGAACGAGACCGTGGGGGTCCCGCTCTCACCCGACCCGGGGGAGTTCCACCTGAAACTGACCGGGTGGAACGAGACCGTGGGGGTCCCGCTCTCACCCGACCCGGGGGAGTCCTGCCTGAAACAGACCGGGTGGAACGAGACCGTGGGGGTCCCGCTCTCACCCGACCCGGGGGAGTTCCACCTGAAACTGACCGGGTGGAACGAGACCGTGGGGGTCCCGCTCTCACCTGGCCCGGGGGAGCTCCACCTGAAACTGACCGGGTGGAACGAGACCGTGGGGGTCCCGCTCTCACCCGACCCGGGGGAGTCCTGCCTGAAACTGACCGGGTGGAACGAGACCGTGGGGGTCCCGCTCTCACCCGGCCCGGGGGAGTCCTGCCTGAAACTGACCGGGTGGAACGAGACCGTGGGGGTCCCGCTCTCACCCGGCCCGGGGGAGTCCTGCCTGAAACTGACCGGGTGGAACGAGACCGTCGGGGTCCCGCTCTCACCCGGCCCGGGGGAGTTCCACCTGAAACTGACCGGGTGGAACGAGACCGTGGGGGTCCCGCTCTCACCCGGCCTGGGGGAGTCCTGCCTGAAACAGACCGGGTGGAACGAGACCGTGGGGGTCCCGCTCTAACCCGGCCCGGGGGAGCTCCGCCTGAAACTGACCGGGTGGAACGAGACCGTGGGGGTCCCGCTCTCACCCGGCCCGGGGGAGTTCCACCTGAAACTGACCGGGTGGAACGAGACCGTGGGGGTCCCGCTCTCACCCGGCCCGGGGGAGTCCTGCCTGAAACTGACCGGGTGGAACGAGACCGTGGGGGTCCCGCTCTCACCCGGCCCGGGGGAGTTCCGCCTGAAACTGACCGGGTGGAACGAGACCGTGGGGGTCCCGCTCTCACCCGGCCCGGGGGAGTTCCACCTGAAACTGACCGGGTGGAACGAGACCGTGGGGGTCTCGCTCTCACCCGGCCCGGGGGAGTCCTGCCTGAAACTGACCGGGTGGAACGAGACTGTGGGGGTCCCGCTCTCACCCGGCCCGGGGGAGTCCTGCCTGAAACTGACCTGGTGGAACGAGACCGTGGGGGTCCCGCTGTCACCCGACCCGGGGGAGTCCTGCCTGAAACTGACCGGGTGGAACGAGACCGTGGGGGTCCCGCTCTCACCCGGCCCGGGGGAGTCCTGCCTGAAACTGACCGGGTGGAACGAGACCGTGGGGGTCCCACTCTCACCCGGCCCGGGGGAGTCCCGCCTGAAACTGACCGGGTGGAACGAGACCGTGGGGGTCCCGCTCTCACCCGGCCTGGGGGAGTCCTGCCTGAAACTGACCGGCTGGCACGAGACCGTGGGGGTCCCGCTCTCACCCGACCCGGGGGAGTCCTGCCTGAAACTGACCGGGTGGAACGAGACCGTGGGGGTCCCGCTCTCACCCGGCCCGGGGGAGCTCCGCCTGAAACTGACCGGGTGGAACGAGACCGTGGGGGTCCCGCTCTCACCCGACCCGGGGGAGTTCCACCTGAAACTGACCGGGTGGAACGAGACCGTGGGGGTCCCGCTCTCACCCGGCCCGGGGGAGTCCTGCCTGAAACTGACCGGGTGGAACGAGACCGTGGGGGTCCCGCTCTCACCCGACCCGGGGGAGTTCCGCCTGAAACTGACCGGGTGGAACGAGACCGTGGGGGTCCCGCTCTCACCCGGCCCGGGGGAGTCCTGCCTGAAACTGACCTGGTGGAACGAGACCGTGGGGGTCCCGCTCTCACCCGGCCCGGGGGAGCTCCACCTGAAACTGACCGGGTGGAACGAGACCGTGGGGGTCCCGCTCTCACCCGGCCCGGGGGAGTCCCGTCTGAAACTGACCGGGTGGAACGAGACCGTGGGGGTCCCGCTCTCACCCGGCCCGGGGGAGTCCTGCCTGAAACTGACCGGGTGGAACGAGACCGTGGGGGTCCCGCTCTCACCCGGCCTGGGGGAGTTCCACCTGAAACTGACCGGGTGGAACGAGACCGTGGGGGTCCCGCTCTCACCCGGCCCAGGGGAGTCCTGCCTGAAACTGACCGGGTGGAACGAGACCGTGGGGGTCCCGCTCTCACCCGGCCCGGGGGAGTCCTGCCTGAAACTGACCGGGTGGAACGAGACCGTGGGGGTCCCGCTCTCACCCGGCCCGGGGGAGTTCCACCTGAAACTGACCGGGTGGAACGAGACCGTGGGGGTCCCGCTCTCACCCGGCCCGGGGGAGTCCTGCCTGAAACTGACCGGGTGGAACGAGACCGTGGGGGTCCCGCTCTCACCCGACCCGGGGGAGTCCTGCCTGAAACTGACCGGGTGGAACGAGACCGTGGGGGTCCCGCTCTCACCCGGCCCGGGGGAGTCCCGTCTGAAACTGACCGGGTGGAACGAGACCGTGGGGGTCCCGCTCTCACCCGGCCCGGGGGAGTTCCACCTGAAACTGACCGGGTGGAACGAGACCGTGGGGGTCCCGCTCTCACCCGGCCCGGGGGAGTCCCGCCTGAAACTGACCGGGTGGAACGAGACCGTGGGGGTCCCGCTCTCACCCGGCCCGGGGGAGTCCTGCCTGAAACTGACCGGGTGGAACGAGACCGTGGGGGTCCCGCTCTCACCCGGCCCGGGGGAGTTCCACCTGAAACTGACCGGGTGGAACGAGACCGTGGGGGTCCCGCTCTCACCCGACCCGGGGGAGTCCTGCCTGAAACTGACCGGGTGGAACGAGACCGTGGGGGTCCCGCTCTCACCCGGCCCGGGGGAGCTCCACCTGAAACTGACCGGGTGGAACGAGACCGTGGGGGTCCCGCTCTCACCCGGCCCGGGGGAGTCCTGCCTGAAACTGACCGGGTGGAACGAGACCGTGGGGGTCCCGCTCTCACCCGGCCCGGGGGAGTCCTGCCTGAAACTGACCGGGTGGAACGAGACCGTGGGGGTCCCGCTCTCACCCGACCCGGGGGAGTTCCACCTGAAACTGACCGGGTGGAACGAGACCGTGGGGGTCCCGCTCTCACCCGACCTGGGGGAGTCCTGCCTGAAACTGACCGGGTGGAACGAGACCGTGGGGGTCCCGCTCTCACCCGGCCCGGGGGAGTCCTGCCTGAAACTGACCTGGTGGAACGAGACCGTGGGGGTCCCGCTCTCACCCGGCCCGGGGGAGTTCCACCTGAAACTGACCGGGTGGAACGAGACCGTGGGGGTCCCGCTCTCACCCAGCCCGGGGGAGTCCAGCCTGAAACTGACCGAGTGGAACGAGACCGTGGGGGTCCCGCTCTCACCCGGCCCGGGGGAGTCCTGCCTGAAACTGACCGGGTGGAACGAGACCGTGGGGGTCCCGCTCTCACCCGGCCCGGGGGAGCTCCGCCTGTAGGACTGCAACAGCACATTCTTTCTCTTTTCTTTTCTCTTGCCCCTAACTTGGGAGCAAGATACGAAGACGGGTGGGGGCAGGGCAGGGGATGGCACGAACTGAGGGAGGGGTGTAGGCACCGCAAGCTCCGAGCTTTGGGAGGGGGTGTGGGGAGTCCCACTGATCTCAATTTCCCCCTCCCTCGCGGTGTTGCGCCTCTTCTTTAGGGGCAACGCTTTGGCGGGCGATGTCCCTCGCACTTTGCCCCTCCCCTTCCTGCCTCGCCCTTTAGCGTTCCCTTCTCCCTCCCCAGGAGGTGTGACCCCTGCCGGCTCAGGATCGCGTTCCCTCCCACGCCCGGACCCCGGATCGCGTGCATCTTCAACGCCGGGCCCAGCACTAAGTGCTGAGGTGCCCTCGGGCCTGGTAGACGGTTTTGGGTGGGTACTGGAGGCGTTCTTTCTTTTCCCCAAGCTGACAGCTGGGGTAACTGAGGTGTTTAGAGTTGGGGTTCTGTTTCCCCCCTTCTTTTTACCCTTTTCTTTCACTGGGGTCTTCTGGCCGCGCGGAGGCTCCACTCCCTCCCCGCCGGCAGCCAAGGAGGCAGCTGATGCCAGCATGGCCTCCCCCCGCGGGGGGCCAGGTGGTACTCGCTTGGGGGGAGAGGGGGTTGGCAACCTTGGAGCGGGGCAGTTTTTCTTGATTTGCCCCGCCTCCTTACAAGCATGGCACCGCGTGCTGTCCGTGGACCAGAAGACCCGGTAGACAGTGCCCTCGAAAGGGACATTGAAACCGCTCTCCCGAGCCAGGCGGACATATCCCTGGTGCCGGAAGGAGTAGACGTGTTTGAGGGCAGGGTCTCGAAGGCCGAGCAGGATCAGCACCACCTCGGACCTGATCTCCCCCAGTAGGTGGAGGTGGGGGAGGAGGAGCTCCACGGGGAGGAAGGGCGGGACGTTAGAGATTACTAATCGATGGGCGGTGGTCTCAAGGGGGTCCACCGCCAAGAACGTCCCGCCCACCATGAGCCCCTTTTCCAGGGCCAGGTGGACCGCCCGCTTGGCCTTCAAGAAGAACACGGCCTTGCCGTACATCTTCGAGGCCGCTACAATGGCTGAGGGGCCAACAACCCCAGCCATTGCGCGAACACATGCCTCAATTCTCATGTCGGGGTGGGCATAGCATTTCACCCCAAGTTGTTTCGTTATTAATTTAAAAGGCAGCAGGGCCTTGGGAGCAGCAGGGACTTTGGCTGCTGCCACACCCGCATAAATGGCCTTAGAGAGCCCTGCCACCGGTGACAACGTCACTGTTACCATTGGTTTAATACTAGGTACTACACCCACCCTAAGATTGTCCAGATGTATGGCAGGGCGTATTGTCCTTTTGTTCTCAGTGGGGAGGGGGGTGCAGGGACGGTTGTCTGAGGGGCCTCTCTCGCCTTCATGGTCAGGCACAGAGAGGGGGGTAGACAGGGAAGGGATCATGGGCACAGTAGATGGGAGGTGGGGGAGGGGGGTGGTGTATCTTCCCTAACTATTAGAGGACAGAGAGGGAACAAGGGAGGGTGGGGGTCCAGGTATTCTCTCTCTCCTCCATGTCAGAGAGAGGGGAATGGAGGAGCAGGAGGGAAGACAGGGGACTGGGCACTAAATGAGGCCAGTGCCCCAGTCAGGAGGAAGAAGGGAGGGTGCCAATGTTGGGGGCAGCAGCAGCAGGTGGGGGACTTTTCCTTCTTCAGCCCTGTGGGCCAAACAATGCAAAAGTCCAGGAGTGTCTTCACCCCCCACCTCTGTAGATGCAGAATAAACAGAGGGTTTTTTTTCAAATGTCTTTTTCCCCCCCCCTCCTTCTTCAGGCACAGGTTCCTGACAATGGGGGCACGAGCCCAACAGTTCAGTCCTTTGATGTTCTGGGACACAGTCTTCCTCTCCCTAGAGGAGAGGACTTTCTATTGACTGAGTGACCAGTGAGGGTGGCCAGCTCGCTCTCAGTTACTCCCTGCTAAATGCAGACTCAGACTCTGCTACACCTGCTTTAAATAGAGAGCATGAGGCTCCCTAATTTAATTATCAATTAGGACTCATCAGGCAGTTCTTTTCATGTACCCAATGAGTAAAACAAACTCAAATTAACTTAGGGACAAATTAAAAGGGGCAGCCCTGCAAAAAGGAAGGGAGGGGGGAAACGGCCTGAACAAAAAACAAAGTCGAAAGGAAACTTTAAAACATTAAATCAAAAGGTGATTGTTGGGGTCTATAATGCACCCCAGCCCCTGCGGTGTCCAGTGGGCACAGAAGACATCAACTGCGCCCGCGGACACTGCATACTCTCCCTCCAGGGACACCTGGCTGTGAATGTAGCCGCAGTAGAGGGGCAGGCAGTTCCCGTCGATTGCCCGCTGCCTGGACCAGGAGCAGGTTCACGAGGAGGTTGGCATCCTGACCCATCCCTCTCCACACCAGGTGCCAGTAGATCTGGAGTGTGGGACTGAGGTGCAAACAAATCATCAGTAAAAGGTGTTTCAGAAAACCAAAAAGGGTGTGCAATCGATAACATAAAGCGTTGACATGGTCCACGGACTCCTCGAGGCCACAGAAAGGTCAGTCTCGGGAGCCCGTGTACCGGAAAAACCTACGGTTGTATGGCACCACTGCGTGCAGCACCCTCCACCCCAGGTCCCTGAGGTAATTGGGGGAGATCCCTCCGTAGAGGAACCCCCACTGGGGACCTCCACCGTCCGGCGGCAACAAGGCCTTGCCAAGGTTTATCCGGGTGACAGGCGAGGACATGGTAGTGAAAGGTGTGCAGCAGCAGCCCGCACAGGAAATGCCTCTGTGTGGTGGAAAAGGGCACGGAGGACAGTTCCGCAAGGCAACACATGCAGTGGGGCAGCTGACCCAGGGAAGGGGGAGGTCTAGGCTTTGGGCCAATGTGGAATTCCGACTGAGCAGGGGAACACTCAGGCGGGATCCCACTGCACGCCTGCGCCATCTCGAGACCGCGTGCGCACTCGGGGTTGAGCACGACTGTTCTGAGGTCTTGGATGGCATGCTTGGGACTCATCACACAGTTCATACTCTAGCAAGCCAACCTCATCAGCTTGGCTGAAGTCATCACAAGTGACATCACCACAATGCCACTTATTCCTACATTCTTAATGAGCTGCTTCCACAACCTACAATTATCTCAGCAGCTGTCCTACATCAGTAACTTGCTTGACAACTCACAGCCATTATTAAAATGTTAGTTGCCTTTGATTTGGGGTCATTTATAAAGATGTTTGTATTTATTTGGGACCATGTACTTTAGTGGATTTCGAAGTTTGAATACGGTTTTATGAATGGAGTCATTTGTCATGTAATTTGGGCTGTAATAGATTTTTAGACTTATTTCTTATTTCATCTCACAACAGTTGCTTAGATTTGCCCATGACAGATACAATCTGAGTTACCATGGAGGATATAAAGGGAAAAGGTGATGGGTGGCATGAGTTGATAATAAGTTAGTCTGGGGGATATAAGGGATAATGAATGTGGTTTAAGGGCATGTGTTGGCAAGATGCAGCTTGGATGGCAGGGGCACTTCCTGGGTGGATGTGGGGTGACTTTATTCAAATATTTAAGATCCTGAGAGGAATTGACAGAGGAGATGGTGAGATGTTTTCACTGGTGGGAGGGTTTCAAACAAGGGGACATAGCTACAAGATAAAATGCTGGTGATATAAAACTGAGATGCGTAGAAATTTCTTCTCATAGAGGGTGGTGATTCTCTGGAATTCTGTGCCCCAAAGAGTGGTTGACGCTGGATCATTGGAAGTGTTCAAAGTGGAGGTGGTTAAAGATCAAGGAATGAGAGTGGCATTTATCAGCCTGAATGGCAGGCAGGCTTGAAGGTTCTGTTGGCCCACTGCTGATCTGTTTCCTGTGTGTTCTTATGCAATGGGATGTGAGGGCTCAAGGATTCAGGGTCTAAAATGTAAGGAAATAACTGCAACAAAGTTCCAGAGGATGAAGGTGGCCTTTTAAATAGCCCTCCTCAGCATGTGTCTGTGGCTGCCTCTGACCTGAGTCAGACGACTGGACTCCATCCCAGAGCAGCCAATCCCAATGCCCCCAAACACATATTGGGGGATATGTGGGGCATTTTCTCCAAAGATGGTTGTGGCAAGTGGGAGGATTTCTGGATTAGAGCTACCCTCCTTAGAGCTACCCTCCTTTATTTCTCTTTATACACCACTTTCAAAACAGTTTTTCGTTGTTCCTGCCTGGTGAAACATGACTGGGTGATTGCTGACTGTTCATTCACTACAGAGATTGTTGAACATATGATCCCTTCTGAGTCAATATCCTGGAAAATTGCCACCTGACCAACATTGGCTGTCCAGAGTTCTACCTTTTGTTGTGGGGTGTCATTCGGACCCTGTAAATGCTACTCCATGTTATATGATACTAACCTGCTAAATGATGTGTGCTTTATACATGTTCTGCAGATAATGAAAGCCATTGAAAAACAGATGCAGAAAACTGCGCCAGTCTTTATCGTAAATCTAATCCTTGACATTCCATCGAAACGTGAAATCCCTAGTCAAGGTAGAACAAAGGCTAAGTGCCGAGCTTATAATCACATGTGCCACCTGAAAGGTGGGACAACCATTGAGCAATCACGTACTTCTGATGATTGGAGAGAAACGGATTGTAGATTGCCAGGCACTACAGGTACAATAACTGATCTTCCTGTAAAATACATCACTCCTTTCAAAAATAAGGTGACTCCTAGTTAACTCTGCAGTTAGGAGTGTGTACTATAGTCGTATAGTGACTGATTTACTCGGTCACATAGTTAAAGAAGGAACAAGGGAATCAGGCTGCCTGACTGTAGGTAGTGAACATTGTGATTATATTCTGTCTGAAATACGTTAATAACTCTGCTTGATGCAATGTAATAGAACATAGGAGCAGGAGGAGGCCATTTGGCCCTTCGAGCCTGCGAATATTACCTTATAGACTACAGCTCCTGTGGAGAGTTGACATGAAGGCATGGAGCAATCAGTCTACAAGCACCCCCCCATCTCTTCTCACACCCTTTCTAATTCCCTCTTCAGGATTTATTTTGTCTTTAAGGCTTTTACACAACTGATTTTCATGATTATTCTAAGTAATGGGTGCTGGCTGAGTCGTGTAACAAGGCAGGAAATTTCAGCGGGAGGGAAAAACTCCAATTCGCTGCCATCGTCTAGCAGGTTACAATCTTTCTGAGCTATTTTTTGTGGGTGATCAGCTGGGCATGAGGCTGATTTAAATATTCATCACCTAATTTCAATTTGTTTTGTGAGCTCTGGGTACTATTGTCCGGCTTCACTTGGCTTTCCAGCCTTGCTGGTGAAGATTCTTACTGGCAAGGATCACCGCTGGTCCCCACCATAGAGTCATAGAGGTTTATAGCAATTTCAGTCCAAGTTGTCCATGCTATCTAGTTTTTAACCACTGAGCTAGCCCCAATTGCCCACGTTTGGTCCAATCCCTCTCTTACCCATGTAACTGTCTAAACGCTTTTTAAAAGACAGAATTGGACTGGCCTCTACCAGTATCTCTGGCAGCTTGTTCCAGACACTCACCACTCCACATGAAAAAAATTGCTCCTGTGGACACTTTTGTATCTGTTTTGTCTCACCTGAAACCTATGCCCTCTAGTTTTGGACTCCCCTACCTTTGGAAAAAGATATTGACTATCGAGCTGATCTGTGCCCCTCATTATTTTATAGACCTCTCTAAGTTGATAAAGGAGGGTAGGAGAAACTATGAAGCTGGGCTAGCGCTTAATATAAAAAAGGATAGCAAGAGTTTTTATAAATATATAAAAAGGAAGAGGCTGGCTCGGGTGAATGTTGGTCCTTTAGAGGATGAGAGGGGGGACTTAGTGGTAGGGGATGGGGAAATGGCTGAGATCTTGAATAACTTTTTTGTTTCGGTCTTCATGGAGGAGGACGTGAATAATTTGCCGGGTGTTAGCGATGGAAAGGTGGTAGGACTGGAGGGTCTTAATGACATTATTGTTACTAGAGAGGCGGTGCTCGACAGACTGGAGGGGCTGATTGTGGACAAGTCCCCAGGACCGGATGGAATGCATCCGAGGGTTCTGAAAGAAATGGCAGAGGTGATAGTGGATGCCTTGGTGGTTATTTTCCAGACGTCGCTGGATTCCGGGGAAGTGCCGGAAGATTGGAAAACGGCTAATGTTACGCCGTTGTTTAAGAAGGGTGCCAGGCAAAAGGCAGAGAATTATAGGCCGATTAATTTAACATCTGTTGTAGGTAAAATGTTAGAATCTGTCATCAAGGAGGAAATAGCGAGGCATCTTGAGGGGAATTGCTTGATAGAGCAGACGCAGCACGGTTTCGTTAAGGGGAAGTCATGTCTGACAAATTTATTGGAGTTCTATGAGGATGTGTCTAGGGCGGTGGATAGAGGAGAGCCGGTGGATGTGGTCATTCTTGATTTTCAGAAGGCGTTTGACAAGGTACCTCACAAGAGGTTATTGCAGAAGGTCAGGGGACATGGAGTTGGGGGTAGGGTGTTAGCGTGGATAGAGGATTGGTTGTCAAATAGGAGACAGAGAGTGGGGGTTAATGGGTGCCATTTGGATTGGTGGTTGGTGACTAGTGGAGTGCCCCAGGGGTCGATGCTGGGGCCTCAGCTTTTTACCATTTATATAGATGATCTGGAGGAGGGAACTGAGTGTATGGTGTCGAAATTTGCGGATGACACCAAGATTGGTGGAACGGCAAACTGCGCGGAGGGTGTGGAAAGTCTACAGAAGGATCTAGATAGGCTGGGCGAATGGGCCAGGAAATGGCAAATGGAATTTAATGTTGACAAGTGCGAAGTGGTCCACTTTGGTAGGAATAATGGTAGGAAGGACTATTACTTACGTGGCGAAAAACTGCAGCAGGCGACGGTGCAGAGGGACCTCGGGGTCCTTGTGCATGAATCGCAAAAACCCAGCTTGCAGGTGCAGCAGGTGGTCAGGAAGGCGAATGGGATGCTGGCCTTCATAGCGAGGGGGATTGAATATAAAAGTAGGGAGGTCTTGCTGCGGCTGTATAGGGCATTGGTGAGGCCGCAGCTGGAGTACTGTGCAGTTTTGGGCGCCGCACCTGCGCAAGGATATTTTGGCCTTGGAGGGAGTGCAGAGGAGGTTTACTAGGCTGATACCGGAGTTGAGGGGGTTGAGCTATGAGGAGAGGCTGAATGAACTAGGCTTGTACTTGTTGGAGTTTAGAAGAATGAGGGGAGATCTCATTGAGAGATATAAGATGATGAATGGGATGGATAGAATAGAGGTGGAGAGGCTCTTCCCGCTCAAAAAGGATAGTAGGACTAGGGGGTACAGCCTCAAGATAAAGGGGGGGCGGTTTAGAACGGAGTTGAGGAGGAACTTCTTCACTCAAAGGGTGGTGAATCTCTGGAATTCTCTGCCCATTGAAGTGGTGGATGCTGCCTCGCTAAATATTTTTACGACGTGGGTTGATGGGTTTTTGATAAGAGAGGGGATTAAGGGTTATGGGGAGAGGGCGGGAATGTGGAACTGAGCCATGACAGATCAGCCATGATCTTATTGAATGGCGGGGCAGGCTTGAAGGGCTGGATGGCCTACTCCTGCTCCTATTTCTTATGTTCTTAAGTTCTTAAGATCACCCCTCAGCCTCCTACGCTCCAGAGAAAAAAGTCCAATTCTATCCAGCCTCTCTTATAACTCAATCCATCAAGTCCCCGTAGCATCCTCGTAAATCTTGTCTACACTCTTTCTTGTTTAATAATATCCTTTCTGCAATAGGGCGACTAGAATCCAATCAAACACTCATCATTACCTTGAAAGACCAATAAGAAGAAAGGATATTCATGTGTGTTTTTCTGGGTGTGTGTATGTTGGTGTGGCTGGTGGTTATTAGGAATGTCTGTGTTGGCATGTTCTACGGTAAAAAGTCTGACAACACCAGGCTTTAGAACAAAGAACAAAGAACAAAACAGCACGGGAAACAGGCCCTTCGGCCCAACGAGCCCGCGCCGCCGTCCCATGGTCAGTGACCTATTCATGACTCTAGTCTATGCCTAATGTGTGAGGATCAGGGAGGTCCAATATAGGAACAATTTGTTACCCAATCAATCAGCCGAAAAGCACATTTTTGGGATGTGGGAGGAAACCGGAGCACCCGGAGGAAACCCACGCAACCACGGGGAGAACGCGCAAACTCCCACGGACACAGGCCCAACTCCATGTGTCCGCACAGCAACAGAGATAGCCTCTGTGCTGCCATGATGCCCTCGAGATGGTAAGTGCCTGTGGATAAAAATTTCATTATTAAAGACTCTATATCCCTGAGGCTAAAACTGTCCCCAAGCCTACAATGCTTAGTAAGGCCTGCTATATCCCCCTATATGTAGACCGCTCATGTGGCTGTCCAAGTGACTCTTGAATAACCCTAGCGTGCCTGCTTCCACCACCTTACTCGGCAGTGCATTCCACATCCCCACTACCCTTTGTGTGAAAAACTGCCCTCTAACATTAGTCTTATATCTAGCCCCCCTCACCCTAAGCCCGTGACCCCTCGTTCTATCCATTTCTAATAGCGGAAAAAACTTATCACCATCTACTCTATCTGTCCCCTTCATAATCTTATAAACCTCTATTAAATCCCCCCTCAGCCGACGTCTCTCAAGGGAAAACAGCCCAAGTGCGTTCAATCTTTCCTCGTAAGACAGCCCTTCCATACCAGGCAACATCCTGGTAAATCTCCTCTGCACTCTCTCCAGGATCTCTACATCCTTCCGGTAGTACGGCGACCAGAACTGGATGCAGTACTCCAGGTGAGGCCTAACCAACGTTCTATACAACTGCAACATCAGACTCCTACTCTTATATTCTATACCCCTTCTTATGAAGGCTAACATGCCATACGCTTTCCTCATCACATTCTGCACCTGCACCGACACCTTCAGGGACTTGTGTACCTGCACCCCCAGGTCTCTCTGTGTATCTATACTCCGGATAGTTCTACCTTTTATCATATAACTCCCTTCCACATTATTCCGGCCAAAGTGCATCACCTCGCATTTCTCCGGATTAAATTCCATTTGCCATCTATCTGCCCAATCTACCAGCCTATCTATGTCCTGTTGCATTGCCAGGCACTGCTCCTCAGTACCCGCCAATCCAACCATCTTAGTGTCATCAGCAAATTTGCTGATCACACCACCTACCCCCTCTTCCAAGTCATTAATATATACTACAAATAGTAGAGGTCCTAGTACCGAGCCCTGCGGCACTCCACTGGTGACAGACCTCCAATTGGAAAAGGAGCCCTCCACTACTACCCGCTGTCTTCTCCTCCCAAGCCAGTTCTTCACCCATCTACATACCTGGCCTTGTATCCCATGAGCCTTCACCTTTTCTATCTGCCTACCGTGAGGGACCTTGTCAAACGCCTTACTGAAATCCATATAGACAACATCAATGGCTTGTCCTTCGTCAACCGTTTTTGTCACCTCTTCAAAAAATTCCAATAGATTCGTAAGGCACGACCTCCCTGTAACGAAGCCATGCTGCGTATCCCTGATCAGATTGCAGCGCTCCAGATGCTCATACATCCTATCCTTGAGGATCCTCTCCATTATCTTGCCTATAACTGAAGTCAAGCTCACTGGCCTATAGTTCCCTGGGTTATCCCTCTGACCCTTCTTAAACAACGGTACAACATTTGCAATCCGCCAATCCTCTGGGACCTCACCTGTGTCCAAAGAAGAGACAAAGATTTGCGTCAGAGGCCCAGCAATTTCATCCCTCACCTCCCTTAGCAGCCTAGGATAGATGCCATCAGGCCCCGGAGATTTGTCCGTCTTTATATTGTCTAAAAGTCCCAACACCTCTTCCCTCGTGATGACTATTTCCCTCAACGGATCCTCAAACTTCTCAAGCACAGCAGCAGAGGACTGACCCCTTTCCTGAGTGAATACCGACGCAAAGTATTCATTCACGATCTCCCCCATTACCCCAGGCTCCAAGCATAGTTCCCCTCCTCTGTCCCTGAGAGGACCAATCTTCCCTCTAACCATCCTTTTGTTTCTAATATAAGAGTAAAATGCCTTAGGATTTTCCTTAATCCTACCCGCCAAAGCCATTTCATGGCCCCTTTTTGCCTTTCTGATGCCCCTTTTAAGTTCTCTCCTCCATTCTCTGTATTCTTCTGACGCTATCTCTGTCCTCAAATGCCTCGATCTAGTGTCCGCTTCCCTCTTTCTCCTGACCAGGTCCTCAATATCCCTAGTTACCCACGGCTCTCTAATCCTACCTTTCCCATCCTTCCTCTTGACCGGCACATGTCTTTCCTGTAAAGATTGTAGTTTTCCCTTGAGAGACTCCCACATACCCAGCGTCGACCTACCGTTAAATAGCGTACCCCAGTCTGTATCTTTAAGATCCTGCCTAATCTGGCTGTATCTAGCCCTCCCCCAATTTAACACCCTCCCCTAATCCAACCTATTTATTTGATAATAGACTCACAAGCTTTCGGGGTTAGTCCCTTCATCAGGTGAATGGAGAGTTCTGGCCTGAGACAGAGCATATAAAGCACAGACAGTTTAGAGATTACTGATTAGAATGTGAATCCTTACACCTAACCTGCTGTTCAAGACCTGAAGTGGCTGATAATGTGAGTGGAAGGAGCACTGATCACAGGTTACAGAGATGTGTATTGTCTCCAGACAGTACAGTAAGTGAGGTTTTGCAAACCCAGGCAAGTCACGGGGGTTACAGATAGTGCGACATGAACCCAAGATCCCTCATGTGTGCGGAACTTGGCTATCAGTCTCTGTTCAGTGACTGCGCTGTCGTGTGTCATGAAGGCAGCCTTGGAGAATGCTTACCCGAAGGTCAGAGGGTGAATGCCCGTGACCACTGAAGTGTTCGCCAACAGGAAGGGAACAGTCTTGCCTGGTGACTGTCGAGCGATGTTCATTCATCCGTTGTCGTAGCGTCTGCATGGTCTCCCCAATGTACCATGCTTCGGGACATCCTTTCTTGCAACGTATCAGGTAGACAATGTTGGCCGAGTTGCAAGAGTATTTACCGTGTACCTGGTGGATGGTATTCTCACGTGTGATGATGGTATCCATGTCGATGATCCGGCATGTCTTGCAGAGGTTGCTGTGACAGGGTTGTGTGGTATTGTGGTCACTGTTCTCCTGAAGACTGGGTAGTTTGCTGCGAACAATGGTCTGTTTGAGGTTGTGTGATTGTCTGAAGGCAAGAAGTGGGGTTGTGGGGATAGCCCTGGCGAGATGTTCGTCTTCATCAATGATATGTTGAAGACTCTGGAGAAGATGTCGTAGCTTCTCCGCTCCGGGGAAGTACTGGACGACGAAGGGTACTCTGTCCACTGTGTCCTGTGTTTGCGTTCTGAGGAGATTGGTGTGGTTTTTCGCTGTGGCACATCGGAACTGCCGATCTATGAGTCAAGCACCATATCCTGTTCTTATAAGAGCATCTTTTAGGGTCTGGAAGTGTCTGTCACAATCCTCCTCATCTGAGCAAATCCTGTGTATACGGAGGGCTTGTCCATAGGGAATAGCTTCTTTAACAAGACGAACATCTTGCCAGGGCTATCCCCACATCCCCACTTCTTGCTTTCAGACAACCACACAACCTCAAACAGACCATTGTTCGCAGCAAACTACCCAGCCTTCAGGAGAACAGTGACCACAATACCACACAACCCTGCCACAGCAACCTCTGCAAGATATGCCGGATCATCGACATGGATACCATCATCACACGTGAGAATACCATCCACCAGCAACATGGTAAATACTCTTGCAACTCGGCCAACATTGTCTACCTGATACGTTGCAAGAAAGGATGTCCCGAAGCATGGTACATTGGGGAGACCATGCAGACGCTACGACAACGGATGAATGAACATCGCTCGACAGTCACCAGGCAAGACTGTTCCCTTCCTGTTGGCGAACAATTCAGTGGTCACGGGCATTCAGCCTCTGACCTTCGGGTAAGCATTCTCCAAGGCGGCCTTCATGACACACGACAGCGCAGAATCGCTGAACAGAGACTGATAGCCAAGTTCCGCACACATGAGGACGGTCTCAACAGGGATCTTGGGTTCATGTCGCACTATCTGTAACCCCCGTGACTTGCCTGGGTTTGGAAAACCTCACTTACTGTACTGTCTGGAGACAATACACATCTCTTTAACCTGTGATCAGTGCTCCTTCCACTCACATTGTCAGCCACTTCAGGTCTTGAACAGCAGGTTAGGTGTAAGGATTCGCATTCTAATCAGTAATCTCTAAACTGTCTGTGCTTTATATGCTCTGTCTGAGGCCAGAACTCTCCATTCACCTGACGAAGGGGCTAACCCCGAAAGCTTGTGAGTATATTATCAAATAAATAGATTGGACTAAAACCTGGTGTTGTCAGACTTTTTACTGTGTTTACGCCAGTCCAACGCCGGCATACCCACATCATGTCATGTTCTATGTCAGTGAATTGTTTGTGGTGTGTATTTGTGTGTGTAACTGTCTTCGCCTATATTTTGGTGGGTGGCTGAAGTTGAGAGATCTGTTCTGAGTACAGCAGGTCATTTATTTACAGTCGCAACCATAGACTGCTTTTAGGAAGCAATGAGATGAACAAATAATGATTAGTTATTTGCTCAGTGGCTGTATTTAGTGAAGTTGCCTCTACACGTTTTTGATGTCATTGTCTTTTTTTACAGAAAGTGAAATGGAAGTGAAAGGATCCTTGGATGACAGGTAAATGACAAAAGTAATGACATGCATTTGTTCTGGACCTTTATCGTAATTAACCATCTAAAGCACTTCCCATGGTTGACAGGCACTAGGCAAAGGATTAGAATGTAATGTTTGCAGGAAGTGTCAAGGAACTTTTTGCAGGTGAGGGGGAGGTAAAAGGCCTGCAAAGAGATGAAGGAAGGTTAAATGAGTGGGCAAAAAATTGGTATAATACGAGAAAAAGAGAACTTGTTCACTTTGGCAGGAAGAATGGAAAAACAGTATCTGATTTAAGTGGAGAGAGATTGCAGAACTCAGAGGCACAGAGGGATCTGGGTGTCCTTGTACATAAATCACAAAATGTTAGTATATTGATACAGCAAGGGAATGGAAGGCAAATAAATGTTGTCAGTTATTGTAGGGGAACAGAGTACAAAAGTAGGAAAGTTGTACAAGGTTGTGTTCTGAGACCACAGGCCTGATTCACCCAACACGACCTGCAAATTTCCTGGCAGGTCAGGCCGGGAGATGCGCATATCGGTCATTTCGTTGGTTCCTCGCGAGCTTTTATGACCCGCATGCAAATCCCTACTGGAGAAGAATGGTGCTGCCGGGAGCATGCAGAAAACCAGCAGGCCATTGATTAACATGACTGTAAATAACTGAGCATGTCATTATCAGGATGGACATAGCAATCTCCGCATACTGTGTCTCCCACCTCTTTGTTGTGATGTCATTTTGATGTGAATCAGAGTCGGTATATAAAACCTGGTGTGGCAGCCTTGATCTGGCGTGAGGAGGTAAGTGTTGCTAGCAGAGTGTGGGGGATGTTGCAGGCAGGCCTTGGAGATGCCTGGTGGTCTTCCACTTGCTGTCTTCATCTGCTGGCCCATGGACTAGTGGTATCTGGGGTCGGGGGAGGGGGGGGCTTCTATTTTCTCACAGCTCTCTGGGTGAGGTATATCCTATCAGGCTCTGGGGACTTGTCTACCTTAATGTTCCTCAAGAACCCTAATACCTCCTCCTTTTTGATTTCAACATGATTCAAATTATTTATACACCCTTTCCCAGATTCATTATCCACTAAGTCCTTCCTGCTGGCTAATGTTTTTTCATGACCGCTTTTAGCCCTCCTTATTCTTTGCATAAGTTTCTATCGTGCCTGAAAAATATGTATTCCTGCAGCTTATATACAGCTCTGGCTTATGAGGGAAATGGAGGTGCAGTGAATGTAGCCAGTCAAGGGCCCTTTGGCAACAAATACTTGTGAGAACTTTTGAAGGCTGCATTAAGTTGAGTGTCATGTATCCCTTCGGGTGCTGATTGGCTACCATTCAGTAGACAGCTGTGTCCATCGGGGATGCAATACTCAGGGCTCCCAATCGATTAGCTGGCCAGCAATACCTGGTGGGAATGTGGAGATGTGGGTATAAGAACATAAGAACATAAGAAATAGGAGCAGGAGTAGGCCATCTGGCCCTTCGAGCCTGCCCCACCATTCAATAAGATCATGGCTGATCTGTCGTGGCTCAGTTCCACATTCCCGCCCTCTCCCCATAACCCTTAATCCCCTCTTTTATCAAAAACCCATCAACCCGCTTCTTGAAAATATTTAGTGAGGCAGCCTCCACCACTTCAACGGGCAGAGAATTCCAGAGATTCACCACCCTTTGAGTGAAGAAGTTCCTCCTCAACTCCGTTCTAAACTGCCCCCCCCTTTATCTTGAGGCTGTGCCCCCTAGTCCTACTGTCTTTTTTGAGCGGGAAGAGTCTCTCCACCTCTATCCTATCCATCCCATTCATCATCTTATACGTCTCAATAAGATCTCCCCTCATTCTTCTAAACTCCAACGAGTACAAGCCTAGTTCATTCAGCCTCTCCTCATAGCTCAACCCCCTCAACTCCAGTATCAGCCTAGTAAACCTCCTCTGCACTCCCTCCAAGGCCAAAATATCTTTGCGCAGGTGCGGCGCCCAAAACTGCACACAATACTCCAGCTGCGGCCTCACCAATGCCCTATACAGCTGCTGCAAGACCTCCCTACTTTTATATTCAATCCCCTTCGCTATGAAGGCCAGCATCCCATTTGCCTTCCTGACCACCTGCTGCACCTGCAAGCTGGGTTTTTGCGACTCATGCACACGGACCCCGAGGTCCCTCTGCACCGTCGTCTGCTGCAGTTTTTCGCCACGTAAGTAATAGTCCTTCCTACCATTATTCCTTCCAAAGTGAACCACCTCACACTTGCCAACATTAAATTCCATTTGCCATTTACTGGCCCATTCGCCCAGCCTATCTAGATCCTTCTGCAGACTCTCCACACCCTCCGCACAATTTGCCGTTCCCCCAATCTTGGTGTCATCCGCAAATTTCGACACCCTACACTCGGTTCCCTCCTCCAGATCATCTGTATAAATAGTAAAAAGCTGAGGCCCCAGCACCGACCCCTGGGGCACTCCACTAGTCACCATCCGCCAATCCGAATAGCACCCGTTGACCCCCACTCTCTGCCTCCTATTTGACAACCAATCCTCTATCCACGCTAACACCCTACCCCCAACTCCGAGTCCCCTGACCTTCTGCAATAACCTCTTATGAGGTACTTTGTCAAACGCCTTCTGAAAATCCAGAAAGACCACATCCACCGGCTCTCCTCTATCCACCGCCCTAGACACATCCTCATAGAACTCCAGTAAATTTGTCAGCAGAACTCCAGTAAATTTGGTATACCGGCATTGGACTGGCGTAAACACAGTAAAAAGTCTGACAACACCAACCTATTTATTTGATAATATACTCACAAGCTTTCGGGGTTAGCCCCTTCGTCAGGTGAATGGAGAGTTCTGTTCTCAGACAGAGCATATAAAGCACAGACAGTTTAGAGATTACTGATCAGTAATCTTTTTACTGGGAATGTGGAGGCCAGCGATGTATGTGGGGGGGAAGGGGGGTTGTTATGGGGGCCAGGAATGTATGTGGGGAGGTTTGTGGAGGCCAGTGATGAGGCCAGTGATGTCTGTGGGGTTTGTGGGGGCCAGTGATGAGGCCGGTGATGTCCATGGGGTTTGTGAGGGCCAGTGATGAGGCCAGTGATGTCCGTGGGGTTTGTGGAGGCCAGTGATGAGGCCAGTGATGTCCGTGGGGTTTGTGGGGGCCAGTGATGAGGCCAGTGATGTCCGTAGGGTTTGTGGGGGCCAGTGATGAGGCCAGTGATGTCCGTGGGGTTTGTGAGGGCCAGTGATGAGGCCAGTGATGTCCGTGGGGTTTGTGGAGGCCAGTGATGAGGCCAGTGATGTCCGTGGGGTTTGTGGGGGCCAGTGATGAGGCCAGTGATGTCCGTAGGGTTTGTGGGGGCCAGTGATGAGGCCAGTGATGTCTGTGGGGTTTGTGGGGGCCAGTGATGAGGCCGGTGATGTCCATGGGGTTTGTGAGGGCCAGTGATGTCCGTGGGGTTTGTGGGGGCCAGTGATGAGGCCAGTGATGTCCGTGGGGTTTGTGGGGGCCAGTGATGAGGCCAGTGATGTCCGTGGGGTTTGTGAGGGCCAGTGATGAGGCCAGTGATGTCCGTGGGGTTTGTGGGGGCCAGTGATGAGGCCAGTGATGTCCGTAGGGTTTGGATGGCATTGATCTACATGTTGGGAGGTCTTTTCAGAAATCTCCCAGCAATGTGTGCATGTGGGGGTTCCCGCTCATCCTGCTGATGTCAGGATCTTTGGCGTTTCAGAATGTTGTTGGCATGTGAAATTCTCTTCCTCAGGAAGCAGTGGAGGCTGCGTCATTTCATTTATTCAAGACCAAGTTGGATAATTTTTCAAGAGACAGCAGAACCGAGGGGGTGGGAGGAAGGCAAACAGGAAAATGGCATTGAGATCCCAACCAGATCGGCCATGTTTTTTATTGAGTGACAGATTGTGGAGTGGATCAGGTTGGGTAGAACACAAGTGAAGGCCTGGGATGTAGAGTTGGAGAAGGCAAGGTAAAGAAGACTGAAGGTATGTGGTTTAATTCGACCTGCCCTGCAGATTAGGGATGCATGGCCTACAAGAAGTACTCAAATGACTTATACGCCAGGAGCTGTCTGTTGGTCATTACAAGCTATTATGTTGAACAAGCAGTTTAGACAGTGAGGTCCAAGACTGCTGTCAACAAACTGCGACAGTTTCATCTCGGTGGCCTGAATGGCGAAGAAACTGTGACTTTTCCTCCGAGTCGCCGTTGTTTAAGAAGGGTGCCAGGCAAAACGCGGGGAATTATAGGCCGGTTAGTTTAACGTCTGTTGTAGGTAAAATGTTAGAATCCGTCATCAAGGAGGAAATAGCGAGGCATCTTGAGGGGAATTGCTTGATAGAGCAGACGCAGCACGGTTTCGTTAAAGGGAAGTCGTGTCTGACAAATTTACTGGAGTTCTATGAGGATGTGTCTAGGGCAGTGGATAGAGGAGAGCTGGTGGATGTGGTCTTTCTGAATTTTCAGAAGGCGTTTGACAAGGTACCTCACAAGAGGTTATTGCAGAAGGTCAGGGGACATGGAGTTGGGGGTAGGGTGTTAGCGTGGATGGAGGATTGGTTGTCAAATAGGAGGCAGAGAGTGGGGGGTCAATGGATGCTATTCGGATTGGCGGTTGGTGACTAGTGGAGTGCCCCAGGGGTCGGTGCTGGGGCCTCAGCTTTTTACCATTTATATAGATGATCTGGAGGAGGGAACCGAGTGTAGGGTGTCAAAATTTGCTGATGACACCAAGATTGGTGGAACGGCAAATTGCACGGAGGGTGTGGAGAGTCTGCAGAAGGATCTAGATAGGCTGGGCGAATGGACCAGGAACTGGCAAATGGAATTTAATGTTGGCAAGTGCGAGGTGGTCCACTTTGGTAGGAAGGACTATTACTTATGTGGCGAAAAACTGCAGCAGGCGACGGTGCAGAGGGACCTTGGGGTCCTTGTGCATGAGTCGCAAAAACCCAGCTTGCAGGTGCAGCAGGTGGTCAGGAAGGCGAATGGGATGCTGGCCTTCATAGCGAAGGGCATTGAATGTAAAAGTAGGGAGGTCTTGCTGCAGCTGTACAGGGCATTGGTGAGGCCGCAGCTGGAGTACTGTGTGCAGTTTTGGGTGCCGCACCTGCGCAAAGATATTTTGGCCTTGGAGGGAGTGCAGAGGAGGTTTACTAGGCTGATACTGGAGTTGAGGGGGTTGAGCTATGAGGAGAGGCTGAATGAACTAGGCTTGTACTCGTTAGAGTTTAGAAGAATGAGGGGAGATCTCATTGAGACGTATAAGATGATGAATGGGATGGATAGGATCGAGGTGGAGAGACTCTTCCCGCTCAAAAAAGACAGTAGGCCTAGGGGGCACAGCCTCAAGATAAAGGGGGGCGGTTTAGAACGGAGTTGAGGAGGAACTTCTTCACTCAAAGGGTGGCGAATCTCTGGAATTCTCTACCCGTTGAAGTGGTGGAGGCTGCCTCGCTAAATATATTTAAGACGCGGGTTGATGGGTTTTTGATAAGAGAGGGGATTAAGGGTTATGGGGAGAAAGCGGGAAAGTGGAACTGAGCAGCGACAGATCAGCCATGATCTTATTGAATGGCGGGGCAGGCTTGAAGGGCCAGATGGCCTACTCCTGCTCCTATTTCTTATGTTCTTATGTTCTCTTCCCACTCAGAAAGGACAGTAGGACTAGGGGGCACAGCCTCCGTTTTAGAACGGAGTTGAGGAGGAACTTCTTCACTCAAAGGGTGGTGAATCTCTGGAATTCTCTGCCCATTGAACTGGTGGAGGCTGCCTCGCTAAATATTTTTAAGACGGGGGTTCATGGGTTTTTGATAAGAGAATGGATTAAGGGTTATGGGGAGAGGGCGGGAATATGGAACCGAGATATGACAGATCAGCCATGATCTTATTGAATGGCGGGGGAGGCTCAAAGGACTGGATGGCCTACTCCTGCTCCTGTTTCCTATTTCTTATGGAGATGGTGGAGTGGAGACAGAGGAGATGGAAATCTTTCCCTTAGAGAGGAGAGAGTGGAACGGAGACAGAGACTGAAACCTTTCCCTCGGAGAGGGAAGAGTGAAACAGAGACAGAGGAGACGGAAATCTTTCCCTTCGAGAGGAGAGAGTGGAACGGAGACAGGGACTGAAACCTTTCCCTCGGAGAGGGAAGAGTGAAACAGAGACGGAAATCTTTCCCTTCGAGAGGAGAGAGCGGAACGGAGACAGGGACTGAAACCTTTCCCTCGGAGAGGGAAGAGTGAAACAGAGACGGAAATCTTTCCCTTCGAGAGGAGAGAGCGGAACGGAGACAGGGACTGAAACCTTTCCCTCGGAGAGGGAAGAGTGAAACAGAGACAGAGGAGACGGAAATCTTTCCCTTCGAGAGGAGAGAGTGGAACGGAGACAGGGACTGAAACCTTTCCCTCAGAGAGGAGAGAGTGGAACGGAGACAGAGGAGACAGAAACCTTTCCCTTAGAGAGGAAAGAGTGGAACGGAGACAGAGACTGAAACCTTTCCGTTAGAAGGGAGAGAGTGGAGCGAAGGCAGAGGAGATGGAGACCTTTCCCTTCGAGAGGAGAGAGTGGAGCAGAGAGAGTGACTGAAACCTTTTCCTTAGAGAGGAGAGAGTGGAGCAGAGAGAGAGACTGAAACCTTTCCCTCAGAGAGGAGAGAGTGGAGCAGAGAGAGAGACTGAAACCTTTCCCTTAGAGAGCAGAGAGTGGAACGGAGACAGGGACTGAAACCTTTCCCTTAGAGAGGAGAGTGTGGAGCAGAGACAGAGACTGAAACCTTTCCCTTAGAGAGGAGAGAGTGGAACGGAGACAGGGACTGAAACCTTTCCCTCAGAGAGTAGAGAGTGGAATGGAGAGAGAGACTGAAACCTTTCCCTTGGAGAGGAGAGAGTGGAACGGAGAGAGAGACTGAAACCTTTCCCTTAGAGAGGAGAGAGTGGAATGGAGAGAGAGACTGAAACCTTTCCCTTGGAGAGGAGAGAGTGGAACGGAGAGAGAGACTGAAACCTTTCCCTCAGAGAGGAGAGAGTGGAGCAGAGACAGAGACTGAAACCTTTCCCTTAGAGAGGAGAGAGTGGAACGGAGACAGATGGAAACCTTTCCCTTAGAGAGGAGAGAGTGGAATGGAGAGAGAGACTGAAACCTTTCCCTTGGAGAGGAGAGAGTGGAACGGAGACAGATGGAAACCTTTCCCTCAGAGAGGAGAAAGTGGAGTGGGGACAGATGGAAACCTTTCCCTTAGAGAGGAGAAAGTGGAACGGAGACAGATGGAAACCTTTCCCTTGGACAGGAGAGAGTGGAACGGAGACAGATGGAAACCTTTCCCTTGGACAGGAGAGAGTGGAACGGAGACAGTTGGAAACCTTTCCCTTAGAGAGGAGAGAGTGGAACGGAGACAGATGGAAACCTTTCCCTTAGAGAGGAGAGAGTGGAATGGAAACAGATGGAAACCTTTCCCTTAGAGAGGAGAGAGTGGAACGGAGACAGATGGAAACCTTTCCCTTAGACAGGAGAGAGTGGAACGGAGACAGATGGAAACCTTTCCCTTAGAGAGGAGAGAGTGGAATGGAAACAGATGGAAACCTTTCCCTTAGAGAGGAGAGAATGGAACGGAGACAGTTGGAAACCTTTCCCTTAGAGAGGAGAGAGTGGAATGGAAACAGATGGAAACCTTTCCCTTAGAGAGGAGAGAGTGGAACGGAGACAGATGGAAACTTTTCCCTCAGAGAGGAAAGACTGGAAAGGCTGGCATCTCCACATTAAGCTGGTGGTGAGCCATCTTCTTGAGCTGCTGCACTCCATGTGGTGTATGTACACCCACAGCAGTGCTGGGAAGAGGGTTTTAGGATGTTGGTTCAGTGACAGTTAAAGAATGGCTTTATTCTCATGTCAGGATGGAGTTGGATTGGAGGGGAACTTGCAGGTCGTAGTATTTCCATGATGTGCTGCCTTCCTCTTTCGAGATGATAGAGGTGGCAGGTTTGGAAGGTGCTGTCGAAGAACAGCATGAAACAGCATGAAGAATGCTGTCTGCGTGGGTTTCCTCCGGGTGCTCCGGTTTCCTCCCACAGTCCAAAAATATGCGGGTTAGGTTGATTGGCCCCTAAAATTGCCCCTTCGTGTCCTGGGATGCATAGGTCAGAGGGATTAGTGGGTAAATGTGCAGGGATATGGGGTAGGGCCTGGGTGGGATTGTGGTCAGTGCAGATCGATAGGCCAAAGGGCCTCTTTCTGCATTGTAGGGTTTTATGATTCTATGAAACCTTGATTAGTTGCTTCACTGAATGTTGCAAATGACATACACCACTATCACTGTGCATTGGTGGTGCCGGGAATGAATGTTGAAGGGGGTGCTTTCTCCTTCACCTTCTTAAGAGCTGCCCTCATCCAGGCAAGTGGAGGGTATTCCATAACGCTCCTGACTTATAGATGGTGGACAGACTTTAGGGAGTCAGGTGTATTATTCATGATGTGGGTATGCCGGCGTTGGACTGGCGTAAACACAGTAAAAAGTCTGACAACACCAGGTTTTAGTCCAACCGATTTATTTGATAATATTCTCACAAGCTTTCGAGGGGGCTGCCTCGAGGCAGCCTGGTGTTGTCAGACTTTTTACTGTATTATTCATCACAGGATTGCCAGCTTTTGACCTGCTCTTGTAGCCACAGTATTTATATGTCTAGCCCAGCTTAGTTTTTGGTCAATGGTAGCCCCCAGGATGTTGATAGTGGGATATTCAGTAATGCTAATGCCATTGGTTGGAGATGGTCATTGCCTGGCACTAGTGTGATATAAATATAACTTTCTATTTATCAGTCTAAGCCTGAGTGTTGTCCAGATCCTGCATATGGGTGTGGGCTGGTTCAATATCTGAGGAAGGCTTGAATGGTGCTGAATATTCTGTGATTATCAGTGAACACTTTCACTTCTGACCTTACGATGGAAAGAAGGACATTGAAGTTGAAGATGTTCAGATCTAGGAAACCACCCTGAGGGACCCCTGCAGTAATGTTCTGGGACTTTTTAAAAATTGTTTCGTGGGACATGGGTGTCACTGGATGGCCAGCATTTATTGCCCATCCCTAGTTGTCCTTGAGAAGGTGGTGGTGAGCTGCCTTCTTGAAATGCTGCAGCCCCTGTTCTGTGGGTTGACCCACAATGCCATTAGGGAGGGAATTCCAGGATTTTGACCGAGTGCCTGCAAAGGAATGGCGATTTATTTCCAAGTCAGGAGGGAACTTGCAGGTGGTGGTGTTCCCATTTATCCGCTGCCCTTTGTCCTTCTAGATGGAAGTGGTTGTGTGTTTGGAAGGTGAATTGCTGCCATGCATCTTGTAGACAGTACACACTGTTGCTACTGATCATTGGTGGTGGAGGCATTGAATCTTTGTAGATGTAGTGTCAATCAAGTGGGGCTGCTTTGTCCTGGATGGTGTCAAGCTTCTTGAGTGTTGTTGGAGCTGCACCCATCCAGGCAAATGGGGAGTATTCCATCACACTCCTGACTTGTGCCTTGTAGATGGTGGACAGGCTTTGGGAAGTCAGGACTTGAGTTACTTGCTGTAGTATTCTGAGCTTCTAACCTGCTCTTGTCGCCACTGTGTTAATATGGTGAGTCCAGTTGAGTTTCTGGTCAATGGTAATCCCAAGGCTGTTGACAATGGGGAATTCAATGATGGTAACACCAATCAGTATCAAGGAGCAGTGGTCAGAGATGATTGACCTTCAACCACCACAACCATCTTCCAAGTCTGATTCCAACTAGAGGAGAACTTTCCCGCTAATTCCCATTGATTCCAGTTTTGCAAGGGCTCCTTGATGCCACTACTGGTCAAATGCAGCCTTGATGTCAAGGTCTGTCACTCTCAACTCACCTCTGGAGTTCAGCTTAGAACATAGAACATTACAGCACAGAACAGGCCCTTCGGCCCACGATGTTGTGCCGACCAGTTACAAAACAATGACCCACTAGCCTAAACCAATCCCTTTTCATCCATAAACCTATCCAAAGATCTCTTAAACGCCCCCAAACTAGGTGCATTTACAACTGCAGCTGGCAGAGCATTCCAGTCCCTCACCACCCTCTGGGTAAAGAACCTACCCCTGACATCTGTCCTATAACTACCCCCCCTTAATTTAAAATCGTGCCCCCTCGTGCTAGCTTTCTCCATCCTAGGAAAAAGGCTATCACTATCTACCCTGTCTAAACCTCTAATCATCTTATATGTTTCAATGAGATCCCCTCTTAGCCGCCTTCTTTCCAGCGAAAACAACCCCAAATCTCTCAATCTCTCCTCATAGGATCTCCCCTCCATACCAGGCAACATCCTGGTAAACCTCCTCTGCACCCTCTCCAAAGCCTCTACATCCTTCCTGTAATGTGGGGACCAGAACTGCACACAAAACTCCACGTGCGGCCGCACCAGAGATGTGTACAGTTGCATCATGACGCTGCGACTCCTAAATTCAATCCCCCTACCAATAAACGCCAAGACTCCGTATGCCTTCTTAACAACCTTATCTACTTGATTCCCAACTTTCAGGGATCTATGTACACATACACCTAGATCCCTCTGCTCCTCCACACTATTCAAAGTCCTCCCGTTAGCCCTATACTCAACACATCTGTTATTCCTACCGAAATGAATTACCTCACACTTTTCCACATTAAACTCCATCCGCCACCTCTCAGCCCAGCTCTGCAACCTTTCTAAGTCATCCTGCAAACTATGACACCCTTCCTCACAATCTACCACACCTCCAACTTTGGTGTCATCAGCAAACTTACTAATCCACCCAACTATACCCTCATCCAGATCATTAATAAAAATAACAAACAGCAGTGGCCCCAAAACAGATCCCTGAGGCACACCACTTGTAACCGAACTCCATGACGAATATTTCCCATCAACCACCACTCTCTGTCTCCTATCTGCTAGCCAATTCCTGATCCAATTACCTAGATCACCCCCAATCCCATACATCTGCATTTTCTGCAGAAGCCTACCATGGTGAACCTTATCAAACGCCTTGCTAAAATCCATATACACCACATCAACTGCCTTACCCCTATCCACCTCTTTGGTCACTTTCTCAAAGAACTCGATAAGGTTAGTAAGGCATGACCTACCCGCTACAAAACCATGCTGACTGTCCCTAATCAACTCATTACTTTCCAAATAACTATAAATCCTGTCTCTAATAATCCTTTCCAAAACCTTACCCACCACAGAAGTAAGACTCACTGGTCTATAATTCCCAGGGAAGTCCCTTCTCCCCTTCTTAAACAATGGGACAACATTTGCTGTCCTCCAATCTTCTGGTACTATACCAGAGACTAACGACGACCTGAAGATCAGAGCCAGAGGCTCCGCAATCACCCCTCTTGCCTCCCAAAGAATCTTAGGGTAAATCCCATCTGGACCAGGGGACTTATCTATTTTCAATCCCTCTAAAATATCCAGCACATCCCCCGTATCAACTGCAATACTATCTATTTCACACCCCTGCACCCCAATGTCCTCCTCAGCTACATTCCTGTCCCCTTGCGTGAACACCGAAGAGAAATATTGGTTCAACGCCTCTCCAATCTCCTCCGGTTCCACACACAACTTCCCTCTACTGTCTGTAACTGGCCCTAATCTTGTCCTAACCAACCTTCTGTTCTTGACATACCTGTAAAACGCCTTAGGGTTCTCCTTAATCCTATCAGCCAAAGTCATCTCATGTCCTCTTTTAGCCCTTCTTAACTCCCTCTTCAACTCCCTCCTAGCCAATCTAAAACTTTCTAATGCACTACCTGAGCCCTCAAGCCTCATCCGAACATAAGCCTCCTTTTTCTTCCTAACCAACGAATCAACTTTTTTGGTGCACCACGGTTCCCTGGGCCTACCAAATCCTCCTTGCCTGACAGGGATATACTTATCACAGACCCGCAATAGCTGCTCCTTGAAAAATCTCCACATCTCGGATGTTCCCAGTCCCTGTAATCTCCCATTCCAACCAATGCTTCCTAATTCTCTCCTAAGGGTGCAGCTAAGGGTGCAGCTAGTTCTGGGGCACAAGCCTTCACAAGCTTCTTTGTCCAAGTTTGAACCAAGGCTGTAATGAGGACAGGAGCTAAGTGGCCCTGGTAAACCTAAACTAGACACAATGGCTAGAATTTTCGAGGCAGGTGAGGCTCACAGAACGGAATTATTCATTGGCCTCGGGCGGGATTTTATGAGCCTTGCCCGAGCAAGGTCATAAAATTCCAGCCAATATCTTCCATGACACCAACACATTGTAAATCTTAAATATTGTAAAGATACCAAACTCGCTGAGCAGGTGCTGCTTGATACCACTGTCGATGACCCCTTCCATCACTTAACTGATGATCGAGAGTAGATAGGGTGGTAATTGGCTGGGTTAGATTTGTCTTGTTTGTTGTGTACAGGGACATACCTAGGCAGGTATCCACATTGCCGGGTAGATGCCAATGCTGAGTCTGTCCTGGGACATTTTAGCTAAGGGTGCAGCTAGTTCTGGGGCACAAGCCTTCAGTACTATTGATCCTTCAGCTATTTGTTGATATTATATGGAGTGAATCAAATTAGCTGAAGAAGGACATCAGTATTGTTGGGCACCTCAGGAGTAGCTGAAATGGATCACTCACTTGGCACTACTGACTGATGATTGTTGCCAATCAGCCTTGACCTTTGCACTGATGTGCTGGGCTCCTCCATCATTTGTGGACATTGGTGGACCCTCCTCCTCCTGTGAGTAGCTTCATTGTACACCATTCATGACTGGATGTGGAAGGATTGCAGAGCTTAGATCTGACCTGTTGGTTGTGGGATCGCTTAGTTCTGTTTGTTGCATGCTACTCCTGCTGTTTAGCATGCTTTGTTGTGTTATAACTTCACCTCATTTTTAGGTATCCTGGTGTTGCCCCTGGCACCCCTCCTGAATTCTTCAATGAACCAGGGTTGATTCCCTGGCTTCGGGGTAATGGTAGAGTGAGGGCTATAGCAGGCCATGAGATTACAGATGTAGTTCTGCTGCTGCTGATGGCCTCTTGGATGCCCAGTCTTGAGCTGCTAGATCAGTTTGAAATATCTCTCATTTCGCACAGTCATAGTGTCATACAACAGATTGGAGAGTATCCTCAATGTGAAGATGGGATATTGTTTCCACAGGGGCTGTGCAGAGATCATTCCTACAAATACCATCATGGACAGAGTGATGTGTGACAGATAGTGTTGGGGATTCTGAGTATTTTGTGACTGTAATTCACACAGACACCTACCCACCAAACCCCACCCACAATCAGCATTTAGGATTTGAATTTGGAAATTCAAGCAAAGGAGCTTGGGGAACGATGGATGTGAATGGGTACTGATAGAGGAGGCCAGCATGGGGAGAGGCCATGCTTAGCAAACTGGTCATTTTCCAGCAGTGATAGGTGGTGATGGGTGGTGAGCCTGCTGCTATTATTCTTACAAAACTTATCTCCAAACTCCGTGGCCTGGGCTTCAGCTCCTCCCTCTGTGACTGGATCCTGAACTTCCTAACCCACAGGAAAGATTGGCAACAACACCTCCTCCACAATGATCCTCAACAGTGATGGCCCAAAAAGTTGCGTGAATGTAGCCCAATCCATCACACAAACCAGCCTCCCATCCTTAACTTTGTCCACACTTCCCACTTGGCTTGGAAAAGCAGCCAGCGTTGTTAAGGACCGCATACACCCCGGACATTTTCTCTCCCACCTTCTTCCATTGGGAAAAACATACAAAAGTCTGAGGTCATGTTCCAACGGACTCAAGAACAGCTTCTTCCCTGCTGCCATCAGACTTTTGATTGGATTTACCTTGCATTAAGTTGTTCTTTCTCTACACACTAGCTATGACTCTAACACTACATTCTGCATTCTCCTGTTTCCTTCTCGATGAATGTATGCTTTGCCTGTATAGCACGCAAGAAACAATATTTTCACTGTATACTAATAATAAAACAAATTAAATCAAGTTACTGGCTAAGGAGAGAGCTATGCTAATGAAGCTCCAAGATCAAAGAACAGCTCCACTATCTGACTGAATATTGGAAAAACTGGAAGCATTGGGACCTTAAATTTAACTCATTTCACATATTTAAACGACCTATGACAGATCGTCTATAACTATTTCCATGCACTGTGTAATGTACCTCAGTGTATCAACTTACCAGGTGGAGTAGCATTATTCCAATCTAGAAAGGGGATCAGAGCTATCCCTCTGCAGGATGTGTTAGAACGATGTGGAGATGCCGGCGTTGGACTGGGGTAAACACAGTAAGAAGTTACCTCACAATAAGGATATGTTAGAATATAGGCCTTAACCCGATCACCCGGGTTCAATTGCCATCTTGAGTCATCGTCTGTCTGGAGCTTGCATGTTCTCCCCGTATCTGCGTGGATTTCCTCTGGTTGCTCCAGTTTCCTCCCATGGTCCAAAGATGTGCGGGCTTGGTGCATTGGCCATGCTAAATTGCTCCTTAGTGTCCCGAGATATGTAGGTTAGAGGGATTAGTGTGTAAGTATGTGGGGTTTCTGGGATAGGGCCTAGGAAAGATTGTTGTTGGTGCAGACTCAGTGGCCAAATGGCCTCCTTCTGCACTGTAGGGTTTCTATGATTCTACGATCTGCAGGCCTGTCTGGTTGTCCAGCTGAATTTGTGAGGCATTCATTCAAGATAATCACGGGATTTTTCAAACTTGTGATGAGACAATAGGAATGGATTCCATTTTGTTGATGTGATGTACCTGTGCATTTTTCAACTTCTAGATCAGAGTTCAAGAATCCTGTACACTTTACCTTGATCCCCACATCAGAAGATTTGTTGGCGCACGTACAAAATACGATTGGAGTCCTGGAAGATATTGTTGGTAAGGAGCAAATAATTGGCAAATATATAGTTTCCTATGTTAAATTTATTCACAGAATGCAAACACACAAGTGCAGATGCACACATGTGATTACATATGTATAAATATATTCACAAGTCCTTAAGATGGCAGGGGGCAAGTTGAAAAAGCAGTTCAGAAAGAATTTGGAACACTTGGCTTCATAAGGAGGGCATTGAATACAAAAGCAAGGAACTAATGATAAAGCTTTATAAATGACCGATTTGGCCTAGTTAGGGGAAATGCTGGTGTAGTAATAATATCATTGGGCTAGTGATCCGGAAGCCCAAGCTGAGGTTCTGTCTATATGGGTTCAAATCCTACCACAGCAGAGGGTGGAATTTTAATTTAGTTAACAAATCTGCAATTGAAAGCTAGTCTCAGGAATTGTGACCATTGCAACTATCATTGTTTGTTATGAAAGCCCATCTGAACATAAGAACATAAGAACATAAGAAATAGGAGCAGGAGTAGGCCATCTGGCCCTTCGAGCCTGCCCTGCCATTCAATAAGATCATGGCTGATCTGTCGTGACTCAACTCCACCTTCCCACCCTCTCCCCATAACCCTTAATCCCTTCTCTTATCAAAAACCCATCAACCCGTTTCTTAAAAATATTTAGCGAGGCAGCCTCCACCACGTCAACGGGCAGAGAATTCCAGAGATTCACCACCCTTTGAGTGAAGAAGTTCCTCCTCAACTCTGTTCTAAACCGCCCCCCCTTTATCTTGAGGCTGTGCCCCCTAGTCCTACTGTCTTTTTTGAGCGGGAACAGTCTCTCCACCTCTATCCTATCCATCCCATTCATCATCTTATACGTCTCAATGAGATCTCCCCTCATTCTTCTAAACTCTAACGAGTACAAGCCTAGTTCATTCAGCCTCTCCTCATAGCTCAACTCTGGTATCAGCCTAGTAAACCTCCTCTGCACTCCCTCCAAGGCCAAAATATCTTTGCGCAGGTGTGGCGCCCAAAACTGCACACAGTACTCCAGCTGCGGTCTCACCAATGCCCTATACAGCTGCAGTAAGACCTCCCTACTTTTATATTCAATCCCCTTCACTATGAAGGCCAGCATCCCATTCGCCTTCCTGACCATCTGCTGCACCTGCAAGCTGGATTTTTGCGACTCATGCACAAGGACCCCGAGGTCCCTCTGCACCGTCGCCTGCTGCAGTTTTTCGCCACGTAAGTAATAGTCCTTCCTACCATTCTTCCTTCCAAAGTGGACCACCTTACACTTGCCAACATTAAATTCCATTTGCCATTTCCTGGCCCATTCGCCCAGCCTATCTAGATCCTTCTGCAGACTCTCCACACCCTCCGCACAATTTGCCGTTCCCCCAATCTTGGTGTCATCCGCAAATTTCGACACCCTACACTCGGTTCCCTCCTCCAGATCATCTATATAAATGGTAAAAAGCTGAGGCCCCAGCACCGACCCCTGGGGCACTCCACTAGTCACCATCCGCCAATCCGAATAGCACCCGTTGACCCCCACTCTCTGCCTCCTATTTGACAACCAATCCTCTATCCACGCTAACACCCTACCCCCAACTCCAAGTCCCCTGACCTTCTGCAATAACCTCTTATGAGGTACTTTGTCAAACGCCTTCTGAAAATCCAGAAAGACAACATCCACCGGCTCTCCTCTATCCACCGCCCTAGACACATCCTCATAGAACTCCAGTAAATTTGTCAGACACGACTTCCCTTTAATGAAGCAGTTGCAGCAATGCTATCATCGTGGGGCATGTTGCTGTAAAATGCCGAGACATCCATTGTGACGAGGAGTGCTTCTGGTTCAACTGCTCCAAATGTGCTGAGTTTCTGGAGGAAGTCCGTAGTATCGCGACAAAAGCTGGGGGTTCTTTGTATGATAGGTTTTTCAGGATGCCCTCAATGTAGCCGGAGAGGTTCGTGCACAGGGTCCCATTGCCCGATACGATGGGTGTGTTTGCCTTATGTATCTTTGGGAGGCAATCAAGATCTCCAATGCGGGGAGTACGTGGGATGAGAGCACAGAGGATGCTCTGAAGGTCCAGGTCAAAGGTCTTGATCAGAGTGTTGAGTTGATGGGTGTGTTCTTTGGTCAGATCTGCAGGTAACTGTCTCTAGTGTTCTTCATTGTTTAGTTGTTGGTACACTTCTTTGCAGTAATCCGTTCTGTTCAGGATGATGATGGCCCCTCCTTTGTCTGCTGGTTTGATGACAATGTTGTGGTTGGTCTTGAGAGCGCGGATGGAGTTGCAATGTGCTTAGTTGGTGTTCGGGGCTGTTTTGTGAGTGTGGCTGATGAATTTGGTGTTGACGCATCTCCTGATGGCTTGAGCATACATGTCAAGTCGAGGACAGCAGCGATGAAGCCAGTTCAGTATCCATCTAGCCAGCCCACCGTGAATCTCATGTGATTTTAGTTTTTGTATCAGTCTGCCACATGGGTCCTTGTCAAATACCTAATGAAACAGTCCACATAAACTGTATCCCCAACCTTTCCTCCATCAATTATCGTTGTCATCTCTTCAAACAATTTCAATCAAATTGGTGAGATATGACCTTCCCTGTACAAAACCACGCTGCCTATTACTAACAAGTCCATTTTCTTCCAAATTTGCAAATATCCTGTCCCTTCGTATCTTCTCCAAAAGCTGCACCACCACTGATGTCAGGCTCACCCACCTGTAATTTCCTGGATTATCCCTGCTTCCTTTCTTAAACAAGAGAACAACATTCTCCAGTCCTCTAGAACCTTGTCTGTGGTCAAAGAGGATGTGAAGATATCTATTAATGCCACAGCTATTTCTTTCCTCGCCTCCTGCAGTCACCTGGGATAGATCCCATTTGGCCCCAGGGACTTGCTTATCTTAATGCAATTTAGGATACTCTACACTTGTTCCAAAGACTAGCGGGTTAGCTTGATTGGCCATGCTAAATTGTCCCTTAGTGTCCTGGATGTGTAGGTTAGCGGGATTAGTGTGTTAAATATGAAGGGTTTGGTTATGGGGATAGGGCCTGGGTGGCAGTACAGACTCAATGGGCCAAATGGACTCCTTCTGCACTCTATGATTCTATGACTTCTTCCTTTGATATATTGACATTTCTGAATCCTGCCATTTCTATCCTTTGTTTTTGCAGGGACATGCCTGTCTGCAATTCAATCAACTGGCCTTTGAAAGCCTCTGACATAACAGATGTGGATTTGTGCTGAAATAGCTGCTTCCAATCCACATTCCCCTGTACCTGTCTAATTTGGATGTAATTGGCCTTCGCCCAATTAAGCACCCGGACCTGAGAGCCACTCTTGTCCTTATCCACAACTACCTGAAATCTTATGGAATTATGGTCACTAAGCCCAAAATGCTGCCTCCTGAAACACCAATCATCTGGCCAACACATTCCCCAATACCAAGTCTAGTATGGCCCCCTTTCTAGTTGGATTGTCAATATACCGTATCAAAAAGCCCTCCTGGACACATCTCACAAATTGCTGTCTATCCGAGCCCCTGGCTGTAAGGGATTCTCAGTCAATATGGAGGAGTTAAAGTCACCCACCACAAGTACTCAGCCTTTTTCAAACCTTTCCAGTATCTGACTACACAACGGCTCCTCTGTCTCCTGCTGGCTGTCGGGAGATCTACACTACTCTTAACATTGTGATTTCACCCTTCATTTCTCAGCTCCACCCATAATTCCTCACTAGCAGATCGCTCCAATGTTCCTCCCACAACCCAGCCGTGATGTGCTCCCTGATCAGCAGTGTGTCCCACCGAAAACAACATTATCCTGGAATGTTAGGCTGCCACTCCTGTCCCTCCTTTAACCATATCTTAGTGATTGCAATTACATCATGGGTAGAATTTTTGTGGGAAAACTGGAGTGATTCACGTTGGATTTTTCCAGTGGGAACTCGGAGAAGAATCTCACACTGTGTACTGCAGAGACCACCAGCATAAATATCATTAGATTTCAGTGGGCAATGCCTATTGCCACTGGAGAGGCTGAAGTCAGCATGCTGAACGGGCCACTGTACATGTGCTGATTTGTCAGTGCTGAGATCGGCACGTGCGCAGTGGCCCCACACTGATGGTCTTCCCGATTGGCCAGCTCAGTCACTGGCCAGCCCTAGACCGCTGCCCCTCCCCCGACCATTCCCAGGGGCAGGCCTCTGACACCATCCCGATTGACCCACTGCCACCACCAATCCCCCAAAATTAACACCCATGTCCCCACAATATCAACGCCCTCCCACAGTACCCACCCCCTAGTAGACTGACCGACTCTCCCAGCTGACCTCCCCCACCAGCCTACCCCGACTGCTGCTCTCCCTGCTTCTGCCACCGATCCCTGTGCAGATTGGCAGCGGGAACCCCCCCAACCCTGTAAATCATCCCCAGAGGCCCCGCCTCAACAGCCCTGCCCCTATTAGGCCTCACCCTTTTGGCTCTGCCCACTGTTCGGGGGGGGGGGGGAGACAGTACCAAGGTGACCCCTTGCATTGGGCAATGCCAGGGGACACAGACTGGCAGTGCCAGACTGCCAGTGCAGGCAGGGATCCCCTGCCTGCTGTCTGACCCTATGGGGCCCTGACTGCCCTCCTTCACTCCAGCGGAGTTGGGCTGCAAGCTCCCCAAAAGTGGGGAGCTACTGTGATCCTTGTTGGAGTGAAATACACAGTGGCACAGTGGTTAGCACTGCTGACTCACAGTGCCCTGGACTTGGATTCGATTCCCAGCTTGGGTCACTGTGTGGAGTTTGGATGTTCTCCCTGTGTCTGCATGGATTTTCTCCGGGTGCTCCAGTTTCCTCCCTCAGTTCAAAAGATGTGCTGGTTAGGTGCATTGGCCATGCTAAATTTTGCCTCAATGTATCCGAACAGGTGCCGGAGTGTGGCGACGCGAGGATTTTCGCTGTAACTTCATTACCGTGTTAATAAAGTTGATTTATTAATCACAATTAAGGCTTACATTAACACTGCCATGAAGTTATTGTGAAATTCCCCTAGTTGCCACATTCCAGCGCCTGTTTGGGTCAATGCACCTAACCAGCACCTCTTTCAGAATGTGAGAGGAAACCAGAGCACCTGGAGGAAACCCACGCAGACATGGGGAGAACGTGCAGACTTCACACAGACTGTGACCCAAGCCGGGAATTGAGCCTGTGGCCCTGGCACTGTGAGGCAGCACGGTTAACCACTGTGCCGCCGTGCTGCCACGTAACGTAAGTCTACTGTGACTAGTAGGCAAATAAATAAAAGATGCTATCGGGCCCAGAAACTTCAGTCCTGGGCCCGCTAATCATATTTAAATAATATTAAAATGACTATGTAAATTGTCTTTGCTAGAAATCAGGTGCTGGGAGATACAAGCGGGGCGCAAACACTGCAAACCTTCCAACGTGACAGTCTCCCAGGATAAGGGAAATTGTAATGTGTGTTCACGTCAATATTGTTTCTTCGCTACACTTTAATGCTTTGGTGGGAATTCCATCTGCTCCAGCTGCCTTGTTGTTCTTTTGCTGTTGGAAGGATCTGTCTTCCAGCAATCACTGTCAGAGCGTGCATCTGAGGAACATAGGTGAGGAAAGTGGCAGATACTCAAACCTGTGGAAATATCTAATGAGAAGACTGAAGTTAAATAAAAAACAACACTTGTTATCTCTGAAGTATTGTGACTTAGACAAGATAGAGTTGAATATTCATGATAAGAGAGTATTTAATCAGGGGATTATTTCATTTGATGATATAATCACTCATTCTTTATTAAACCTAACTCTTCCCCTATCTACTGTTATCATTTTAGCCAAACTGATTTCCTTTGTTGATGAGCCTCGCTTGTCCATGTTTAACTCCCAGTCTGTGTATGAACTTACTGATAATCAGGAGGTGCAAACAAAGAGGTTAAAGAAGAGAAAGCTTTTGTTTGACTCTGACATACTGTTTGGTCAAGATCAATTATATCAGAACCAGGTAGGTTCTCCCCTTCTTTATCTCTGGAAACTTTCTGAGTGATTTTGTGGTTTTTGTGGTCAGTGAATAGTTTTTTAAAAATTGCTAATTTTTCACCTGGAATTTATAGCACAGTTACTCG
This sequence comes from Prionace glauca, assembly GCA_037974335.1. Lineage (NCBI taxonomy): Eukaryota > Metazoa > Chordata > Chondrichthyes > Carcharhiniformes > Carcharhinidae > Prionace > Prionace glauca. The sequence continues at coordinate 2,045,154 of CM075725.1, read as the reverse complement.
GTTGAATGAGTCAATTTCTCTGTGTGTGTTCCATGTCATCTTCCTCCCACCATTCTTCATCTTATCCTGACGGCATAACTTTCTTTTCTTTTGTCCCTTATTTATCGATGTATCTTCCCCTTAATGCATCTATGCTATTCACCTGAACTCAACAATTTCCACATTCGCATTAACATCTGAGGACCTATGCCAAGACTGGAGAGCTCTTTCACAGAATAGTCAAGGAACAGATTTCAAGTCATCCAATGAAATAATTATATCCCCTGAATCATAACTTACAGCTAGGATCTCAAACAGCTTTGTCACTGTTCCTGGGTATGCCTTAACCCACTGGCAGGACAGGCCCACCAGACATGGTGGCACAGTAGAACATGGGAGGGAGAGTGGCTGTCACTCTGGGAGTGCTCAGCATTGACTCTGGATGCACATGGATGCACGACCTACCCGCTACAAAACCATGCTGACTGTCTCTAATCAATTCATTACTCTCCAAATAAATATAAATCCTGTCTCTAATAATCCTTTCCAAAACCTTACCCACCACAGAAGTAAGACTCACCGGTCTATAATTCCCAGGGAAGTCCCTTCTCCCCTTCTTAAACAATGGGACAACATTTGCTGTCCTATAGTGAGGCGACCAGAACTGTGCACAGTACTCCAAATGAGGCCTGACGAGGGTCCTGTAAAGTTGCAGCATTACCTCCCGACTCCTAAACTCAATCCCTCGATTAATGAAGGCCAGTACACCATACGCCTTCTTGACCACCTCCTCCACCTGCGAGGCCGATTTAAGAGTCCTGTGAACCCGGACCCCGAGATCCTTCTGCTCTTCAACGCTACTAAGACCCCTGCTCTTAATAGTGTACTCCAATCTTCCGGTACTATACCAGAGACCAACAACGACCTGAAGATCAGAGCCAGAGGCTCCGCAATCATCTCTCTTGCCTCCCAAAGAATCCTAGGGTAAATCCCATCTGGACTAGGGGACTTATCTATTTTCAAACCCTCTAAAATATCCAGCACATCCCCCGTATCAACTGCAATACTATCTATTTTACACCCCTGCACCCCAGTGTCCTCCTCAGCTACATTCATGTCCCCTTGCGTGAACACCGAAGAGAAATATTGGTTCAACGACTCTCCAATCTCCTTCGGTTCCACACACAACTTCCCTCTACTGTCTGTAACTGGCCCTAATCTTGCCCTAACCAACCTTCTGTTCTTGACATACCTGTAAAACGCCTTAGGGTTCTCCTTAATCCTATCAGCCAAAATCATCTCATGTCCTCTTTTAGCCCTTCTTAACTCCCTCTTCAACTCCCTCCTAGCCAATCTAAAACTTACTAATGCACTACCTGTGCCCTCAAGCCTCATCTGAACATAAGCCTCCTTTTTCTTCCTAACCAACGAATCAACTTTTTTAGTGCACCACGGTTCCCTGGGCCTACCAAATCCTCCTTGCCTGACAGGGATATACCTATCACAGGTTATCTGAGTTGAACTCCATCTGCCACTTCTCCGCCCAGTCTTGCATCCTATCAGTGTCTCGCTGCAACTTCTGACATCCTCCAGACTATCCACAACACCTCCAACCTTTGTGTCATCAGCAAACTTACCAACCCATCCCTCCACTTCCTCATCCAGGTCATTTATAAAAATCACAAAGAGTAAGGGTCCCAGAACAGATCCCTGGGGCACTCCACTGGTGACCGGCCTCCATGCAGAATATAACCCATCGAGAACCACTCTTTGCCTTCTGTGGGCAAGCCAGTTCTGGATCCACAAACGATGTCCCCTTGGATCCCATGACCCCTCAGTTTCTCAATAAACCTTGCATGAGGCACCTTATCAGATGCGTCGCTGAAGTCCATATAAACTACATCTACTACTCTTCCTTCATCAATGTGTTTAGTCACATCTTCAAAAAATTCAATTAGGCTTGTAAGGCATGATAAAGGCCTTTGACAAAGCCAGATTGACTATTCTTAATCATATTCTACCTCTCAAATGTTCATAAATCCTGCCTTTCAGGATCTTCTCCATCATCTTACCAACCACTGAGGTTAGACTCACTGGTCTATAATTTCCCGGGCTGTCCCTGTTCCCTCTCTTGAATAAAAGAACAACATCCGTAATCCTCCAATCTTACAGAACCTCTCCCGTCTCCATTGATGATGCAAAGATCATTGCCAGAGGCTCATCAAACTCCTCCCTCGCCTCCCACAGTAGCCTGGAGCACATCCCATCCGGCCCCGGCGACTTATCTAACTTGATGCTTTTCAAAAGCTCCACCACATCCTTTTTCTTAATATCTACTCAATCCTCAATCTCCTTTTCTGTCTCTCAATGCTTTGGGTCCCACCCCTGCGACAAACTAGTTTAAATCCTTCTGAGTGTCTCTAGCAAATCTCCCCACCAGGATGATAGTCCCCCTCCAGTTCAGGTGTAACCTGTCCTTCTTGAACAGATCACCCCTGCCCCAGAAGAGATCCCCAATAATTCACAAATCTAAATCCCTGTCCCCTGCACCAGCTCTCAAGCCACACATTCATCTGCCTAATCTTCCTATTCCTTCTCTCACTAGCACATGGTACTGGCAGTATTTCAGAAGTTAAAACCCTTGAGATCCTGCCTTCTGCCTAACTCTCTATATTCACATTTCAGGACCTCATCCCTTATCCTACCTATGTCGTTGGCACTAATGTGTACAACAACCTCTGGCTGCTCACTCTCCCCCTTAAGAATGTCCTGCAACCGTTCAGTGACGTCCTTGACTCTGACAGTCAAAGAAGAGACCAGAAACAGACTGCTACCAAATAGTGCGCAAGAATGATTCCAAACTTCTAGTCGCCTGTCATTTTAATTCTCCAGTTTTGACTGCCCTGTCCTTGGCCTCCTACGGTGTTCCATGTTGTTCAGTGTAGCTTGAGGAATAACATCTCATCTTTCAATTCAGCGCTCTATGACCTTTTTGATTCAATATTGAGTTCACCAGTTTCAATGGGAAACTTTGTCCCTTATTTTGTTTCCTTTTTCTTTGTTGAGTTTGTTTTCTGTTAGTTTTTTTATGTTTCTGCTTTTGTTGGTGATTTGGTCATGCACACCTCCTCTAGACCCTTTTCCTGTACCATGGCCAGCTCCTTTTACCTCGCACCATCAATTCTTTTTCATTTCATCTCGACTGCCTTCCATCTTCTCACAGACCTCCCCTTTTGTTCTTTTTCTCACCTTCTCTTCTTTCACTTTCCTACAGTCATTACATCCCTCATTCCTCCAGCCCTGATGAAAAATCATCAACATTAAATAGTTCTCTCTCCATTGACACTGCCTGACCTGGCTGAAATCTAATGCCCCCCTCCCTGTGACAGGTTTTGAGGTGGAATTTGATTGGTTGGAAAGTGAGAGATGGGAACCCCACCACCTTCCTTCTTCTCCTCTCAAACATCTGCTATGTCCCTGCGAGCCCTGTCCCAACTAAAGCCCTTAATTGGGCAATTAATTCCTTTGATTGGAGAAATGCTGGAGCCCTTGTTCTGGGGGATGATCCGTCTACTGCTGTATTTGAGGTCTAATCAGTAATTAATACGACAGGCCTCCCTGAAAGGAGATTGTATCAAACTTTCACTGTATCTCCAGTTATGGGTGTGACACCTGCCATCCCCCCCTTGCCTGAATTAATTACCACCTATCTGTACCTGTCCCTCTTTCTTGCTCTGCATTTGTCTCTCTGTCTCTTTCCTTCACTTGCTCCTGCCTTTGTCTTGCTCTCTGTCTGCCTCTACTTCTCTCATTCTCTCTGACACATATAAAGAGCTGTTATTTATTGCTGTAACATATTTTTCTATGGCCTCCAGATTACTGAGTTGCAGAAATTGATCAATTTGACCATGGTGCATGTGAAGCAATATGGTCGAACATTTGAGCATTTCTGTGCCATGGTGGACCAAGCTATGGAACTGGACCTTGAGACTTCTTTGAAGCAGCGTGAGTGGATGCCACAGGAATTCCGCATCATGTTGGAAGTGTACAATGAGCATATAATGGACATGAGAAACATGACCGTGGAGAGACGTGTACGCATGATAAAGGTGCTAAGCCAACAGTTCCAGATGGATTGCTTGCCGTATTCGGGAGCAGTAGTCGATGCGTTGTACAGCCGTATACTGAGTATTGCTCACACGAAGAATCTTCAGCTGATGGGCGTGAGTATCAGCTTATTTATCCCTCTTACTATTTAGTCGTAGAATCATAGAGTCATACAGTGCAGAAGAGGCCCTTCAGCCCACTGAGACCGTACCGACACATTAGAAACACCCAAACTCCACCTAATCCTATCTGCCAGCACTTAGTGCACAGCCCTGAATGTTCTGATGGGCCAAGTACTCATTCAGGTAATTTTTAAAGGATGTGAGGCAACCTGCCTCCACCTCCCTCCCAGGCAGCGTCACCACCCTCTGCATTTAGAAAGCAGTGGGAAGATCAGACAGAGTCAGCATGGATTTAGGAAGGGGAAATCATGCTTGGCAAATCTGATCGAATACTTTGAAGATGTAACTTGTATAGTTGACAAGGGACAACTAGTTGATGTGGTATATTTGGACTTTCAGAAAGTGTTTGACAAAGTCCTGCACAAGAGATTATCGTGCAAGATTAAAGCGCATGGGATTGGGGAAGTGTATTGAGATGGATTGAAAACTGGTTGGCAGAGAGGAAACAAAGAATAGGAATTAATGGGTGCTTTTCAAATTAGCAGGCAGCAACTAGTGGGGTGCCACAGGGATCGGTGCTGGGACCCCAGCTATTCACAATATATATTAATGATTTGGAAGAGGGAACAAAATGTAACGTCTCAAAGTTTGCAGCTGATACCAAGTTGGGTGGGACGGTGAACTGTGACGAGGATACAGAGATCCTTCAGAATGATTAAGACAGGTTGGGTGAGTGGGCAAATCAATGGCGGATGCAGTATAATTTGGATAAATGTGAGGATATTCACTTTAGAATCAAAAACAAGAAGGCAGATTACTAGCTGTAAATTGGGAGAGAAGAGTGTGCAGTGGGACCTGGGTGTCCTTGTGCACCAGTCACTGAAGATAAGCATGGAGGTACAACAGGCAGTAAAGAAGGCAAATGGCATGTTTGATTTGATTTATTATTGCCCCATGTATTAGCACACAGTGAAAAGTATTGTTTCTAGCGCACTACACAGACAAAATTACCATCCATGTAGAAGGAAATGAGAATGTACTATTATAGTCATAGCTAGGTTGTAGAGAAAGATCAACTGAATGCAAGATAAGTCCATTCAAAAGTCTGACAGCAGCAGAAAAGAAGTTGTTCTTGAGTCGGTTGGTACGTGACTTCAGACTTTTGTATCTTTTTCCTGACAGAAGAAGATGGAAGAGAGGATGTCCAGGGTGTGTGTGGTCCTTGATTATGTTGGCTGCTTTGCCGAGGCAGCGGGAAGTGTAGACAGAGTCATAAGAACATAAGAACATAAGAAATAGGAGCAGGAGTAGGCCATCTAGCCCTTCGAGCCTGCCCCGCAATTCAATAAGATCATGGCTGATCTGTCGTGGCTCAGTTCCACATTCCCGCCCTCTCCCCATAACCCTTAATCCCCTCTCTTATCAAAAACCCATCAATCTGCTTCTTAAAAATATTTAGCGAGGCAGCCTCCACCACTTCAACGGGTAGAGAATTCCAGAGATTCACCACCCTTTGAGTGAAGAAGTTCCTCCTCAACTCCGTTCTAAACCGCCCCCCTTTTATCTTGAGGCTGTGTCCCCTAGTCCTACTGTCTTTTTTGAGCGGGAAGAGTCTCTCCACCTCTATCCTATCCATCCCATTCATCATCTTATACGTCTCAATGAGATCTCCCCTCATTCTTCTAAACTCTAACGAGTGCAAGCCCAGTTTATTCAGCCTCTCCTCATAGCTCAATCCCCTCAACTCCGGTATCAGCCTAGTAAACCTCCTCTGCACTCCCTCCAAGGCCAAAATATCTTTGCGCAGGTGCGGCACCCAAAACTGCACACAGTACTCCAGCTGCAGCCTCACCAATGCCCTATACAGCTGCAGCAAGACCTCCCTACTTTTATATTCAATCCTCCTCGCTATGAAGGCCAGCATCCCATTTGCCTTCCTGACCACCTGCTGCACCTGCAGGCTGGGTTTTTTGCGACTCATGCACAAGGACCCCCAGGTCCCTCTGCACCGTCGCCTGCTGCAGTTTTTCGCCCCGTAAGTAATAATCCTTCCTACCATTCTTCCTACCAAAGTGGAGCACCTCACACTTGCCAACATTAAATTCCATTTGCCATTTCCTGGACCATTCGCCCAGCCTATCTAGATCCTTCTGCAGACTCTCCACACCCTCCGCATGGGAGGCTGGTTTGCGTGATAGATTGGGCTACATTCACGATCTTTTGTACTTTCTTGTGATTTTGGGCAGAGCAGGAGCCCATACCAAGCTGTGATACAACCAGAAAGAATGCTTTCTATGGGGCATCTGTAAAAATTGGTGAGAGTGGTGGCTGAGATGTCAAATTTCCTCAGTCTTCTGAAAAGCAGAGGCGTTGGTGGCTTTCTTAATTATAGTGTCGGCCTTGAGGGGACCAGGACAGGTTGTTGGTGATCTGGACACCTAAAAACTTGAAGCTCTCGACCCTTTCTACTTAGTCCCTGTTGATGTAGACAGGGGCATGTTCTTCTTTACACTTCCTGAAGTCAATGGCAATTTCCTTCATTTTGTTGACATTGAGGGAGAGATTATTGTTGCCCCACCAGTTCACCAGATTCTCTATCTCATTCTTGTACTCTGTCTCGTCATTGTTTGAGATCCAACCCACTACGGTGGTGTCGTCAGCAAATTTGAAAATCAAGTTGGAAGAGAATTTGGCCATACAGCCATAGTTGTATAAGGAGTATAGTAAGGAGCTGAGAACACAGCCTTGTGGGGCACCGGTGTTGAGGATGATCATGGAGGAGGTGTTGTTATCTATCCTTCTGATTGTGGTCTGTGAGTTAGGAAGTTCAGGTGGCAGAGGGAACTGCCGAGGCCCAGGCCACAGAGTTTGGAGATGAGTTTTGTGGGAATAATAGTTTTGAAGGCTGAGCTGTAGTCAATAAGTAGGAGTCTGACATAGGTGTCCTTGTTATCTAGATGTTCCAGGGTTGAGTGCAGGGCCAGAGAGATGGCGTCTGCTGTGTATCTGTTGCGGTGGTAGACAAACAGTAGTAGATCCAGGTTGTCCGGGAGGCTGGAATTGATTCGTACCATTCGGAGCACTTCATAATGATGGTTGTCAGGGCCACCAGCCGATAGTCATTAAGGCACACTGCTTGGTTTCTCTTAGGTACCAGAATGATAGTCGTCTTCTTAAAGCAGATGGGGACCTCAGATTGTTGTAAAGAGAGGTTGAATATGTCTGTGAATATCCCCGTCAGCTGATTCGCATGGGATCTGAGCGCTCATTCTGCATGTTGGCTTTCATTGTGAGAGTACAGGAGCAGGGATGTGTTGTTACAATTAGACAGGGCCTTGGTGAGGCCACACCTAGAGTATTGTGTGCTGTTTTGGTCTCCTTTCTTGAGGAAGGATGTTCTTGTTCTTGAGGGAGTGCAGCAAAGGTTTACCAGGCTGATTCTGGGGATGGCGGGACTGATGAATGAGGAGTGAGTGATTAGGTTAGCATTGTTTTTGCTGGAGGTCAGACAAATGAGGGGTGATCTTATTGAGACTTATAAAATTCGAACAGGACTAGACAGGGTCCTAGTAGGGAGGATGTTCCCTTGGTGGGGAGTCCAAATCAGGGATCACAAACAGAGAACTCAGGTAGACCATTTAGGATGAGGTGAGGAGACATTGCTTTACTCAAAGAGTGATGAGCCTGTGGAATTCATTACCACAGGAAGTAGTTGATGCCAAAACACTGAATGTATTCAAGAGGTGGCTGGATATAGCATTTGGGGCAAATGGGATCAAAGATTATGGGGAAAAAGCAGGATTAAACTATTGAGTTGGATGATCAGCCATGATCATAATGAATGGCGGAGCAGGCTCGAAGGGCCAAATGGCCTCCTGCTCCTATCTTCTATGTTTCTATCTGGGTAAAAAAAATTTTCCTCACATTCCCCGCTAAACATCCTGACCCTCACCTTGAACCTATGTCCCTTCATGACTGACTCTTCAGCTAAGAGGATCACTGCTCCTTATCCGTTCTGTCCATGTCCTTAATTATCTTGTATACCCTGATCAGGTCACCCCTCAATCTTGTCTGCTCCAATAATACAAGATAAGAAATCTCACAACACCAAGTTAAAGTCCAACAGGTTTATCTGATAGTAAACACCACTAGCTTTTGAAACGCTGTTCCTTCATCAGGTGCGTGGGAAGTTCTGATCACAAACAGGGCATATAAAGGCACACACAGTTAACAGAATACTGATTAGAATGTGAGTCTTTACAGCTAATCAAGTCTTAAAGGTGCAGACAATGCACCTTGACACAAAGGTGCTTCACACCAATAAAACAACCCAAGCCTATACAACCTGTCTTTATAATTTAAATGTTCCATCCCAGGCAGCATCCAGGTGAATCTCCTCTACACCCTGAAAGTTGGAAGTCAAGTAGATAAGGTTGTTAAGAAGGCATACAGTGTCTTGGCGTTTATTGGTAGGGGGATTGAATTTAGGAGTCGCAGCATCATGTTGCAACTGTACACATCTCTGGTGCGGCCGCACTTGGAGTACTGTGTGCAGTTCTGGTCCCCACATTACAGGAAGGATGTGGAGGCTTTGGAGAAGGTGCAGAGGAGGTTTACCAGGATGTTGCCTGGTATGGAGGGGAGGTCCTATGAGGAGAGACTGAGGGATTTGGGGTTGTTTTCGTTGGAAAGAAGGCGGCTAAGAGGGGATCTTATTGAAACATATAAGATGATTAGAGGTTTAGATAGGGTGGATAGTGATAGCCTTTTTCCTCTGATGGAGAAATCTAGCACGAGGGGGCATGGCTTTAAATTAAGGGGTGGTAGTTATAGGATGGATGTCAGGGGTAGGTTCTTTACCCAGAGGGTGGTGAGGGATTGGAATGCCCTGCCTGCTGCAGTTGTAAATGTGCCTAGTTTGGGGGCATTTAAGAGATCCGTGGATAGGTTTATGGACAAAAAGGGATTGGTTTAGGTTAGTGGGTCATTGTTTTTGTAACTGGTCGGCGCAACATCGTGGGCCGAAGGGCCTGTTCTGCGCTGTAATGTTCTATGTTCTATGTTCTATGTTCTATGTTCTATTCATGTATTTATCAAGACGCACCTTAAAACTCACTATCACATCTACATGACATCAAAATAAGATTAAAAACAAGTCACTGAAAGTGGCAATGCAGGTGGGGAAGGTAGTCAAGAAGGCATACAGCATGCTTGCCTTCATTGGCCGGGGTATTGAGTTTAAAAATTGGCAAGTCATGTTGCAGCTTTATCGAACCTTAGTTAGGCTGCACTTGGAACATAGTGTTCAATTCTGGTTACCACACTACCAGAAGGATGTGGAAGCTTTGGAGAGGGTACAGAAAAGATTTACCAGGATGTTGCCTGGAATGGAGGGCATTAGCTATGAGGAGAGGTTGGAGAAACTTGGTTTGTTCTCACTGGAAGGACAGAGGTTGATGGAAGTCTACAAGATTATGACGGGCATGGACAGAGTGGATAGTCAGAAGCTTTTTCCCAAGGTGGAAGAGTCAATTACTGGGGGACACAGGTTTAAGATGCGAGGGGCAAGATTTAAAGGAAATGTATAGGCAGAAATTTACTCAGGGTGGTGGGTGCCTGGAACTCGTTGCCAGGGCAGTGGAAGCAGATACGATAGTGACTTTTAAGGGGCATCTTGACAAATACATGAATAGGATGGGAATAGAGGGATATGGTCCCTGGAAGGGTAGGGAGTTTAATTCAGTCAGGCAGCATTGCAGGCTTGGAGGGCAGAAGGGCCTGCTGTAATTTTGTTCTTTGTTCTTGTTTCTGAACTGCTGTTCTACTGAAACATCGACCATCTGGCTGGGCTCATTCCCCAATACCAGGTCCAGTCCAGCCCATTCCCTAGTTAGACTATCTGCACGTTGTTTCAAGAAGCCCTCCTGGATGCTCCTTATAAATTCTGCCTCATCCACTCCCCCCGCAATAAGTGAGTCCCAGTCAATATAGACGAACTTGATATGTGTTTGAGTCTGTCTTAATCTCGTTCACCATTTGGGAGGTGTCCATCACAAAAACCATTCAGTTCACTAGTAATTAGAGGGAACTTTACATTAACAGTTCCTGATGTTGGCCCTAGAATATATTTTCAAGCTGACACAATAAATTCACATTGAAGTCACAAAAACAAAACGTCCTGAGATATTCCAGCAATGAGAAAATGGAGTATGATGCTGCTTTGTTGGTTATGAGCTCAAAGGTGACTCTAATGTCATTTTTCAAATACATGTCTTTTTTTTAAAGATGATTACAGATGCTCTGCGGATGCTTGAAAAGGAACCAGAAACTATTGACATGTTTGGCGAGCATCTAATATTCTTGTCTCGAATCAGTGCAGAGATGCCCATGTTGGAGAGAGATTTTACAGCTGTGACTCAGTTGTATGCCATTGCCAAAGAGTATTCAGTCTTTGTCCCACCTGAAGATCTGGCTCTCTACCATATCCTGATACCTAGCTTTCAGAACCTGAAAGCTAGTGTCCTCTATTGTGAGGCCATGAAAGACAAGAATGTCAACAAGTTCAAGGCTAATCTGGAAGAAGACATCAATAACCTCTACTATGAGCTACTGCAAGTTAAATATGAGGTAATTCAACAGGAAACTTTGTGGGTTTAGGTTTTTTGATTCATTTATTGGATGTGGGTATTACTGGCTGGGCCAGCACTTATTGCCCATCCTTAATTGGCCATGGGCTGAGTGGCTTGGGTGCATTTATGAGTCAACCACATTGGAGACTGAAGTCACTTGGTAAGGACGGTAGATTTAATTTTGAAAAGTCATTGGCGAACCAGCAGATAGGTTTTTACAACAATTGACGATTTCATGGCCATCATTTGACTTGTAATTCCAGGTCAGAAACTCCAAAGTGTTTTTTGAAGTCTGCCTGGATCATAAGTTTTGCACTTTGAATTTGGCTAGGGTGAGAACATGTTTCACTTCAGGTTTGATTCAAATGACCCACTAGGAGCTTTTATCAAACAAAGTTTATTTAAAAATACAGTTAACATGTGTAGAAAGAAAATTAGCAATAACTTTTATCAATTACAAACAAAAACAAAACCACCATGATAATGTATAACCCTCAACAAATAAGTCAAAAAGTTGAGGATTGGTTGTCAAATAGGAGGCAGAGAGTGGGGGTCAATGGATGCTATTCGGATTGGCGGTTGGTGACTGGTGGGGTGCCCCAGGGGTCGGTGCTGGGGCCTCAGCTATTTACCATTTATATAGATGATCTGGAGGAGGGAACCGAGTGCAGGGTGTCGAAATTTGCTGATGACACCAAGATTGGGGGAAAGGCAAATTGTGCGGAGGGTGTGGAGAGTCTACAGAAGGATCTACGAAGGGGTGTTTACGAAGGGTTTAAACTAATATGGAGGGGGGGGGGGGGAGGTGGCTGGGAGAGAGTCGAGTGAAAGGAAAAGTATCAGGGAGAAGGTGGTTCTGAGGGACACTTGTGGGTTGAACTGTGTCTGTTTCAATGCTAGGAGTGTGGCAGGGAAAACGGATGAGCTTGGGGCCTTGATGTTTGTGAGGCAGTTAGATGTGGTGGCTGTAACGGAGACGTGGTTACGGGAGGGGCAGGACTGGCAGCTGAATGTTCCTGGGTACAAGTGTTTTAGGTGTGACAGAGGAGGGATGAAGAGAGGAGGAGGGGTGGCACTGTTAGTCAAGGAAAGCATCACAGTAGTGCAGAGGGAGGACGATAGGGAAGAGATAGGGATTGAGTCAGTGTGGGTGGAGTTGAGGAGTAAAAAGGGAGAGATCACATTGCTAGGGGTGTACTATAGGCCACCCAACAGCCCAAAGTCAGTGGAGGAAGGCATTTGCAGGGGCATTTTGGACAGGTGCAGGAAGAACAGAGTGGTTGTAGTGGGTGATTTTAATTTTCCTGGAGTGAATTGGAGGGGGCCTAGAGCTGGGGGTATGGAGGGAGAGGAGTTTGTGAACTGTGTTATGGAAGGGTCGCTAGAGCAGTATGTAACTAGCCCGACTAGGGGAGGGGCTATATTGGATCTAGTGTTGGGAAACGAACCTGGGCAGGTGGGTGAGGTAGAGGTAGGCGAACATGTGGCGAACAGTGATCACAAGTCCGTCTACTTTAGGATAAAAATGGAAAGGGACGAGTGCCGTCCGAGTGGGAGTGTGCTGAATTGGGGAAAGGCGAGCTATGGCAGGATTAGGAGGGAGCTGCAGCAAACTGATTGGGAGGGACTGTTAGCTGGCAAGTCCACGGTTGGCAAGTGGGAGGCATTTAGGGACAAAATGAAATGGTTGCAGGGGAGGTATGTTCCGGTTAAGCGAAAGGATGGGAAAGGAAGGATTAGACAGCCGTGGATTACGGAGGATATTGAAGACTTGGTCAGGAAGAAGAGGGAGGCGTATGTTAGGTCAAAACAAATGGGTACGGAGAGTGCGCTGGAAGAATACAGCGAGAGTAGGAGGGAGCTAAAAAGGGGAATTAGAAGGGCAAAGAGAGGGCATGAGATGGCTTTGGCTGGTAGGATTAAGGAAAATCCAAAGGCATTTTATTCCTATATCAGAGGCAAGAGAGTAGTTAGAGGGAAAATTGGTCCTCTTAGGGACAAGAGTGGTGAGTTGTGTATTGAGTCGGAGGGGATGGGGGAGCTCCTGAATGAATACTTTGCGTCGGTATTCACAAAGGAGAGGGGTTCGGAATCGTGTGGTCTCTTGGAGGGAGTGGAGGTTTATTTGCAGGATATAGTTATTACGAGAGAGGAAGTGCTAGGGCTTTTAGGTAGCGTAAAGACGGATAAAGCTCCGGGGCCTGATGGTATTTATCCCAGGCTGCTTAGGGAGGCGAAACATGAAATTGCTGGGCCTCTGGCGCAAATCTTTGTCTCTTCTTTGGACACAGGTGAGGTCCCAGAAGACTGGAGGGTAGCAAATGTGGTCCCGTTGTTCAAAAAAGGCAGTAGGGATAACCCTGGGAATTATAGACCGGTGAGTTTGACGTCGGTGGTAGGGAAGTTAATGGAAAAAATACTTAGGGGTAGGATGTATGAGCATTTGGAGCGTTGCGATCTGATTAGGGATACGCAACATGGCTTTGTTAGAGGGAGGTCTTGCCTTACGAATCTGGTGGAATTCTTTGAGGAGGTGACAAAAACGGTTGACGATGGGAGAACCGTTGATGTCATCTATATGGATTTCAGTAAGGCGTTTGACAAAGTCCCTCACGGTAGGCTGGTAGAAAAGGTTAAGGCGCATGGGATACGAGGCAAGGTAGCTAGGTGGATTGAGAACTGGCTGGGAAATAGGAGACAGAGGGTAGTTGTGGAAGGGACCTTGTCGGGCTGGAGGTCAGTGACCAGTGGTGTGCCGCAGGGCTCAGTACTGGGACCTCTCCTCTTTGTAGTCTACATAAATGACTTGGAAGAGGGCGTAGGTGGTGTGATTAGCAAGTTTGCTGATGACACCAAGATGGCAGGGTTGGCGGGTACGGAACTGGATTGTCAGGTGATACAACAGGATATAGATAGGTTGGTGCAGTGGGCAGATAGGTGGCAGATGGCATTTAATCCTGACAAATGCGAGGTGATGCATTTTGGACGGAATAATGCAGAGAGGAGCTATGAGATTAAAGGGAGGCCGATTAGGAGTATTGACATACAGAGGGACCTGGGAGTGCAGGTTCACAAATCCATGAAGGTTGCATCACAAGTGGAGAAGGTCGTTAGGAAGGCTTATGGGATGTTGGCCTTTATAGGAAGGGGCATAGAGTATAAAAGCTGCTGTCTAATGCTTCAGTTGTACAGAACGTTGGTTAGACCGCATTTGGAGTACTGCGTCCAGTTCTGGTCACCTTACTACCGGAAGGACGTGGAGTCTCTGGAAAGGGTGCAGAGGAGGTTTACCAGGATGTTGCCTGGCATGGGGGGACTGGGTTACGAGGAGAGGTTGAAGAAACTGGGACTATTCTCCTTGGAAAGGCGGAGATTGAGAGGGGACATGATAGAAGTATATAAGATAATGAAGGGAATGGATAGAGTTAATAGTGAGAGACTGCTCCCTAGACTGGATACAAACACGAGAGGTCATCATTTAAGGGTGAGGGGGGAGAGGTATAATTTGGAGGTGAGAGGAAGGTTCTTTACGCAGAGAGTTGTAGGGGTCTGGAACGCGCTACCGAGTAGGGTGGTGGAGGCAGGAACATTGGACTCTTTTAAGATGCAGTTAGATAGGCACATGAGTGAAACGAGAATGGAGGGATATGGTAGGGGATATTAAATAGGGTTAAACCTCAGGAGACACCGGAAAGGCAGGCTGTAAGATTAATATTTTGACTTTATTCCACAGGTGGAGGTCCACCTCGTGTCAAACGAGGGGCATTCACACGGCGGGTCGTGCCTGGGCTGCTCTTGGAAGTTCCAGGAGTGGCCTAGAACTTCGTGTCGGTGTGTGTGCTTGATCCTGGACCGGTAGATGGGCGCCGCAACAGCTCAGTGACTAGCACTGCTGGCTGTGCAGGCACATGGATTTGGGCCTGTGTCTGTGGGAGTTTGCTCATTCTCCCTGTGGTTGCGTGGGTTTCCTCCGGGCGCTCCGGTTTCCTCCCACACCCCAAAAATGTGCTCTCAGGCTAATCGGTTTTTACCAAATCGACACTATTTCTTCCCTGAATCTGACTGAGTAGGGTTCCATTCGTAGCCATGCAGGGTAGAATAGGTGTAGGGTGATGTGGCGGCGCGGGCTCGTTGGGCCGAAGGGCCTGTTTCCCGTGCTGGATTGTTCTTTGTTCTTTGTTCTTTGTTCTATCTAGATAGGCTGGGCGAATGGGCCAGGAAATGGCAAATGGAATTTAATGTTGGCAAGTGTGAGGTGGTCCACTTTGGTAGGAGGAATGGTAGGAAGGACTATTACTTACGGGGCGAAAAACTGCAGCAGGCGACGGTGCAGAGGGACCTCGGGGTCCTTGTGCATGAGTCGCAAAAACCCAGCTTGCAGGTGCAGCAGGTGGTCAGGAAGGCGAATGGGATGCTGGCCTTCATAGCGAAGGGGATTGAATATAAAAGTAGGGAGGTCTTGCTGCAGCTGTATAGGGCATTGGTGAGGCCGCAGCTGGAGTACTGTGTGCAGTTTTGGGCGCCGCACCTGCGCAAGGATGTTTTGGCCCTGGAGGGAGTGCAGAGGAGGTTTACTCGGCTGATACCGGAGTTGAGGGGATTGAGCTATGAGGAGAGGCTGAATAAACTAGGCTTGTACTCGTTAGAGTTTAGAAGAATGAGGGGAGATCTCATTGAGACGTATAAGATGATGAATGGGATGGATAGGATAGAGGTGGAGAGACTGTTCCCGCTCAAAAAAGACAGTAGGACTAGGGGGCACAGCCTCAAGATAAAGGGGAGGCGGTTTAGAACAGAGTTGAGGAGGAACTTCTTCACTCAAAGGGTGGTGAATCTCTGGAATTCTCTGCCCGTTGAAGTGGTGGAGGCTGCCTCGCTAAATATTTTTAAGAAACGGGTTGATGGGTTTTTGATAAGAGAAGGGATTAAGGGTTATGGGGAGAGGGCGGGAAGGTGGAGCTGAGTCACGACAGATCAGCCATGATCTTATTGAATGGCGGGGCAAGCTCGAAGGGCCAGATGGCCTACTCCTGCTCCTATTTCTTATGTTCTTATGTTCTTATGTTCCAACCAAACAAAACTTTCCATAGACACAGGTCTTTCCACAGTTTTAACAGAGTAAAGACTAATGCTCACGTGATACTGGAACTGATACTGGATTCCTTTGGTTGGAGAATTGAAACCTTGACTTCTCAGCCTTGTAACTTTTAGCAGCCCTCTGGATACACCCAGAACAACTTCCCAGAACACCAGGGAGAAATTCTCATCAAGCCACCAACAGCAGATTTTCTACCCCAGGAAGGCAAGAAGCCTTGCGTTCAGCTAACTAGCAGAATAAAACCAGAGAGAAAGAGAAACATTTTTTTTCAGCTTGATGTCCCTTTTAAAATAAAAACTACGGCTAGCCAAACAAATGAAATCTTAAATTCACTGGAAAGGAGAAAGAAAACTGTCCAAAAACCCATGACCTGCCAACCATCTTCCTCCTAACAATGCAGGGTCATAAAAAATCCCAGAGTAAAAGTAAATCACTCCATTTAACCCATTGAAGTAGCAATAACATTTCTACAGATAGCCTGGCAACAATGAGAGCTGAGGTTGAGAGAGTTGTAGTGAACATGCTTTAAATGAATCCAGCTTTAAAGGCATACAGAATTCAGAATTCAACATCACAGAATTCAGATGCCACATCTGCCATGGTGGGATTCAAACCCAGATCCCAGAGCATAACCCCAGATCTCTGGATCACCAATCCAGTGACAATACCAGGTCTTGTTAGTTTCTTCACCACCTGCTGCAGACCCACTTTGGCAATTATTTCCTTTAGGACCCAACCAGCCAAACACTCTTGGTGGTGGACATTGAAATCCCCCACCTACAGTACATTTTGTGCCCTTGCCACCCTCAGTACTTCCTCTATGTGTTGTTCAACGTGGAGGAGTGCAGATTCATCAGCCAAAGGAGGACAGCATGTGGTGACCAGAAGGAGGTTTGCTTGCCCATGTTTACCCTGAAGCCATGAGACTTCATGGGGTCTGGAATCAATGTTAAGGATTCCCAGGGCAACTCCCTGCTGACTGTATAGCACTGTCCACCACCTCTGCTTGTGTCTGTGCTGCCGGTGGGATAGGACCTATTCAGGGATGGTAACAGTGGTGCCTGGGCTGTTATCTTTAAGGTATGATTCCGTGAGAATGACTATCAGACTGTTCCTTGATTAGTCTGTGAGACAGCTCTCCCAGTTTTGTCACTAGCCCCCTGACATTAATGAGAGAGACTTTGCAGGATGGACAGGGCTGTTTGTTTTGCCATTGTCTTTTCTGGTGCCCAGGTCGTTGCCAGGTGGTCCATTTGGTTTCATTTTTTTGTTGAGACTTTGTTGTGATTGTTAAACTGAGTGGCTTGCTAGGCCATTTCAGCGGGCAGTTGAGAGTTAACCACATTTCTGTGACTCTGGAGTCACATGACCAGGTAAAGATGGCAGATTTCCTTCCCTAAAGGACATTAGTGAACCAGATGGGTTTTTCCAACAATCGACAATGGTTTCATGGTCATCAGTAGATTCTTAATTCCAGATAATTTTTATTGAATTCAAATTTCACCATCTGCCATGGCGGGATTCGAATGCAAGTCCCCAGAACGTTAGTTGAGTTTCTGGATTCATAGTCTAGCAATAATATCACTGGGCCACTGCCTCCCCTGCCTCTGGCACCATGGCAATGATCACGTCATTTCCTTCAGTACCTCAGCAGTTCCAGCCAGGCATAGCTCCTGGAATCCTAGCAGTGTCCAGCTGGCAATACCTAGCTGGTCACCAGAGGGCAGTGCCAGTGGGTGGATCCTGAGGGTCTGGTGCATGAGGGGGTAGGTCATAAAGGGAGGCTTATGAAGAAGGATCCATTGCAATAGGCCTGTTGCGGATGATCTGTGTTCGGGTTGGGTGAGAGATTAGGCCAGCGATCTATGCTAGGGAGGGGAAATGGGGGAACATGTCCTCAATGCCCCCAATGTCCATGTGAGAAGGGAGGGGAGTCTTCAACTTCACCTTGAGATCAGAGCACTCTTTAAAAACGGCACCCAATCTCAGTTAAGCGGGGGTGTTTCGGCTTGGCCCGTCTAGGGTGATCTAGGGAATTGGATCAGGAATTGGCTAGCGGATAGGAGACAGAAGGTGGTGGTTGATGGGAAATATTCGTCATGGAGTTCGGTTACGAGTGGTGTGCCTCAGGGATCTGTTTTGGGGCCACTGCTGTTTGTAATTTTTATTAATGATCTGGATGAGGGTATAGTTGGGTGGATTAGTAAATTTGCTGATGACACCAAAGTCGGAGGTGTGATAGATTGTGAGGAAGGGTGTCATAGTTTGCAGGGTGACTTAGACAGGTTGCAGAGCTGGGCCGCAAGGTGGCGGATGGAGTTTAATGCGGAGAAGTGTGAGGTAATTCACTTTGGTAGGAATAACAGATGTGTTGAGTATAGGGCTAACGGGAGGACTTTGAATAGTGTGGATGAGCAGAGGGATCTAAGTGTATGTGTACATAATTCCCTGAAAGTTGGGAGTCAAGTAGATAAGGTTGTTAAGAAGGCATACGGTGTCTTGGCGTTTATTGGTAGGGGGATTGAATTTAGGAGTCGCACGTCATGTTGCAACTGTACACAACTCTGGTGCAGCCGCACTTGGAGTACTGTGTGCAGTTCTGGTCCTCATATTACAGGAAGGATGTGGAGGCTTTGGAGAGGGTGCAGAAGAGGTTTACCAGGATGTTGCCTGGTATGGAGGGGAAGTCCTATGAGGAGAGACTGAGGGATTTGGGGTTGTTTTCGCTGGAAAGAAGGCGGCTAAGAGGGGATCTTATTGAAACATATAAGATGAATAGAGGTTTAGATAGGGTGGATAGTAATAGCCTTTTTCCTCGGATGGAGAAATCTAGCACGAGGGGGCATGGCTTTAAATTAAGGGGTGGTAGTTATAGGACGGATGTCAGGGGTAGGTTCTTTACCCAGAGGGTGGTGAGGGATTGGAATGCCCTGCCTGCTGCAGTTGTAAATGTGCCTAGTTTGTAGGTGTTTAAGAGATCTGTGGATAGGTTTATGGACGAAAAGGGATTGGTTTAGGTTAGTGGGTCATTGTTTTGTAACTGGTCGGCGCAACATCGTGGGCCGAAGGGCCTGTTCTGCACTGTAATGTTCTATGTTCTATGTTCTATGTCTCAGAACGGTGCAAAACATGCAGGCATGCATCACATTGGTTTTCCCATCCAACATGACACCAAGGGCTCAATCTTACCAAAAAATTTTGTTTCTGGGGACAAAATTCTCTCTTTTCTCTCTCTAGCTTCTACGACTGGCTTGTGTTTGATCTCGATTGGAAATCATCTCCATCTAGCCTTCCTAAAGAGGAATATTATGAACCTTGTCAAAAAGAGAAAGGAAGCATTCATAAGATCTAAAAGGTTTAGGACAGATGAAGCCTTTGAAAAATATAAAGAGTGTAGGAAGGAACTTAAGGAAGGAGATGGGAGGGCTAAAAGGGATCATGAAAAGTCCTTGGCAAACAGGATTAAGAAAAATTCTAAGACATTTTAAACATATGTAAAGAGCAAGAGGGTAGCAAGGGAAAGGGTTGGTCCACTCAAGGATTGCGGAGGGAATCTATGCATGGAACCAGAGGAAATGGGTGAAATATTAAATTCATACTTTGTCTCAGTAGTCGCCAGAGAGGGACTTAATGGATGAGGAGGGTGTGTAGATAGTCTGGGTCATGTCAAAATCAAAAAGGAAGAGGTATTGGGCATCTTAAGAAGGATTAAAGTAGATAAGTCCCCAGTGCCAGATGGGATCTACCCCAGAATACTGAGGGAGGCAAGGAAGGAAATTGTTGAGACCTTACAGAAATCTTTATATCCTCATTGGCTACAGGTGAAGTTCCAGAGGTCTGGAGGATAGCCAATGTTGTTCCATTGTTTAAGGAGGGATAATCCAGGAAATTACAGGCTGGTGAGCCTTACGTTAATGATAGGGAAATTACTGGTAAAGATTCTTAGGGACAGGATTTACTCACATCTGGAAACAAATGGACTTATTGCATGTTTTAGTGAAGGGGAGGTGACTAACTTGGTTGAGTTTTTCAAGGAAGTGACGAAGATGATAGATGAGGGTAGGGCAGTGGATGTTGTCTACATGGACTTCAGTAAAGCCTTTGACAAGGTACCTCATGGTAGACTGATATGAAAAGTGAAGTCATATGGTATCAGAGGAGAGCTAACAAGTTGGATACAGAACTGGCTTGGCCGCAGAAGACAGAAGGGAATGCCTTCTTGACTACCTTATCTACCTGCATTGCCACTTCCAGTGATTGGCAGTAGCGGGGTGCTTTTCTGAATGGGAGGCTGTGAATAGCGGTGTTCCACAGGGATCAATTCTGGAATCTTTATTATTTGTAGTATATATAAATGATTGAGGAAAATGTACCTGGCCTATTAGATGACACAAAAATTGGTGGAGCTGTGGATAGTGAAGAGGATTGTCATAGGATACAGCAAGGTATAGACCAAATGGAGACTTGGGTGAAGAAATGGCAGATGGAGTTTAATCTGGACAAGTGTGACATAATGCATTTTGGAAAGTAAATGGTAGAACCCTTAGGAGTATTGACAGGCAGAGAGATCTAGGTGTACATGTCCACCGATCACTGAAAATGGCAACACAGGTGGATAAGATAGTCACGAAGGCCTGCATCAGTTGGGACATTGAGTATAAAAATTGGCAGGTCATGCTGCAACTGTACACAACCTTAGTTAGGCCTCATTTCGAATATTGTGCACAATTCTGGTCGCCACACTACCAGAAGGATGTGGAGGCTTTGGAGAGGGTACAGAGGAGATTTACCAGGATGTTGCCTGGTCTGGAGGGTATTAGCTATAGGGAGGGATTGAATAAACTCGGTTTGCTCTCACTGGAACGACGGAGGTCGAAGGACAACCTGATCGAGGTCTATAAAATTGTGAGTGGTAAGGACAAAGTGGATAGTCAGATACTCTTTTTCCTAGGGTAGAAAAGTCAAGTACTAGGGGACATTGGTTCAGGATGCATGGGGAAAAGTTTAGAGGAGATAGAAATATAGAAACATAGAAAAACTATAGCACAATACAGGCCCTTTGGCCCACAAAGCTGTGCCGAACATGTCCCGACCTTAGAGATTACTAGGCTTACCTATAACCCTCGATCTTGCTAAGTTCCATGTACTCTCTTAAAGACCCTTTGTGTGAGACAAGTTTTATTTTACATAGAGATTGGTGAATGTCTGGAACACACTGCCTGGGGATGTGGTGGGAGCAGGTACGATAGCGACATTTAAAGGACAACTAGATGAATACATGAATAGGATGGGAATGGAAGGATATGGACTTTGTGAGTGTATACGGTTTTAGTTTAGGCAGACATCATGATCAGTGTAGTCTTGGAGGGCTGAAGGGCCTGTTCCTGTCCCGCTCAAAAAAGACAGTAGGACTAGGGGGCACAGCCTCAAGAT
Organism: Prionace glauca; assembly: GCA_037974335.1. NCBI lineage: Eukaryota > Metazoa > Chordata > Chondrichthyes > Carcharhiniformes > Carcharhinidae > Prionace > Prionace glauca. The sequence goes on along the minus strand of CM075725.1, from coordinate 2,023,786 downwards.
AAAGGGGAGGTGGTTTAGAACAGAGTTGAGGAGGAACTTCTTCACTCAAAGGGTGGTGAATCTCTGGAATTCTCTGCCCGTTGAAGTGGTGGAGGCTGCCTCGCTAAATATTTTTAAGAAACGGGTTGATGGGTTTTTGATAAGAGAAGGGATTAAGGGTTATGGGGAGAGGGCGGGAAGGTGGAGCTGAGCCAAGACAGATCAGCCATGATCTTATTGAATGGCGGGGCAGGCTCGAAGGGCTGGATGGCCTACTCCTGCTCCTATTTCTTATGTTCTTATGTTCTTATGTACTGTTCTTTGATTTTTGTTCTTTTGTTCCTGCCACTTCAAAATTGGCTGAACCTTGCATTAACAAGCTGTTTCTATTGATTCCAGAATGCTCTGTTTCCCCAATATGTTGACCCATTTAGGGCTCATGGATGCTTCCCTTCTCTCTGCTGGATATTAAGATGACTGTGATTTCCAGGTGAACACTTGATTCAGAGTTTAGAATCCCCATTTTTCTCTGTTAAGGCAAGTCACAATCTGAGTTCTTTCTTACTTCCAGGTTTGGCTCTTGGAGATTGAGGGCTGTTCCCTGACAAAACAAATCAAGGGGATGTGATTAACACTGGCAAAGGAGGGGCACGGCCTAAACACGGTGAGGCTGATACCGGAGTTGAGGGGGTTGAACTATGAGGAGAGGCTGAATAAACTAGGCTTGTACTCGTTAGAGTTTAGAAGAATGAGGGGAGATCTCATTGAGACGTATAAGATGATGATGTGTAGAGATATGGGGATAGGGTCTGGGTGGGATTGTGTTCGGTGCAGACTCGATGGGCCGAAGGGCCTGTTTCTGCACTGTAGGGTTCTATGCTGAATGGGATGGATAGGATAGAGGTGGAGAGACTCTTCCCGCTCAGAAAGGACAGTAGGACTAGGGGGCACAGCCTCAAGATAAAGGGGAGGCGGTTTAGAACGGAGTTGAGGAGGAACTTCTTCACTCAAAGGGTGGTGAATCTCTGGAATTCTCAGCCATGATCTGATTGAATGGTGGGGCAGGCTCGAAGGGCTAGATGGCCTACTCCTGCTCCTATTTCTTATGTTCTTAAACCTGGGTTGCAGAGAGATCTGGACACCATCTTTAAAATGCTTCAGTCAATCCTGCCTGCACCTATGTTATGAAGTGGAGGTTGATCTCTGAGAACTAACATTCAAGCATAGGGAAATACCTCCCTTCATAATCTGTTAAAGTCTGTGTGAGAAGAGATAATACTTCAGCAACTTTTAGTGAGTAAATCAAAATAACTACCTGAGTCTCTCTTTGAGAAAGCAACATTTTAATTCTCTAACAGTGAATAGGTTAACTAAACTATTAACAAATCCAATAAAACACTATTTTAATGAAATGCTGTTTAAATACAATTCCCACTTACTAACAAAACAAAAAGACTTTTTAGTTACTCAAAATACAACCAGCTTTTATCTTCCGGAATCTTCTGTTGGTACCTTTACAATTGAGATAAGAACATAAGAAATAGGAGCAGGAGTAGGCCATCTAGCCCTTCGAGCCTGCCCCGCCATTCAATAAGATCATGGCTGATCTGTCGTGGCTCAGTTCCACCTTCCCGCCCTCTCCCCATAACCCTTAATCCCTTCTCTTATCAAAAACCCATCAACCCGTTTCTTAAAAATATTTAGCGAGGCAGCCTCCACCACTTCAACGGGCAGAGAATTCCAGAGATTCACCACCCTTTGAGTGAAGAAGTTCCTCCTCAACTCCGTTCTAAACCGCTTCCCCTTTATCTTGAGGCTGTGCCCCCTAGTCCTACTGTCTTTTTTGAGCGGGAAGAGTCTCTCCACCTCTATCCTATCCATCCCATGCATCATCTTATACGTCTCAATGAGATCTCCCCTCATTCTTCTAAACTCCAACGAGTACAAGCCTAGTTTATTCAGCCTCTCCTCATAGCTCAATCCCCTCAACTCCGGTATCAGCCTAGTAAACCTTCTCTGCACTCCCTCCAGGGCCAAAATATCCTTGCGCAGGTGCGGCGCCCAAAACTGCACACAGTACTCCAGCTGCGGCCTCACCAATGCCCTATACAGCTGCAGCAAGACCGCCCTACTTTTATATTCAATCCCCCTCGCTATGAAGGCCAGCATCCCATTCGCCTTCCTGACCACCTGCTGCACCTGCAAGTTGGGTTTTTGGGACTCATGCACAAGGACCCCGAGGTCCCTCTGCACCGTCGCCTGCTGCAGTTTTTCGCCACGTAAGTAATAGTCCTTCCTACCATTATTCCTACCAAAGTGGACCACCTCACACTTGCCAACATTAAATTCCATTTGCCATTTCCTGGCCCATTCGTCCAGCCTATCTAGATCCTTCTGCAGACTCTCCACACCCTCCTCACAATTTGCCTTTCCCCCAATCTTGGTGTCATCAGCAAATTTCAACACCCTGCACTCGGTTCCCTCCTGCAGATCATCTATATAAATGGTAAATAGCTGAGGCCCCAGCACCGACCCCTGGGGCACCCCACGAGTCACCAACCGCCAATCCGAATAGCACCCATTGACCCCCACTCTCTGCCTCCTATTTGACAACCAATCCTCTATCCAAGCTAACACCCTACCCCCAACTCCATGTCCCCTGACCTTCTGCAATAACCTCTTGTGAGGTACCTTGTCAAACGCCTTCTGAAAATCCAGAAAGACCACATCCACCGGCTCTCCTCTATCCACTGCCCTAGACACATCCTCATAGAACTCCAGTAAATTTGTCAGACATGACTTCCCTTTAATGAAACCGTGTTGCGTCCGCCCTATCAAGCAATTCCCCTCAAGATGCCTCGCTATTTCCTCCTTAATGACGGATTCTAACATTTTACCTACCACAGACATTAAACTAACCGGCCTATAATTCCCCGCCTTTTGCCTGGCACCCTTCTTAAACAACGGCGTAACATTAGCCGTTTTCCAATCTTCCGGCACTTCCCCGGAATCCAGCGACGTCTGGAAAATAACCACCAAGGCATCCACTATCACCTCCGCCAATTCTTTCAGAACCCTCGGATGCATTCCATCCGGTCCTGGGGACTTGTCCACAATCAGCCCCTCCAGTCTGTCGAGCACCACCTCTCTAGTAACAGTAATGTCATTAAGACCCTCCATTCCTACCATCTTTCCATCACTAACACCCGGCAAATTATTCACGTCCTCCTCCGTGAAGACAGAAACAAAGAAGTTATTCAAGACCTTAGCCATATCCCTATCCCCTACCACTAGCTCCCCTTTCTCATCCTCTAAAGGACCAACGTTCACCCTAGCCAGCCTCTTCCTTTTTATATATTTATAAAAACTCTTGCTATCCTTTTTTATATTAAGTGCTAGCCCAGCCTCATAGCTTCTCCTACCCTCCTTTATCAACTTCTTTGTCAATCTTTGTTAACATTTAAACCTTTCCCAATCCTCTTCTCGCCCACTGCTCTGAGCTACTCTAAACTCCTCTGCTTTTAATTTAACACTTTCCTTCACCTCCTTCGTTATCCACGGCTTATTACCTCTCCTCCTACTGTCCTTTTTAACCATCGGAATAAATTTCTGATGAGCACCAAGAAAGATCTCCTTAAAGATCCTTGAGGCTTTGTTTTTTAAAGATATAAATGCAGCTATGAGAGATTCAGCAAGTCTCTCTCTCTGAGAACTAAATGAAGCTGTTACTCAGCACATGGCAAGTGTTCTTCTACTGTTTGTGCCAATACTCCCGTCTTTTATGCCCCTGATGACATTCCAAATCCCCACAATAGGATTGGTTTACAGTTACCAAAACATCAAATTCAAATCTGATAGGCTGCTGTTATTGAAATGCCTATTTTAAATTGATTGGTTAAAATTCAAAAAACATGTCCTGATTCAAATGCCTGAAGTATGTTACCAAAGCAATCCTGCTGTTTGGCCCATCAGTACAATATTTCAGTCTGTGTACTGCATGCACAATACAATGTCTTCGATATAGAAAAAAAACTACCTTTTCTAACTGAACCATGCAATTTTACAACTCTTAGCATTTTCAAATTTTTTAATAACTTTACAAACACTAGCTTCATAACGCCACATGCTCAGGCAGTGTGTAACAAATCCAAACCACTCCACGTGAACAGGATTTCTCATATATAAGAACATAAGAAATAGGAGCAGGAGTAGGCCATCTAGCCCTTCGAGCCTGCCCCGCCATTCAATAAGATCATGGCTGATCTGTCGTGGCTCAGTTCCACATTCCCGCCCTCTCCCCATAACCCTTAATCCCCTCTCTTATCAAAAACCCATCAACCCGCTTCTTAAAAATATTTAGCGAGGCAGCCTCCACCACTTCAACGGGTAGAGAATTCCAGAGATTCACCACCCTTTGAGTGAAGAAGTTCCTCCTCAACTCCGTTCTAAACCACCTCCCCTTTACCTTGAGGCTGTGCCCCCTAGTCCTACTGTCCTTTCTGAGCGGGAAGAGTCTCTCCACCTCTATCCTATCCATCCCATTCATCATCTTATACGTCTCAATGAGATCTCCCCTCATTCTTCTAAACTCTAACGAGTACAAGCCTAGTTTATTCAGCCTCTCCTCATAGCTCAATCCCCTCAACTCCGGTATCAGCCTAGTAAACCTTCTCTGCACTCCCTCCAGGGCCAAAATATCGTTGCATCACTCCTGATTTTTGTCGATCCTTTCATCTATGGGAATAATTTCTCCTTATCTAGTCTGGATGGAACGGTGTGGGTTGGGATCATTTGGGAAAGGTGAACAGTGACCCCAATCTGCAAGTCAAGAGCTAAACCTGAAAAGAACTCAGATTATGAGCTGCTTAAGAGGAGAATGGGGATTCTAAAGTCTGAATCAAGTGTACACTTGGAAATCGCTGCAACCTTAACACCCAGCAGAAAGGAGGGCTGAATCTGTGAGCCCTAAATGGGACAACATATCTGGAAACAGAGCGCTCTGGACCAGACCTACTTTAACACATTTTCCATTTTCATAAGTTCTGTCAGGCTCCTGCCCAAATATAGGCAGATCCATAATGCAAGCTCCAAACATGCTGTGCATCACTCTTATCAATCAAAAATCTCTTTAACTCAGCCCTGAACATATTCAATGACCCAATCTCCATTTGAAAGTTTAATGATTGATAAAGAAGAAATTCCTCCTTATTGCTGTGATTCTTCCAAAAGTGCTGAATTAGCAGGGAAACTGTTCTAGATCTTGACTATTTTGTCAGTTCAGCTTCTCAGCCGAATCTCCACACTCTTGTGCACTGCAGAAGTCCCAATCATGAATCTCATTAAAACTCCAGGGCGGCAGGGCCTATTAGTGCCAGAGTTTGATCGTTCTGGTTCTGCTTTGTCAGTCTTCCCATTTGCTGGCCAACTTGATCACTGTCCAGACCGGGACCCTGGCAGTGCTGCCCCTCCAGCAACCCCCATGGCCCAATTACGGCCCCCACAACAATTCCCGGACCAGCCCTGGTCCTGTCCTCCTATCCTGGAGTGCCCCAATGTACCCCTAACCCCACCCAGTGGTGGTGATCTCCCCCACCCTCCTCATGCTGGCAGACCTCCTTCCCACTGACTCCCCCTTTTCTCCTGCCCTTCGCCTGGGTCAGACCACCCTGCTCTCCCCTCCTCTCTCCTGCCAAAATCACTGCCCTCCCTCCATCTCAGACCAATCCCCAATGCAGAGTGGCAGTGGGATTGCCCCTAGTCCCCACCCACTGATTGCCCCCACTGATTGCCCCTAGTCCCCACCCACAATAGGCCCCACCCTCTTGGCATTGCCCAATGTCTGGTGGACAGTGCCAGGGTGCCCCCAGGGGATGGGCATTTTGGCCATTGGGCAGTGCTGGGGCACAGGCTGGCACTGCCAGGATGTCCAGGAGGACCGACCTCCTGGAGGATCCTTATTGCCCCCCCAACCTTTCATTCCAGCAGGGATTCCTGCTAGTACCCCAAACAGGGAGCTATTCTGAATCTCACCAGAATGAAGTACTCCTGGCTGGACGGGAGATTCAATTGGGACTGGTAAGTTCCCGATATTACATTTAAAACATATTAAAAAAGATTCAAATGCCTTACCTGTCTTCCTGCTGCTTTCCAAGTGGTCTGGCCTGAGATTGTTCGCCGACTCTGGGAGAGCGCATGTGCAAATCCTGGAACAAGGTCGGTTTCATGTATCTGCCACCTCGATCAACCAGAAAAGTTGCATATCAGATTGGGCGAATTACGGCCTATGTTTCAGTAAGATTTCCCCTCATTCTCCTAAACTCCATTGTGCCCAAGATGCTCAACTTTTCTTCAGCCTTCATCTCAGGAATCAACCTTATGAACCTTCACTGAACTGCCTCCTGTACAACTATCCAGCCCTCAATGCACATATATTCTTCCTGAAATAAGGAGACTAAAATTGTGCTCAGTTTAAGTATGGTCTGCTTAATGCCTTGTGGAGTTACAGCTTTACTTCTCCATGTCCACACTCCATCTCTTTTGCAAACAAAAGCAGCATTCCATTTGTCTATCTAATTACTGACTGTATCAGATCCTAATTATGTGATTCATGTACAAGAACACCCAGATCCTCTGCGCCATGGCATTTTACAGTCTTTCTCAGAAAGATATTCTGTTTCTCCAAAGTGGACAATCTCACATTTTCCTGTCAATTATTTTGCCCACTCACTTCACCCATCTATGTCCTCCTCACAACTTGCTTTCCTACCCATCTTTACACTGTTGTGTCAAGAAGACGAGAAAGGAAATCTAAACTTTCATTTTATATTTTGTGATTTTAAAATGGACTTTTGCTGAACCACAAGATGGATGCTATTGGTCATAAGATTGATCATATGTTCTGGAAGATTCCAACAGGTTAGACCCAGAGGGTGACGGGAATTTGGAACTCTCTGCCTGAAAAGTTGGTGGATTCAGCAACACTCACTACATTTTAAGGATTTAAATGAGTACTTGAAATGCCATTGTATGCCATGTGCTTGAAAATGGGATTAGATTAGGTAGGTGCTTGATGGTCAGTAGAGACATGATGGGCTGAAGGGCCTCTTTGCTGTAAAACTCTGACTCTATAAACAGAAGAGTTCCTTTCTTGTGCCATGTAGAATCACACATTCCCTTGCAAAGCTGCAGTATAACCATGAAACTAGACAACTGATTTTCTATTGCAGGGATGATAACAAAGGCAGAGAGACCTAAACTCATTATACCTAAAGATGTTAGCAGCCATGATTTTGCTCCCAATGGAAAAAAGAGATTTTGGCCAGAAATGAAAAAACTGCTTCTGAGGCTGCAATTAAATCATTAATGGACCACCTCACGCGACAACCCCCCTACCAATCTAAGAGAACTCCAGTAGACCTTCCAGCTGCCCAACATCTTGATTTTAAAAGTCTCTGATCATTGCCTGGCCCGCAGAAACCCCAAAGCAGTACATTGTCATTTGCTTCATATTGTTGTCCCCAACCTGAAACTCATCTAGACTGAACCCTGCCACAAAAGAAGCGCTCTTGATTTTGACTTCTTGGACTTTGGAAATGACCTGAAGTGTTATCATTTCTGTGCTTCTTTTAATATTGTTACCCAGAGTTGTAAATCTTCCTCTTTTCCATCTCTATTTGCTATAGATGTAATAGCACCCCCCGCCCCCCCCAGGGCGTTCAGTCCCTCCATTAATAGAGATAGTAAATATTGTGATCACTGTGGCACTAGTTACACTTTGCTAACCTGAAAATGATCCTCGATACGAAACTGTCTGGTTATCAAGAGAAGTCATGCTCACCTGATCTCTGGAATTTGGCTCTTTACTCCATATTTGGACATTTTATGATGGTATTATTTAGCTGCATGCTGTTCCAGGAGATGAGATTTGAAGATGAACAGTAAAATATGTTGTGTTTTTTTTAGGTGAGAAATCCTACACTCCTCAAGTCAGAGACAGCCCCCAGCAAAGCTCTGGGAATCATTAATGCTCTGATGAATGAAGTATCAACAATAGCCAACAAGGCACGAAGTTATAGCAACTATCAAGAGCGCTTCTGCGACTCAGGCATGACAGAAAGCTCCAATATCATCAATATCCAGCCGATACAGAAGTGCGGAGGGAAGAGCACTCAGGCAATGAATGTGCTGCTATCTGGGATAGAATATGAATTGATGTTGAGGAAACTGCTTTGGGAATCACAGGGTGAATGGGCGAAGCTGTACTCAGCTTGGACCAACACATTATTCAATGAACTGAATGTGGATGCAATCCAAAAGGATGTCAACAGATTCACACAGACTATCTACATGTTGGAAAAAGGTTGGTGGCCCATAGTAGTGCTGCTTGTTCACACAATTAATCTTCCTTTTACTTCCACAGTGGATTAAAGAAAATCAGTAACAAGGAGTAAGGTCCTCTCTGATGCATATTACTGCTCTGTTTTGGTATAAGGCTCCATGGAAACCCCTATCTCACCCATCTGGCCATTCTTCATCTTTTTTCATTTGTTCATGGGATGTGGACATTACTATCTGGATGGTGATGTAGAGATATTGTCATTGGATTAATGATCCAGATACCCAGGATCATACCCAGGATCACTGAGAAGCCAGGGTTGAATCCTGCCATGGCAGATAGGAAGAAATCTGGAATTAAAAGACGAAGCTGACCATGAAATCATTATGTGGAGATGCATGCGTTGGACTGGGGTAAACACAATAAGAAGTCTCACAACACCAGGTTAAAGTCCAACAGGTTTATTTGGTAGCAAAAGATAGAGGATTGGTTGTCAAATAGGAGGCAGAGAGTGGGGGTTAATGGGTGCTATTCAGATTGGCGGATGGTGACTAGTGGAGTGCCTCAGGGGTCGATGCTGGGGCCTCAGCTATTTACCATTTATATAGATGATCTGGAGCAGGAATAGGCCATCTAGCCCTTCGAGCCTGCCCCGCCATTCAATAAGATCATGGCTGATCTGTCGCTGCTCAGTTCCACTTTCCCGCCCTCTCCCCATAACCCTTAATTCCCTCTCTTATCAAAAACCCATCAACCCGCGTCTTAAAAATATTTAGCGAGGCAGCCTCCACCACTTCAACGGGCAGAGAATTCCAGAGATTCACCACCCTTTGAGTGAAGAAGTTCCTCCTCAACTCCGTTCTAAACTGCCCCCCCTTTATCTTGAGGCTGTGCCCCCTAGTCCTACTGTCTTTTTTGAGCGGGAAGAGTCTCTCCACCTCTATCCTATCCATCCCATTCATCATCTTATACGTCTCAATGAGATCTCCCCTCATTCTTCTAAACTCCAACGAGTACAAGCCCAGTTTATTCAGCCTCTCCTCATAGCTCAACCCCCTCAACTCCGGTATCAGCCGAGTAAACCTCCTCTGCACTCTCTCCAAGGCCAAAATATCTTTGCGCAGGTGCGGCGCCCAAAACTGCACACAGTACTCCAGCTGCGGCCTCACCAATGCCCTATACAGCTGCAACAAGACCTCCCTACTTTTATATTCAATCCCCCTCGCTATGAAGGCCAGCATCCCATTCGCCTTCCTGACCACCTGCTGCACCTGCAAGCTGGGTTTTTGCGACTCATGCACAAGGACCCCGAGGTCCCTCTGCACCGTCGCCTGCTGCAGTTTTTCGCCCCGTAAGTAATAGTCCTTCCTACCATTCCTCCTACCAAAGTGGACCACCTCGCACTTGCCAACATTAAATTCCATTTGCCAGTTCCTGGTGTAGGAAGTAAGAACGGCTCCCAGTCTGAGGCTGGTCAGTTTGTATGGATTACACCCGAGCAACTGACCCAGTCCTGGAGGGGTGGGCGCTCGACCGCCTTAGTTATCACCGTTAGGTTTCCACCGGCGGCAACTCCCCCACTTTAAGGAGATACCTCTGGAGACACGATTCCACTTCAGATCCCCTTAACCCCGTTCGGAATCAAAGACACGGATGAGTTTTCCCTAAGTCAGTTTTATTCGATCTTGCAAGAACGGGTGTGGTCCCATAGGTACACACACCTTTACAATACATGATTATACCTTATATGCATTCGCGAGTTCATCATACGTCCCGCCTTTCCTTCTCTTTCTCATTAGTTCCCGCGCTTCCTTATCTTAAACTTATTTAGCTAGTTCTGCCCTCTTATCTTAAACTTATTTAGCTATACGGTCAGCGATAATTGTTTCTTTTGTAACCTACGGTCAGTGATAATCGTTTCATTAGTAACCCACGGTCAGCGATAATCGTTTCTTTAGTAACCTACGGTCAGCGATAATCGTTTCTTTAGTAACCTACGGTCAGTGATAATCGTTTCTTTTGTAACCTACGGTCAGTGATAATCGTTTCTTTAGTAACCCACGGTCAGCGATAATCGTTTCTTTTGTATCCCACGGTCAGTGATAATCGTTTCTTTAGTAACCCACGGTCAGCGATAATCGTTTCTTTAGTAACCTACGGTCAGTGATAATCGTTTCTTTTGTAACCTACGGTCAGTGATAATCGTTTCTTTAGTAACCCACGGTCAGCGATAATCGTTTCTTTTGTAACCCACGGTCAGTGATAATCATTTCTTTAGTAACCCACGGTCAGTGATAATCGTTTCTTTTGTAACCTACGGTCAGCGATAATCGTTTCTTTAGTAACCTACGGTCAGCGATAATCGTTTCTTTAGTAACCTACGGTCAGTGATAATCGTTTCTTTAGTAACCCACGGTCAGCGATAATCGTTTCTTTTGTAACCCACGGTCAGTGATAATCGTTTCTTTAGTAACCCACGGTCAGCGATAATCGTTTCTTTAGTAACCTACGGTCAGTGATAATCGTTTCTTTTGTAACCTATGGTCAGTGATAATCGTTTCTTTAGTAACCCACGGTCAGCGATAATCGTTTCTTTTGTAACCTACGGTCAGTGATAATCGTTTCTTTAGTAACCCACGGTCAGTGATAATCGTTTCTTTAGTAACCCACGGTCAGTGATAATCGTTTCTTTAGTAACCCACGGTCAGTGATAATCGTTTCTTTTGTAACCCACGGTCAGTGATAATCGTTTCTTTTGTAACCCACGGTCAGTGATAATAGTTTCTTTAGTAACCCACGGTCAGCGATAAACGTTTCTTTAGTAACCCACGGTCAGTGATAATCGTTTCTTTAGTAACCCACGGTCAGTGATAATCGTTTCTTTAGTAACCTACGGTCAGTGATAATCGTTTCTTTAGTAACCCACGGTCAGTGATAATCGTTTCTTTTGTAACCCACGGTCAGTGATAATCGTTTCTTTAGTAACCCACGGTCAGTGATAATCGTTTCTTTTGTAACCCACGGTCAGTGATAATCGTTTCTTTAGTAACCCACGGTCAGCGATAATCGTTTCTTTAGTAACCCACGGTCAGTGATAATCGTTTCTTTTGTAACCCACGGTCAGTGATAATCGTTTCTTTAGTAACCCACGGTCAGCGATAATCGTTTCTTTTGTAACCTACGGTCAGTGATAATCGTTTCTTTAGTAACCCACGGTCAGCGATAATCGTTTCTTTAGTAACCCACGGTCAGCGATAATCGTTTCTTTAGTAACCCACGGTCAGTGATAATCGTTTCTTTTGTAACCCACGGTCAGTGATAATCGTTTCTTTAGTAACCTACGGTCAGCGATAATCGTTTCTTTAGTAACCCACGGTCAGCGATAATCGTTTCTTTTGTAACCTACGGTCAGTGATAATCGTTTCTTTTGTAACCTACGGTCAGCGATAATCGTTTCTTTAGTAACCCACGGTCAGTGATAATCGTTTCTTTAGTAACCCACGGTCAGTGATAATCGTTTCTTTTGTAACCCACGGTCAGTGATAATCGTTTCTTTAGTAACCCACGGTCAGTGATAATCGTTTCTTTTGTAACCTACGGTCAGCGATAATCGTTTCTTTAGTAACCCACGGTCAGTGATAATCGTTTCTTTAGTAACCCACGGTCAGTGATAATCGTTTCTTTAGTAACCCACGGTCAGCGATAATCGTTTCTTTAGTAACCCACGGTCAGTGATAATCGTTTCTTTAGTAACCCACGGTCAGCGATAATCGTTTCTTTTGTAACCTACGGTCAGTGATAATCGTTTCTTTAGTAACCTACGGTCAGCGATAATCGTTTCTTTTGTAACCTACGGTCAGCGATAATCGTTTCTTTTGTAACCTACAGTCAGTGATAATCGTTTCTTTAGTAAACTACGGTCAGCGATAATCGTTTCTTTTGTAACCCACGGTCAGTGATAATCGTTTCTTTAGTAACCTACGGTCAGCGATAATCGTTTCTTTTGTAACCTACGGTCAGCGATAATCGTTTCTTTTGTAACCTACGGTCAGTGATAATCGTTTCTTTTGTAACCTACGGTCAGCGATAATCGTTTCTTTTGTAACCTACGGTCAGTGATAATCGTTTCTTTTGTAACCTACGGTCAGTGATAATCGTTTCTTTAGTAACCCACGGTCAGTGATAATCGTTTCTTTAGTAACCCACGGTCAGTGATAATCGTTTCTTTAGTAACCCACGGTCAGTGATAATCGTTTCTTTTGTAACCCACGGTCAGTGATAATCGTTTCTTTAGTAACCCACGGTCAGAGATAATCGTTTCTTTACTAACCCACTGTCAGTGATAATCGTTTCTTTAGTAACCCACGGTCAGTGATAATCGTTTCTTTAGTAACCCACGGTCAGTGATAATCGTTTCTTTAGTAACCCACGGTCAGTGATAATCGTTTCTTTAGTAACCCACGGTCAGTGATAATCGTTTCTTTAGTAACCCACGGTCAGTGATAATCGTTTCTTTTGTAACCCACGGTCAGTGATAATCGTTTCTTTAGTAACCCACGGTCAGTGATAATCGTTTCTTTTGTAACCCACGGTCAGTGATAATCGTTTCTTTAGTAAACCACGGTCAGTGATAATCGTTTCTTTAGTAACCCACGGTCAGTGATAATCGTTTCTTTTGTAACCTACGGTCAGTGATAATCGTTTCTTTAGTAACCCACGGTCAGTGATAATCGTTTCTTTAGTAACCCACGGTCAGCGATAAACGTTTCTTTAGTTACCCACGGTCAGTGATAATCGTTTCTTTAGTAACCCACGGTCAGTGATAATCGTTTCTTTAGTAACTTACGGTCAGTGATAATCGTTTCTTTAGTAACCCACGGTCAGTGATAATCGTTTCTTTTGTAACCCACGGTCAGTGATAATCGTTTCTTTAGTAACCCACGGTCAGTGATAATCGTTTCTTTTGTAACCCACGGTCAGTGATAATCGTTTCTTTAGTAACCCACGGTCAGCGATAATCGTTTCTTTAGTAACCCACGGTCAGTGATAATCGTTTCTTTTGTAACCCACGGTCAGTGATAATCGTTTCTTTAGTAACCCACGGTCAGCGATAATCGTTTCTTTTGTAACCTACGGTCAGTGATAATCGTTTCTTTAGTAACCCACGGTCAGCGATAATCGTTTCTTTAGTAACCCACGGTCAGCGATAATCGTTTCTTTAGTAACCCACGGTCAGTGATAATCGTTTCTTTTGTAACCCACGGTCAGTGATAATCGTTTCTTTAGTAACCTACGGTCAGCGATAATCGTTTCTTTAGTAACCCACGGTCAGCGATAATCGTTTCTTTTGTAACCTACGGTCAGTGATAATCGTTTCTTTTGTAACCTACGGTCAGCGATAATCGTTTCTTTAGTAACCCACGGTCAGTGATAATCGTTTCTTTAGTAACCCACGGTCAGTGATAATCGTTTCTTTTGTAACCCACGGTCAGTGATAATCGTTTCTTTAGTAACCCACGGTCAGTGATAATCGTTTCTTTTGTAACCTACGGTCAGCGATAATCGTTTCTTTAGTAACCCACGGTCAGTGATAATCGTTTCTTTAGTAACCCACGGTCAGTGATAATCGTTTCTTTAGTAACCCACGGTCAGCGATAATCGTTTCTTTAGTAACCCACGGTCAGTGATAATCGTTTCTTTAGTAACCCACGGTCAGCGATAATCGTTTCTTTTGTAACCTACGGTCAGTGATAATCGTTTCTTTAGTAACCTACGGTCAGCGATAATCGTTTCTTTTGTAACCTACGGTCAGCGATAATCGTTTCTTTTGTAACCTACGGTCAGTGATAATCGTTTCTTTAGTAAACTACGGTCAGCGATAATCGTTTCTTTTGTAACCCACGGTCAGTGATAATCGTTTCTTTAGTAACCTACGGTCAGCGATAATCGTTTCTTTTGTAACCTACGGTCAGCGATAATCGTTTCTTTTGTAACCTACGGTCAGTGATAATCGTTTCTTTTGTAACCCACGGTCAGAGATAATCGTTTCTTTAGTAACCCACGGTCAGTGATAATCGTTTCTTTAGTAACCCACGGTCAGTGATAATCGTTTCTTTAGTAACCCACGGTCAGTGATAATCGTTTCTTTTGTAACCCACGGTCAGTGATAATCGTTTCTTTAGTAACCCACGGTCAGAGATAATCGTTTCTTTACTAACCCACTGTCAGTGATAATCGTTTCTTTAGTAACCCACGGTCAGTGATAATCGTTTCTTTAGTAACCCACGGTCAGTGATAATCGTTTCTTTAGTAACCTACGGTCAGTGATAATCGTTTCTTTAGTAACCCACGGTCAGTGATAATCGTTTCTTTAGTAACCCACGGTCAGTGATAATCGTTTCTTTAGTAACCCACGGTCAGTGATAATCGTTTCTTTTGTAACCCACGGTCAGTGATAATCGTTTCTTTTGTAACCCACGGTCAGTGATAATCGTTTCTTTTGTAACCCACGGTCAGTGATAATCGTTTCTTTAGTAACCCATGGTCAGTGATAATCGTTTCTTTAGTAACCCACGGTCAGTGATAATCGTTTCTTTTGTCAACTACGGTCAGTGATAATCGTTTCTTTAGTAACCCACGGTCAGTGATAATCGTTTCTTTTGTAACCCACGGTCAGTGATAATCGTTTCTTTAGTAACCCACGGTCAGTGATAATCGTTTCTTTTGTAACCCACGGTCAGTGATAATCGTTTCTTTTGTAACCTACGGTCAGCGATAATCGTTTCTTTAGTAACCCACGGTCAGCGATAATCGTTTCTTTTATAACCTACGGTCAGCGATAATCGTTTCTTTTGTAACCTACGGTCAGT
The DNA here is from genome assembly GCA_037974335.1 of Prionace glauca. NCBI lineage: Eukaryota > Metazoa > Chordata > Chondrichthyes > Carcharhiniformes > Carcharhinidae > Prionace > Prionace glauca. The sequence goes on along the minus strand of CM075725.1, from coordinate 2,008,603 downwards.
GATAATCGTTTCTTTAGTAATCTACGGTCAGTGATAATCGTTTCTTTTGTAACCTACGGTCAGTGATAATCGTTTCTTTTGTAACCTACGGTCAGCGATAATCGTTTCTTTTGTAACCTACGGTCAGTGATAATCGTTTCTTTAGTAACCTACGGTCAGCGATAATCGTTTCTTTTGTAACCTACGGTCAGCGATAATCGTTTCTTTTGTAACCTACGGTCAGTGATAATCGTTTCTTTAGTAACCCACGGTCAGTGATAATCGTTTCTTTAGTAACCTACGGTCAGCGATAATCGTTTCTTTTGTAACCTACGGTCAGTGATAATCGTTTCTTTAGTAACCTACGGTCAGTGATAATCGTTTCTTTAGTAACCTACGGTCAGCGATAATCGTTTCTTTAGTAACCTACGGTCAGTGATAATCGTTTCTTTAGTAACCTACGGTCAGTGATAATCGTTTCTTTTGTAACCCACGGTCAGTGATAATCGTTTCTTTAGTAACCCACGGTCAGTGATAATCGTTTCTTTTGTAACCTACGGTCAGTGATAATCGTTTCTTTAGTAACCTACGGTCAGCGATAATCGTTTCTTTAGTAACCTATGGTCAGTGATAATCGTTTCTTTAGTAACCTACGGTCAGTGATAATCGTTTCTTTAGTAACCCACGGTCAGCGATAATCGTTTCATTAGTAACCCACGGTCAGTGATAATCGTTTCTTTAGTAACCCACGGTCAGTGATAATCGTTTCATTAGTAACCCACGGTCAGTGATAATCGTTTCTTTTGTAACCCACGGTCAGTGATAATCGTTTCTTTAGTAACCCACGGTCAGTGATAATCGTTTCTTTTGTAACCCACGGTCAGTGATAATCGTTTCTTTAGTAACCCACGGTCAGTGATAATCGTTTCTTTTGTAACCCACGGTCAGTGATAATCGTTTCTTTAGTAACCCACGGTCAGTGATAATCGTTTCTTTAGTAACCTACGGTCAGTGATAATCGTTTCTTTAGTAACCCACGGTCAGTGATAATCGTTTCTTTTGTAACCTACGGTCAGTGATAATCGTTTCTTTAGTAACCTACGGTCAGCGATAATCGTTTCTTTTGTAACCTACGGTCAGTGATAATCGTTTCTTTTGTAACCTACGGTCAGTGATAATCGTTTCTTTAGTAACCTACGGTCAGCGATAATCGTTTCTTTTGTAACCTACGGTCAGTGATAATCGTTTCTTTAGTAACCTACGGTCAGCGATAATCGTTTCTTTAGTAACCTACGGTCAGCGATAATCGTTTCTTTAGTAACCTACGGTCAGTGATAATCGTTTCTTTAGTAACCTACGGTCAGTGATAATCGTTTCTTTAGTAACCCACGGTCAGCGATAATCGTTTCTTTTGTAACCCAACCCCTGACTGTTACTTTGACCGCAAACAACTGATCTCATACCGGTGGTTAATCACCTGCCCCTGAAAAGTGTTTACACAGCATTTTTACTTCCCCATTTTCCCGCCCTCGGCCAGTCAGCCCATGATTTCAAAAATTGCATCTTCCTCCTCTCACAATCCCCCCTGTCTTTTCTTACGCACTGTAATTTTTGATACCAGCGCATTTTCTAATCCCTCGAGCATTATGCCTGCCTGTTCGTCCCAGGTGCCATTGCCGGCCTTGGCGTCTAGGAGACCCTGTCCTTCCTCTGACGCCAAGTATAGGCCTACTACTCGTTCATCCAGGGCATCACGTTTAGTCAAAGCTGTTTCAATAAGTCTCAAGGGATAACACAGCATCCTAAGGCAACCAGCACCCCCGCTACTACTATAAAGGAGATGAAGACGGATACCACAACTCCTTTCCATTTCCCGAACCACCCTTCCAGCCACCCGGTAAGGCCTGTGTCCACTCCCGAGCTTTCAGCCAATTCATCAGCCAGGGTCGTTAGTCCTTCTAGCGCTCTGGTGATTGACCCATCAGGAGCGGTGTTATTTGGAATAAAGGTACAACACTGTGTCCCTATCATGATGCAGACCCCTCCTTTCTCTGCTAAGATCATGTCTAAGGCTAATCTATTCTCCCAAGCCATCCTACTGGTGGCATCCAGTTGTTCTGCTATTCCCTTCACTGCATCACGGGTATAATTAATAAATCGCTGTTGGTTGTAACAGATATAATTGATCCAATCCACATTTTTATTAATGGTCACCCACCAGAACAGAGACTCAAACCCCGCCTGCTTTCTGGTTCCTGGCCTTATATTCGTCGGGAACCCCCCTGGGGACCCCTATGTTGTCCAGATAGACCCGGTCGTGGGTGGTGGGTATACTCCTCTCTGTCTGCCGGTCTACACGGAATTCTTGGTGTTCGAACGCCAGGGTGAATGGGACCCTCAATTGGACTATCGCACAGGTCCCCGTCCAGTTTCGGGGTAATGTTGGCCACAAAACCTTCCCTCCACAGTACCACCAGAGGTCAGCTCGGGGTACCTGGATCTGGGAATAATTTCCCTCCTCGGTGGTGTCCTTAACTTCCCTAATCGTCCCACATTTGCCGAGGGTGCCCACCTGCCTGTCCAGTTTTTCCCCAGTTTGGGAAATGCAGATATGATGCACTCCCAATACCCCGGAAAACACTGGAGGCTGTGACTCCTTGTGGGGCCTTACAGGAGGAAATGTCAGGCCCAGGGATTGACAGGTGGGGTCATCCCAAGCCGTCCGATGCTGGTATAGTTTTACCAGACATTCCATTTGTTGGGGCTCTCCACTCCATCCCAACAGGAAAGGCACCACCTGCGGAGTTGGCCGACTGCTTGTGCATGCATAACAATTACCCTTTTCGAGGCTTTGGACCGTGTACCTGACCCATTCAATCCAGGCGTTCGTTTCTCTAAAGCCCGTTTCTATCTCAATGGTTTCCCTGAGATCTTTTATCTGTATCACCCTAATTCCCTCAGAACTTCCCGGGGCAGGGGTCGCCGTGCGTAGACTGGTGACTTGCCAGCTGTCGCTCTCTGAACCGTGATCTTTACGCAACACAGTCTCTCCTCCCTGACTCTTACCCCAAGTACTTCATTGTCTAGACTCCCATGCCTATTTCCATTTGCCACCCATTCAGTCTGCTTCACAGTCAGGTAAAGCGGATTACACTGGTTCAGCCCGCAATCCCTTGGGAGGATGGCCCGTGGGACCAACGCTACCCGTTCTCGCACCCCAAGAGATTTCTCTTCACCTAGCTCCTTTCCCATGAAAATCAATTCCATCTCCTTTCCCTGATACCCTTTTTGCCTTGCGAGGTTTATTGTGGTCTGATCACATTCCCCTATAGTTCCACATGGCACCATCTGGCAAAGGTCGATTCCTATTACCTGCACCTGGGACGCTTCATTTATGGTGAGAGAAGATATCTGGCCTGAGTGAGCCGCCTCTTCCGCGTGCCACCTATCAACCGCTTCCTGACTCCCCCGCGCAACCCCCATAGCCCCAAAGTCCCCTTTTAGAGACATATCGTCAATAATGTTAGCAGCATCTCAGTGCTGTGGTTATAGTCCATTTCAGAATGTTATCAGTTCAGTCTTCCGCAGTATTCTCCACTGAGGCGTGATCTCCCAGAGTCGGCGCCCCCTCCTCCGGAGCTGGTACCGGTCCCTTGACCCTGGTGTAATGAGTCCAGCCCCTTTCAGCGGTTCGAATAGCAGTCTCGGTGGTCAACAGTACCAAGAAGGGGCCGTCCCAAACCGGTTCCAACGTTCGTTGTCTCCAATTCTTAATTAGGACCCACTGTCCCGGTTTGATAGAGTGAATCGCGAATTCAAGAGGCGGTGTCTGTGCCAGGAGTCACTGCTGACGTAAACGAGACAGAACAGAATCCAAGGCCTCAACATATTTGCGTACAAACACATCTCTGGACTCAAAGCCCCCCCCTTTGGTCCATTGAAGGGGAGACCAAACATCATTTCATACGGGGAGACACCTAAATCACGTCGCGGTTGCGTTCGTATTTGTAGGAGAGCCAAAGCACTTAGTCCAAGGCAACCTGGTTTCAGTGGTCAGTTTCGTGAGTTGTCTTTTAAGGGTCTGATTCATCCGCTTGACCCTTGCCTGAGGACGGGGGGGTGCCAGGGGGTATGAAAATCCCAGTCTACCCCCACCGCTTTTATTATGTTCTGGAGGATAGTCGAAGTGAAGTGACTACCTTGGTCAGAGTCAATGGCCCTGGGGAGCCCAAATCTCGGGATAATTTGTTCCAGGAGGACTTTACTAACTTGAGCAGCTGTGGCAGTTGGGAACGCTTCTACCCATCCTGTCAGATGGTCCACTATTACGAGGAGATACTTCAATCGGCCTTGGGGAGGGAGTTCGATATAGTCTATCTGTATGTATTCAAAGGGTCTATAGAACATAGAACATAGAACATTACAGCGCAGAACAGGCCCTTCGGCCCACGATGTTGCGCCGACCAGTTACAAAACAATGACCCACTAGCCTAAACCAATCCCTTTTCATCCATAAACCTATCCACAGATCTTTTAAACGCCCCCAAACTAGGTGCATTTGCAACTGCAGCTGGCAGGGCATTCCAGTCCCTCACCACCCTCTGGGTAAAGAACCTACCCCTGACATCAGTCCTATAACTACCCCCCCTTAATTTAAAATCGTGCCCCCTCGTGCTAGCTTTCTCCATCCTAGGAAAAAGGCTATCACTATCTACCCTGTCTAAACCTCTAATCATCTTATATGTTTCAATGAGATCCCCTCTTAGCCGCCTTCTTTCCAGCGAAAACAACCCCAAATCTCTCAATCTCTCCTCATAGGATCTCCCCTCCAGACCAGGCAACATCCTGGTAAACCTCCTCTGCACCCTCTCCAAAGCCTCCATAGGCGGGGCTTCTCCCTCCCCTGGTTGTGTTCTGCCTCAGACCCCTCTTATTAACCCTCTTACAGATCAGGCAATCCCTCGTAACCTGTTTGGCCACCGTGTGGATCCCGGGGTGTGCGTATCGGCGTAGAAACGTATCGCACAGAGCTTGGACCCCCCTTCGTGGAGGTGACTTACTATTCCTCTGACTAGGGGACAGTTCAACAATTGTCTCCCATCAGGCAAGGTCCATTTCCCGTCCTCCCCTTTCTGCCCCCCCAATTCCTTGAATTCAGTCTCATCTGTTTCAGTGAATACCGGCGCCTCGTTTATCTCTGGGACCTGGGGCACACATACCAGACATTCAGCCACCTCCTCTTCCATCCCCGCCAATCTCGCCTGTTCATCCACTAACTGGTTTCCCCTGATCTCTGTTCCCGTAACCTTCTGGTGACCTCTCACATGGACCACTGCGATTTCTCGTGGCTTTAACAGATCCTCCAGTATTTTTACCACGAACTCCTCATGGACCAGCTCTTTTCCCCTACTATTTATCATTCCCCTTTCCTTCCAAATCTTTCCGAAGGTATACACGATGCCAAATGCATATTTGGAGTCCGTGTACACTGTTCCTACTTGCCCTTCCAGATTCCTCAGGGCCCGATGCAGAGCATACAATTTACATGTCTGGGCGGACCAGGAGTTAGGCAGTCTCCCTCTTTCCTCCACCTTCCAACCTTCCTCGCTAATAATGGCATATCCATTATATCGTTTTCCATCTATCACCGGGGAAGACCCGTCAATGTACCATCTCCTCCCCTCATGAAGGGGTCTGTCCCTTAAGTCTTCCCTCACCTTACTCTGGAGCTCTATTATGTCCGAACAATGATGCTCAAGTTTGCCCCTACCCTCCCCTTTCCATAGGAATTCCGCTAGGTTCTGACAGGAGCCAACATCTATCCTAAGGTCGTCACGATCTAACAATACAGCCTCGTATTTCAAGATCCTTGAGTCCGTCAGCCATCTTCCGGCTTTCTGACTCAGGATTGTTCTTACCTGGTGAGGTGTTGTGACAGTTAAAGGCGCCCCGAACGTTAACTTCCTACTTTCCTCTACCAATTTGGTTGTGGCAGCGACCGCTTGGACACATTCCGGCCAGCCCCGAGATACCGGATCTAGGACTTTTGACAAGAAAGCCACCGGCTTCCTATCCCCACCCCAGTCTTGGGTCAGGACCCCGAGCGCAGTGCCCTGCTTCGCGTTAACAAATAACCTGAATGCTTTGTTGAAATCCGGCAGACTCAGGACCGGGGTGGTCGCTAGCTTTTGCTTAAGAGTTTCGATCAACACTTCCCCTTCCGGGTCCTACTGGATCTTGTCCGGGGCATCCTCGACAAGTCTTAAATATAGGTTCTTTGTGAGTGGGGCATAATTATTTATCCAGAGCCGACAGTATCCTAGCAACTCAAGAAATTTCCTCAGTTCCCTTTTTGTCCTTGGGAGACCTAATTCAACAATTCCCTTTATTCTTTCAGGACTTATCCGCTTCTGTCCGCGGCTTATTAAATGGCCCAAATACCTCACTTCTTGTTCCACATATTGAAGCTTCTTCTGGCTCACCCGCAGCCCCCGACCTGCCAAATAGTTTAAGAGGTATGCAGGGTAGAATAGGTGTAGGGTGATGTGGCGGGGCGGGCTCGTTGGGCCGAAGGGCCTGTTTCCCGTGCTGGGTTGTTCTTTGTTCTTTGTTAGGTTATTAGTTCCTAATCTGACTTCTGTTTCGGTGGGTCCGGATAACAAGAGGTCGTCCACGTATTGTATGAGTTTTAAGATGGGAGGAAGGACCAGCTCTTCCAGGACCTGTTCCTGAATCTGCCCGAACAGGTTGGGTGACTCAGTGAACCCCTGGGGAAGCACTGTCCATCGGTATTGTTGCTTACGGCCGGTGTCCGGGTCCTCCCATTCAAAGGCAAACAGATCCCTGCTGCTTTGATCTAACGGGCATGCCCAAAAGGCATCCTTAAGATCTACCACACTGAACCAGCCATTGTCTGGAGGTATGCGACCCAGGATAGTGTATGGATTAGGTACTACCGGGTGTCGGATCTGCACTATCTTATTTATCTCCCTCAAATCCTCTACCATTCGGTAGCTGCCGTCAGATTTTCGTACCGGCAGGATGGGAGAATTGTACCGAGACATGCATGGTTCCACCAGCCCGTCAGCAATCAAATCCCTCATCACATTCTTCAGGCCCTGTCGCCCTTCCCAGGATATAGGGTACTGTCGGACCCTTACTTCCGGGCTCTGGGGCTTGATGTCGATTCTCGGTGGGACGGAGAGCTTTCCCCTATTACCTTTGGCGGTCCATACCCTGGGGTCTATATCCGCTAGGCAGTCCTCATTCAGATAAGCCATTGTCACTAACAGTTCCTCATTGTCTCCCACATTTATCCGTAGCCCAACAATCCATAGGGCAGATGTGGGAGGTGGAGAAGCTCCGCTGAGAGCCTCTCCTCTTCCCATTGTAACATCAGTGGCTCAAACAGTCTAGCTCGGAATACCCCCCCTTTCACCCCCGATATGTTCAGGGTTCTAGCCTGGTAGTTACTCCCCCTAGGATATATTGGGATCGAGGACCTGCCTGCCCCTGTGTCTACTAAAAACGTAACTTCTTCCTCTTCTAGGCCTACCTTTAAATTCACCAGGGGTTCTTGGTAGGCCCGTTTTTCGAGCTTCCCCTGGTCTCCTTAATCCACCGGTTCACACTCCATCTCATAAATTCCTTCTCGCTCCCTCTTGAGGCCAGGGCACTCTCGCTTAAAGTGCCCCAGCCTCCCGCAATGGTAACATCCAGCCGGCCTCAGCCGGTCTCTCCCGTAGGGCCTTCCACGCCCCCCACTTCGCCCCCCTCGGGTCTCTCCTGTCTTCCAACTTCCTCTAGACCTTCCTCGACCTTCCGTATAACCTTCCTCCATCATTCCAGATGATTTACAGACTTCCCTGACTGCGGCTACCATCATCTTCGCCTTCTGTTTCTCCCTTACTGCATCCCTCTGAACAAATACCTTCTGGGCCTCATGTAACAACTCCGCCACATCCTTTCCACTCCAATCCTCAATCTTCTGTAATTTCTTCTGTATATCGGGCCAGGACTTGGTTACAAAATGGACCTTCAGCAGTCCCCTACCTATCTCCTCATCCGGGTCAATCCCGGAATATTTCCGGACGGATTCTCTTAGTCTGTCCAGGAACACACTGGGCGATTCATCTTTCCCTTGTCTTACATCAAAGGCTTTAATTAAGTTCTGTTGCTTGGGGACGCATGTCTGTATGCCGCGGATGATCAGACTCCGCAAGTCAGACATGTGCATCCTCCCCTCCTGAGTGTTGTGGTCCCAATCTGGGTTTTGGAGGGGATATTTGTCCTCCCCTCGGGCACCCTGTTGGTGTTCCCTGTCCCAGATTTCCATAGCCCTCCTCCGAATCATGCCTCCTTCATCATAGTTGAACAATATGTTCATCATGGCTTGAAGTTCTTGCCACGTATACAGGTTGGGGCCGAGAAATTGGTCTAGCTGTGTGGCTACCGCAACGGGGTCCTCTAAGAGGGGGGGTAACTCCTTCCGGAACTGACGGATGTCCCCCGAATTGAGAGGGGCTACTACAAATCCCGTTACTCCCGCCCCAAAGGGGACCTCCCGAAGGGGATTCATGTTCACAGCAGACTCTTGGGCGGTGAGAGGATCTCCGTTTCGTTTTTCTAAGGACCTCTTATTTTCTAGTCTTATGGACCTTCGGACAGCGATCGTTCCCGGGGGTATGTCATCCCCTCTCGGGACTTGGTCCCCGGGATCGTCGACCAGGTCATCATTCGGAGCCTGCCCAACCGGTAGGGTGGTGGGTCAGGCGCCGAGGGTGGCGGGAGGACGTCAAGAACCTCCCATGGTCGCGGTTTGCCCGGTGCTTGCGGGATCACGGGGTATGGTGGAACCGACAGGGGTGACCCGACTGCTGCTCCCACCCAGCAAGCTGCATATTTAACTTCCTCGGGGCTGGGTGATGGTTTACTATTCACATAGAGGTTTAAGAGTTGACAGATCCAATCCTCGTCCGACCCGTATTTTGGCCAGAATACGGATGGTGCTTGGATTGGCTCTGTTGTCCATACAAAACAACAATATTTAATCATAACTTTTTTCTCCAAGTTTCTTGTCCTCCTCTCGTATTCCCAATTTTGGAGTTTCAACCCTAATGGACTATCTGGGGGTATTCCCTTATGCTTGTTCCTCCCCCTGGGTGCCCCGTCCCGTCTCCGGGACGATCTGTTTCCCATGGTTAGTCTTCAGTAGTCGTCTTGAGTATGACTCACCCACACTCTCAGATCAAACTGTCATAACCATGAAGTCAACAAGGAAGATAATAACTCCCGCCAGCCCGAAGCAGAGTCGGAGAGAAATTTCTTACCTTGATCCGTGCACGGAGTTGTCTGACTTTCTGACTTTCGCCTGTGTGTGTACCCCCTTCGATCCCCCGGTCCCTGTCACAGTCCTCTTCCCACACTCATCCGTGTGATTTCCGGCCCGGGGTTCAGAGTTATCTCAATAGAGTGGTTTCAGACCTCCCTACCTGAGGACCGAAGCGGTGTCTTATAGGTGTAAATATACACCGGACACGTCTTATTCCACCGAGTCGGTCCTCCTGCGAGAGGTCCCCGTTACAATTCGAAATCCCGGACGAGCCCCCAAATTGTAGGAAGTAAGAACGGCTCCCAGTCTGAGGCCGGTCAGTTTGTATGGAGTACACCCGAGCAACTGACCCAGTCCTGGAGGGGTGGACGCTCGACCGGCTTAGTTATCACCGTTAGGTTTCCACCGGCGGCAACTCCCCCACTTTAAGGAGATACCTCTGGAGACACGATTCCACTTCAGATCCCCTTAACCCCGTTCGAAATCAAAGACACGGGTGAGTTTTCCCTAAGTCAGTTTTATTCGATCTTGCAAGAACGGGTGTGGTCCCGTAGGTACACACACCTTTACAATACATGATTATACCTTATATGCATTCGCGAGTTCATCATACGTCCCGCCTTTCCTTCTCTTTCTCATTAGTTCCCGCGCTTCCTTATCTTAAACTTATTTAGCTAGTTCTGCCCTCTTATCTTAAACTTATTTAGCTATATGGTCAGCGATAATCGTTTCTTTAGTAACCCACGGTCAGTGATAATCGTTTCTTTTGTAACCTACGGTCAGCGATAATCGTTTCTTTTGTAACCTACGGTCAGTGATAATCGTTTCTTTTGTAACCTACGGTCAGCGATAATCGTTTCTTTAGTAACCTACGGTCAGTGATAATCGTTTCTTTAGTAACCCACGGTCAGCGATAATCGTTTCTTTTGTAACCCAACCCCTGACTGTTACTTTGACCGCCAACAACTGATCTCATACCGGTGGTTAATCACCTGCCCCTGAAAAGCGTTTACACAGCATTTTTACTTCCCCATTTTCCCGCCCTCGGCCAGTCAGCCCATGATTTCAAAAATTGCATCTTCCTCTTCTCACACTGGCCCATTTGCCCAGCCTATCTAGATCCTTCTGTAGACTCTCCACACCCTCCGCACAATTTTCCGTTCCCCCAATCTTGGTGTCATCCGCAAATTTCGACACCCTGCACTCGGTTCACTCCTCCAGATCATCTATATAAATGGTAAATAGCTGAGGCCCCAGCACCGACCCCTGGGGCACTCCACTAGTCACCATCCGCCAATCCGAATAGCACCCGGAAGTCCTAGCAAAACTAATGTAGATGAGAACACCTCCTGTCTTCCCAAATTCTGTCCACCATACACAAGACACATGTCCGGAGTGTGATGGAATACTCTCCACTTGCCTGAATGAGTGCAGCTCTAACAACACTCAAGACGCTCGACACCATCCAGGACAAAGCAGCCCGTTTGATTGGCACCTCTTCCATAAACATTCAATCACTCCACCACTGGGAAGGTTTTGGTGTGGGTTCTGACAAACATGGCTCTGGTGCCTTGTGCTCCAAGGGCGAGCAAAGAGATAAATGGTGTGCCCATGAGCTACTCTGCCACTGACAGGCTGCAGAGAGAGGATCTTCCCCACCCAGGTTACCCTTGGCTGTTACCATTACATCAGTGGTAGTGAAATTATTGGAGAGGATTTTTCTAGAGAGGATACACTCCCAAATGGAAATAAGTGGACATAATAAATAAATGATTCGGAGGAAAATGTAATTTCAATTATATTTCAATTATATCAATTTGGGAATCCTCCCAAATTGATTAATTCTCCCAAAACTGATTAATAAGTTTATGGACGACAAAGGTTGGTAGATTTGCAGATAGCGATGAAGACCGTCAGAGGATACAGCAGGATATAAATCGGAGAGGTTGGAGAAACTTGGTTTGTTCTCACTGGAATGACGGAGGTTGAGGAATGACGGAGGTTCTCACTGGAATGACGGATGTTTACCAACATCCTGGTAAACCTCCTCTGCACCCTCTAACAAAATCTACAAGATTACAAGGAGCATGGACAGAGTGGCTAGTCAGAAGCTTTTTCCTAGGGTGGAAAAGACAATTACAGGGGATAAGTTTTAGGTCCTAGGGGCAAGGTTTAAAGGAGATATACGAGGCAAGTTTTTTTTTAAACACCATGGGTGGTGGGCACCTGGAACTCGTGCCGGGGGAGTTAGTGAAAGCAGGTACAATAGTGACTTTTAAGGAGCATCTTGACAAATACATGAATGGGATGGAAATAGAGGGATATGGTTCTTGGAAGAGTAGAGTGTTTTAGTTCAGTCAAGCAGCATGGTCGGTGCAGCCTTGGAGTATGAAGAGCTTGTTCCTATGCTGTAATTTTCTTTGTTCTTTGACGTAGTTGCTAGGCTGGGTCTGTGAGTGGGAGCAAAAGGGAAAAAACCTATTTGACCTCACCCACATCAATCTGCCTGAGCATATGCATCGATCTGTGGTAGTACTGGTAGGAGTGAGCGCTACACAATTCTTCTGGAGAAGAAGACTGGATTTCACATTGAGTGCACCCACCATCATGTTGAGCAGTGCTGCTGTGCTCGATGGGATAGATTCCAAAAGATCAATCAACTTTCTCCATGAGGTGCTGTGGACACCATGAGCAGCAGAATTGTATTGAACCGTATCCTAGAACTCTACTCTGCCATTCCCATCACACCAGGGGATCCAACCTGCTTCAATGAAGCGTATAGGAGAGCATTTCCAGAACATGTGTTGCTGTCTAGGCCAGCATTTATTGCTTATCCCTATGTACCCTGATGACACCAAGATTGGTGGAACGGCAAATTGTGCGGAGGGTGTGGAGAGTCTGCAGAAGGATCTAGATAGGCTGGGCGAATGGGTCAGGAAATGGCAAATGGAATTCAATGTTGGCAAATGTGAGGTGGTCCACTTTGGTAGGAATAATGGTAGGAAGGACTATTACTTACGGGGCGAAAAACTGCAGCAGGCAACAGTGCAGAGGGACCTCGGGGTCCTTGTGCATGAGTCGCAAAAACCCAGCCTGCAGGTGCAGCAGGTGGTCAGAAAGGCGAATGGGATGCTGGCCTTCATAGCGAGGGGGATTGAATATAAAAGTAGGGAGGTCTTGCTGCAGCTGTATAGGGCATTGGTGAGGCCGCAGCTGGAGTACTGTGTGCAGTTTTGGGCGCCGCACTTACGCAAGGATATTTTGGCCTTGGAGGGAGTGCAGAGGAGGTTTACTAGGCTGATTCCGGAGTTGAGGGGGTTGAGCTATGAGGAGAGGCTGAATAAACTAGGCTTGCACTCGTTAGAGTTTAGAAGAATGAGGGGAGATCTCATTGAGACGTATAAGATGATGAATGGGATGGATAGGATAGAGGTGGAGAGGCTCTTCCCGCTCAGAAAGGACAGTAGGACTAGGGGGCACAGCCTCAAGATAAAGGAGAGGCGGTTTAGAACAGAGTTGAGGAGGAACTTCTTCACTCAAAGGGTGGTGAATCTCTGGAATTCTCTGCCCGTTGAAGTGGTGGAGGCTGCCTTGCTCAATATTTTTAAGACGCGGGTTGATGGGTTTTTGATAAGAGAGGGGATTAAGGGTTATGGGGAGAGGGCGGGAATGTGGAACTGAGCCACAACAGATCAGCCGTGACCTTATTGAATGGCGGGGCAGGCTCGAAGGACTAGATGGCCTACTCCTGCTCCTATTTCTTATGTTCTTATGTACCCTCCATTTCCAAAGGTATTTGAGAGTCAACCAAATCGCTGTAGCTCAGACCAGGTCAGAACGGCAAATTTGCTTCCCTAACTGATATTTGTGAACCAGATGGGTTTTTAATGATAATCAATAATGTTTTCATTATCATCGTTAGATTTTTAATTCCAGATTTTTATTGAATTCAAATTTCACCATCTACCGTGGTGAGATTTGAACAAGGTTCCCCAGATCTTGCCGTGGTTCTCTGGTTTACAAATCCAGTGACATTACCTCTACGCCACTGCCTGCCCAGTAATGGTCAGTGTTGGGGGTGGGACTTGGAATTTGGAAAACACTATGAGTGATTGTTCCTCTGGGGAAAGTAGCCAGAGGCAGGTTCATGGTACTGCGGGTGGCTCAGTTTTATAAGTGGGGAGGAGTAAGAGTGGAAAAGCAATAGTGGTAGAAGACTCAGTAGTGAGGGGTGCAGGCGGGCCTTTCTGTAGCTCCAGGGTGGCATGTGGCCTCCATGGTGCCAGGGTCAAGGACATCATTGAACAGCTGCAGGTTGTTCTGAGGAGCGGGGGGGGAGGTGAACAGTCAGGGGGCAAGGGTCACATTGGTAGAGGGTCCTGCAGCAAGAATTAGGGAGCTGGGCATGAGATTGAAAAGCAGGACCTCTGGATTACTGCTGGTTCCACATGCTGATAAGTACAGGAATAGGAGGAGAGAGCAGATCAATGTGTCATTGGAAAGATAGTGTCGGAGGGAGGGCTGTTGTTTCCTGAATCGTGGCTACATTTCTGGGGAAGGTGGAACCTGTACGGATTGCATCTGAACCAGAATGGAACTGACATCTTTGTGTGGAGATTTGCTAATGACGTTGGGGGGGAGGGGGGATTGATAAATTTTGAACTAGATGTGTTAAGGGATATGGGCAAACGTGGGTAGATACAGATCAGCCATAATCACCACGGAATGTTGATTTGATTTATTATTGTTGCATGTATTGGGATACAGTGAAAAGACAGCGGGTAGTAGTGGAGGGCTCCTTTTCCAATTGGAGGTCTGTCACCAGTGGGGTGCTGCAGGGCTCGGTACTAGGACCTCTACTATTTGTAGTATATATTAATGACTTGGAAGAGGGGGTAGGTGGTGTGATCAGCAAATTTGCTGATGACACTAAGATGGTTGGATTGGCGGGTACTGAGGAGCAGTGCCTGGCAATGCAACAGGACATAGACAGGCTGGTAGATTGGGCAGATAGATGGCAAATGGAATTTAATCCGGAGAAATGCGAGGTGATGCACTTTGGCCGGAATAATGTGGAAGGGAGTTATATGATAAAAGGTAGAACTATCCAGAGTATAGATACGCAGAGAGACCTGGGGGTGCAGGTACACAAGTCCCTGAAGGTGTCGGTGCAGGTGCAGAATGTGATGAGGAAAGCGTATGGCATGTTAGCCTTCATAGGAAGGGGTATAGAATATAAGAGTAGGAGTCTGATGTTGCAGTTGTATAGAACGTTGGTTAGGCCTCACCTGGAGTACTGCGTCCAGTTCTGGTCGCCGTACTACCGGAAGGATGTAGAGATCCTGGAGAGAGTGCAGAGGAGATTTACCAGGATGTTGCCTGGTATGGAAGGGCTGTCTTACGAGGAAAGATTGAATGCACTTGGGCTGTTTTCCCTTGAGAGACGTCGGCTGAGGGGGAATCTAATAGAGGTTTATAAGATTATGAAGGGGACAGATAGAGTAGATGGTGATAAGCTTTTTCCGCTATTAGAAATGGATAGAACGAGGGGTCACAGGCTTAGGGTGAGGGGGGCTAGATATAAGACTAATATTAGAGGGCAGTTTTTCACACAAAGGGTAGTGGGGATGTGGAATGCACTGCCGAGTAAGGTGGTGGAAGCAGGCACGCTAGGGTTGTTCAAGAGTCACTTGGACAGCCACATGAGCGGTCTACATATAGGGGGATATAGCAGGCCTTACTAAGCATTGTAGGCTTGGGGTCAGTTTTAGCCTCAGAGATATAGAGTCTTTTAATAATGAAATTTTTTCCACAGGCATTTAAGTCCAGCAAGGGGCATGCGGGCGGCAGGTTGTGGTGGGCTGCTCTTGTATGTTGCTTCGGGAGTTGCCTACTGCTTCATGTCGTTGGTGTGCATAAACTGGACCATCTCGAGGGCATCATGACAGCTCAGAGGCTATCTCTGTTGCTGTGCGGACACATGGATTTGGGCCTGTGTCTGTGGGAGTTTGCGCGTTCTCCCCGTGGTTGCGTGGGTTTCCTCCGGGTGCTCCGGTTTCCTCCCACATCCCAAAAATGTGCTTTTAGGCTGATTGATTGGGTAACAAATTGTCCCTATATTGGACATCCCTGATCCTCATACATTAGGCATAGACTAAAATCATGAATAGGTCACTGACCATGGGACGGCGGCGCGGGCTCGTTGGGCCAAGAGGCCTGTTTCCCGTGCTGTGTTGTTCTTTGTTGTTCTTTGTTCTTTGTTCTATTGTTTCTTGTGTGCAGAACAGACAAAACATACTATTCGTAGAATACATAGGGGAGAATTAAAGGAGAGGGTGCAGAATATGGTGCTATAGTCATAGATTGGGTGTAGAGAAATATCAGCTTAATACAAGGTAGGTCCAGTCAAGAGTCAGATGGTAGCAGGGAAGAAGTTCTTGAGTCAGTTGATATGAGTTTTCTTTTTCCTGATGAAGAAGGTGGAAGAGAATATGCCCAGGGTGCATGGGGGATTGTGTTCAATGCAGACTTGATGGGCCAAATGGTCTCCTTCTGCACTGTAGGGATTCTATGAAACTAATGTGAGTGCCTGGAAAGCTAGTGTGTAGTGATGAAAACCCCTTGCTGATATATTATTGCCCTGTCTGTAGTAGCTTGCTTCTGCCTGAAGGGGCTTGTTGCATCTTTTTGTTCAGATTTATTTCTAATGATTGAGAAAAATTTCTTTGCTCCTTTAGGATTGCCTGTGAATGATATAGTTCCTCTTCAGAAACAGGCTGTCCTTGATTTCAAAGAGACACTTCCGGTCATTGTGGCCCTGAGGAACCCCTGGTTGGAATCTCAGCACTGGGATAACATTGAGTACACCATTGGACAATCAATCAAGGATAAACACTTCACACTTGAAAGTCTCACCAAGCTGAGGGTAAGACCTGCCCAGAAGAGTTTGACAAATATCAGCATCCCTTGTAAATGTTTACTGTCTTCCAAGCATAATTTGTAAGATCAGCACGGTAAGATCAGTAAGATCCTCGCTCTTTATTTCCTTTTCAATAGCCGTGCACTCCTTTTAAACCATGGAGGGGATCCTAGTGGAGCTGCTTTGGTCTTATCCCTTTTCTCTCTATTTTTATGAGGTTCTATCTTTGCCCTTTGATGGTTCATCTTTGTTACTTATGACTATGAGCACGGAATGCAACATACACTTACCCCAGACATTCATTCAGATACAGCAATAACAACTTCTAACTGTAGAACATTGATACATATCTCACACACAATTGCTGAACATTTTCTCCTGAGTGAGAAAATCAACGTTCTATTTTCTCCAGGAAAGAGTTGTGCTGTTGAGACAGAGGGACAACACACTATAGGTTGTGCACATGGTTCAGTTCATAAGAACTGAAGACATAGGAGCAGAATGAGGCCATTTGGCCCACTGAGTCTGCTCAGCCATTCAATCATGGCTGATATTTTTCTTATCCCCATAACCTCTGATCCCCTTATTAATCAAGAAACTACCTATCTCTGGCTTAAGGACACTCAATGACCTGTCCTCCACAGCCTTCTGTGGCAAAGAGTTCCACAGATTCACTGTCCTCTGGCTAAAGAAATTCCTCCTTACCTGTTTTAAAGGATCGTCCCTTTAGCCTGAGGTTGTGCCCTCTTGGTTCTAGTTTTTCCCAGTAGTGGAAACATTTTCTCCACGTCCACTCTATCCAGGCCTCACAGTATCCTGTAAGTTTCAATAAAATCCCCTCTCCCCGCCTTCTAAACCCCAATGAGTACAGACCCAGAGTCCTCAACCATTCTCATATGACAAGCTCTTTATTCCAGGGATCATTTTTGTGAGCTCCTCCGATACCTTTCCATGGCCAGCACATCCTTCCTTAAATATGGGGCCCTAAACTGCTCACAATATTCCAAATGAGGTCTGACCAGAGCCTTATACAGCGTCAGAAGTACACCCCTGCTCTTGTATTCTAGCCCTTTCAACATGAATGCTAACATTGCATTTCCTAACCACTGATTGAACTTGCCCGTTAAGAGAATCTTGAACAAGGACTTCCAAGTCCCTTTGTACTTGAATACTAAGCATTTCCCCATTTAGAAAAAAGTCTAAACCTTCATTCCTCTTTCCAAAATGCATAACCTCCACTTTTTCACATTGTTTTCCATCTGCCACTTCTTTGCCCACTCTCTAAACCTGCCTAAGTCCCTCTGTAGCCCCCCCACTTCCTCAGTACTGCCTGTCCCTCTACATACCTTTGTATTATCTGCAAACTTAGCAACAGTTCTTTCCTCCACATTGTTAATATGAATTGTGAAAAGTTGTGGCCCCAGTACTGACCCCTGAGGCACACCACTAGTCACCGGCTGCCATCCTGAAAAAGACCCCTTTATCCCCACTCTGCCTTCTGCCAGTCAGCCATTCTTCTATCCATGCCAGGATCTTACCTTTAATACCATGTTTAGTTAATTTACTTAACAGTCTCCCATGGGGACCTTGTCAGAGGCCTTCTGGAACTCTAAATAAATCATGTACACTGGCTCTCCTTTATTTAACTTCCTTGTTATCTCCTTAAAGAACCTCTAATGGTTCTCAAGTTCTCAATAATCTCCTCAAGTTACCTCCTCAAAGTCCACATAATCAATTATGTAAAATGTTCAGTCCAAGTAAATCCCTGAGGCTCATTCTACGATTCACTGGAGAACATAAAGACCAAATACTGTGGATGCTGGAATCTGAAACAAACAGAAAATGCGGGAAAATCTCAGCAGATCTGACAGCATCTGTGGAGAGAGGATAGAGTCAATGTTGAGAGTCTGGATGACCCATCAGAGTTTCAGCTCTGTTGAAGGATTATCCAGCCTGGAAACATTGACTATTCTCTCTCCACAGATGCAGTCAGACCTGCTGAGATTTTACAGTACTTTGTTTTTTCTCTGTGTAATATGTTCATTTCATGCATAGCACAGTAGCACAGTGGTTAGCATTGCTGCCTCAGTGCCACGGACCTGTGTTCAATTCCCATCTTGAGTCACTGTCTGTGCGGAGTCTGCACAGGTCTCCTCCCACAGTCTGAAAGACGTCCTGGTTAGGGTGCATTGGCCATGCTAAATTCTCCCTCAGTGTACCCGAACAGGCACCAGAGTGTGGTGACTAACGGATTTTCACAGTACCTTCATTGCAGTGTTAATATCAGCCTATTTGTGGCACGAATAAACAAACTTAAACTCATTCCACAACTCCTCATTTAATATGCTCAGTTTATACCTCCATGAAATGATCCTATTTTGAGTATTGGAATTATAGAAAACTATCGAGTTCTGTTTATGCTCAGCTGAATGAATGAGGAGTGTTCCTTTGCTTTCCAAATCTTCTTCCAGGTGTATCAGCGCAAGGAAGCGATTATTCATATCTCTGCTTTGGCTTCCAGTGAAGCCACTCTGAAAAACATGCTGGGAAAAGTGGTCACCCTATGGAATCAAACCACCTTCAAACTGGTGGCTCATCAGGTGGATACCTACACTGTATTAATCATCGGCTCGACAGACGAGATCATCGCTCAGCTAGAAGATAGTTTAATCACCATTTCCTCCATCAAGGGATCCCGTTATGTGGAACCCATTAAGGTGCTGCTTTTATTGGAATAAGAGATTGTTGGCAGCATATGTAGACGAGGGACCAGTTTGATGTTCATTCGAGTGACATGGGCGCTGCTGATTGGCCAGCATTTATTGTCCGTATTCAAAACACATTCGCAGGGGACATCCCATTGACCAGTCAGTGTGGCCTGAGCCTCAACCAGGCAGGAAGCCGGGCTTATTAATACAGCAGAGCAATGGGTGGAAACTGGAGCCCTTTCAGCCTGGCTCTCTGCCAGTCTGTTAATGTGTTCTCAGGCAAAGAGTGGGAGCAGCTGTAGAAAATAGCATAGCCTTAGCTGCACCTTTGCCAGGAGTTCTGTTTTTAGTTACCTCTAATCCTTGCCTTTGCACTGCACATCTAATCTGTCTGGGTAACTGGGGAGAGGGTGCACTCATTATATTCAGCAAAGGGTTTAGGTAGCTGTAGATTGTTTGATTTCAGGATTCAGGTGAAATGCAGTTCTTCCAGGCAAAAAAGGAAAGTGAAAAGAGATTTGCTTTAGCCCTGCAGCTCCTCTTCCCATTGGGTTTCTTAAATTTGATTTTATAGGACGCGAGTTTCACTGGCTGGACACTTGTGGCCTAACCCTAACAGCCCTTCATTTCGCAGGACATTTAACATTCAACCGCATTGCAGTGGATCTGGAGTCACACGTAGGCCAGACCGGCTAAGTACAACAGATTTCCTTCCCTAAAGAACGTTAATGAACCAGATGGGCTTTTTTCACAAACCACACTTTTGAATTTGAATTTCACCATCTGCCATGACAGGATTTGAACCTGGGTCCCGAAATATTGTTCTGGGTCCAGTGACAATACCAATGTACATTGCATCTCTTTAGTAAACTTACAGTGAAGTCACTACCAGTACATTGCTCTCACTGTTAAAACACTAGGCAAGCCTCAAAAGGCTGATAGGATGGAGGAGGTAGATGTTCTGAGGGAAGATTTATTAGCAATTTTGAAAAACTTGAGAGTTGGTAAGTCCCTAAAGATGGGATATTTCCAAGGATTCTTTGGGAGGCAAGGGATGAGATTGCAGAGCCTTTGGCTTTGATGTTTGGGTCCTCACTATCCATGGGGATAGTGCCAGAGGACTGGAGAGCGGCAAATGTTGTTCCTCTGTTCAAGAAAGGAAATAGGAATGACCTTGGCAATTATAAACCGCTTAGTCTTACTTTGGTGGTCGGTAAATTAATGGAAAGAGTCCTGAGAGATTGGATTTGTGACCATTTGGAAAGATGCAGCTTAATCTGGGATAGTCAGCATGGATTCAAAGGGTAAGTCTTGCCCCACAAATTTGATTGCATTCTTTGAGGAAGTAACTAAGTGTGTGGACGGAGGTAGATTAGTTGATGTCGTATACATGGATTTTAGTGAGGCATTTCATAAGGTTCATAGAGTGAATGTGAATGTTGGACCCTTAGAGGATGAGAGGGGGGATTTAGTGGTGGGAGATGAGGAAATGGCTGAGGCCTTAAATAAGTTTTTTGACTCGGTCTTCATGGAGGAGGACACGAATAGTTTGCTGGATATTAAAGATAGAAGGAGGGTAGGAGTTGAGGGCCTGAATGCGATTACTGTCACTAGAGAGGTAGTGCTTGATAGATTAATGGGACTGAAGGTGGACAAGTCCCCAGGACCGGATGGAATGCACCCCAGGGTTCTGAAGGAAATGGCAGAGGTGATAGTGGATGCCTTTAGTGATTATTTACCAAAATTCACTGGATGCTGGGGAAGTGCTGGAAGATTGGAAAACGGCTAATGTTACGCTGATGTTTAAAAAAGGTAGCAGACAAAAGGCAGGGAATTATAGGCTGGTTAGTTTAATGTCTGTAGTTGGAAAAATGCTTGAATCCAACATCAAAGAAGAAATAGCAAGGCACCTAGAAAAGAATGGTTTGATCGAGCAGACGCAGCACAGATTCGTTAAGGGGAAGTCATGTTTGACAAATTTATTGGATTTCTATGAGGATGTGACTAGTGCGGTAGACAGAGGGGAACTGGTGGATGTGGTGTTTCTCGATTTTCAAAAGGCGTTTGATAAGGTGCCTCATAAAAGGTAGCTACAGAAGGTTAGGGTGCACGGAGTTGGGGGTAAGGTGTTAGCGTGGATATAGGATTGGTTGTCTAATAGGAAGCAGAGAGTTGATATCAATGGGTGCTATTCTGGTCGGCGGTTGGTGACTAGTGGAGTGCCACAAGGATCGGTGCTGGGGCTTCTATATCTATATTTATATAGATAATCTGGGGGAGGGGGCTGAGTGTAGGGTGATGAAATTTGCTGATGACACGAAGATGAGTGGTAGAGCAAATTGTGTGGAGGGTGTGGAAAGTCTGCAGAGGGATCTGGATAGGCTGAGCGAGTGGGCGAGGACCTGGCAGATGGAGTATAATGTTAGCAAGTGTGAGGTTATCCACTTTGGCAGAAATAATAGTAGGAGGCATTACTATTTAATGGGTGAAAAACTGCAGCATGCTACGGTGCAGAGGGACTTCGGGGTCCTTGTGCATGAGTCGCAAAAACCCAGTCTGCAGGTGCAGCAGGTGGTCAGGAAGGCGAATGGGATGCTGACCTTCATAGCGAGGGGGATAGAATATAAAAGCAGGGAGGTCTTGCTGCAACTGTACAGGGCACTGGTGAGGCTGCAGCTGGAGTACTGTGTGCAGTTTTGGGCGCCGCACTTGCGTAAGGATATTTTGGCCTTGGAGGGAGTGCAGAGGAGGTTTACTAGACTGATACTGGAGATGAGGGGGTTGGACTATGAAGACCAAATAGACTGGGTCTGTACTCATTGGAGTTTAGAAGGATGGGGGGGGGGTGATCTTATAGAGACGTATAAGATAATGAAAGGGATGGATAGGGTAGTGGTAGAGAGATTCTTCCCACTTAGAAAGGATAGCAGGACTAGAGGGCACAGCCTCAAGATAAGGGGGGGCGCAGTTTAGATCGGTGTTGAGGAGGAACTTCTTCACTCAAAGGGTGGTGAATCTCTGGAATTCTCTGCCTGTTGAAGTGGTGGAGGCTACCTCGCTAAATATATTTAAGTCATGGGTAGGTAGGTTTTTGACAGACAAGGGAATTAAGGGTTATGGGGAGAAAGTGGGAAAGTGGAACTGATCCACTTCAGATCAGCCATGAACTTATTGAATGGCGGGGCAGGCTCGAAGGGCTAGATAGCCTACTCCTGCTCCTATTTCTTATGTTCTTATGCTCCCCATGGTAGGCTCATGAAGAAAGTAAGCAGGTGTGGGATAGATGTAAATTTGGCCGATTGGATAAGTGACTAGCTGTCTCATTGAAGACAGAGGGTGGTGGTGATGGAAAATTTTCAGATTGGAGGCCAGTTACCAGCAATGTACCACAGGGGTCAGTGCAGGGTCCTCTGCTTTTTGTGATTTTTATCAATGACTTGGAGGAGGGGGCTGAAGGGTGGGTGAGTAAATTTGCTGATGACACTAAGATTGGTGGAGTAGTGGATGAGATGGAGGGCTCTTGCAGGCTGCAAAGAGACACTGATAGGGTGCAGAGTTGGGCCAAAAACTGGCAAATAGAGTTTAACCCTGATAAGTGTGAGGTGATTCATTTTGGGAGGACAAATTTGAATGCAGATTACTGGGTTAAAGGTAGGGTTCTGAGGAATATGGACGAACAGAGATCTTGAAGTATGTATCCACAATCTTTGAAGGTTGCCACTCAAGTGGATAGAGCCGTGAAGAAGGCTCACAGTGTGTTAGCGTTTATTAACAGGGGGTTTGAGTTTAAGAGCTGTGGAGTTATGCTGCAACTATACAGGACCTTGGTGAGACCACATTTGGAATATTGTGTTCAGTTCTGGTCACCTCACTATAAGAAGGATGTGGAAACATTGGAGAGAGTGCAGAGGAGATTTACCAAGATGCTGCCTGGTTTGGAGGGTAGGTCTTATGAGGAAAGGTTGAGGGAGCTGGGGCTTTTCTCTCTAGAGCAGAGAATGACGAGATGCAACTTAATAGAGGTTTATAAGATGATGAGAGGGATTGATAGAGGGGACGTTCAGAGACTATTTCCTCAGGTGGATGTAGGGGGCTTAACTATAAGGTTCATGGTGGGAGATATAGGAGGGATGTCTGAGGTAGGTTCTTTACTTAGAGAGTGGTTGGGGTGTGGAATACACTGCCTGCTGTGATAGTGGAGTCGGACACTTCAGGAACTTTCAAGCGGTTATTGGATAGGCACATGGAGCACTCCAGAATGATAGGGAGTGGGATAGCTTGATCTTGGTTTCAGACAAAGCTCGGCACAACATGAGGGCCGAAGGGCCTGTACTGTGCTGTACTGTTCTATGTTCTAAAATCAGCAAAACCAGATGTGTTTAAAGGTATCCCGTTCACCTACTCAACTTAAACAATAACTATAGCACACACAACTTAGGCGCTTAGGTGTAGATACGGACATACAACGTGCACACATAATAAAAACCTACAAACATTCATGAAGGTTGTCTCTGAGAGCTGCCAGATTACCTTTGAAGGGTCAGACAAGGAGTTTTGAGAGGTTCCTCAATCACTTGTCTGTGTTTCTGTATTGTGCAGCCTATGGGATGGGGATAAAGGCACAACTCCAGTCAAAGTGGGATTAGTGGGTATGAGCTTGCTGTTTACCCTGAGTGGATGTGTACTTAGTTATATACCTGTATCAGAAAGGTATTTTAGTAATAATGCAGCTGGCCTGAGTTTACAGTAATTCCCTTTTTGTGCAGAAAGAGGTGGCAGAGTGGGACCGTAAACTGAATCTTATGGTGCAAACAATAGAAGAATGGATGATGTGTCAGCGGAACTGGCTCTACCTCAATCCCATTTTTCAAGCTCCTGATATTCAAAGGTAAGAATCAGTCCTACCTTCTCTGCCAGACAGTTCACTTCTTGTTATCACCTTGGATAATGAGGGATATTGTGAGCCCGGTTAAAGAGAAAAAGGAAGCATTTGTCAAAGCGAGGAGGCTGGGAACAGACGAAGCAAGTGTGGAATACAGGGAAAGGAGAAAGAAACTTAAGCAAGGAGTAAAAAGAGCAAAAAGGGGTCTTGAAAAAGCATTGGCCAGCAGGATTAAGGAAAATCCCAAGGCTTTTTTCCATATATAAAGAGCAAGAGGGTAGCCAGGGAGAGGGTTGGCCCACTCAAGGACACGGGAGGGAATCTATGTGTGGAGCCAGAGAAATGGACGAGGTATTAAATGAGTACTGGTACTGTGTGTCGGTATTCACCAAAGAGAAAGACTTGGTGGATGATGAGTCTGGGGAAGGGTGTGTAGATAGTTTGAGTCATGTTGAGATCAAAAAGGAGGAGGTATTGGGGTTCTTGGGAAACATTAAGGTAGACAAGACCCCAGGACCTGATGGGATATATCCCAGAATACTGAGAGAAGCAAGGGAGGAAATTGCTGGGGCTTTGAGAGAGATCTTTATATCCTCACTGACCACAGGGGAGGTCCCAGATTGGAGAATAGCCAATGTTGTTCCTTTGTTTAAGAGTAGCAAGAATAATCCAGGTAATTACAGGCTGGTGAGCCTTACATCAGTGGTAGGGAAATTATTGGGGAGGATTCTTTGAGGCAGGATTTATTTCCACTTGGAAATAAGTGGAATTATTAGAGAGAGGCAACATGGTTTTGTGAAGGGGAGGTCGTGTCTCAGTAACTTGATCGAGTTTTTCAAGGAAGTGACGAACATGATTGATGAGGGTAGGGCAGTGGATGTTGTCTACATGGACTTCAGTAAGGTCTTTGACAAGGTCCCTCATGGCAGACTGGTGCAGAAAGTTAAGTCGCGTGGGATCAGAGGTGAGCTGACAAGGTGGATACAAAACTGGCTCGGTCATAGAAGTCATGATGTGGGTATGCCGGCGTTGGACTGGCGTAAACACAGTAAAAAGTCTGACAACACCAGGTTTTAGTCCAACCGATTTATTTGATAATATTCTCACAAGCAAGCAAGCTTTCGAGGTTACCCTCTTCGTCAGGCGAATGGAGAGTTCTGGCCTCAGACAGAGCATATAAAGCACAGACAATTTAGAGATTGCTGATTAGAATGCGAATCCTTACACCTAACCTGCTGTTCAAGTCTTAAACAGCAGGTTAGGTGTAAGGATTCGCATTCTAATCAGCAATCTCTAAATTGTCTGTGCTTTATATGCTCTGTCTGAGGCCAGAACTCTCCATTCGCCTGACGAAGAGGGTAACCTCGAAAGCTTGCTTGCTTGTGAGAATATTATCAAATAAATCGGTTGGACTAAAACCTGGTGTTGTCAGACTTTTTACTCGGTCATAGAAGACAGAGGGTAGCAGTGGAAAGGATGTGTTTCTGAATGGAGGGCTGTGACAAGTGGCGGGAAGACAAAGGTTGGTGAATTTGTGGATAGTGATGAGGACCATCAGAAGAATAGATTGATTGGATACTTGGGCAGAGAGATGGCAGATGGAGTTTAATCTAGAGAGATGTGAGGGAATGGATTTTGGAAGGTCTAATCAAATAGGAAATATACAGTAAATAGCAGAACCCTTAAGTGTATTGATATCAAAGGGATCTGTGTGTACAGATACACAGGTCACTGAAAGTGGCAATGCAGGTGGAGAAGGTAGTCAAGAAGGTACAAGGCATTCTTGCCTTCATTGGCTGGGCCATTGAGTTTAAAAATAGGCAAGTCATGTTGCAGCCTTATAGAACCTTAGTGAGGCCGCACTTGGAATACAGTGTTCACTATAGCCACACTACCAGAAAGATGGGGAGGCTTTGGAGAGAGTACAGAAAAGGATTGCCTGGCGTGGAGTGCATTAACTATGAGGAGAGGTTGGAGAAACTTGGTTTGTTCTCATTGGAATGATGGAGATTGAGGGGAGACCTGGAAGAAGTCTGCAAGATTATGAGAGGCATGGAAAGAGTGGATAGTCAGAAGCTTTTTCCCAGGGTGGAGGAGTCAATTACTCGGGGGCACAGGTTTAAGGTGTGTGGGGCAAGAGGCAGATTTTTTTTAAATACTAAGTGTGGCAGGTGCCTGGAACTCACTGCCAGGGGAAGTAGTGGAAGCAGATACAGTAGTGACTTTTAAGGGGTGTCTTGATAAATACGTACGTAGGATAGGAATAGAGGGATATGGTCGCCGGAAGGGTAGAGGGTTTTAGTTCAATCGGGCAGCACGGTCGGTTCAGGCTTGGAGGGCCAAAGGGCCTGTTCCTTTGCTGTAATTTTCTTTGTTTTTTTTGTTCTTTAAAATTCATTGTCATCCTACACAAGTGTTTCTAATGTTGTTAGATATCCACTTTATGTCAGTGTTTCTTCATTAGCCGCAGATTAATGCGATCTACAATGCGTCATGACAAACCTGCCATGCCTTTTCTGACAGAATCCTGCCTGTAGTGTGTTTGGTGGTAGGCGGATGTGGAGAATTTGGTGAGAGGCACCAAGCCGGAAACCCACTTGTGTTAAATCATGTTGCAATTCTGCCAATGATTGATTAATGGCCATTGTTCCCATTGGCAGGTAACAAAAGTGATTTGCACTCATATGCTCATTAAAATGGCTGCCCGCTGGACTTCTGTAAGACCTTTTAATCTTTCATTTACGTTAGCATCAAACCCTGTTGTGAATGAATGATGTGCACACCCTGGTCCTCAGTTCACTTGAGACTGTGAACAAAGAACAAAGAACAATCCAGCACGGGAAACAGGCCCTTCGGCCCAACGAGCCCGCGCCGCCACATCACCCTACACCTATTCTACCCTGCATATCTATGAATGGAACCCTACTCAGTCAGATTCAGGGAAGAAATAGTGTCAATTTGGTAAAAACCGATTAGCCTGAGAGCACATCTTTGGGGTGTGGGAGGAAACCGGAGCACCCGGAGGAAACCCACGCAACCACAGGGAGAATGCGCAAACTCCCACAGACACAGGCCCAAATCCATGTGTCTGCACAGCCAGCAGTGCTAGTCACTGAGCTGTTGCGGCGCCCATCTACCGGTCCAGGATCAAGCACACACACCGACACGAAGTACTAGGCCACTCCTGGAACATCCAAGAGCAGCCCAGGCACGACCCGCCGTGTGAATGCCCCTCGTTTGACACGAGGTGGACCTCTACCTGTGGAATAAAGACAAAAATATTAATCTTACAGCCTGCCTTTCCGGTGTCTCCCGAGGTGGGGTGAGTGCAACAATTTTCTGCCACAGTGTTGTGCTGCTCACCCCCTCAACCAGGCAGATTGATTCCTGCCCTCATCGCCATGATGAGTTGGCCTTCATGAATAGCACTGTACTGCTGGACCCATGGGCCCTCCGGTGTCTTGGATCAATACTGCACCTTGGGTTAGGGAGTACAGGGATGTCCTTCCCACTAGTGCCACATACCGGTGTCTATCTGGAGAGCACTGTGCTGTTTCTCTCACTGAAGCAAAGGTCTGAAGTTCAACAGGAGGTGGATTGCTTGGTGAGGGTGAGGGCCTGGGGTTTCAGCGGTGGACGATGTGGGAGGAGGGCAATGCAGAGATGGATAAGGATAATGAACAATGGAAGGTAGGTGGAAGACAGATGGGAGGGAAGCTGGGCTCTGACATTGTTGCCTGAGCGACTGGAAGGAACATAGAACATAGAACATTACAGCGCAGAACAGGCCCTTCGGCCCACGATGTTGCGCCGACCAGTTAAAAAACAATGACCCTCTAACCTAAACCAATCCCTTTTCATCCATAAACCTATCCACGGATCTCTTAAACGCCCCCAAACTAGGCGCATTTACAACTGCAGCAGGCAGGGCATTCCATCCAATGGATGCTTCTCAGATGATGGGCTTGAGAGCAGGGTGGTAGCTTGGAGGTGATGTATTTATATTGATTCTTATTAGCTTACTGAAGCTCTGCTGTGTTAATATATTCATGCATTCACTGGATGCAATGTCACAAGTCCCAAGTCCCTTGTATGGGAAACAGTTTGAGAAGCAGCAGCCCTGTAAGCTAATACACACCTGTAAATAAAGCTATTATTTTAAACCCTCTGTCCTCCCTAACATCATTTTCCAACATGTAACAAATGGTGCTGTCAGCCACTCAGAAACAAAGAAAATTCAGGAGAAAGTTCAGTACAGAAAGGCAAATGCTCCAGAGCTAACAGGCCAGGTGAGGGTCAGGAACTGTAACAGTGAGGACCTATAACCTGCTGTAGACATTTGTACAGCTGGATGTGTTAAATAAGAGGCTGAAGCTCGGGTTTTTGCCTTGTATGAAGGAACAATCAAAGTAGCTGCTGGAAACACCTTGTGAAGTACGAATACAGGAAACCTCCATTAGTTGAGAAAATGGCAGGAGTTTAACATTGTGGGATATGTTGATGAGAAGGTGAAGCAGTGAAGCTCCTGTACTGAGAGTTCTAACTGTTTTTTGCAGGCAAATAAAATAGCTGAGGATATGAGGGTGCCCACTTCCGAGCATGATGGAAGGGGGGAATGTTTAAACTCCTCTGATGTTTAGTGCAACCTGAGAATGAATAGATTTTTCACCAAAGCCAGATGATTGCGGAGCACTTTAGATTCTACAAAAGAAACCAAGATGGAGACCAAATTGTGAAATTTGTGCCTGGGCTTAAAGACTTCAGAATATTGAGAAAGTTTGGAGATGTTCTGAAATGACATTCCATGACATATTTGTCTGTGGCCTCTGCAGTGACGCAATACAGAAATATTTGTTACCTGAGAGTAACCTTACTCTGTAAAAGGCTGTTTTGATGGATCTTGCTGTTAAGAAGCTTAGCAATTGAGTTTGTGTATTCAAATACACAAAACGTCTGCTGAAACAACACCCAAGAATCTCGAAATTCATGCATTTACCCGTCTGAAGCCAGTGCATTCTGCAACTGAGTATTTGTATAAAGACATGGTATGTCAAAACTGAAAAAAAGACACAGAGCGTGCTGCTGGAAGAAATAGCAAGCTCAAAGTGAAAATAAGAAACAAGAACAAACCAAGACAGCATTTCAACAGAACAAAAGGAAAGATATTGATGTTTTACAAAAGGGTTGAAAAAAAACAAAGCAAATCATAGTCTAAGGAGGAATTATCACTGAAGGTGCTACACACTGACATTGGGTCATTCCAGTGTTGGATGCACAGCCAGTAAGGATGGAGGTGCCACAGGGGCAGCAGTCCTGCTGGTGCCAAAAACACTTATACAAGGAGAAACAGAGACATATTCCCTTGCAGCCACCAAGGAGTGTGCTGAAGAACGTCATTTCTTTGTGCACAAATCACAAAAACCCAGTCTGCAGGTGCAGCCGGTGATCAAGAAGGCGAATGGAATGTTGGCCTTTATAGGGAGGGGGATTGAATATTAAAGTAGGGAGGTCTTGCTGCAACTGTACAGGGTAATGGTGAGGCTGCAGCCGGAGGTCTGTGTGCAGTTTTGGTCCCCTTATTTGCGAAAGGATATATTGGCCTTGGAGAGAGTACAGAGAAGGTTCACCAGGCTGATACCGGAGATGTGGGGGTTAGCTTATGAGAAGAGATTGAGTAGACTGGGCCTGTACTCATTGGAGTTTAGAAGGTTGAGGGGAGATCTTATAGAGACATATAAGATAATGAAGGGGCTCGACAGGGTAGAAGCAGTGAGGTTATTTCCATTTGGAATAGAAACAAGAACTAGAGGGCACAGCCTCAAAATAAGGGGGAGTCAATTTAGAACAGAGTTGAGGAGGAACTTCTTCTCCCAGAGGGTAGTGAATCTTTGGAATTCGCTGCTCATTGAAGCAGTGGAGACTACCTCGTTAAATGTGTTTAAGTCACAGGTAGATAGATTTTTAACCAATAAGGGAATTGAGGGTCATGGAGAGCGAGCGGGTAAGTGGAACTGAACCCACTATCAGATCAGCCATGATCTTATTGAATGGCGGGGCAGGCTCGAGGGGCTAGATGACCTACTCCTGCTCCTATTTCTTATGTTCTTATGTTCACAGCTGAAGTGGTTCCATTGAAGGGCTGTATTGAAGTAGCTGTGTAACCTGTTGGGCAAACAGCAGATTTGTCTCTACACAGTAAATGCAACTGCCTGGCTGGAGAAGATTCAACTGAACTGGCTGAAGTCAACATGATAACCGCTGGAGGATCAGGCCTCACAAAATTCCAAAGACTGTGTTTGATGGAGAATTAGTAGCATGAAAAGTATTGCAGTTAAACTGAAAATAAAAAGGAGAAAGGCAAGCAAAATGTTTAAAGACGAGGTCTGTACCATTTGCTATTAGGCCAAAGGTGGAAGCAGATTTGGAACAACTTGTGAAAATAATAACTTTGGAACCTGTCAGCATTAGTGAATGGACTACATCAATAGTTCCAGTCATCAAGAAGGATGGGTCCACAATTATTATTACTCCACATTGCAGAATTGACCTGAGCCAGGCTCATTTACAAATGAATGTGTGCAAGAAGTCACAGGAACTTGTAACAATTGTGACACATAAATGCTTGTTTAAGATTGTCTAAAGACTGCTGTTTGATATCACTTCAGCTCCAACATTGTTTCAAAGATCAATGGGCCTAATCCCGGTATATTGCTATGTGGATTATGTCCTAGTCACTGGGAGATGAAAAGGAATCTCTTTGGAATTTGGATGCCATTCTTCAGAGATTGGAAACTGTAGCCTGAGAGCCTAGAAGGACAGGTGAGTTTTCCAATCCTCCGTTGAGTACTTGGGATATATGACTGATGGCATGGCCTTCACAAATCTCCTTCAAAGAGCAAAGCATTACAGAGGTGCTTGCACCTCAGAATATTAATTTTCCTTCCTATTAATATTAATATTCCTTCCAGGGAATGTTGAACCACTACAGCAGATTTGTTTGAAACTGGGCAATCATCCTGAAACCATTACGTAAGCTCTGTATCAGAACTAGACATGAAGCATTTGGATCAATGCAATAATTCCTTCCAGCAAGCCAAAGAAGCATTACTCAAATCTGAAGTTCTTAAGCATTTTGGTGCCACTCTCCCTACAGTTAGCTTCTGATGCATCTCTTTACAGTATAGGAACAATGGTCTCCCACATTAGGTGAAGAAATACCCATTGCTTTTGCTTCTTAAACTTTGAACAAAGCTGAAAGTAATTACGCTCAGATTGAACACAAAGTATTCGGGATCACCTTTAGACTAAAGAAATTCCATCACTTCCTGTATTATAAAAAATTTACATTAATGGATGATCCATTAACAATGACTGTTTTTGGGTTGGACGACACATGGGAATTTCATTACTCTAAAGGAATACAAAATGGGCATTGCTTTTGCCTGCAAGTGTTTACACTGCTGGATACCAACAGTAAGGTCTACATTGTAATGTAATTGGTCTCAAGGTTGCCAAAACCAGGTAGTTCATCAGACTACTCAAGCAGGAATATGTTCTGCATTGAACGAGTAGACAATATACCAGTCACTTCTAGACAAGTGAGGAAGCATCCAATATTCTCAGAAAGGATAGATATGGTATTACAAGGAAAGATATAGAACCATTACAGCATTAAAGACCATTACAGCACAAAAACAGGCCTTTTGGCCCTTCTTGGCTGTGCTGAACCATTATTCTGCCTAGTCCCACTGACCTGCATTTGGACCATATCCCTCCACACCCCTGTCCAAGTTTCTCTTAAATGATAAAAGTGAGCCCGCATTTACCACTCCATCTGGCAGCTCATTTCACACTCCCACCACTCTCTGTGTGAAGAACCACCACCCCCCACTGCCACCACCAATACTTTATACCTTTATACTTCTCCTCTTCACCCTTAACCCACGTCCGCTAGTTTTTTTCCCCCCTAGCCTCAGTGGAAAAAGCCTACTTGCATTCACTCTATCTATGCCCATCGTAATTTTATACACCTCTGTCAAATCTCCCCTCATTCTTCTACACTGCAGGGAATAAAGTCCTAACCTATTCAACCTTTCTCTGTAACTCAGTTTCTCAAGTCCCTTGTAAACCTTCTCTGCACTCTTTCAACCTTATTAATGTCCTTCCTGTAATTAGGTGACCAAAGCTGCACACAATACTCTAAATTCAGCCTCACCAATGTCTTATACAACCTCACCATAACATTCCAACTCTTATACTCAATACTTTGATTTATAAAGGCCAATGTTCCAAAAGCACTCTTTACGACCCTATGACACCACTTTTAGGGAATTATGTATCTGTATTCCCAAATCCCTCTGTACCACTATACTCTTTAGTGTCCGACCATTTACCTTGTATGTTCTATCTTGGTTTGTCCTTCCAAAGTGCAATACCTCACACTTGTCATTCCAAAGTGCAGTACACTCACATTAAACTCCATCAGCCATTTCACAGCCCATTTTTCTAACTGGTCCAAATCCCTCTGCAAGCTTTGAAAACCTTCCTCATTGTCCACTACACCTCCAATATTTGTATCATCAGTAGATTTGCTGATCCAATTTATCACATTATCATCCAGATCGTTGATATCGATGACAAACAACAATGGACCCAGCATTGCTCCCTGTGGCACACCACTAGTCACAGGCCTCCATTCAGAGAAGCAATTCTCTGCTACCACTCTCTGGCTTCTTCCATTGAGCCAATGTCTAATCCAATTTACTACTTCTCCATGTATACCTAGCGACTGAAACTTTCGAACTAACCTCCCATGCAGGAGCTTGTCAAAGGCCTTACTGAAGTCCATGTACATCCACTGCCTTCCCTTCATCCACTTTCCTGGTAACCTCCTCGAAAAACTCTAATAGATTGGTTAAACATAACCTACCACGCACAAAGCCATGTTGACTCTCCCTAATAAGTCCCTGTCCATCCAAGTATTTGCTGGAGCTGGGGTAAAGGACGTAACAGAAAGGGTAGAGGGAATTTTAAAAGGGGAGGGGACCCAGGCAGAGGTCATAGTACACATAGGGAAGGGGGACATAGGAAGGAGGAGTAGGGTAGAGGTCCATAGGCAATTTAGGGAGTTGGGGTCCAAACTAAAGAGCGGGACCTCCATCAGGTTACCAACCACTGAGGTCAGACTCACCGGTCGGTAATTTCCCGGGCTTTCTCTGTTCCCTTTCTTGAAAATAGGAATTACATCCGCAATCCTCCAATCCTCCGGAACCTCTCCCATCTTCATTGACGACGAAAAGATCATCGCCAGGGGCTCTGCAATCACTTCCCTCGCCTCCCACAGTAACCTGGGGTACATCCCATCTGGTCCCGGCGACTTGTCTATCTTGATAGAATTCAAAAGTTCTAACACATCCTCCTCCTTAATATCCACAAACTCAATCTTTTCCATCAGCTTCAAATCCCTAGCAAAATCTCCCAGATCAGTTTCCAGTGTGAATACTGAGGCAAAGTACTCGTTAAGCACCTCTGCCATTTCTTCTGGTTCCGCACAGACCTTTCCCCCCTCACCTTTTATAGGTCCTATCCCTTCTCTTCTTATCTTTTTACTTTTCACATATTTGTAGAAGGCCTTGGGATTCTCCTTAATCTTACCCACCAAAGCCTTCTCATGACTCATTCTGGCTCTCAGAATTTCCCTTTTAAGCTTATTAGTCACAAGGAAGGCTCACATGAAGTTCTGCATTTGATTTGATTTGATTTATTATTGTCACATGTATTAACATACATGTGGTTTACAATGGACCAGCGGGGCGTTTGGTGGGAGCTCCCGTGCGGGACTTCTTGGGAGGGTGGGAGGGCATGGGATCCGGGGGGCTTTGGCCTTGTGGATCCAGGGCTGGCTTGCCTGCGGAGGGCGGAGAGTGGTTGTGGATGGGTCTTTTTCTGCGTGGAGGTCGGTCGCCGGTGGGGTGCCCCAGGGATCTGTTCTAGGACCCTTGCTGTTTGTCATTTTCGTGGATGACCTGGATGGGGGGGTGGGGAGATGGGTTGGTGGGTTTGCCGGCGATACAGGGTTTGGTGCTGTTGTGGATGGTCTGGGGGGGTGTCGGAGGTTGCGGCATGGCTTGGATGGGATGCGGGACTGGGCGGGGGGGTGGCGGATGGACTTCAGCACGGGTGGATGTGTGGCGGTCCATTTTGGCGGGTCCAGTGGGATGGGGGAATGCAGTATCAGGGGTAGGAGCGGTGTTGGGGAGCGGAGGTGTCTTGGGGCCTGGGTCCATGGGACTCTTGGATCGGACTCGCGGGTGGAGGATGTGGTCGGGAGGGCGTGTGGTGCGCTGGCCTTCATTGGTCGGGGGACTGGGTTTGGGGGTCGGGAGGTAGTGCTGCAGCTTTGTGGGACCCTTGTCAGACCCCACTTGGAGTACTGTGCGCAGTTCTGGTCGCCTCACTACAAGAAGGATGTGGAAGCTATTGAGAGAGTGCAGAGGAGATTTACAAGGATGTTGCCTGGATTAGGAGGCATGCCTTATGAAGATAGGTTGAGGGAGCTAGGTCTCTTCTCGCTGGAGAGACGACGATTGAGAGGCGACCTGATAGAGGTTTATAAAATTTTGAGAGGAACAGATAGGGTGGATCCTTGGAGGCTATTTCTCAGCGCTGAAATGGTTGCTACGAGAGGACACAGATTTAAGGTGCAGGGAGGGAAGTACAGAGGTGATGTTAGGGGTACGTTTTTCACTCAGAGGGTGGTGAGTGAATGGAATCGGCTGCCGTCATCGGTGGTGGAGGCGAACTCGCTGGGGTCTTTTAAAAGACTTCTGGATGAGTATATGGGGTTTAATGGGATTGGGGGTTATAGATAGGTCTATAGATTGGTGGGGTTGATGTGATCGGCACAACTTGTGGGCCGAGGGGCCTGTTTGTGCTGTAGTGTTCTATGACCTCCAGAGTGGCACTCTCTGGGTTGCTGCCTAGTAAAAAGTCTGACAACACCAGGTTTTAGTCCAACCTATTTATTTGATAATATACTAACAAGCTTTCGAAAGCTTGTGAGTATATTATCAAATAAATAGGTTGGACTAAAACCTGGTGTTGTCAGACTTTTTACTGTGTTTACGCCAGTCCAACGCCGGCATACCCACATCATTGCTGCCTAGTACCAGCAGGGCAAAGAATGACAAGATCATGCAGCTGAATGCATGGTTGAGGGATTGGTGTAGGGTGGAGGGCTTTACTACTTTTGTGGATCACTGGGAGGTGTTTAGGAGAGAAGGGCAATTGTACAGGAGGGGTGGGGAGAATTTGAACGGGAGGGGAACTAATGTCTTAGCGGGGAGGTTAGCTCAGGTGTTTAGGAATGGTTTAAACTAATAGGGAGGGGGGGTGGGGATGTGGCTAGGAGAGAGCCGGGTGAAAGGAAAAGTATCAGGGAGAAGGTGGTTCTGAGGGACACTCGTGGGTTGAACTGTGTCTGTTTCAATGCTAGGAGTGTGACAGGAAAAACGGATGAGCTTAGGGCCTTGATGTTTGTGAGGAAGTTAGATGTGGTGGCTGTAACGGAGACGTGGTTACGTGAAGGGCAGGACTGGCAGCTGAATGTTCCTGGGTACAAGTGTTTTAGGTGTGACAGAGGAGGGTTGAAGAGAGGTGGAGGGGTGGCACTGTTAGTCAAGGAAAACATCACAGTAGTGCAGAGGGAGGACAATATAGAAGAGATAGGGATTGAGTCACTGTGGGTGGAGTTGAGGAATAAAAAGGGAGAGATTACGATGCTATAGGCCACCCAACAGCCCGAAGTCAGTGGAGGAAGGCATTTGCAGGGGCATTTTGGATAGGTGCAGGAAGAATAGGGTGGTTGTAGTGGGAGACTTTAATCGACCTGGAGTGAATTGGAGGGGGCCTAGAGCTGGGGGTACGGAGGGAGAGGAGTTTGTGAAATGTGTTTTGGAAGGGTCTCTAGAGCAGTATGTAACTAGCCCGACTAGGGGAGGGGCTATACTGGATTTAATGTTGGGTAATGAGCCAGGGCAGGTGGTTGAGGTAGAGGTAGGCAAACATGTGGCTAACAGTGACTACAAGTCCATCTACTTGAGGATAAAAATGGATAGGGATGAGTGTCGGCCAAATGGGAGTGTGTTGAACTGGGGAAAGGCGAGCTATAGCCGGATTAAAAGGGAGCTGCAGGACACTGATTGGGAGGGACTGTTAGCTGGCAAGTCCACGGTTGGCAAGTGGGAGGCTTTTAAGGGCAAAATGAAAATATTACAGGAGAGGTATGTTCCGGTTAAGTGGAAGGATGGGAAAGGTAGGATTAGGGAGCCGTGGATTACAGGGGGTATTGAAGACTTGGTCAGGAAGAAGAGGGAGGCGTATGTTAGGTCGAAATGACTGGGTATGGAGAGTGCGCTGGAGGAATATAGAGAGAGTAGGAGGGAGCTAAAAAGGGGAATTAGAAGGGCGAAGAGAGGGCATGAAATGGCTTTGGCTGGTAGGATTAAGGAAATCCGAAGGCATTTTATTCCTATATCAGGAGCAAGAGAGTAGTTAGAGGGAAAATTGGTCCTCTTAGGGACAAGAGTGGTGAGTTGTGTATTGAGTCGGAGGGAATGGGGGAGCTCCTGAATGAATACTTTGAGTCGGTATTCATGAAGGAGAGGGGTTCGGAATCGTGTGGTCTCTTGGAGGGAGTTGAGGATCAGTTGCAGGATATAGTTATTACGAGAGAGGAAGTACTAGGGCTTTTAGGTACCGTAAGGATGGATAAAGCTCCGGGGCCTGATGGTATTTATCCCAGGCTGCTTAGGGAGGCGAAAGATGAAATTGCTGGGCCTCTGGCGCAAATCTTTGTCTCTTCTTTGAACACAGGTGAGGTCCCAGAAGACTGGAGGGTAGCAAATGTGGTCCCGTTGTTCAAAAAAGGTAGTAGGGATAGAACATAGAACATAGAACATTACAGCGCAGAATAGGCCCTTCGGCCCACGATGTTGCGCCGACAATGACCCACTAACCTATACCAATCCCTTTTCATCCATAAACCTATCCACAGATCTCTTAAACGTTTGAGGTGGAGTGGCGCCCCTCAAGCTATTTGATTTATTTCCATTTATTATTGTCACATGTATTGGGATGTGGTGAAAAGCATTGTTTCTTGCTCTCCATACAGACAAAGCATACCATTCATGGAGAAGGAAAGGAGAGGGTGCAGAATGTAGTGTAACAGTCATAGCTAGGGTGTAGAGGTAGGTCCACTCAAAGGCGCATTTACAACTGCAGCTGGCAGGGCATTCTAGTCCCTCACCACCCTCTGGGTAAAGAACCTACCCCTGACATCAGTCCTATAACTACCCCCCTTAATTTAAAGTCGTGCCCCCTTGTGCTAGCTTTCTCCATCCTAGGAAAAAGGCTATCACTATCTACCCTGCCTAAACCTCTAATCATCTTATATGTTTCAATAAGGTCCCCTCTTAGCCGCCTTCATTCCAGCGAAAACAACCCCAAATCTCTCAATCTCTCCTCATAGGATCTCCCCTCCATACCAGGCAACATCCTGGTAAACCTCTTCTGCACCCTCTCCAAAGCCTCTACATCCTTCCTGTAATGTGGGGACCAGAACTGCACACAAAACTCCAAGTGCGGCCGCACCAGAGTTGTGTACAGTTGCATCATGACGCTGCGACTCCTAAATCCAATCCCCCTACCAATAAACCTGGGATAACCCTGGAAATTATAGACCGGTGAGTTTGACATCGGTGGTAGGGAAATTAATGGAAAAAATACTTAGGGGTAGAATATATGAGCATTTGGAGCGTTGCGATCTGATTAGGAATATGCAACATGGCTTTGTTAGAGGGAGGTCTTGCCTTACGAATCTGGTGGAATTCTTTGAGGAGGTGACAAAAACGGTTGACGATGGGAGAGCCATTGATGTCATCTATTTGGATTTCACTAAGGCGTTTGACAAAGTCCCTCATGGTAGACTGGTAGAAAAGGTTAAAGCGCATGGGATACGAGGTCAGGTAGCTAGGTGGATTGAGAACTGGCTGGGCAATAGGAGACAGAGGGTAGTTGTGGAGGGGACCTTTTCGGGCTGGAGGCCAGTGACCAGTGGTGTGCCGCAGGGCTCAGTACTGGGATCTCTCCTCTTTGTAGTCTACATAAACGACTTGGAAGAGAGCGTAAGTGGTGTGATCAGCAAGTTTGATGATGACACCAAGATGGCAGGGTTGGCGGATACTGAAGTGGAATGTCAGGTGATACAGCAGGATATAGATAGGTTGGTGCATTGGGCAGATAGGTGGCAGATGGCATTTAATCCTGACAAATGCGAGGTGATGCATTTTGGAAGGAATAATGCAGAGAGGAGCTATGTGATAAAAGGTAGACCGATTAGGAGTATAGAAATACAGAGGGACTTGGGAGTGCAGGTTCACAAATCCATGAAGGTTGCGACACAAGTGGAGAAGGTTGTTAGGAAGGCTTATGGAATGCTAGCCTTTATAGGAAGGGGTATAGAGTTTAAAAGCTGCAGTCTAATGCTTCAGTTGTACAGAACGTTGGTTTGACCGCATTTGGAGTACTGCGTCCAGTTCTGGTCACCTTACTACTGGAAGGACGTAGAGTCTCTGGAGAGGGTGCAGAGGAGGTTTACCAGGATGTTGCCTGGCATGGAGGGACTGGGTTATGAGGAAAGGTTGGAGAAGCTGGGACTTTTCTCCTTGGAAAGACGGAGATTGAGGGGGGACATGATAGAGGTATATAAGATACTAAAGGGAATAGGTAGAGTCAATAGTGAGAGACTGTTCCCTAGACTGGGTACAAATACGAGAGGTCATGATTTAAGGGTGAGGGGGGAGAGATATAATTTGGATGTGAGAGGAAGGTTCTTTACGCAGAGGGTCGTGGGGGTATGGAACGCGCTACCGAGTAGGGTGGTGGAGGCGGGAACGTTGGACTCGTTTAAGGTTCAATTAGACAGACACGTGAGCGAAACGAGGATGGATGGTTATAGTAGGGGCTATTAAATAAGGTCAGATCCTCGGGAGACACCGGAAAGGCAGGCTTGTAAGTTAACGTTTTTGTCTTTTTATTCCGCAGGTGGAGGTCCACCTCGTTGTCAAACGAGGGGCATGCACACGGTGGGCCGTGCGTGGGCTGCTCTTGGAGGTTCCGGGAGTGGCCTAGTACTTCGTGTCGGTGTGTGTGCTTGATCCTGGACCGGTAGATGTGCGCCGCAACAGCTCAGTGACTAGCACTGCTGGCTGTGCAGATACATGGATTTGGGCCTGTGTCTGTGGGAGTTTGCGCATTCTCCCTGTGGATGCGTGGGTTTACTCCGGGCGCTCCGGTTTCCTCCCACACCCCAAAGATGTGCTCTTAGGCTGATTGGTTTACCAAATTGACACTATTCTCCCCTGAATCTGGCTAAGTTAGGGGTTCCATTCGTAGACACGC
Source organism: Prionace glauca (assembly GCA_037974335.1). Taxonomy (NCBI): domain Eukaryota; kingdom Metazoa; phylum Chordata; class Chondrichthyes; order Carcharhiniformes; family Carcharhinidae; genus Prionace; species Prionace glauca. The sequence goes on along the minus strand of CM075725.1, from coordinate 1,969,325 downwards.
AGGGTAGAATAGGTGTAGGGTCATGTGGCGGCGCGGGCTTGTTGGGCCGAAGGGCCTGTTTCCCGTGCTGGGTTGTTCTTTGTTCTTTGTTGTTCTTTGTAAAACTCTTAAATCGGCCTCGCAGGTGGAGGAGGTGGTCAAGAAGGCGTATGGTGTACTGGCCTTCATTAATCGAGGGATTGAGTTTAGGAGTCGGGAGGTAATGCTGCAACTTTACAGGACCCTTGTCAGGCCTCATTTGGAGTACTGTGCGCAGTTCTGGTCGCCTCACTATAGGAAAGACGTAGAAGCTATTGAAAGGGTGCAGAGGAGATTTACAAGGATGTTGCCTGGACTGGGAGGCATGCCTTATGAAGATAGGTTGAGGGAGCTGGGACTCTTTTCCCTAGAGAGGCGAAGGTTGAGAGGCGACCTGATAGAAGTTTATAAAATGTTGAGAGGAATAGATAGGGTGGACTCTCAGAGGCTATTTCCCCGGGTTGAAATGGTCGCTACGAGAGGACACAGATTTAAGGTGCGGGGAGGGAAGTACAGAGGTGATGTTAGGGGTAAGTTTTTCACTCAGAGGGTGGTGAGTGAATGGAATCGGCTGCCGTCATCGGTGGTGGAGGCGAACTCGCTGGGGTCTTTTAAAAGACTTCTGGATGAGTATATGGGGTTTAATGGGATTGGGGGTTATAGATAGGTCTATAGATTGGTGGGGTTGATGTGATCGGCGCAACTCGAGGGCCGAAGGGCCTGTTTGTGCTGTAATGTTTTATGTTCTATGTTGTATTTGTAGATCCTATCTCTTAGAACTCCTTCCAATAATTTACCTACTACTGACGTCAAACTTACCGGCCTATAATTTCCCGGATTACTTTTTGAGCCTTTTTAAACAATGGAACAACATGAGGTATCCTCCAATCATCTGGCACTTCACCCGACTAACATCTAACCTGAAGCCATACTACTCCAGGAGATTGGAGCTATCAGTCAGGATGTCCTGTATAGGGCCTCAGCAGGATCATTCCACCACCATTGAGAAAGCTAGTGTTATAGAAGCTTCATGAGTGCCATTATAGAATTTACACATAAAGGAAATAGCAAGGAGTTACTTCTGTAGGTCTGGACCAGATGTGGAAATTGAAAAAAAAGCCAGAACATATTTCTCCTGTGGGAAGATAAGAAATCTGCCATCCTCAGCACCACCGCAGTCATGGGAATGGCCTGAAGAGACTTGACAATGAGTGCATGTGAATATTGCAGGACATATGTTTCTAGTAATGGTCGATGTTTACACAAAGTGGCCAGAGGTTGCTGTGATGAAATCTACACTGGAGAAGACTATCAAGAAGCTAAAAGCTTAGTGGGTTTGGATTCCCTGAACAACTGGTGAGTGATAATGGACCCCAATTTGTCTGACAAGAATTCAAAAGTTACTTGCAAGAGAATGGACTAGCAAAACATTTTGTCCAAACCATGAACTATATCTTGACAGCAACCAGGATCAATGTTTGCTGATCAAATGTCTTAATAAATTCCTACTAATGTATAAGAATACTGTTCATTCAATGACCAAGATCTCTCCTGCAGTACTAATGATGGAGATAACTACAACCAGCATTCAATCTATTGAAACCTCCAAAAATGAAAAAAAGTTTGCAACAGCAAGGACAAATGGAAGCTGCGGAGAATCCAGATTCAACCAGACAAAGCCTGAACCCAAGACACCAATGGACGCCGTTGAGGAAAACAGCAGCTCACCTACAGACCAGACAGCTGGAGAACCTCTAATGCCAACAACACTGGTTAAACCCACTGCTGATGATGTTCAGGTAAAAATGAAAACACAGAGGTTACCGCCAGTGTAAAGTCAAAGATGCCAAAGGTTCATCGTCAACTGTTCTGATAATGATAACCTCCAGACTGTCTGACCAATTGATTCTTGTCAGAGACATTCAATTTAAGAGGGGGGAATGTTACTTACTTGTATTAATTCTGATTAGTTTGCTGAAGCTCTGTCCTGTTAATGTATTCACTGGAAGTGATGTCACAAGCATGGGAAACAGTGAATAGAAGTAGCCATGCAAGAGAACACACCTGCAAATAAAGCTCTTATTTTAAACCCTCTGTGCTCCCTAACATCGTTCTCCCATATACAACAAGCAACAGATATTTCTTGAGGCTGTTAGCCATTTCCTGCTGGGGTTGCTAACACCCTGCATGTGGGACAGACCCTGCTGGATCTGCCTAATTCCGCACTTATTATTGTCACATGTATGAACATAATGAAAAGTATTGTTTCTTGTGTGCTGTACAGACAAAGCATACCATTCATAGAGAAGGAAAGGAGAGAGTGCAGAATGTAGTGTTACAGTCATAGCGAGGGTGTAGAGAAAGATCAACTTAATGCGAGGTAGGTCCATTCAAAAGTCTGACAGCAGCAGGGAAGAAGCTGTTCTTGAGTCGGTCGGTACGTGACCTCAGACTTTTGTATCTTTTTCCCGATGGAAGAAGGTGGAAGAGAGAATGTCCAGGGTGTGTGGGGTCCTTAATTATACGGCTGCTTTGCCGAGGCAGCGGGAAATGTAGACAGAGTCAATGAATGGGGGGCTGGTTTGCGTGATGGTTTGGGCTACATTCACGACCTTTTGTAGTTCCTTGCGGTCTTGGGCAGAGCAGGAGCCCAGACCGAGCTGTGATACAACCAGAAAGAATACTTTCTTTGGGGCATCTGTAAAAATTGGACAGTCGTAACTGACACGCTGAATTTTCTCAGCCTTCTGAGAAAGTAGAAGATTGGTGGGCTTTCTTAACTATAGTGTCGGCATGGGGGGATCAGGACGAGTTGTTGGTGTTCTGAATACCTAAAAACATGAAGTTCTCAACCCTTTTTACTTCGTCCCCATTGATGTAGACAGGGGCATGTTCTCCTTTATGCTTCCTGAAGGCAATGACAATCTTCTTCTTCGAAGGAGTCTCGAAACAGGAGAATTCTGCCCCTCATTGTCAAGAAAAGACGAAGTTGCCATCAATAAACTTAACAGAGAAAGTACAAACCGAAAACCTGGGGGACAAATTCTCACTTAGTTTCTTTCTTATTGGAGTACTTCTGGTTTCTGATGACTCACATTTTCACTTAGGGGCTGAAACTAAAAATCCAGGTTAGATTTTGATTTGGACATATTTGGACATATTTGCCTTTACCCATACATAGCCTGATGAACTATACAGTGATCAAGAAAGACATGAGACTATGTTGCATTGCTGACATAACTGTATGTGCTTGAAATGATTTGGTGTCATTTCATATTGTAGGCAACTTCCGACAGAAGCAAAACTGTTTGCCCAGATTGAAGCTGCATGGAATGAATTGATGATGAAAGTTCAGAGCAACACAAATATTCTGAAAGCAACCACTGCAGCTGGAGTTCTTGAGCTCCTACAGACCACCAATGCTAACCTGGAAAAGTTACTGAAATGTCTTGAGGTACTTACACGGGTACAAATTAAGAGGAGTAGGCCATTAAATACCTTCCAGCCTGCTCCACTTTCAATTTATGGGTGATCTGATTGCTCATAAGTTCAAAAGATATAGAACATAGAACATTACAGCGCAGAACAGGCCCTTCGGCCCACGATGTTGCGCCGACCAGTTAAAAAGCAATGACCCTCTAACCTAAACCAAACCCTTTCCATCCATAAACCTATCCACGGATCTCTTAAACGCCCCCAAACTAGGCGCATTTACAACTGCAGCAGGCAGGGCATTCCAATCCCTCACCACCCTCTGGGTAAAGAACTTACCCCTGACATCCGTCCTATAACTACTCCCCCTTAATTTAAAGCTATGCCCCCTCGTGCTAGCTTTCTCCATCCGAGGAAAAAGGCTATCACTGTCCACCCTATCTAAACCTCTAATTATTTTATATGTTTCAATAAGGTGCCCCCTTAGCCGTCTTCTTTCTAACGGAAACAACCTCAAATCCCTCAGTCTCTCCTCATAGGACCTTCCCTCCATACCAGGCAACATCCTGGTAAACCTCCTCTGCACCCTCTCCAAAGCCTCCACATCCTTCCTATAATGTGGGGACCAGAACTGCACACAATACTCCAAGTGTGGCCGCACCAGAGTTTTGTACAGTTGCAACATGACGCTGCGGCTCCTAAATTCAATCCCCCTACCAATAAACGCCAAGACACCGTATGCCTTCTTAACAACCTTATCTACCTGATTCCCAACTTTCAGGGATCTATGTACACATACACCTAGATCCCTCTGTTCATCCACACTATTCAGAGTCCTACCGTTAGCCCTATACTCTCCACATCTGTTACTCCTGCCAAAGTGAATTACCTCACACTTTTCCGCATTAAACTCCATCCGCCACCTCTCGGCCCAGCTCTGCAACTTGTCCAAGTCTCCCTGTAAACTCAGACACCCTTCCTCAAACAAAATTAGGCCATTTGGCCCATCGAGTCTGCTCTGCCATTCGATCTTGGCTGATATGCTCCTTGTCCTCATTTTTCTGCCTTCTCCCCAGAACCCATTAAAAATATGTCTAACTCCTCCTTAAATTTACTCACTGTCCCAGCATCCATTGCACTTTGGGTAGTGAATTCCACAGATTCACAACCCTTTGGGGGAAGTAGTTTCTCCTCAATTCTGTTTTTAAAGTTTGTTACCCCTTCTCCTAAGGATGCCTCACAAGAGAAAGCATCCGCTCCATGTATTTTATCATCTTCTATACCTCAATTTGTTTTCCCTCATTCTTCAAAATTCCAGCGAGTATAGGCCAATCTGTCTTATATGACAAACCTCTCACCCCCAGAATCAATCAAGTGGACCTCTTCTGAACTGCCTCCAATGCCACTACACCTTTCCTCAAATAAGGGGACCAAAACTGTGTGCAATACTCCAGGTGTGGTCTCACAAATGCCTTGTATAATTGTCATGATGTGGAGATGCTGTATATTGTATTGTTGCAATAGTATTTCCTTATCTTTATATTCTATTCCTTTAGGTATAAATGCCAATATTCCATTTGCTTTCTTTACTATCTGCTGTACCTGCATGCTAGTTTTCTGTAACTCATGAATGAGGACACCAGATCCCTCTGCTCTGGAGCAACCTGAAGTCTCTCCCCATTTTATTAATGATCTGGATGAGGGTATAGTTGGGTGGATTAGTAAGTTTGCTGATGACACCAAAGTCGGAGGTGTGGTAGATTGTGAGGAAGGGTGTCATAGTTTGCAGGATGACTTAGAAAGGTTGCAGAGCTGGGCTGAGAGGTGGCGGATGGAGTTTAATGTGGAGAAGTGTGAGGTAATTCATTTCGGTAGGAATAACAGATGTGTTGAGTATAGGGCTAACGGGAGGACTTTGAATAGTGTGGAGGAGCAGAGGGATCTAGGTGTATGTGTACATAGATCCCTGAAAGTTGGGAATCAAGTAGATAAGGTTGTTAAGAAGGCATACGGTGTCTTGGCGTTTATTGGTAGGGGGATTGAATTTAGGAGTCGCAGCGTCATGATGCAACTGTACACAACACTGGTGCAGCCACACTTGGAGTTTTGTGTGCAGTTCTGGTCCCCACATTACAGGAAGGATGTAAGGCTTTGGAGAGGGTGCAGAGGAGGTTTACCAGGATGTTGCCTGGTATGGAGGGGAGATCCTATGAGGAGAGATTGAGAGATTTGGGGTTGTTTTCGCTGGAAAGAAGGCAGCTAAGAGGGGATCTCATTGAAACATATAAGATGATTAGAGGTTTAGACAGGGTAGATAGTGATAGCCTTTTTCCTAGGATGGAGAAAGCTAGCACGAGGGGGCACGACTTTAAATTAAGGGGGGGTAGTTATGGGACAGATGTCAGGGGTAGGTTCTTTACCCAGAGGGTGGTGAGGGACTGGAATGCCCTGCCAGCTGCAGTTGTAAATGCACCTAGTTTGGGGGCGTTTAAGAGATCTGTGGATAGGTTTATGGATGAAAAGGGATTGGTTTAGGCTAGTGGGTCATTGTTTTGTAACTGGTCGGCGCAACATTGTGGGCCGAAGGGCCTGTTCTGCCCTGTAATGTTCTATGTTCTATTTAGATAATAAGTCACCTTCCCATTTTTGCAACCAAAATGTATGACCTCACACTTATCCATGACAAACTCCATCCGCGACATTTTGACCCACTCTCCTAAGTTATCTATATCCATTTGTAAGGTTCTTATTTCCACGTTGTAATTTACTGTCCCCTCATTGTAACTTACCACCTATTGTGGTAAGATGTTAAGGCCCCTATTGTGGCCTTAACATCTCACTCCTGCCTACACCAGATACTAGTCAAGAATTTGTCTATCTCTACCTAAAAATATTCAATAACCTGAGAGTTTGACAGACTCATAAACCTCAAAAAATTCTCATCATCTCATTTTAACTGGGAGGTGTCTTATTTTTAAACTGTTCCCTGGCTATGTTCCCTTTCAGCATCCACCTTGTTAAGTCTTCTCAGGATCTTATGTATTTCAGTAAGATCACCTGGGAAATCCAATGGCTACTAGTCCAGCCTGTCCAATCTTTCCACATAGGAGAACCCCGCACCCTCTCCCTATTCAAACCCAGGAATCAGTTGAACAAATCTTCTTTGAACTGCCTTGAATGTATTTATGTCCTTTCTTAAATGAAGAGACCAAAACCATACACAATACTTCAGATTTGGTGTCAATGCTCTGTACAATTGTACTTTTATATTCAACTCCCCTCTGCAATAAACAAGTGCTCCGTTTGCCCTCATTAACACTGGTTCTTCCTGGGTTTTAACTTTGAGATTCATGTCCCAGGGCATCCAGATCCCTCTGTATTACAGAGTTCTGCACTCTTTGTATTTACAGAATATGCTGCATTTAAATTTTTCTGCCAATGTGGACAAGTGCATATGTTCCCACATTACACTCCCTCTGCCAAATTTTTGCTCATTCATTTAATCTATCCATATCCCTTTGCAGTCTCCCTTATATTCTCTTCACAACTAACTTTCCTCCCAATCTTTGAATCATCATCAAATATACATTTGATGTTTTTTTTCAAATTATTGATATAGATTGTAAACAGTTGAGATCCCAGCACCATGTGACTCTCTACTTGTTACATCTTGCCAGCTTGAAAATGACCCACTTATGTCTGTTGTTTTGGAACAGAAATAGGCCATTTCACCTGTTGAGCTTGCTCCATCATTCAATACAATCATGGCTGAATTCTTTGGTCTCGTATTCTCTGGCCATTGCTGCCAGAGTACGGAGAATTTTGCACTCAGTCAAATCTCCATTCCCAACAACAGGACCGGAGAACCCCAGCAGTGGCAAGGTTGTGAAATTCCAGCCTTCAATGCCTTTTACGCACACTATCCCCATAACCCTTAATAATATTGTTAATCAGAAATCTATCAATCTCTACTTTAAACCACTCGATGACTAAGCTTCCACAACCTTCTGGGACAGAGAATTCCAAAGATTCACAATGCTTTGTGTGAAGACATTCCTCCTCATCTTGGTCCTAATTGGCTTCATCCTGATTTTGAAACTGTGCCTCCTGGCTCTAGGCTCCCCAACAAAGGAAAGATTTTACCTGGATCAATCCAGTCTATTCCTTTAAGTATTTTGGAGATTTCAATGAGATCAACTCTCAAATTTTGAAAACTTAGTGAAGACGAATCCAGTTTGCCCAAATTCTGTCCATGAGACAGTCCTGCCATCCCTGTAACGAGCCTGGTTCCCCTTTGTTGACTCACTTCTTGTTAGCCAACCAATCTTCTGTCTTACTTTTATACTCTACTTTCCGTTTGAGTCAATCCCTTGACCTTCCTTTACTGAATTCTAAACTACTCTCATCTGTTGTTTACTCTGGTCAATTTGTATGCCTCTTCCTTGGATCTGATACAAGGGAAATTGGAGATACTAAGTTATGGTTTGGCCACTTTTCCAGTTTTAATTTTACACTAGACAGACATGGTGGTTTGTGATTGACACAGTACTGCTGCCCCTCAGTGCCAGAGACCTGGGTTCAATTCCCAGCTTGGGTTACTGTCTGTGTGGAGTTTGCACATTCTTCAGCTGCTCTGGCTTCCTTCCATAGTCCAAAGATATGCACATTAGATTGATTGGCTATGCTAAATTGACCCTAGTGTCAAGGGGTTAGCAAGGTAAATATGTGGGGTCACAGAGATTGGGCCTTGGTGGGATTGTGGTCGGTGCAGGCTTGATGGGCTGAATGGTCTCCTTCTGCTCTGTAGCGATTCAATGATTCTATTGTTGTGCCCTGAATTAAGTAAGTCCATCAAGTATGACTACAGAAATGCTGGTCTGCTTCCTTAACGGATAAATCCCAATCATTATTCCTCACTCACTCCCTTTTCTCTTCAGCTGTGCAATTGGGCCATTGACTTTGAATGCAAGCCTACTTGTGACACAAACAAATTAATTTTAAACATTTACTGCACTTTGAGGAGCTATCACCCTTATCCACAAGCTTCCACAAATAACAATGAGAGAACTAACTAGATAATCTGCTTTTGATGCTCTAGTTAGAGTAACATTCTGATCTACACATGCATGCTATGATTCTGGTGGATTCACTGCTACAAATGTTCCTGTTTAGATGAATTAAGTGAAACAGATCGCTGTTTTTTTGCAGGATTACTTGGAAGCCAAGCGGATTTCTTTCCCACGCTTTTATTTTCTCAGTAACAGTGAATTGTTGGATATCCTATCTCAAAGCAAAAACCACGAGGCTATCCGGGTAAGAACCACCAAAGCTGCAGTTTAAAGATTTCACTAATGATGGATTGATTGTATTTCTGTTCCCTTATGAGCAGAAGATTAAGGGTGAACTAATTGAGTGTTGAAGATGGATAGAAACTAATTCTTCTGTTGGAAATCCTGAGCAAAGCTATATTGTTAGAATGAGAGCTGGATTGCTAATGTCAGGAAATATACTTTCAAACAAAGAGCCAATTGAAAAATGTCCAAACTCAGAATGATAGATTTATATCCGATTGGGGTACTTACGTGTAATGGACACAAAGCAGGTCAATGGATTTAAGATAAAAATTAGCTGTGACCGAACTGAATGACAGGTGAATGGCCTCCAATTGTTCTTATTGCTCCCTGGATATACATAGCAGCAGAAAAAACAATTACCACATCATTGCTGCCCCCATTTATACATGTATAAGGTATCATAAGAGAAACTATTAACCTGCCACAGCATGTCTGCCTCTCCCAAAAGTAGGGGGCATTTTTCTTTAGGTGCGCTTTGGCCTCAAATACATTCTATGGTCGTGAAGTCCACACATTCACCATCCTCTGGGTGAAGAAATTTCTCCTCACGTCAGTTCTAAAAGGTTTACCCCTCATCCTTAAACTCTGACCCTTAGTTCTGGACTCCCCCACCATTGGGAACATTCTTTCTGAATCTACCCTGTCTAACCCTGTTAGAATTTTATCAGTTTCTATGAGATTCCCTCTCACTCTACTAAACTCCAGTGAATATAATTCTAACCAACTTAGTCTCTCATATGATCTCATATGCCATCCCAGGAATCAGCCTGATAAATCTTCGCTGTAGTCCCTCTATAGCAAGGACATCCTTCCTCAAGTAAGGACACCAAAACTGCACACAACACTCAAGGTCTCACCAATGCCCAATACAATTGCAGCAAAACATTCCTATCCTTAAATTCTCTCGCTATGAAAGTCAACATACTATTTGCTTTCTCTACTGCCTGCTGTACCTGCGCACTTATTTTCAGCAACTGATGCACGAGGACTCCAAGGTCTTACTGAGTATCCACCTCTCTCAATTTACATCCATTCAAAAAATGATGTCTTCCTATTTTTGCTACTAAAGTGGATAGCCTTATGTTTATCCGCATTATACTGCATCTGTCATGCAGATCCTCACACTCAACTTGTGCAAAACACACTGAAGCATCTCTGCATCATCCTCACAGCTCACCCTCTCATGCATTTAGCATCTCAAACTGTAGTAAGATATCACAAACTTTGGAACCACTTCAGATATTTTCTGACTCATCACTAGCCAGATCCTTTTCAGTATTGTAGTTTGAATGGACATTATCCTGTTTGAATTCCAGTTCCTTTTACTTCAGGCTTCCAGGAAACTCCTCTTCATTTTTCTAGTTCCTTTAAGTAGCTGTCCTTTATATCTATGGCATAGGCTTTCTTCACTATTATTCCATTGCATGGCATTTCTTCTAGCAAAGCTCGCTAGTTCCCTGTCACCAACTGCCCTGGCTTCTAGAGTGGGACTAATTGAACAGTTCTTTCAGTGGTTACAGAGGCATGATTGGTTAAATAGCCCCCTTCTGTGCTATTAATTTAAACACCCTCCAGACATTCTAGGCTAATGATAAGAACAGGAGCCAACTCCTTAATTCAGTCAACAGCCTCCTTTCATTTAACACATTAGGTACCAACTGAAACAGTTGCAATACTTTAACCTTTTTTCTGAATTTTAACTCTTAACTGAACATTAATTTTAATAATTTAACTGAAAATAGGCACTATCAAATGTAGGAAAAACCTGACCAGAAGTATTCCCGATGTACAGTCTACACTTGTGGTCTTATCTGAAGAATATCCTTTAGGGCACACTTCTTACAACAGGGGATTTCTATAGAATTTGTCACTGGAAACAAAGAACTGTGCATGTCTTTTATCTACAAATTCTTTCACTTGTTTCCAGAAGATTCTCTATCATCCAACCAGTTGTGGAACTGGAAACTGATCACATGGTTCAAACAGACAATGAAATTACTTGTAAACAATGCCGTTATGCTTAGTTCAAATTGTATGTTTTTCATGTGAAGGCAATAAAATTCGGTGCTACCAAATCTACTTGAAAGTAAACAACTTCCCTTTTTGGTCAGCACAGGATGCTTCAGGCCATAGTTCCTAGACCAGATCCGTGACTCAGAGTAACTTTTTGACCTGTATATGGTTTTAATTATAAATTAACCAACATTCCCAGCATACTTAACTCTCAGCCAGAATAGTTATTTTAAAGCCACTATTGTCGTTAAATCATCGTTGCAGCAGTTCTTTCTCCATCTACAATGCTGTAGCATATGAGAATCAAATGATGCAGTTAAGATCCTGACATGTCTTGAGTTTTGGGACTTTTTTGTAGTTTATGTAGCTTCCTGCAGTTTATTTATTTTTCAGATGCTTTTGATTTCAATTAACTGGCTAGTTGGACAGTCCTGGTAAAATTCTATATACTGAGACAGTAATTGATCCTTAATGAAAGCAGCTTTATGAATGAAATGGGGAGATTCTCCCAAAAAACTTCTATGTGTCAAATTCATGTAAAAACTGGAATAAATCCCGCTAGTTTTCCAGCGGGATTTTCAAAATGAGTCTCCTACACTCTGTACACTGCAAATTGCATTAGCGTGAATCACGCTAAAAATCAGTGGGTGGGGCCTATTCCCGCTGGAGAGACCGGCAGCATAGCGCTGAGTGGGTCACTGTGCATGCACCGATCTCTCAGCGGTGAGATTGGTGCACATGGCCCCTGTCTCCCACTGGAGAGACCGGCAGCATAGCACTGAGCGGGTCACTGTGCATGCACCGATCTCTCAGCGGTGAGATTGGTGCACATGGCCCCTGTCTCCCACTGGAGAGACCGGCAGCATAGCACTGAGTGAGTCACTGTGCATGCACCGATCTGTCAGCGGTGAGATTGATGCACATGGCCCCTGTCTCCCACTGGAGAGACCGGCAGCATAGTGCTGAGCGGGTCACTGTGCATGCACCGATCAGCGGTGAGATTGGTGCACATGGCCCCTGTCTCCTACTGGAGAGACCGGCAGCATAGCACTGAGCGGGTCACTGTGCATGCACCGATCAGCGGTGAGATTGGTGCACATGGCCCCTGTCTCCCACTGGAGAGACCGGCAGCATAGCGCTGAGTGGGTCACTGTGCATGCACCGATCTGTCAGCGGTGAGATTGGTGCACATGGCCCCTGTCTCCCACTGGAGAGACCGGCAGCATAGCGCTGAGCGGGTCACTGTGCATGCACCGATCTCTCAGCGGTGAGATTGGTGCACATGGCCCCTGTCTCCCACTGGAGAGACCGGCAGCATAGCACTGAGTGGGTCACTGTGCATGCACCGATCTGTCAGCGGTGAGATTGGTGCACATGGCCCCTGTCTCCTACTGGAGAGACCGGCAGCATAGCGCTGAGCGGGTCACTGTGCATGCACCGATCTGTCAGCGGTGAGATTGGTGCACATGGCCCCTGTCTCCTACTGGAGAGACCGGCAGCATAGCACTGAGCGGGTCACTGTGCATGCACCGATCAGCGGTGAGATTGATGCACATGGCCCCTGTCTCCCACTGGAGAGACCGGCAGCATAGCACTGAGTGAGTCACTGTGCATGCACCGATCAGCGGTGAGATTGGTGCACATGGCCCCTGTCTCCCACTGGAGAGACCGGCAGCATAGCACTGAGTGGGTCACTGTGCATGCACCGATCTGTCAGCGGTGAGATTGGTGCACATGGCCCCTGTCTCCCACTGGAGAGACCGGCAGCATAGCACTGAGTGGGTCACTGTGCATGCACCGATCTGTCAGCGGTGAGATTGGTGCACATGGCCCCTGTCTCCTACTGGAGAGACCGGCAGCATAGCGCTGAGCGGGTCACTGTGCATGCACCGATCTGTCAGCGGTGAGATTGGTGCACATGGCCCCTGTCTCCCACTGGAGAGACCGGCAGCATAGCACTGAGCGGGTCACTGTGCATGCACCGATCTGTCAGCGGTGAGATTGGTGCACATGGCCCCTGTCTCCCACTGGAGAGACCGGCAGCATAGCGCTGAGCGGGTCACTGTGCATGCACCGATCAGCGGTGAGATTGGTGCACATGGCCCCTGTCTCCCACTGGAGAGACCGGCAGCATAGCACTGAGCGGGTCACTGTGCATGCACCGATCAGTCAGCGGTGAGATTGGTGCACATGGCCCCTGTCTCCCACTGGAGAGACCGGCAGCATAGCACTGAGTGAGTCACTGTGCATGCACCGATCTGTCAGCGGTGAGATTGATGCACATGGCCCCTGTCTCCTACTGGAGAGACCGGCAGCATAGCGCTGAGTGAGTCACTGTGCATGCACCGATCTCTCAGCGGTGAGATTGGTGCACATGGCCCCTGTCTCCTACTGGAGAGACCGGCAGCATAGCACTGAGCGGGTCACTGTGCATGCACCGATCAGTCAGCGGTGAGATTGGTACACATGGCCCCTGTCTCCCACTGGAGAGACCGGCAGCATAGCGCTGAGCGGGTCACTGTGCATGCACCGATCTCTCTGCGGTGAGATTGGTGCACATGGCCCCTGTCTCCCACTGGAGAGACCGGCAGCATAGCACTGAGCGGGTCACTGTGCATGCACCGATCTCTCTGCGGTGAGATTGGTGCACATGGCCCCTGTCTCCCACTGGAGAGACCGGCAGCATAGCACTGAGCGGGTCACTGTGCATGCACCGATCTCTCTGCGGTGAGATTGGTGCACATGGCCCCTGTCTCCCACTGGAGAGACCGGCAGCATAGCACTGAGCGGGTCACTGTGCATGCACCGATCAGTCAGCGGTGAGATTGGTGCACATGGCCCCTGTCTCCCTCTGGAGAGACCGGCAGCATAGCGCTGAGCGAGTCACTGTGCATGCACCGATCAGTCAGCGGTGAGATTGGTGCACATGGCCCCTGTCTCCCTCTGGAGAGACCGGCAGCATAGCGCTGAGCGAGTCACTGTGCATGCACCGATCAGTCAGCGGTGAGATTGGTGCACATGGCCCCTGTCTCCCACTGGAGAGACCGGCAGCATAGCACTGAGCGGGTCACTGTGCATGCACCGATCAGTCAGCGGTGAGATTGGTGCACATGGCCCCTGTCTCCCACTTGCTATTGTAAACCCCACTACAGTGTAATACTCCGGGCAGTGGGGAAGAGGCTAGCCGCCTGAGAACTTCAATCCCAAGCCCACTAATTAGATTCAAATTGTATGGAAAGCAGCATCTATATAATTTATTCAGCTCCACACCGGTTTCTGGAACTGACGGTGCCGGAAATCTGGAGATTGGAAAGTCACGGAGGCCGTGGTGCCCAGCAGGGAGTTTGTGAAACAGCCTCCACTTGGGTCTCCCAGCCCGCTGCGCTACTAAATCAATGCAGCGGCTGGGAGAATCATCCCCAGGTGATTTGTGTTACACTGATATTCACTGCCTGAACGGGTGGAAGCAGATTCAATAGCAACTTTCCAAAAATGGTTAGATAAATACTTGAATAACTGCAGGACTATAGGGAAAAGGTTGGCTGTGAAATTTGCTAATGCCACAGATATGGTTCAGAAAATAAGTTGTGAGGAAGATATAAGGAGACTACAAATGGACATTGATCTGGCAGGTGGAATGTAATGTGGAAGAATAAAGAGAAACACATTATCTAAATGATAAGAGATTGCGGAGCTGTGAGGTGCAAAGGGGTCTGCGTGTTTTAGCATATGGCAAGTTATGAAGCAAGTTAAGAGGGTGCATTATTTATTGTGAACGAAGTTTAATACAAAACTAGGGAGATTATCTTCAATTATGCAGAACATTGGTGAAACAACATCTGGAGTTGTGAACATTATCAATCTCCTTACTTCAGAAAAAACATAAATGTGTCAGAAACAGTTTGGAGATGGTTTATGAAACTAATAGTGGATGGGTTGTATTGGATAGGCTAGGACAGGCTTCAGTCCACTGAAGTTTAAATGAAGAAGAAGTGACTTTATTGAAATATCCAAGGGGTATTGATAGCTGGATGAGGAGTGAATGTTTCTGTTCGTGGGAGAGTCTAGGGTCATTGATTAAAATTAATCTGTCAACCATTTAATTCGAGATGAGGAGAGATGTTTCTCTCAGAAGGTTGTGAGTCTTTGAACTTCTCTTCCTCAAAGGGCAGTAGAAACAGTCTTTGAATATTATTGAAGATGAGGTGGGGGTGAAGGGTTACTGGGGGCAGGTGGGAATGTGGTGTTGAAGATACAAACAGATCAGCTGTGAAAGACAGAACATTGAATGATAGAGGTCTGTAAAATAATGAGGGACATAGATCAGCTAGATAGTCAATACCTTTTCCCAAAGGTAGGGAAGTCTAAAACTGAAGGGCATAGATTTAAGGTGAGAGATACAAAAATATCCAAAGGGGCAATTTTTTCACACAGAGGGTGGTGAGTGTCTGGAATAAGCTGCCAGAGGTAGTAGTAGAGGTGGGTATAATTTTAACTTTTAAAAAGCATTTAGACAGTTACATGGGTAAGATGGGTATAGAGGGATATGGGCCTATTGGGATTATCTTAGGGGTTTAAAAAAAAGGACGGCATGAACAAGTTGGGCCAAAGGACCTGTTTCCATGCTGGAAACGTCTATGACTCTATAATGGACTTGAAGGACCGAGTGACCGATTCCTAATTAGTATATTGGTAACGGGAGAGTGAGAGTGATCAGATAACCCTTAAAAGGAGCTGCTACATTGATAATTCACATTGTCTTGGGTACTTATCATTCTATGATTTCCCTCATAGAAAGTTGGAAAATGGCATCACCAAAAGGAGATCTTAATGGGTGGGTTTAGCTATATGAATTGTCATATTGATTTCTGCATTGTTTGTGTAGCCTCATTTGGCCAAATGCTTTGAGAACATCAGATCTCTGGAAATCTTCAAGCAAGCGACCAGACCTCCCATTGTAGTGATGATCAAGTCTGCAGAAAATGAAAATCTTCCCATGTCGAGGTACCAACGATGTTAACAGATACACTTATTCTGATTTGCATGAATGACTTGATCTTTATTCCCCTTAAGTTTGGGCTTACATGATCAAAAACCAAGGAGCCAGAGAATGTTACTAGAGATGTTAATGTTACTGTTACTAGAGAGGCGGTGCTCGACAGACTGGAGGGGCTGATTGTAGACAAGTCCCCAGGGCCGGATGGAATGCATCCGAGGGTTCTGAAAGAAATGGCGGAGGTTATAGTGGATGCCTTGGTGGTTATCTTCCAGACGTCGCTGGATTCCGGGGAAGTGCCGGAAGATTGGAAAACGGCTAATGTTACGCCATTGTTTAAGAAGGGTGCCAGGCAAAAGGCAGGGAATTATAGGCCGGTTAGTTTAACGTCTGTGGTAGGTAAAATGTTAGAATCCGTCATTAAGGAGGAAATTGCGAGGCATCTTGAAGGGAATTACTTGATAGAGCAGACGCAGCACGGTTTCATTAAAGAGAAGTCGTGTCTGACAAATTTACTGGAGCTCTATGAGGATGTGTCTAGGGCGGTTGATAGAGGAGAGCCGGTGGATGTGGTCTTTCTGGATTTTCAGAAGGCGTTTGACAAAGTACCTCATAAGAGGTTATTGCAGAAGGTCAGGGGACTTGGAGATGAGGGGTAGGGTGGGGGCGTGGATAGAGGATTGGTTGTCAAATAGGAGGCAGAGAGTGGGGGTCAACGGGTGCTATTCGGATTGGCGGATGGTGACTAGTGGAGTGTCACAGGGGTCAGTGCTGGGGCCTCAGCTTTTTACCATTTATATAGATGATCTGGAGGAGGGAACCGAGTGTAGGGTGTCGAAATTTGCGGATGACACCAAGATTGGGGGAACGGCAAATTGTGTGGAGGGTGTGGAGAGTCTACAGAAGGATCTAGATAGGCTGGGCGAATGGACCAGGAAATGGCAAATGGAATTTAATGTTGGCAAGTGTGAGGTGGTCCACTTTGGTAGGAAGAATGGTAGGAAGGACTATTACTTACGGGGCGAAAAACTGCAGCAGGCGACGGTGCAGAGGGACCTCGGGGTCCTTGTGCATGACTCGCAAAAACCCAGCTTGCAGGTGCAGCAGGTGGTCAGGAAGGTGAATGGGATGCTGGCCTTCATAGCGAAGGGGATTGAATATAAAAGTGGGTAGGTCTTGCTGCAGCTGTATAAGGCATTGGTGAGGCCGCAGCTGGAGTACTGTGTGCAGTTTTGGGCGCCGCACCTGCGCAAAGATATTTTGGCCTTGGAGGGAGTGCAGAGGAGGTTTACCAGGCTGATACCGGAGTTGAGGGGGTTGAGCTATGAGGAGAGGCTGAATGAACTAGGCTTGTACTCATTGGAGTTTAGAAGAATGAGGGGAGATCTCATTGAGACATATAAGATGATGAATGGGATGGATAGGATAGAGGTGGAGAGACTCTTCCCGCTCAAAAAAGACAGTAGGACTAGGGGGCACAGCCTCAAGATAAAGGGGGGGCGTTTTAGAACGGAGTTGAGGAGGAACTTCTTCACTCAAAGGGTGGTGAATCTCTGGAATTCTCTACCCTTTGAAGTGGTGGAGGCTGCCTCGCTAAATATTTTCAAGAAGCGGGTTGATGGGTTTTTGATAAGAGAGCGGATTAAGGGTTATGGGCAGAGGGCCGGAAAGTGGAACTGAGCCACAACAGACCAGCCATGATCTTATTGAATGGCGGGGCAGGCTCGAAGGGCCAGATGGCCTACTCCTGCTCCTATTTCTTATGTTCTTATGTTCTTATGTTACAGCTCAGAAAGAAGCTATTTGGCTCATCACATCTATGCTGAATTTGAATGACATTAATTAAGAACATAAGAACATAAGAAATAGGAGCAGGAGTAGGCCATCTGGCCCTTCGAGCCTGCCCCGCCATTCAATAAGATCATGGCTGATCTGTCGTGACTCAGCTCCACCTTCCCGCCCTCTCCCCATAACCCTTAATCCCCTCTCTTATCAAAAACCCATCAACCCGTTTCTTAAAAATATTTAGCGAGGCAGCCTCCACCACTTCAACGGGCAGAGAATTCCAGAGATTCACCACCCTTTGAGTGAAGAAGTTCCTCCTCAACTCTGTTCTAAACCGCCCCCCCTTTATCTTGAGGCTGTGCCCCCTAGTCCTACTGTCTTTTTTGAGCGGGAAGAGTTTCTCCACCTCTATCTTATCCATCCCATTCATCATCTTATATGTCTCAATGAGATCTCCCCTCATTCTTCTAAACTCTAACGAGTACAAGCCTAGTTTATTCAGCCTCTCCTCATAGCTCAATCCCCTCAACTCCGGTATCAGCCTAGTAAACCTCCTCTGCACTCCCTCCAGGGCCAAAATATCCTTGCGCAGGTGCGGCGCCCAAAACTGCACACAGTACTCCAGCTGCGGCCTCACCAATGCCCTATACAGCTGTAGCAAGACCTCCCTACTTTTATATTCAATCCCCCTCGCTATGAAGGCCAGCATCCCATTCGCCTTCCTGACCACCTGCTGCACCTGCAAGCTGGGTTTTTGCGACTCATGCACAAGGACCCCGAGGTCCCTCTGCACCGTCGCCTGCTGCAGTTTTTCGCCCCGTAAGTAATAGTCCTTCCTACCATTCCTCCTACCAAAGTGGACCACCTCACACTTGCCAACATTAAATTCCATTTGCCATTTCCTGGCCCATTCGCCCAGCCTATCTAGATCCTTCTGCAGACTATCCACACCCTCCGCACAATTTGCCTTTCCCCCAATCTTGATGTCATCAGCAAATTACTGTTACTAGAGAGGCGGTGCTCGACAGACTGGAGGGGCTGATTGTGGACAAGTCCCCAGGACTGGATGGAATGCATCCGAGGGTTCTGAAAGAAATGGCGGAGGTTATAGTGGATGCATTGGTGGTTATCTTCCAGACGTCGCTGGATTCCGGGGAAGTGCCGGAAGATTGGAAAACGGCTAATGTTACGCCGTTGTTCATGAAGGGTGCCAGGCAAAAGGCAGGGAATTATAGGCCGGTTAGTTTAATGTCTGTTGTAGGTAAAATGTTAGAATCCGTCATTAAGGAGGAAATTGCGAGGCATCTTGAAGGGAATTGCTTGATAGAGCAGACGCAGCACGGTTTCATTAAAGGGAAGTCGTGTCTGACAAATTTACTGGAGTTCTATGAGGATGTGTCTAGGGCGGTGGATAGAGGAGAGCCAGTGGATGTGGTCTTTCTGGATTTTCAGAAGGCGTTTGACAAGGTACCTCACAAGAGGTTATTGCAGAAGATCAGGGGACTTGCAGTTGGGGGTAGGGTGTTAGCGTGGATAGAGAATTGGTTGTGTATGTTCTTCTGTTCTTATGAAAGTAACAACTAGGGTAAAAAGGAACTGCTGACCTCTCTGAGCTACATCCTGGTGTAAACTGCAGAATTGTCACCCCAGCCAAAGTGCTTCATGTACAATAAATAATCTGCTTATTTACCTCTTGTGTATCTGGCTGTAATACTGGATATCTTCCACCTTTATTCATCCTTTAGCTCCTGGAATTAACCTTGAAGGAGCACACCTACACTATTCCTGTCCCACGACAGCTGGTTGCTGTCTTCTTCCAAGTGCCTCTCCACCCCCTGCATCATATCCTGTACACAGGAGCAGACAGTCACTACAAAAATACCACCTCATCCTCAATTATCAAGATCCCTTTTAACCAGACAACCTTATAATGCCAGGGCATACTGTCAGAGTGTGCAATGTTTATCGTTAAATATTCTCTTGATTCATCATTATCAGTAAGTTTCTGAAAAACAGTGTTGTCAACATATTAAATTTTCTTTCCTGCAACATCTAATTGCCATTTAATTTGTGAAGTTGTTGCTGAGGAAGCTATTCTTTGATTCGATGGGGAAAATTAGTTTTAGCTTTGCATTAATTTTTAACATTCCCAGAGAAAAAACCCAAATTGCCGTATCCCAGCGGATGTCCTGATGACACTGATTCTTGTTAACTTGTTTTGTGCAGGAATATTCGAATCCGGGGTCCTATTGAACAATGGCTGGGAAATGTGGAAACTGCCATGTTTGAGTCTGTGAAAACGTAAGTGATTGGAAATTGGAGCAGGGCCAAAACTATGGGGCAAGGGCCGTGTGTGGGTACACAGCCCATGTCAGTGCAGATGGCACACCATATCCACACTGTCATCTGATCGCAATAGCCAGCATTATGTAACGGTTGGATCCCATCCGAGAATTCAGCATAATTTAGGCACCCAGCTTCTTCTAAAGAGGAAATGCATTCTAGCTGCCTTTAGAAGTGATCAGAGGGATGAAGGAAGGTGTCACTGTGAGTGAGGAAGATAAAGGGCCTGAGGAACCTTCATGCTTGCAGTTGACCACCAGATTTGAGGTCCTTGCAGACTGAACGGATGAGGACAGGGGCTGCAGTGTGGATGAATGAACTGAGCGTGGCAGCACGCTACAGGAAGTTATTCAAGTGGTGGAGGAGTTAATAAGAACAGATAGGGGGATAGACAGATCTCTGCAGTGGAGAGTCTGAGTCTGTAAGGTTGTGCTATTTACCTGGTGCAAGGATCAGGGACATCAATTCAGTGTTGGAGAGGAATGTTTCAGTTTAAATGACTGTTCATGGGCCTACGTTCACTTTGGCCTTTCTGTTCCTTTTTATACATTTAAAGAAGCTTTTGCTGTCTATTTTCATATTACTTGTTAGTTCACCCTCATAGTTTATCTTCTCCCTCTTTATTATGTTTTGTTAATCTTTTGTTGGTTTTTAAAACTTTCCCGTCCTCTGAACTACCATTAATCTTGTTTTTCCTTTCAGTTTAATACTACACTTAACACAGAAACACAGAAAATAGGAGCGAGAATGGGCCATTCTGCCCTTCAAGTCTGCTCCCCCATTCATTATAATCATGACTGATCTTCCAACTCAATAGCCTGATCCCGCTTTCCCCCCATATTCCTTGATCCTTTTTGGCCTCAGTTGCTTTCTGTGGTAGCAAGTGCAAAGGCTTACCACTCTCTGGGTGAAAAAATTTCTCCTCATCTCTGTCCTAAAAGATATTCTTAGACTGTGATTCCTGGTTCTGGACACCCTACCATTGAGAACATCCTTCCTGCATCTACCCTGTCTAACCCTGTTAGAATTTTATGAGTTTCTATAAGATCCCCCTCATTCTTTTGAACTCCAGCCAATATAATCCTAACTAACTCAATCTTTCCTCATATGTCATTCCCACCATCCCAGAAATCAGCCTGGGCATCCCGGCTGTGGCCTTTATGATTACCAGGAGTGTTTAAATTCCCCTAGCCCACCGGTTAGTTGTACGATCATTTAATGACTTTGTGTATTGTTGGGTTCTTGGTAAATCCCAATGAAATACCTTGTTTGGGAATGAAACTCATGTGGAAACAGTTACTATAAAAGATAGCAAGCTTTAATGATTTTACTGGAGTGACATGAAATCTCTTCCCCCCACTCTGATCAGGAAGTAAACCTTTGATGCACTCTCTCTATAACAAGAATATCCTTCCTCAGATAAGAAGACAAAAGCTGTATGCACTACTCCAGCCATGCCTTTACTAACGCTCTGTATGCTTTGAACAATTGCAACAACTTCCTTGGTTAACTGGGTAGATTTTTCCCTTCCCTGAATTCTTCTTCATCACCAGGATATATCTTTGTTATGAACTATTTGCATAAAAGTCTGTCATTGCTGATCAACTGTCTTTCCTGCTAAACTCCTTTCCTAGCCAATTCTGTCCTCATTCTTTTATAATTACCTTTAAAAACCATAAAAAGTAGGAGCAGGAGTAGGCCGTTCGAACCTGCTCCGCCATTCAACAGGATCATTGCTGATCTGACATCATTTGCGTCTACTTTCCTGCCCTTTCCTTGATTCTCGTACTGATCAAAAATCTATCTCAACCTTAAACATACACAAGCACTCTGTCCCCACAACTCTCTATGGCAAAGAGTTCCAAAGACTCTCAACACTCGGAGAGGAGAAATTCTTCCTCATCTCAGTTTTAAATTGATGCCCCTTTATTCTGAGTCTTTGCCCTCTGGTCCTAGACCCTCCCATTAGGTAAAACATCTTCGCAGCATTTACCCTGTCAAACCCCTCAAGAATCCTATATGCTCCAATGAAATCACCTCTTATTCTTCTAAATTCCAATGACTAAAGACCCAACCTGTTTACCTTTCCTCTTAAAATAATCCCTCCATACCAGGGATCACCTTAGTGAGCCTTCATCTGAACTGCCTCCAACAAAATAATATCTTTCCTTAAATAAGGGACCTTAACTGCTCACAGAACTCTAGATGTGGTCTTACCTGTACCTTGTATAGTTGCAGCAAAACTTCCATACACTTCCAACACTCCACCCATCCATCCTCTTCAATTTGCCCCATTTATTAACCAGAGGCTGTCCACATTCCTCTGATCATTATTGTTCTTTAGTCTGCAGTTTAAATAAGCCATTATTTATAAAAAGGAAGAGGCTGGCTAGGGTGAACGTTGGACACTTAGAGGATGAGAGAGGGACTTAGTGGTAGGGGATGGGGAAATGGCTGAGGTCTTGAATAAATTTTTTTGTTTCGGTCTTCATGGAGGAGGACGTGAATAATTTGCCGGGTGTTAGCGATGGAAAGGTAGTAGGACTGGAGGGCCTGAATGACATTATTGTTACTAGAGAGGCGGTGCTTGACAGACTGGAGGGACTGATTGTGGACAAGTCCCCAGGACCGGATGGAATGCATCCGAGGGTTCTGAAAGAAATGGCGGAGGTGATAGTGGATGCCTTGGCGGTTATTTTCCAGACGTCGCTGGATTCCGGGGAAGTGCCGGAAGATTGGAAAACGAATGTTACGCCGTTGTTTAAGAAGGGTGGCAGGCAAAAGGCAGGGAATTATAGGCCGGTTAGTTTAATGTCTGTTGTAGGTAAAATGTTAGAATCCGTCATCAAGGAGGAAATAGCGAGGCATCTTGAGGGGAATTGCTTGATAGAGCAGACGCAGCACGGTTTCGTTAAGGGGAAGTCGTGTCTGACAAATTTACTGGAGTTCTATGAGGATGTGTCTAGGGCGGTGGATAGAGGAGAGCCGGTGGATGTGGTCTTTCTTGATTTTCAGAAGGCGTTTGACAAGGTACCTCACAAGAGGTTATTGCAGAAGGTAAGGGGGCATGGAGTTGGGGGTAGGGTGTTAGCGTGGATAGAGGATTGGCTGTCAAATAGGAGACAGAGAATGGGGGGTCAATGGGTGCTATTCGGATTGGCGGTTGGTGACTAGTGGAGTGCCCCAGGGGCCGGTGCTGGGGCCTCAGCTTTTTACCATTTATATAGATGATCTGGAGGAGGGAACCGAGTGTAGGGTATCGAAATTTGCTGATGACACCAAGATTGGTGGAACGGCAAATTGCGCAGAGGGTGTGGAGAGTCTGCAGAAGGATCTAGATAGGCTGGGCGAATGGGCCAGGAAATGGCAAATGGAATTTAATGTTGGCAAGTGCGAGGTGGTCCACTTTGGTAGGAATAATGATAGGAAGGACTATTACTTATGTGGCGAAAAACTGCAGCAGGCGACGGTGCAGAGGGACCTTGGGGTCCTTGTGCATGAGTCGCAAAAACCCAGCTTGCAGGTGCAGCAGGTGGTCAGGAACGCGAATGGGATGCTGGCCTTCATAGCGAAGGGGATTGAATATAAAAGTAGGGAGGTCTTGCTGCAGTTGTATAGAGCATTGGTGAGGCCGCAGCTGGAGTACTGTGTGCAGTTTTGGCCGCCGCACTTACGCAAAGATATTTTGGTCTTGGAGGGAGTGCAGAGGAGGTTTACTAGGCTGATACCGGCGTTGAGGGGGTTGAACTATGAGGAGAGGCTGAATAAACTAGGCATGTACTCGTTAGAGTTTAGAAGAATGAGGGGGGATCTCATTGAGACGTATAAGATGATGAATGGGATGGATAGGATAGAGGTGGAGAGACTCTTCCTGCTCAGAAAGGACAGTAGGACTAGGGGGCACAGCCTCAAGATAAAGGGGGTGCGGTTTAGAACAGAGTTGAGGAGGAACTTCTTCACTCAAAGCGTGGTGAATCTCTGGAATTCTCTGCCCGTTGAAGTGGTGGAGGCTGCCTCGCTAAATATTTTTAAGAAGCGGGTTGATGGGTTTTTGATAAGAGAGGGGATTAAGGGTTATGGGGACAGGGCGGGAAGGTGGAACTGAGCCACGACAGATCAGCCATGATCTTATTGAATGGCGGGGCAGGCTCGAAGGGCTAGATGGCCTACTCCTGCTCCTATTTCTTATGTTCTTATATTCTTATTTGTGACGAAAAACCCCCAAATTTCTCAGGGCGATTCACACAGCAATAGGTCTGGTACAATATTAGTCTGTTCTGTGAGCATATCCATAGTCAGCCATGTCTGTAGCTCTGAGGTCTGAAATACTGATATTTCTTTTTGATTGTTAATCTAGGCATCTCCAGATAGGAATTAACACCTGGAAGTCAACACAGTTTAAAGAGTGGGTGCTGTCTCATCCAGGGCAGGTGGTCCTCACTGTGGTAAGCAGAGTTTTTCTTTGCTCCCTAAATTCCTGATCTCCTTTCTTCGCCCACCCCACCCTATTGGGTCAGATGAGAGTCACGGGCTGATGTGGAATTGAGGTTAGGAAAGTTCTGAGCACAGTTTCCCATTGGCTGCCCCCAGCTAGTGCAGAAGATTGAACATGGTTCGAAGCCCTTGCACCCTGGAGCAGCGTTATGGAAAAACTTGCTTCCTGCCACTACCCATTTGCATCTGAAACAAATACTTCTGAATCTGGAGATTCTGCCTTCAGTTGTGCAGGACTTTAAATTCGCCATAGCTCACTGTCAAAACCTTGCCTTATCTTTGACTTTCATAAAGTGCTCAATTTTCAGTCCTGTTTAGTGTCGATTCATTCAGTGATTTTGTTTATTATTGGGTTCTTGTTAAATCCTAGTGGAATACCTTGTTTGGGAACAAAACTCATGTGGAGACAGTTACTATAAAAGATAGCAAGCTTTAATGTTTTTATTGGGGTGATGCGAAATCTCTTGCCCCCACTCAGGTCAGTGATCATACAGCTGACTAGTGGGAATTTATGGGAATTTAAATACTTCTGGTAATTATGAAGGCCTGATGTGGGTATGCCGGCGTTGGACTGGGGAAAACACAGTAAAAAGTCTGACAACACCAGGTTTTAGTCCAACTGATTTATTTGATAGTGTTGTCAGACTTTTTACTGTAATTATGAAGGCCACAGCCTGGGTGCCCAGCTCTGGGAATATCTGCTGCCATAAAGGCAAAAAGATGTTGGTTCAGCTCGCTGACAAAGACTACACTTTCAGTTGGTGTGATGCTGGTAAACTCACAGTGCTGTGATGAAGAAAGTTCTGGAATTTTGACCCAGTGACAATGAAGGAAAAATGAATATAATATTAGACAAACTAATGGGACTAAATGCAGGTAAGTCCCTGGCCCTAAGAGCTTGCATCCTCAGATCCTAAAAGAAGTAGCCACAGAGATAATGGATGCATTGGTTGTAATTTTCCAGAAATCCTGGTGGCACAGTGCCATAATGGTGGGTGGAACGGTGGCACAGTGGTGGGCAGTATGGTGGCACAATGCTTAGCGCTGCTGCTTCACAGTGCCAGCGACCCAGGTTCAATTCTGGCCTTGGGTGACTGTGTGGAGTTTGCATGTTCTCCCTGTGTCTGTATGGGTTTTCTCTGCATCCTCTAATTTTCTTCCACAATCCAAAGGTGTGCAGGTTAGGTTGCTTGATGTGCTAAATTAACTCTTAATATCCCAAGATATAGACTAAAGGGATTGGTGGTGTAGATTTACATGGTTAAGGGATAAGCTTGGGTAAGGGATAGTGCAGACTCGATAGACCTAAAGGCCTCTTTTTGCACTATAGGGATTCTCTGATTGAGAGGACAGATGGGCCTCAGTTTGTCTGAAAGATAGCATTTATAACAGTGCACCTCTCTCTCTTAGTGTGACATTGGACTAACACATTGGATTCAATTCAAGTCTGTAGAATGGGATATGAATCTATGACCTTATGGTTCCAATGGGTGAATCCAATCATTGAAGCGTGGCTGATTCTTAAAGTTTTGCATGGGTGTGTCTCATTACTTTCCTTTGGGAAGACTGTGACCCAATGTCCTCTCAGGCTGCATGAACTCATTTGAACTTTTAAATTCACCTGGGACTGATGCTGACAGCTGAACAATAGTGGCATTGCTTAAAGTTTGGACGCCGAGTTGATTTAAAGATGTCCCTTTTTTATGTTGCATTGGGACTCAACATCCCAATCCTGCCCATTTGCCCTGACACTAACCCCATCAACTCAGGTAGGAGGTCACCTGAAGTCTGGGTTTGTTTCCCAGGACCCTATTGCTTCAGATTGATGTGGTTCAGATATTGCTTCAGATTGATTGATTTGGGGGCGGCACGGTAGCACAGTGGTTAGCACTGCTGCTTCACAGCTCCAGGGTCCTGGGTTCGATTCCCGGCTCGGGTCACTGCCTGTGTGGAGTTTGCACATTCTCCTCGTGTCTGTGTGGGTTTTCTCCGGGTGCTCCGGTTTCCTCCCACAGTCCAAAGATGTGCGGGTTAGGTTCATTGGCTATGCTAAAATTGCCCCTTAGTGTCCTGGGATGTGTAGGTTAGAGGGATTAGCAGGTAAAATGTGTAGGGATATGGGGATAGGGTCTGGGTGGGATTGTGTTCGGTGCAGACTCGATGGGCCGAAGGGCCTGTTTCTGCACTGTAGGGTTCTATGTTCTATGTTCTATGGTAGTGACCCCCTTCATCTCATCTTGTTGCTATTTGAATTTACATAGCACCTAAACTTTGGAAGAAATATTAACAAATATTCAAATGAGATTAGACTAATTGAAAAGTAACAAGCCAATTTAATTAATATACTGTTAAGATCCAGGTCAGAACCACAAGGTGTTTTGTGAAGTTAACCAAGAACCTAAATTTTACATTTGATTTTTGGCATTGGTGACTATAAGGTGTTTCACTCTAGATAAGATTCAAGTGACACATTTTATCAAAGAAAGTTTATTTAAGAACACAGTTAACATATAACTCAAATAATTAGCATAACTTTTACCAATTACAAGACTTAAACATGACCCAGTATAACTCCTAATAAGTAGCTACCTCTGTTGTTCCAAGTTAAACGTTAAACACCATCCCACAGACATACACCGTTCTGCAGACTTAGCACAAAATACAAGTTTGCCCATATGATACTAAATCTTCAGCTTTGTAACAACTGTGGACAGAAATCCAGGCCAGCTGTTTGCAAAGAAGGATAACCTCAAAATAGCTAAACTTCAGAGAGGTAAACTTAATCCCGGGCAGCTTCCAAAAACAGCCACAGAGAGAAAAAAACTCCAACTCCAGAGAGAGGAAAAGCATTGTTGCTTCTCTCCAGAATATCCCAAATTAAAAGTAGCATTACACACCAGTAAATTCCTAAACCAATTAGCTCAATCTTGAATGAGAATTCTGTCCCTACATGGCAGATTGTAAATCAGCACAGACAGGGAAGCAGGATGGTGTGGGAGCTGGGGGATGTACTGAGGGCAGAAGACAAGATGTTTTCATCGAGAATTTTATAATAGCTGGGTCTGGATGTGATAAGGGTATCAGCAGTAGATGGGTTGGGTAGGACAGAAACAGGTAGTATTACAGAGAGGATGGGTTTGAAAGCACTGCTCAGGGTTAAACAGTGACTGCCCTGTAATGGTCTGGATGAGGTGCATTGAATATGGCACAGTGGCACAGTGGTTAGCGCTGCTGTCTCACTGCGCCAGGGTCCCAGGTTTGATTCCCAGCTTGGGTCACTCTCTGTGTGGAGTTTGCATGTTCTCCCCATGTCTGCGTGGGCTTCCTCTGGGTGCTCCAGAAGGCGTACTGGTTAGGTGGATTGACCCGAACAGACACTGGACTGTGGTGACTAGGGGAATTTCACAGTAACTTCATTGCTGTGTTAATGTAAGCCTTACTTGTGACTAATAAATAAACTTTACAATGCTAATTTTTGCTTCTGTCTAAATTAGTTTCAAACAGTGGTCCAGAATTGGTGGATTGATTTGAAATGGGTACATCACTCACAGTTACATTTTAGAACATCGAACATAGAACATTACAGCGCAGTACAGGCCCTTCGGCCCTCAATGTTGTGCCAACCAGTGGAACCAATCTAATGACCCTCTAACCAAAACTATTCCAATGCTATCCATATGCCTATCCACTGACCATTTGAATGCTCTTAAAGTTGGTGAGTCCACAATTGCTGCAGGCAGGGCATTCCACGCCCTTACTACCCTCTGAGTAAAGAACCTACCTCTGACATCTGTCCTATAATTACCACCCCTCAATTTAAAGCTATGTCCCCTTCTATTTTGGGTGTAAAATATGCTGCATTGTCACCATTAACGAGCCAGAGTGCTGTCAGAGACGCCTTCTATTTCCCTCTATCTGCAGAGACAGAGGTGCCCAGATTGTGCACCTAATAAATGCTGTTGTAGTATTTCTTTAAGCAGACCAGTGGGTCAGTAATGTTTATATGACTTATTAATTGTCAGTTTCAAACAATGGGAGCACTTTGAGATTCACAATGATTATGAGCCTCAGCCTTTTAATCAGACCTCACTGCATTGTGTAAAGTTTAAAAAGCAACTTTCAAACAGCTTCTGAGTGTTTGATTCATTGTTGCTTGTATGACTTGTGCCTGTTGCTGTTCCCTATAGAGCAATGTCTGTCAATCCTTGGCTCAGGAGGATAAACTGGTCCAGATAGGACACCTCCTTAATGTCACTACTAGCACACTGGGCCCTTTAAGAAAACATGGTAAATTCTGTGAATGATTGTCCCAGTTTCAGGTTTCATTGAGATCTTTCTTTTGTCCTCGAGGTAAAAGGTCACAGGATCATACAGCACAGAACAAGTCTATGCTGTTAACTCTACTCCACTGCTCGATCCTTATTTTCTCTGGAGAGTTATCATCTTTGAATGTTTACCAGCTCCCTTTTGAGAGTCACATTGACTCTGCTTTCACTGGCCGAACAGAGTGCAAAGTCTGACAACACCGACTAAAACCTGGTGTTGTCAGACTTTTTACTGTGTTTACGCCAGTCCAACGCCGGCATACCCACATCAGAACAGAGTGCAGCAGGACAGGATTGCTAATGCAGTCTACAGGAAATGTTGGGGAGGTTGGAAATGTTTGACAGGAAAATCTTCCTGGTGTGAATGTATTTGTTTTTTGTGTTTGTTGATGCAGAGTCAGATAATGTTCAACCGTGACTGTGAGAAGTGTTTCAGTGGAAGCAAGCCCCACAGCCAGTTGCAGGATGCCCATCAGGTGCTGATGAGAAGGCTGGATGGATTGGCAGAACTCATGTCCAGGCCTCTGCGAGCTTTCCAGGAAACTGTGTTGGAAACTCTACTGACCATTAATGTGCACTGTCGTGATATACTGAGTGAGCTAATTGCTAAGAAGATCTTCAAAGCTGATGACTTTGAATGGACCAGGTAATACCTTGCCTCAGGTGAATATCTGAAAGGTATTGTTCCAGGCAAACGCATTGATGCCTCAGAATGTTTGTCCCCATTATCAGTAGTTGGCCATAAGCAGACAGAATTTAGGAACAGGAGCAGGCCATTCAGCCCTTCAAGCATGCTCACCATTCAGTCAGATCATGGCTCAATCCACTTTCCTCTCTGCCTCACTGTAACCTTTGACTACGTCTGAACACACAAATTAGAAGCAGGAGTAGGCCATGCGACCCTTCGAGCCTGACACATCAGATTCAATCTGGCATTCTGGTGTGATTTAAAGTTTGAAGACTAGTTAGTGGGCTCCTGTGGCTCCTGTAGGTGGGTCTTGTGCAGCTGGGGCACAGGATACAACAGACAAAAAGGCAATAACTGTCTAGCACCATCACCAAGGACATTAACAGAATGCTACCCACCAGCACGGTGGCACAGTGGTTAGCACTGCTGCTTCACAGCGCCAGGGGCCCAGGTTCAATTCCAGCCTTGGGTCATTGTCTGCATGGGGTCTGCACATTCTCCCTGTGTCAGCGTGGGTTTCCTCCGAGAGCTCTAGTTTCCTCCCATGCTCCAAAGATGTGCTGGTTAGGTTGATTGGCCATGCTAAATTGACCCTTAATGTCAGAGGATTAGCAGGGTATTAGCAGGGTAGGTACTTGGGGTGACAGAAATATAGCCTGGGTAGGATTGTTGTCAGTGCAGGTTTGATGGACTGAATGGCCTTGTTCTGCACTGTAAAGTTTCTATGATCCTTCTAGGATAATGGAACTTGGGGAGAGCAGATCCATGCCTGATACCAATCTGGGATTACCAACTCTTGCAGGATTTATTCCTCGAGGTTTTAGCATATGAACCTCCACTTGCAGTTGCCCCTCCTCCAATTCCTTGTTAATGGTCATCCAATATATCCATCATCATAATGGACTAAACATCCCCACCCCACCCTACCTTGCTGTCGTTGGATCAGCATAGGAGCAGGAGCAGTCCATTTGGTCGCTGAGCCTGCTGGACCCATTCAGGAAGATCATGACACTCAGGTCCACTTTCCTGTCTGACCCTTATTATCCTGCCAAAAATCTGTCCAACCCTGCCTCAAAGACCCAGTCTGCACTACTTCAGGGGAAGAGAACGCCACACACTAAAGCCCTTTGGAAGTAAAAGGTTCCATTTAAAATGGAGACCTCTTACTTTTAAACTAGATTTATTCTCCCCAACAAGAGGAAACATCCCCGAGGTATCCACTCTATTAGGTCCCTTCAGGATTATATATGATTCAATAAGATCCCCTCTCATTTATCTAAATTCTAAAGGCTATAGAATCATAGAATCCCTACAATGCAGAAGGCGGCCATTCAACCCATCGAACCTGCATGGACAACAGGGTATGGGCCTAACCTTTCTTCATAAGATAACCCCTTCATACCAGGAATGAGTCCAATGAACCTGCTCTGGACTATTTTTAAAGCAATTTTCTTTTTTGCTTTTCAAGGATTTTCTTTGATTGCTCTTGGTAATGCTCTTGGTAATGCCCGAGTAATTAATCTTTAATTCCAAGAGACTCCAGGACTGTCCTACAGGTTTTGCAGCTTTTATTCAGCCCTGGACCCTGATGTGAGCCTCTGTAACCCTAATGAACCCACCTAGATAGAGTCTATTCCTGCATCCACATTGCCTGATGGTGGGATGGTCAAAATTCTCCGGAACTGCTCTCCCTTCTGGCAAAGGAACATCAGTGAACACGAGGTTTCCCACCGAGAAATCTCCAAAATCAGGGAAGGTGATGGCCTAGTGGTATTATTGCTGGATTACGAATCCAGAAACTCAGCTAATGTTCTAAAGACCTGGGTTTGAATCCCGCTATGGCAGATGGTGGAATTTGAATTCAATAAAAAATAATCTGGAATTAAGAATCTGCTGATGACCATGGAACCATTGTTGATTTTGGAAAAACCCATCTGGTTCATTAATGTCCTTTAAAGAAGGAAATCTGCCGTCCTGACCTGGTCTGGCCTACATGTGACTCCAGAACCACAGTAATGTGGTTGACTCTCAACTGCCCTCAGGAAACTAGGGATGGACAATAAATGCTGTCCAATCAGCAATGTCCATGTCTCATGAATGAATAAGAAAAAATTGGGCTAGGATTTTTGGACACATCAAATTTCAGTGGATTTAGTTTATCTTGTGTATTTCTGCATATTTAACGGTTCAGGTTTCAACACTTTCTAAATTACTCTCCTGAGTCTACAATGAACGACTTGTTATTTTTTTTTATTACTGGAATTTTTAAAAGCATTCTATTTCCCTGATGTTTTAGATCTCCCATAATTCTGTTCATTTTCAAATTCAAGAGGCCAACCTGGTGGTACAGAGGTACAGCATTGCTGCCTTACAGCACAGGAGACCTGGGTTCGATTCCCAGCTTGGGTAACTGTGTGCAGTCTACACTTTCTCCCTGTGTCTGCGTGGATTTCCTCCCACAGTCCAAAACCCCTGCTGGTTCGGTGCATTGACCATGTTAAATTCTCCCTCAGTGAACCCCAACAGGCACAGGAGTGTGGTGACTAGGGGATTTTCACAGTAACTTCATTGCCATGTTAATGTAAGCCTATTTGTGACACTAATAAATAATAAATAAATTCAAGCTTTCCGTTTTATTATTTATGAAGTTGTCCATGTTTTGGGGATTGAATGTTGGCATTTCAGATAGTTTTTAAATTTGGGCAGTGATGACCAACTCTGTAGAATGTATTTTTTTATTCTTTCAGGGAATGTGACATCATTGGCATTTATTGTTTTTAAAATTTATTTATTGTCACAAATAGATTTATATTAACACTGCAATGAAGTTACTGTGAAAATCTCCTGGTTGCCACACTCCGGCAGCTGTTTGGATACACTGAGGGAGAATTTAGCATGGTCAATGCACCTAACCAGCACGTCTTTCAGACTGTGGGAGCAAACCGGAGCGCCTGGAGGAAACCCACACAGACATGGGGAGAATGTGCAGATTCTGCACAGACAGTGACCCAAGCACCTGGCACTGTGAGGCAGCTGTTCCTAACCACTGTGTCACCGTGCTGCCCACACCTCATCCCTAATCCTTACTCATCTCTAATTGCCCTTGTGTGGAGCATTTACCTGTATGTAATATTATTCCTGCTGCTGTTACTACTTTATAGCCACAGGATTTAATCCTCAATCAGTTACTGGGATGTACCATTGATACTCTTCATCTCTCTACATGTCCTGAATCAGGGAATTATTACAGTGCAGAAGGAGGCCATTTGGCCCATCATATATGGACCAGCTCTCATAAAGTCATAGAAGCTTACAGCATCAAAACAGGCCCTTTAGCCCAACTTGCCCATACCGCCTGTTCTTTTTTAAAACCCCTAAACTAATCCCAATTGCCTGCATGTGGCTCATATCCCTTTACACCCATCGTACCCATGTAACTAACTAAATGCTTTTTAAAAGATAAAATTGTACCCACCTCTACTACTACGTCCGGCAGCTTGCTCCAGACGTTCACCGCCCTCTGTGTGAAAAAATTCCCCCCTGGACACTTCTGTATCTCTCCCCTCTCAACTTTAACCAATGTCCTCGAGTTTTAGTTTCCCCTACCTTTGGGAAAAGATATTGACTATCTAGGTAATCTGTGCCCCACATTATTTTATAGACCTTTGTAAGATCATCTCTCAGCCTCCTATGCTCCAGAGAAAAAAAGTCCCAGTCTATCCAGCCTCTCATAACTCAATCCATCAAGACCCCGTAGCATCCTAGTAAATCTTTTCTGCGCTCTTTCTAGTTTAATAGTATCCTTTCTATGGGACTTCGATGTTGTGGCCATTTTGGAGACATGGATAGAGCAGGGACAGGAATGGCTGTTGCAGGTTCCGGGGTTTAGATGTTTCAGTAAGATCAGGGAAGGGTGTAAAAGAGGGGGAGGTGTGGCATTGTTAGTCAAGGACAGTATTACGGTGGCAGATAAGGACTTGTCTACTGAGTTGGCCAGCTGTAAGAAGACAGAGGGTGGTGGTTGAGGGGAAATGTTCATCCTGGAGCTCAGTTACTAGTGATGTACCACAAGGATCTGTTTTGGGGCCACTGCTGTTTGCCATTTTTATAAATGACCTGGATGAGGGTGTAGAAGGGTGGATTAGTAAATTTGCAGATGATACTAAAGTCGGTGGAATTGTGAACAGTGAGGAAGGATGTTGCAGGTTTCAGAGGGATGTAGATAAGCTGCAGAGCTGGGCTGAGAGGTGGCAAATGCAGTTTAATGCGGAAAAGTGTGAAGTGATTCTCTTTGGAAGGAGTAACAGGAATATAGAGTACTGGGCTAATGGTAAGTTACTTGGTAGTGTGGATAAGCAGAGAGATCTCGGTGTCCATGTGCATAGATCCCTGAAAGTTGGCACCATGATTGATAAGGTTGTTAAGAAGGTATACGGTGTGTTAGCTTTTATTGGTAGAGGAATTGAGTTTAGGAGCCATGAAGTCATGTTGTAACTGTACAAAACTCTGGTGTGGCCACACTTGGAGTATCGTGTACAGTTCTGGTCGCCGCATTATAGGAAGGATATGGAAGCATTAGAAAGGGTGCAGAGGAGATTTACCAGGATATTGCCTGTTATGGTGGGAAAGTCTTATGAGGAAAGGCTAAGGGACTTGAGGCTGTTTTTGTTAGCGAGAAGAAGGTTAAAGGTGACTTAATGGAGGCATATAAGGTGATCAGTGGATTAGATACAGTGGACAGTGAGAACCTTTTTCCTCAGATGGAGATGGCTCGCACAAGGGGACATAGCTTTAAATTGAGGGGTGATAGATATAGAACAGATGTCAGAGGTAGGTTTTTTAGTCAGAGGGTAGTAAAGGCGTGGAATGCCCTGCCTGCAACAGTAGTGGACTCGCCAACATTAAGGGTATTTAAATGGTCATTGGATAAACATATGGATGATATTGGAATAGTGTAGGTTAGATGGGCTTTAGATTGGTTTGACAAGTCGGCGCAACATCGAGGGCTGAAGAGCCTGTGCTGCGCTGTAATGTTCTATGTTCTATAATAGGGTGACCAGAATTGCACACAGTATTCCAAGTGTGGCCTTACCAATGTCTTTTACAACTTCAAGAAGACGTCCCAACTCCTGTATTCAATGTTCTGATCAATGAAACCAAGCATGTTGAATGCCTTCTCTTCAAACGAGCATAACAGCTTAGTGCTATAGACAAGCCTCCAGGGCCTGATGGGATATATCCCAGAATACTGAGAGAGGCAAGGGAGGAAATGGCTGGGGTTTTGAGAGAAATCTTTGTATCCTGACTGACTACAGGGGATGTCCCAGAGGATTGGAGGATAGCCAATGTTGTTCCTTTGTTTAAGAAGGGTAGCAAGAATAATCCAGATAATTACAGACCAGTGAGCCTTACATCAGTGGTAGGGAAATTATTGGAGAGGATTCTTTGATTTATTCCCACTTTGAAATAAGCGGTCGTGTGAGTGAGAGGTGACATGGCTTTGTGAAGGGGAGGTCGTGTCTCACAAACTTGATCAAGTTTTTCAAGGAACTGATGAAGATGATTGATGAGGGTAGGGCAGTGGATGTTGTCAGTAAGGCCTTTGACAAGGTCTCTCATAGCAGACTAGTGTAGGAGGTGAAGTCACATGGGATCAGAGGTGAGCTGGCAAGGTGGATACAAAACTGGCTCGGTCAGAGAAGACAGAGGGTAGTAGTGGAAGGATGCATTTCTTAGAGGAGGCCTGTGACAAGTGGAGTTCCTCAGGGATCAGTGCTGGGACCTTTGCTGCTTGTAATATATATAAATGATTTGGAGGAAAATGTAACTAGTTTCATTAGTAAATTTGCAGACGACACAAAGGTTGGTGGATTTGCGGATAGTGATGAGGACCATCAGAAGATACAGTAGGATTTAGATCGACTGGGGACTTGGGCTGAGAGATGGCAGATGAAGTTTAACCTGAACAAGTGTGAGGTAATACGTTTTGGAAGATCTAATACAGAGAGGAAATATACAGTAAATGGCAGAACCCTTAAGAGTATTGATAGGCAGAGGGATCTGGGTGTACAGGTACACAGGTCACTGAAAGTGGGAATGCAGGTGGAGAAGGTAGTCAAGAAGGCATACGGCATGCTTACCTTCATCAGCCGGGGTATTGAGTTTAAAGATTGGCAAGTCAGGTTTCAGCTTTATAGAACCTTAGTTAGGCTGCAGTTGGAATATAGTGTTCAATTCTGGTCACCATACTACCAGAAGGATGTGGAGGCTTTAGAGAGGACACAGAAAAGATTTACCAGGATGTTGCCTAGTATTGAGGGCATTAGCTATGAGGAGAGGTTGGAAAAACCTGATTTGTTCCTACTGGAATAATGGAGGTTGAGGGGCGACCTGGTAGAAGTCTACAAGATTATGAGAGTGGATAGTCAGAAGCTTTTTCCCAGGGCGGAAGAATCAATTACTCGGGGGCAAAGGATTAAGGTGCGAGGGGCAAGGTTTAAAGGAGATGTACGAGGCAGATCTTTTATACAGAGGGGGGTGGGTGCCTGGAAATCATTGCTGGGGGAGGTAGTGGGAGCGGATACGGTAGTGACTTTTAAGGGGCAGCTTGACAAGTACATGAATGAGATGGGAATAGAGGGATGTGGCCTCTGGAAGGGAGTTTTAGTTAAGGTGGGCAGTCTGGCCAGTGCAGGCTTGGAGGGCCGAAGGGCCTGTTCCTGTGCTGGAATTTTCTTTGTTTTTTGTTCTATATTCTTTGCTATTCCTCTGCCATTCCCTGGACTCCTGCATAGTCTTTCTATATACATAATATATAGAGAGAGAGAGAGAGAGAGAATGTGAAACCATGTGTATATGTATTTGTTTATGTGTGACATACCAAGGTAATCTTTCAGGCTATAAATAGCATTATGAATTAAAATTGAGCAGGGTCTGGTATCCAGGCAGAACAATCCCAGAGAACCTAATAATGCAGTTTGAAGCACACCGCACACATTTCTAAGATGCATTGTGACTGTACAATGGTCTTGGGGTCAATGTCATCCTTTCATAATACTTTGTGTTTGTAACCCTTGGAGGAGACTGACAGAAAATCTGCATTTCAGGCAATTGCGTTATGAGTGGAACATGCAGAGCAACACTTGCTATGTGGTCCAAGCCAAAAGCTCCTTCACCTATGGCTATGAGTATCTTGGCTGCTCACCCCGATTAGTAATCACACCACTCACTGACCGCTGCTGGCTAACTCTGACTGGAGCCTTGCACCTAAACCTGGGAGGCTCACCCGCAGGACCCACAGGAACTGGCAAAACAGCAACAGTGAAAGACCTTGCAAAAGTAAGTGTCCAGCATGATCGCATGATTGGAATATTAACTTTCCCAAAACCCCAAATCCTTTGACAGTGTCTCAGTATTTAATACTGACTCCATTATCTGCTATGTTAATAGGGGCAGGAACAAACTCAAACTGAACTGAGCACATTGAAAATTGAAAAGAAACATTGGGTGAAATCTTGAGCCCAGACTCTGTGTCTTGGAAAATAGTGACACTGGCTCAGGATGCAGAGTTTGAACGAACATGAATCTCACTGGCGAGGCTGTGGTTTCTGATTTTGAGCTAAGCTCACTGACAGAGTGATGTGGAACACGCTGGGAGCATGATTTGAATGTATCAGCATCTCATTAGCGAGCCCTCACTCTGATATTGAGGCTGAATATTCAGTGGTCAGTGGCGTGGCATCACTTCAGCATCTACAACAACTTGACATAAGCGTGAACATGTTGCCTTCACCTCAGAATGGTGAACGGAATTCATTACCTGGAAGAATGAGGTTGTCCTCTAGAGAATTGCTTCAAAATCTAATTGCATACCTCTACTACTGGATGTGGGTGGGGTCGGAGAACACTCCTTCTGTGTGGAGTTTGCACATTCTCCTTGTGTCTGCATGGGTTAGAACATAAGAACAGAGGAAATAGGAACAGGAGTAGGCCATCATTTTATTAATGATCTGGATGAGGGTATAGTTGGGTGGATTAGTAAGTTTGCTGATGACACCAAAGTCGGAGGTGTGGTAGATTGTGATGAAGGGTGTCATAGTTTGCAGGGTGACTTAGAAAGGTTGCAGAGCTGGGCTGCGAGGTGGCGGATGGAGTTTGATGCGGAGAAGTGTGAGGTAATTCATTTCGGTAGGAGTAACAGATGTGTCGAGTATAGGGCTAACGGGAGGACTTTGAATAGTGTGGAGGAGCAGAGGGATCGAGGTGTATGTGTACATAGAGTGCAGAGGAGGTTTACTAGGCTGATACTGGAGTTGAGGGGGTTGAGCTATGAGGAGAGGCTGAATAAACTGGGCTTGTACTCGTTGGAGTTTAGAAGAATGAGGGGAGATCTCATTGAGACGTATAAGATGATGAATGGGATGGATAGGATAGAGGTGGAGAGACTCTTCCCGCTCAAAAAAGACAGTAGGACTAGGGGGCACAGCCTCAAGATAAAGAGGGGGCGGTTTAGAATGCAGTTGAGGAGGAACTTCTTCACTCAAAGGGTGCTGAATCTCTGGAATTCTCTACCCGTTGAAGTGGTGGAGGCTGCTTCGCTAAATATTTTCAAGAAGCGGGTTGATGGGTTTTTGATAAGAGAGGGAATTAAGGGTTATGGGGAGAGGGCCGCAATGTGGAACTGAGCCACGACAGATCAGCCATGATCTTATTGAATGGCGGGGCAGGCTCGAAGGGCCAGATGGCCTACTCCTGCTCCTGTTTCTTATGTTCTTATGTTCATATGCACAAGGACCCCGAGGTCTCTCTGCACCGTCGCCTGCTGCAGTTTTTCGCCCCGTAAGTAATAGTCCTTCCTACCATTCTTCCTACCAAAGTGGACCACCTCACACTTGCCAACATTAAATTCCATTTGCCATTTCCTGGCCCATTCGCCCAGCCTATCGAGATCCTTCTGCAGACTCTGCACGCCCTCCGCACAATTTGCCATTCCCCCAATCTTGGTGTCATCAGCAAATTTCGACACCCTACACTCGGTTCCCTCCTCCAGATCATCTATATAAATGGTAAAAAGCTGAGGCTCCAGCACCGACCCCTGGGGCACTCCACTAGTCATCATTCGCCAATCCAAATAGCACCCCCACTCTCTGCCTCCTATTTGACAACCAATCATCTATCCATGCTAACACCCTACCCCGAACTCCATGTCCCTCTACCTTCTGCAATAACCTCTTGTGAGGTACCTTGTCGAACGCCTTCTGAAAATCTAGAAAGACCACATCCACTGGCTCTCCTCTATCCACCGCCCTAGACACATCCTCATAGAACTCCAGTAAATTTGTCAGACACGACTTCACTTTAATGAGACCGTGCTGCGTCTGCTCTATCAAGCAATTCCCTTCAAGATGCCTCGCAATTTCCTCCTTAATGACAGATTCTAACATTTTACCTACCACAGATGTTAAACTAACCGGCCTATAATTCCCCGTAACATTAGCTGTTTTCCAATCATCCGGCACTTCCCTGGAATCCAGCGACATCTGGAAAATAATCACCAAGGCATCCACTATCACCTCCGCCATTTCTTTCAGACCCTCGGATGCATTCCATCCGGTCCTGGGGACTTGTCCACAATCAGCCCCTCCAGTCTGTCGAGCACCGCCTCTCTAGTAACAATAATGTCATTAAGACCCTCCAGTCCTACCACCTTTCCATCGCTAACACCCGGCAAATTATTCACATCCTCCTCCGTGAAGACAGAAACAAAAAAGTTATTCAATACCTTAGCCATATCCTCATCCCCTACCACTAGGTCCCCTTTCTCATCCTCTAAAGGACCAACATTCACCCTAGCCAGCCTCTTCCTTTTTATATATTTATAAAAACTCTTGCTATCCTTTTTTATATTAAGCGCTAGCCCAGCTTCATAGTTTCTCCTACCCTTCTTTATCAACTTCTTTGTCAATCTTTGTTGACATTTAAACCTCTCCCAATCCTCTTCTCGCCCACTACTCTTAGCTACTCTAAATTCCTCCGCTTTTAATTTAACACTTTCCTTCACCTCCTTCGTTATCCACAGCTTATTACCTCTCCTCCTACGGTCCTTTTTGACCATCGGAATAAATTTCCGCTGAGCACCAAGAAAGATCTCCTTAAAGATCCTCCACTGCTCCTCAACAGACCCTCCCTCCAACGCGTTCCCCCAGTCAACATTCGCCAATCCTTCTCTCATCCTACCGTACTCCCCTCTATTCAAACAGAGGACTCGTGTCCGGGAACCCACTTTCTCCTCCTCCATCTGCACCAGAAACTCCACCATACAATGATCACTCTCCCCAAGAGGATCCTTCACCACAAGGTCCCCCTGCTGCTCTGGTTTCCTCTCACAGTCCAAAGATGTGCGGGTTAGATTGATTGGCCATGCTAAAATTGCCCCTTAGTGTCCTAAAATGCTTAGGTTAGAGGGATTAGCGGGTAAATATGTAGGGATGTGTGGGTAGGACCTGGGTGGGATTGTGGTTGGTGCAGACTTGATGGGCCGAAGGGCCTCTTTCTGCACTGTAGGGTTCTATGATTCTATGCTGATTCTGAGCCGCTCATGCCTGCTGGGATCAGGGTATGAGGATGGTCTGGGTGGCTTGGCTGGTTGGCCTGCAGGAGAAGGGAGACAGCATTCATAGGGGATGAATGAGGGACTTGAGGAATGGTAGTGTGTCTTGAGGATTCTCTAGTTGATCTGTTGCCTCCATGTCATACATTCCTCCTTCTCCCTGGCCAGCTCAAGGGCTCTCTCCTCGAATGGTGTTAGGGTTCAGAGCTCCGGCATTACTCTGGCTGGATGTGCTTCCTCATGCTTAGAAGAAACATGGAAACCCTACAGCACAGAAAGAGGCCATTCGGCCAATTGAGTCTGCACCGACCACAATCCCTTCCAGGCCTACCCCATATCCCTACATATTTACCCGCTAATCTACGCATCTCAAGACACTAAGGGCAATTTTAGCATAGCCAATCAACCTAACTGGCACATCTTTGGATTAATACTTGTTGTGGTTGAGTTTGTCCTGCAATGACACAAATAAGGAGAGTGTAGGCAGGATAATAAT
The DNA here is from genome assembly GCA_037974335.1 of Prionace glauca. Lineage (NCBI taxonomy): Eukaryota > Metazoa > Chordata > Chondrichthyes > Carcharhiniformes > Carcharhinidae > Prionace > Prionace glauca. The sequence continues at coordinate 1,928,772 of CM075725.1, read as the reverse complement.
GAGATGTGGCAGGCGTGGGGCTTGGGTAGAAGCTGGAATGTGAGGAGCATGGCAGTGAATGTCGGGGGGGGAAACATGGTGATTGGGGGAGGGAGGAAGACAATCTCCTTACAGATACTGACAAAGGTTGAAGTGGCTGCATGAGAGATAAAGGTGGAGAAGGGAGGTGTGTGTGAGGGGGTCCAGAAAGAGACTGCATGAGTCTCATGTTCACCAAGACAGACTAGCTCAGGGTGGTTAATCTCTGGAAAAGAAGCTGTTTCATTGGACATATAGGGGGTCATCTCACCAGTATGTGGCAAAGTGTCGTTTCCAGTTGGAAAATTGGAGTGAATCCTGCCAAAGTGAATCCTGCCAAAGTGATTTCTGACTGAATCTTGAGCTGGATTAACCAGTTTTTATGCCCACGAGAATAGTGGCACTCTCTCACTGACCTTGGCTGAGTGAAGATTGCTGTCCTGTCCTCTTTGGCAGTGAGGTGGTACTCATCAGGGCTGCCAGGCAGGAGAGATGGTTACCCAGTTGGGATAAGCAGGGGTAGAGTACATCCCGTTTCTGCTGCACTCCATCCAAAATGTTTGGAATTTCCTGGCTGCCATCACCTGCAGTTGCTGGGGAGCTGTTTATATGGGGCTTCTCTGTAAGGAATAGTGAATCAAAGGTGAGCGTGGCGTTATTCTAATCCAGCTCAAGATTCAGTCAGAAATCACCTTGGCGGGATTCACTGCGTTTTTCCCACTAGAAACGAAGCTTTGCCAAATACTGGTGAAGTCACCCCTTATATGTCCAATAAAACAGCTTCTTTTCTAGAGATTAACCACCCTGAGCTACTTTATCCAGACCCATTACTCTCTTGGCCAGCCTTCCACACTATGTCTTGGTGAACGTGTGCTCATGTTCTCTGCTGGTGTATTCTATCTCACACCATAACTTATTCATTTAGCACCCTGTTCTCTCTGACCTACATTCTGATCTGCTCTGGTAATGCCTCGATTCTCATCCCCATGTTTAAATCTACTTCGCCTCAACCTCCCTATCACTGTAAGCTCTTGTATCCCTCAAAGCCTCAGAGATATCAGGTTTTCTGATTCTGGGCCTGTTGCACATTCCCGATTATAATCACTCTGCCTTTGGTGATCGTGATCTGGAATTTCCTCCCTAAAAACTATCCAGCTCTCTGCCTCGCTCTGCTGCTAAAGATGCTGTATAGAACCTACCTCTTTGATCAAGCTTAAATATCTTCTTCTGTGGGTTGGTAACAAATTATATTTCATAATGTTCCAGCGAAGTGGCTTTTAACACTTAATATTTGAAAGCACTATAAAAATATAAGTCATTGGTGTTACTGACACTTCAATCTTTTCTTTCTGCACAAAGTGCATCTAATTGTCCTTTGTTCCTGTTTATTTTGCCATTCAATGTCCTTACACGCTTACAACTCAATTACCATCCACAATTGTTGCAGAGTAGCAGTAGGTGTACCATCTACAAAATGCACTGTAGCAACTCACCCAAGTCCCTTAGGCAACTCTTTCTAAACTCACAACCACTATCACCTAAAAGGAAAAGGGCGGCAGACATTGGGAACACCAACCAAAAGAGAAAATGCTGGAATATCTCAGCAGGCAAGTGGGGAGTATTCCATCACACTGCTGACTTGTGCCTTTTAGACGGTGGACAGACTTTGGAGAGTCAGGAGGTGAGTTACTTAGAACATAATAAATAGGCCATCTAGCCCTTTGAGCCTGCCCCACCATTCAATAAGATCATGGCTGATCTGTCGCTGCTCAGTTCCACTTTCCCGCCCTCTCCCCATAACCCTTAATCCCCTCTCTTATCAAAAACCCAGCCTCAGGATCCCTAGCCTCTGACCTGCTCTTCTAGCCATTGTATTTAAATGGCTCGTCCAGTTGAGCTTCTGGTCAATGGTAACCCCAAGGTGTTGAGAGTGGGGAACAATATCTATGAGGAGAGAATAGAGCCAACATCTTGTGTCTAGATGACCCTTTGTCAGAGCAGAGTATTGATTCATCAGCTGAGGGGGGATGGTACATGATAATCAGTAGGAAGTTTCCTTGCCCATTTCATGGGATCCGGAGTCGATGTTGAGGACTCCCAGGGCAATTCCGTCCTGACTGTATACCACTGTTCCCGCACCTCTGCTGGGTCTGTCCTGCCGGTGGGACAGGACATACCCAGGAACAATGATTGTGGTGTCTGTAAGGTATGGTTCTGTGAGAATGGTTGGAACTTTACCGGCATGCCTGCCCTGATTCCGGGGACGGGTGAGGCTTGAAGAACTGCATTCTCCGTTGGCCTTGGGCAGGATCGTATGAACCTTGGGTGGACATGTCAATAAAATTCCACTCTATGTCTGTGAGACAGCTCCCCCAAGTTTGGCACAAGCCCCAGGTGTAAGTCAGGAAGACTTTGAATGGCTGACAGGGCTGGGTTTGCTGTTGTCCTTTTTTGGTGCCTTGGTCAATACCATGTGGTCCGTCTGCTTGTTGTTCTTCCCACTGCAGTCCATTTGGTGTAGGAACATCCACACTACTGTCAGGGAGCGAGTTCCAGGGTTCTGACTCAGTCACAGTGAAAGAACAGCAATATATTTCCAAGTCAGGGTGTTGTGTGATTTGGAGGGAACTTACAGGTGGTGGTGTTCCGAGTAATAAAAGCAAATTACTGCAGTTGCTGGAATGCTTACAGATGCTGCCAGACCTGCTGAGATTTTCCAGCACTTTCTTCTCTGGTTTCAGATTCCATTCTCCGAGCCTCACCCACCCCCGGAATTGGGACAGGTATGCTGGTAAAATTCCAGCCATTCCCACGGAATCATACCTTTCAAATAATGTGCCAGACACCACAATCACTGTTCCTGGGTATGTTCTGTCCCACTGGCAGGACAGACCCAGCCAGGGTGCGGGAACAGTAGTAAACAATCAGGACAGAGTTGCCCTGGGAGTCCGGACCCCATGAAGTCTCATGGCACCAGGTCAAACATTGTCAAGGAAACTTCCTACTGATTATCATGTACCATCCCCCCCCTCAGCTGATGAATCAGTACTCTGCTCTCACAAAGGGTCATCTAGACACAACATGTTGGCTCTATTCTCTTCCCATAGATATTGTTCCCCACTCTCAACATCCTGGGGTTACAACTGACCAGGAACTCAATTGGGCGAGCCATATAATTACGATGGCTAGAAGAGCAGATCAGAGACTAGGAATCGTGATGCAAGTAACTCACCTCCTGACTCTCCAAAGTCTGTCCACCATCTGCAAGGCACAAGTCAGGAATGTGATGGAATTCTCCACATTTGCCTGGATGAGTGAGGCTTTAATGACACTCAAGAAGCTCAACACCATCTAGGCCAAAACATCCCGGCTTGAATGCTACCCCTCCACTAACATTCACATCCTCTAGCTGTGTGTACCATCTACAAGATGTGCTACAGTAACTCATAGGCAGGAGGAAAAAGGGGGGGCATGGCTCTGCTGATTAAGGATAGCATCAGGATGGTAGTAAGGGATGATATAGGAACCTATGAGCAGAAAGTGGAATCGTTGTGGGTGGAGATTAGGAACAGCAAAGGGAGGAAGACGCTGGTCGGTGTCGTCTATAGGCCCCCAAATAATGATCTGGAGGTGGGGCGGGCTGTTAACGCGAAAATAAATGCGGCGTGCAGGAATGGAAAGGCAATAATTAGGGGGATTTCAATCGACATATTGATTGGTCGACCCATGTTGGATGCGGTGGGCTCGAGGAGGAGTTCTTGGAATGCTGCCTGGATAGTTTCCTTGAACAGTGTGTGTTGGAGCCGACGAGGGAGCGAGCTATCTTGGATCTGTAATGAGGCGGGTAGAATTAGGGACCTTGAGGTGAAGGATCCTCTTGGGGAGAGTGATCATTGTATGGTGGAGTTTCTGGTGCAGATGGAGGAGGAGAAAGTGGGTTCCCAGACACGCATCCTTTGTTTGAACAGAGGGGAGTACGGTAGGATGAGAGAAGAATTGGCGAATGTTGACTGGGGGAGCACGTTGGAAGGTAGGTCTGCTGAGGATCAGTGGAGGATCTTTAAGGAGATATTTCTTGGTACTCCGCAGAAATTTATTCCGATGGTTAACAAGGACAGTAGGAGGAGAGGTAATAAGCCATGAATAATGAAGAAGGTGAAGGAAAGTGTTAAATTAAAAGCAGAGGCGTTTAGAGTAGCTAAGAGTAGTGGGCGAGAAGAGGATTGGGAGAGGTTTAAATGTCAAGAAAGAATGACAATGAAGTTGATAAAGAAGGGTAGGATAAACTATGAAGCTGGGCCAGCGCTTAATATAAAAAAAGATAGCAAGAGTTTTTATAAATATATAAAAAGGAAGAGGCTGGCTAGGGTGAACGTTGGACCCTTAGAAGATGAGAGGGGGGACCTAGTGGTAGGGGATGGGGAAATGGCTGAGGTCTTGAATAACTTTTTTGTTTCGGTCTTCACGGAGGAGGATGTGAATAATTTGCCGGGTGTTAGCGATGGAAAGGTGGTAGGACTGGAGGGTCTTAATGACATTATTGTTACTAGAGAGGCGGTACTCGACAGACTGGAGGGGCTGATTGTGGACAAGTCCCCAGGACCGGATGGAATGCACCCGAGGGTCTGAAAGAAATGGCGGAGGTGATAGTGGATGCCTTGGTGGTTATTTTCCAAACGTCGCTGGATTCCGGGGAAGTGCTGGAAGATTGGAAAATGGCTAATGTTACGCCGTTGTTTAAGAAGGGTGGCAGGCAAAAGGCAGGGAATTATAGGCTGGTTAGTTTAACGTCTGTTGTAGGTAAAATGTTAGAATCCGTCATCAAGGAGGAAATAGCGAGGCATCTTGAGGGGAATTGCTTGATAGAGCAGACGCAGCACGGTTTCGTTAAGGGGAAGTCGTGTCTGACAAATTTACTGGAGTTCTATGAGGATGTGTCTAGGGCGGTGGATAGAGGAGAGGCGGTGGATGTGGTCTTTCTTGATTTTCAGAAGGCGTTTGTCAAGGTACCTCACAAGGGGTTATTGCAGAAAGTAAGGGGGCATGGAGTTGGGGGTAGGGTGTTAGCATGGATAGAGGATTGGCTGTCAAATAGGAGGCAGAGAGTGGGGGTCAATGGGTGCTATTCAGATTGGCGGTTGGTGACTAGTGGAGTCCCCTAGGGGTCAGTGCTGGGGCCTCAGCTATTTACCATTTATATAGATGATCTGGAGGAGGGAACCGAGTGTAGGGTGTCGGAATTTGCTGATGACACCAAAATTGGTGGAACAGCAAATTGCGCAGAGGGTGTGGAGAGTCTGCAGAAGGATCCAGATAGGCTGGGCGAATGGGCCAGGAACTGGCAAATGGAATTTAATGTTGGCAAGTGTGAGGTGGTCCATTTTGGTAGGAATGATGGTAGGAAGGACTATTACTTACATGGCGAAAAACTGCAGCAGGCGACTGTGCAGAGGGACCTCGGGGTCCTTGTGCATGAGTCGCAAAAACCCAGCTTGCAGGTGCAGCAGGTGGTCAGGAACACGAATGGGATGCTGGCCTTCATAGCGAGGGGGATTGAATATAAAAGTAGGGAGGTCTTGCTGCAGCTGTATAGGGCATTGGTGAGGCTGCAGCTGGAGTACTGTGTGCAGTTTTGGTTGCTGCACTTACGCAAAGATATTTTGGCCTTGGAGGGAGTGCAGAGGAGGTTCACTAGGCTGATGCCAGAGTTGAGGGGGTTGAGCTATGAGGAGAGGCTGAATAAACTAGGCTTGTACTTGTTAGAGTTTAGAAGAATGAGGGGAGATCTCATTGAGACATATAAGATGATGAATGGGATGGCTAGGATAGAGGTGGAGAGACTCTTCCTGCTCAGAAAGGACAGTAGGACTAGGGGGCACAGCCTCAAGATAAAGGGGGGGCAGTTTAGAACGGAGTTGAGGAGGAACTTCTTCACTCAAAGGGTGGTGAATCTCTGGAATTCTCTGCCCGTTGAAATGGTGGAGGCTGCCTCGCTAAATATTTTTAAGACACGTGTTGATGGATTTTTGATAAGAGAGGGGATTAAGGGTTATGGGGAGAGGGCGGGAAAGTGGAACTGAGTCACGACAGATCAGCCATGATCTTATTGAATGGCGGGGCAGGCCCGAAGGGCCAGGTGGCCTACTCCTGCTCCTATTTCTTATGTTCTTATGTTCACCAAGGTTCCTTAGGCAGCACCTTCCAAACCAAGGCTACTACCATCTAGAAGAGTACCAGATACCTGGGAACACCACACCTGGAGGTTCCCCTCCAAGTCATGTACCATCTTGTCTTGGAAGCGTATTGCCGTTCCTTCATTGTCACTCGGTCAAAATCTGGAACTTTCTCCCTCACAGCACTGCAGGTGTACCTACACCTCAGAGACTACAGCAGTTCGAGAAGGTAGCTCACTACCACTTTCTGAAAGGGTAATTAGGGATGGGCAATAAATGCTGGCTTACCCACTGACGCCCACATCCCATAAATGAAGGATTATTTTGATCTGAAGCTCTGTTTCTCCCTTCACAGATGCTGCCCGACCTGCTAAGTTTATCCAGCAGGTTTTATTATATTAAAGATTTGACAATTTGAGTAAATATTATATATAAAAGAAACAAATGCTTGCTGAGCCAGCAAGCCCCATATCCCATAAAAGAATACATTATAAAAACTCTGGATGAAAGTTGATTCCTAACTTCATAGAATCCCTGCAGTACAGAAGGAGGCCATTTGGCCCATCGAGTCGCCACTGACAACAATCCCATCCTATCTCTGTAACCCCACATATTTAACCTGCTATCCCCCCGAAACTAGGGTCAATTTAGCATGGCCAATCCACCTAACCCTTATGGACGAAAAGGGATTGGTATAGGCTAGTGGGTCATTGTTTTTGTAACTGGTCGACACAACATCGTGGGCCGAAGGGCCTGTTCTGCGCTGTAATGTTCTATGTTCTATGTTCTAACCCGCACATCTTTGGACAGTGGGAGGAAACCAGAAACTTGGAGGAAACCCAGGCAGACACGAGGAGAATGTGCAAACTCCATACAGACAGTAATCAAACCCAAGCCAGTAATCAAACCTGGATCCCTGGCGCTGTGAGGCAACATTGCTAACCACTCTGCCACCGTGCCACCTGTTCCTTCTCTATTGTCACTACCTCATTCTCTGTTCCCTCTCTCCAAGGCAAGGGTATGTTTGTATTCCATCCATTTTCAGTCATAAAAATTTACATGAAATCATATTACTTTATGTCAGAAGCTGGTGACAAAAATGTTGTCAATAACCGCTGTATAACATAATTAGTTTGACAAGTGTGTAACTGGCTTTCCTCATGAATTCGCAGCATGCAGTTATTTGGTGAGCAAATAGGTTGGGTGAATCTCTCTGACAGAAGACAATGATGCTGCCTCAGCCTGTTGTAGAATGAATGCCAGGAACTGGAAATAAAGATGTTGATGCCCTGGTTTATAGCTGAGATTGTGAATGCTGTTAACCTGCAGGCTGGAGCAGACAGCCACTGCTAACTCCAGCCATCAAACTCTCTACATTGCACATTCCTCAGGCTGATTATTGTGATGGCTATGCCTGATTTTGGATCTCTTACACTACCAGAAACAGATAGTGCCCTATTAGAATAATTAGACAGTGTCCCCTCTCAGACTTCCACATCTCAAATCCCACTGGCCAATCCAAGGGGCCTGGTGACAAGGAGGTATGTTGAATATCCCAAAATGGGAATGGCCTCTAAAACGCCTGCAGCTCGTCATGAATTCTCCAAATAACCCAGCACAATTTGAGTAAATCTTTGCACTTTCCTGTGCCTTCCAAAGTCATGGTGGCACAGTGATTAGCACTGCTGCCTCACAGTGCCAAGGATTCGGGTTCAATTCTTGGCTTGGGCCACTTTCTGTGTGGAGTTTGCACATTCTCCCCATGTCTGTGTGGGTTTCCTCCAGGTGCTCTGGTTTCCTCCCACAGTCCAAAAGACATGCTGGTTAGGTGAATTGGCCTTGCCAAATTCTCTCTCAATATATCCAAACAGGTGCTGGAGTGTCAACTAGGGGAATTTTCATAGTAACTTAATTGCAGTGTTAATGGAAGCCTACTTGTGACTAATAAATAAATAAAGTGTGGAATTGATGAGAATGCTGCAGCTGAGGCCTCACTAGTAATTTATTTGTAAAGGTTGAAGCAGTTTGACACTCAGATATGGTTCTGCTTTTCAGGCTCTGGGAAAACATTGTGTTGTCTTCAACTGCTCTGAAGGTCTGGATTTTAAGGTAAAAATACCTCAACTATGTTTACTGCACCAAATAATATTTTGTCAGGAATTACCCAACCTCATCTCGGTATTGATTTGGTCCAAACTTATCTCAGACATTAACCTGACTCAGATGTATCTCAGTAAACCAAGTTAGGAAACACATGGACTGGTGCACTGCCAGTCCCCTGAAAAGCCTCGATAATACTGGGATAGAATTTATGGTGAATGGCGTTATGGGCGTTGTACCTGCACTGCCGATATTTGATGGGATGCTGCAAAGGGAACTTGTACCTAATCTATGCTGCACTTGACCTAGTGTGTCCTATGTGACGATAAATATAAGAGCTTGAGAAAATATTCACCAGCAAATGGATAACTGGTCAGATTGAAGATGGAGAGTTGAATTTGGTGCTAGCAGCTATGGTGGCTCAGAGCGCTGGAAGCAGCTCAGCTATTTTTTGGCAGCCACAATATATGATATGTCCATCTGTCAGACTCAGGGAAGGGAGCTTGGGTTTGCTGGGACTAATAAGGCTAGCCCTGGTAAAGATGGGTACAGAGAGGAACCGTTAGCGAGAGGGGACTATTGGTTGTTTAGATGTACCACCATGGGTCACAAATGACTGATCAGGAGGACCCCCTCTCCTCTGCTATCCGCCTCAGCAAAGGGCTTAAGGGAAGGCCAGCAGCTTTTACAGAACATTAGTTTTATCAGTAGTATTGGTTTTGTGATGTTACATTAAGCTGATGAGTAAGATGCAGACATTGTTCTGAGGAGCTTTGCATGTGGTATGAAGATATGGCAGCTGCACTTTCCTGTTCACAATAATGGTTAAATCTTTCAAGTAAATCTGTCTGCTGATCAATCCTGTACTCCATCTCCAAATAAACGCAATCCTGTGTGGGATTGGGAAGTTAAGCAAACACAGCAGTGGGCCAATGTCCACGAGTGATCTCCCATTTAATGGCCACTGGGCAGAAAGTTGGTTCTCAGCTTTCCCCACACTGATTGGATTAGATGGATTTGTGAAGGTGAAAGGCACACCATCCCCTCTCTACCCCCGTCCCCCCTCCCCACACCATACCCTCTCCACCCCCGTCCCCCCTCCCCACACCATCCCCTCTCCACCCCCGTCCCCCCTCCCCACACCGTCCCCTCTCCAGCCCCGTCCCCCCTCCCCACACCATCCCCTCTCCACCCCCGTCCACCCTCCCCACACCATCTCCTCTCTACCCCCGTCCCCCCTCCCCACACCATCCCCTCTCCACCCCCGTCCCCCCTCCCCACACCATCCCCTCTCCACCCCAGTCCCCCCTCCCCACACCGTCCCCTCGCCACCCCCGTCCCCCCTCCCCACACCATCCCCTCTCCACACCCGTCCCCCCTCCCCACACCGTCCCCTCTCCACCCCCGTCACCCCTCCCCACACCGTCCCCTCTCCACCCCCGTACCCCCTCCCCACACCGTCCCATCTCCACCCCCGTCACCCCTCCCCACACCGTCCCCTCTCCACCCCCGTCACCCCTCCCCACACCGTCCCCTCTCCACCCCCGTACCCCCTCCCCACACCGTCCCCACTCCACCCCCGTCCCCCCTCCCCACACCGTTCCCTCTCCACCCCCGTACCCCCTCCCCACACCGTCCCCTCTCCACCCCCGTCACCCCTCCCCACACCGTCCCCTCTCGAACCCCCGTCCCCCCTCCCCCCTCCCCATACCGTCCCCTCTCCACCCCCCCGTCCCCCCTCCCCACACTGTCCCCTCTCCACCCCCCCATCACCCCTCCCCACACCGTCCCCTCTCCACCCCCCGTCCCCCCTCCCCACACCGTCCCCTCTCCACCCCCGTCCCCCCTCCCCACACCGTCCCCCCTCCACCCCCGTCCCCCCTCCACCCCCGTCCCCCCTCCACCCCCGTCCCCCCTCCACCCCCGTCCCCCCTCCACCCCCGTCCCCCCTCCACCCCCGTCCCCCCTCCCCACACCGTCCCCTCTCCACCCCCCCGTCCCCCCTCCCCACACCGTCTCCTCTCCACCCCCCCGTCACCCCTCCGCATACCGTCCCCTCTCCACCCCCGTCCCCCCTCCCCACACCGTCCCCTCTCCACCCCCGTCCCCCCTCCCCACACCGTCCCCTCTCCACCCCCGTCCCCCCCTCCCCACACCGTCCCCTCTCCACCCCCGTACCAACTCCCCACACCGTCCCCTCTCCACCCCCGTCCCCCCTCCCCACACCGTCCCCTCTCCACCCCCGTCCCCCCTCCCCACACCGTTCCCTCTCCACCCCCGTACCCACTCCCCACACCGTCCCCTCTCCAACCCCCGTCCCCCCTCCCCACACCGTCCCCACTCCACCCCCGTCCCCCCTCCCCACACCGTCCCCTCTCCACACCCGTCCCCCCTCCCCACACCGTTCCCTCTCCACCCCCGTCCCCCCTCCCCACACCGTCCCCTCTCCACACCCGTCCCCCCTCACCACACCGTCCCCTCTCCAACCCCCGTCCCCACTCCCCACACCGTCCCCTCTCGAACCCCCGTCCCCCCTCCCCCCTCCCCACACCGTCCCCTCTCCACCCCCCCGTCACCCCTCCCCACACCGTCCCCTCTCGAACCCCCGTCCCCCCTCCCCACACCGTCCCCTCTCCACCCCCCCGTCCCCCCTCCCACACCGTCCCCTCTCCACCCCCCCGTCACTCCTCCCCACACCGTCCCCTCTCCACCCCCGTCCCCCCTCCCCACACCGTCCCCTCTCCACCCCCCCGTCACCCCTTCCCACACCGTCCCCTCACCACCCCTGTCCTCCCTCCCCACACCGTCCCCTCTCCACCCCCCGTCCCCCCTCCCCACATCGTCCCCTCTTCACCCCCCGTCCCCCCTCCCCACACTGTCCCCTCTCCACCCCCCTGTCCCCCCTCCCCACACCGTCCTCTCTCTAACCCCGTCCCCCCTCCCAAAACCGTCCCCTCTCCACCACACCGTCCACTCTCCACCCCCGTCACCCCTCCCCACACTGCCCCTCTCCACCCCCCCGTCCCCCCTCCCCACACCGTCCTCTCTCTAACCCCGTCCCCCTCCCAAAACCGTCCACTCTCCACCCCCGTCACCCATCCCCACACCGTCCCCTCTCCACCCCCGTCCCCCCTCCCCACACCGTCCTCTCTCTAACCCCGTCCCCCTCCCAAAACCGTCCACTCTCCACCCCCGTCACCCATCCTCACACCGTCCCCTCTCCACCCCCGTCCCCCGTCCCCAAACCGTCCCCTTTCCCCCCCCTCCCCTCTCCCCACACCGTCCCCTCTCCACCCCCGTCACCCATCTCCACCCCTGTCCCCCCTCTCCACCCCTGTCCCCCCTCCCCACACCGTACCCTCTCCACCCCCGTCCCCCCTCCCCACACCGTCCCCTCACCACCCCCGTCCTCCCTCCCCACACCGTCCCCTCTCCACCCCCCGTCCCCCCTCCCCACATCGTCCCCTCTTTACCCCCCTGTCCCCCCTCCCCACACTGTCCCCTCTCCACCCCCCCGTCACCCCTCCCCACACCATCCCCTCTCCACCTCCCCGTCACCCCTCCCCACACCGTCCCCTCTCCACCCCCCCGTCACCCCTCCCCACATCGTCCCCTCTTCACCCCCCCGTCCCCCCTCCCCACACTGTCCCCTCTCCACCCCCCCGTCACCCCTCCCCACACCGTCCCCTCTCCACCCCCGTCCTCCCTCCCCACACAGTCCCCTCTCCACCCCCGTCCCCCCTCCCCACACCGTCCCCTCTCCACCCCCGTCCCCCCTCCCCATACCGTCCCCTCTCCACCCCCATCCCCCCTCCCCACACCGTTCCCTCTCCACCCCCGCCATCCCTCCCCACACCGTCCCCTCTCCACCCCCCCGTCACCCCTCCCCACACCGTCCCCTCTCCACCCCCGTCACCCCTCCCCACACCGTCCCCTCTCCACCCCCCCGTCCCCCTTCCCCACACCATCCCCTCTCCACCCCCCGTCCCCCCTCCCCACACCGTTCCCTCTCCACCCCCGTCCCCCCTCCCCACACCGTTCCCTCTCCACCCCCGTCCCCCCTCCCCACACCATCCCCTCTCCACCCCCGTCACCCCTCCCCACACCGTCCCCTCTCCACCCCCCCGTCCCCCTTCCCCACACCATCCCCTCTCCACCCCCCCGTCCCCCCTCCCCACACCGTCCCCTCTCCACCCCCGTCACCCCTCCACATACCGTCCCCTCTCCACCCCCATCCCCCCTCCCCACACCGTTCCCTCTCCACCCCCCCGTCACCCCTCCCCACACCGTCCCCTCTCCACCCCCCCGTCACCCCTCCCCACACCGTCCCCTCTCCACCCCCGTCACCCCCTCCCCACACCGTCCCCTCTCCACCCCCCCGTCCCCCTTCCCCACACCATCCCCTCTCCACCCCCCCGTCCCCCCTCCCCACACCGTTCCCTCTCCACCCCCGTCCCCCGTCCCCACACCGTCTCCTCTCCACCCCCGTCCCCCCTCCCCACACCGTCCCCTCTCCACCCCCGTCACCCCTCCCCACACCGTCCCCTCTCCACCCCTGTCACCCCTCCCCACATCGTCCCCTCTCCACCCCCGTCCCCCCTCCCCACACCTTCCCCTCTCCACACCCCCGTTACCCCTCCCCACTCCCCATACCTCACACTCCACCCCCCTCCACACTCACCATACCATCCCCTCTCCACCCCCGTCCCCCCTCCCCACACCATCCCCTCTCCACTCCCCTCCCCCCTCCCCACACCCCACATTCCACCCCTTGCTGCCTTCTCCCATGGACCATATTAGATCCCCCACCCACAACCTCCCCCGTCAACTCCACAATGGTTTTGTTTTCTGAATATGTGGGAATTATCCTGTGGCAAATTAGGAATTGTCAGATTTGCTGGAGCATGTAATTCAATAATAACTCCTGATTAATATTTAGCTGCTCTTCACAGTGCCAGTGAAGCAAGGCCATGACCTCTGGTCTTTTTAAAGACCCACTCTCAGGTGCTGCTGTAAGGGTAGCAAGCTTGAAAACATTCGCTCAAACTGTTTTCATTCCCTAATAAACCTAGCTGCACAAAGATCATGTTTATCATTATTCTACGTTTGCAGCTGGAGGTGGGTGTTAGTGCTCAGTGACAGAACAATACATTCCAACATCTGTGGCAGAGAACTCGTCCCTGTGAACTGTGGTCCAGAGCTCACCTACTGGCTCAAATGGGACTATTCCTGAGACAGTGAGCTCTGTCAGTGAGACCAGCACAGGAAGATCTCACTGCTGCAGGAGGCAGAATTCTGAAATCTGCCTCCCAACAAAGTCCAAAAAAGAGACAGTTCAGCAGCTGAATCCAAAGAATGGTCAGTGTGCATGTATAAAATCAAGATTAAACTGAGAACTGGGCACTATAAACCTACACACAATCCAAAATATAAAAATAAACCTAAATATCAAAACAACACTCAGTAAGCAGCTTTGTCTGAGAACTCAGGACTGATTTGTACAGGTGCCCAGCAATATTAAAATACTGATAAAAGTTTTAGTGAGACCCATACTTTCCAGAGATCCCTGCATCCTCATTGATGACCCTTCTATAAGTACGGTGTGGTGTGTTCCTTTTCCAATACCATCCCAACAATGGGCACTTTCAGCGAATGACAGCAGTAGTGAATTTGTTGAAGGATTTTGTGGGGAAGTCAAGTGTGAATTTTCAGTGGTTGGATTCACCCTCTCATCCACCAAAACGTCAGTGGAACAGCTACAGAAACCATGGCAACACTGGTGTTTCAATATCCTTCTCTGCACATTTTGGTGGCACGGTGGCACAGTGGTTAACGTTGCTGCCTCACAGCAGCTGGAACCACTGTTTAATTCCGGTCTCAGGTCGCTGTCTGTGTGGAGTTTGCAAGTTGTCTGCATGGGTTTCCTCCGGGTGTTCCAGTTTCTTCCCACAGTCCAAAGATGTGCGGGTTAGGTTGATTGACCATGTTAAATTGCCCCATAGGGTCAGGGGGACTAGCTAGGGTAAATATATGGAGTCAAGGGGATAGGGCTTAGGCAGCGTTGTGGTCAGTGCAGATTCAATTGGCTGAATGGCCTCTTCCTGTGCTGTAGGGATTCTTTGTGTTGAAGAATTCACCCCAGTATCATCATCCCTATACAGCCCAACATATTTTATATGTTGATGCTTAATGTATCTTGTTTGGGGTAGTTGTACTCGCTTCCATACTTTGACATCTGGGAATTCCATGGTACTGACACTAGCTAAAATCATGGAAGATTAATCCATTCATAAAGTATGTGTTTCACTAACCATGATTTGGCAAAACATCCAGTTCCAGCACACTCCCACATCTTCAAACCCTCCAGCTGGGAAAAAAGGAGTGATGAGCTATTCTTGAAGTTTACTTTAGATGCTGCACCAGTTTGCACAGCTATTTCTGCTTACATTTGGGTACAACATTGAGACGCAAATGCTGATGTTGTATATGTTAAAAAAATCCTGCCCCATTTTCATTGTTTTGCTTTGCTCTGTGTTTATACACTCACTCTCCAAATGCCTGACAGATTCTCAGCCTCATATTTCTCATCCTGTGCTGCGTGCAAGGTTTAATTAGAATCGCCGAACTTTTATGGTGCAGCAGGAGGCCATTTGGACCATCATATCCGCACTAGCTCTCTGTACAAGCATCAATTCCAACAATACTCAAGGAGCTTGACACCATCCAGGACAAAGCAGCCCGCCTGATTGGCAGCACATCTACAAACATCCACTCCCTCCAACGCCGAGGCTCAGTTGCATGCAGTGTGTACCATCTACAAGATGCACTACAGCAATTCACCAAAAATTCTTAGACAACACCTCCCAAACCCACAACCATTTCCATCTACAAGGACAAGGACAGTAAATACATGGGAACACCACAACCTGCAAGTTCCCCTCCAAGCCACTCACCAATCACCATATCTTGAAAATATATTCCATTCCTTCACAGTCACTTGTCAAAATCCTGGAATTCCCTCCCTAACGACATTGTGGGTTAAGCCACAGCACAGGGACTGCAGTGGTTCAAGGAGACAGCTCACCACCACCTTCTCAAATGGCAATTAGGGATGGGCAATTAATGCTGGCCAGCCAGCGATGCCCATGTCCCATGAATGAATAAAAAAAATTAATAAAGATCAGAAAAAGCATGGGTCCCAATAAACCTTGCCCCAGCCCAAAAAATATCCATTACTATTACTCCCTGCTTCCTAATATTCAGTCAATTTCGTATGCATATTGCTACTGGCACTGGATCCATGTACACCACATCAACAACATTACCCTCATCGATCCTTTCTGTTACCTCCTCAAAAAACTCCAGCAAGTTATTTAAGCAAACTTTCCCTTTAAAAATCTATGCTGATTGTTCCTGATCAAGCAACGTATTTCCATGTGACACCTAATGTTTCTCAGAATCATTGTTTCTGGAAACTTGTCTACCACTGTAATTAAACGGAATAGTCTGTAATTGCTGGGGCCCTCTGTAAAACCTGTTTTGAACAAGGGAGTAATGTTTGCAATTCTCCAGTCCTCTAGCACTTCTCCCAAGTCTAGAGAAGATTGGAAGGTTATGGCCAGCACCCCTACAATTTCCATTCTCACTTCCTTCAGTGGAAGCAATGGCAATGGCACCATGGTATTATCGCTGTGGGACCTGGGTCTGAATCCTGCTACAGCAGCTGGTGGAATTTTAATACAATAAAAAAATCTAAATTAAGAATCTACTTATGACCATGAAACCATTGTTGGAAAAACCCATCTGGGTCACTAATGCCCTTTAGGGAAGAAAATCTGCCATCCTTACCTGGTCTGACCTACATGGGACTCCAGAACCCCAGCAATGTGCTTGACTTTCAACTACTCTCTGAACAAAGGCAACTAAGGATGGGCAGTAAATGCAAGCAAACCAACAATGCCCATGTCCTCTGAATGAATCTCAAAACAATCCTTGGATGCATCCCATCCAGTCCAATAGCCTTGTTAACTTTCAGCACTGAGGCTATTCAGCATTTTCCCCCTATCAGTTTGGAACTCTTTCAGGGACAGAATTTCCTTACTGTCACTATGGCCTGGAAAGCATCTCTCTCCTTGGTAAAGGTGGATCACTTCATACCTGAGCTCTTGCCCCCAGAGTCAAGATTTGGAGCAGAGTGAGTTTCCTGTAGAGTTGAGTGTGTCCTTGTTCCTTCTGCCTTTTCTGGTAGTGGTTTCTTTTGAATTTGGTACAGCCTAATCAAACCAGGCTTGTTATTGCCATATCTTCTCGCTCCCACTACTTGCTTGTTGGTCAGTCCCTCTCTAAATCCTATGAACTTTTCCTTTTCATATATGTCTTCACCCAAGAGACTGAGGACAATGGTATGGAGTTCAGGGAGAGAAACTATGAGGTTCTTGAACAAATTGACATAGGGAAGGACAAGGTATTGGAGGTGTTGGTAACCTTAAAAGTAGATAAATCTCCAGATGAATTGTGCCCTAGGCAGCTGTGGGTGGCAAGAGAGGAGATTGCAGGGGCTCTGACCCAAATTTTCAATTATTCTCTGGCCATGGGGGAGTCATGATGTAGAGATGCCAGCGTTGGACTGCCGGGGTAAACACAATAAGAAGTTTCACAATGCCAGGTTCAAGTCCAACCAGTTTATTTGATAGTAATCCAATTAGCTTTCGGAAATGGTGTTCCTTCGTCAGATGTGTGTAAGGTTCTGATCAGAGAAGGGTTAACTGTGTGTGTCTTTATGTACCTTTCTCTGATCAGAACCTCCCACACACCTGACGAAGGAACACCGTTTCCGAAAGCTAATGGGATTACTATCAAATAAACTGGTTAGACTTCAACCCGGTGTTGTGAAACTTCTTACATGGGGGAGGTACCAGACAATTGGAGAACAGCTAATGTGGTTCTGCTGTTTAAGAAAGGTGTAGAGCTTTGCTCAGTGTTCTGAGTACCTTTGTTACATTTGAATATTTCCTTCCCCAGTTTATCAGCACATAACATCGATTTGGCCATAAGCCCCCCCATCTGCCGTCCTCCTGCCCCCACCAATTTAGTAAGAACATATTTACACAGGCTAATGGATCAGATTAGTTACTGGCACACAAATCCATCTCTTCCATTAAGAAGCAACAAAGCTGTCACTTTGATCATCCACAGTTGTAATGTGTGGCTGGGCACTGTCACCTAGTTAATTAAAATCTCATTCCTGTAAAGATAAGCAGATATGGCCACTGTTATTCCCTCAGCAGGCAGCTCTGCTAATGAAGATTGGCATTAACTTTGGCCTTTCTTTCTATTTTCTCTCTCCCCTCCATTTAGATGATGGGGAAGTTGTTCTCTGGAATAGCTCAGTCTGGAGCGTGGTTCTGCTTTGATGAGTTTAATCGGATTGATGTGGAGGTCTTGTCTGTAACTGCCTCACAGATCCACACCATTAAGGCAGCCAAGGACAGTGAAGCTCTGAGGTGAGTGTTTTCACGTTGAGCTAAAAGATTCGTCAAGTTGTCTACTTCTGGCAGAGCCATCCAGCAGAACAACAACAACAATAATGTGCATTTTTATAGCATCTTTCACAATGTGAAACATCCCGAGGCAGTTTACAAGCATGTTATCAAGCAAAATATGACACCAAACTACACAAGGAAACAATAGAGTAAATGAGCAAAAGCACAAAGTGGTTGGTTTTAAGGAGCATTGTAAGGAGGAGAGGGAGGCAGAGGTTTTGGGAGGAAATTCCACAGCTTAGTGCCCAGGCAGTTGACAAGTGGCTGCCAATGAGCAATTAGAACAGGATGTACAAGGGTCAGAATTAGAGGAACACAAGTATCTGGGGGACGATGGGTTTGGAGAAATTTGAAGACACTTGGGGGAATTTGAAAATAAGGTTGAGAATTTTAAAAAGAAGACATTGCCAGACTGGGAGCTGACGTAGGTTAATAAACTCAAATGTAATGGGTTAGTGGGACTGGGTGAAGGTTGGGAGAAAGAACCATAGATTATATAGAGTTTGGGCCAGAAGCACTTTGCAATAGTCAAGCCCAGAGGTTACAAAGGCAGTACCGTCAGGGCTTCTGTTCAACAGCATTAAAAGTTTATCAATCTTTGGATCTTCATTAACAATGTTGAAAGCATTAATATTCCACAGCCCTGCTTGGAAGCAAGTTTTAAAAAAATTGGTTAGACTTGTGTAAGAATAATGAGCTGCCAGATGGTATATAAAGTTGTATTTGTCCCCATGGCTGACTGCATCCATTTACGTTTGGGCTGCCAAAGACACACAAAATGATGTTCCTTTAAACCCTATGTTGTTTATGATTTGTTTTGCACAACGTGAATTGGCTAAATGGTTGGGCACATTGCTACAACCAGTTTTAACAAGTTTCCCACATAAATGGTACAGAATTCCTTCACCTTTGAGAAGACCATACAGGACTCAAGAATAACACAGTGTCCATGACATTTGACATTGCTAGCCTATCCAACAGTGTACCACCCAAGTAAGCCGTAGACATCTGCGCTGTGTCACTATATCGTGGAGATCGAGGTGCCATTGTATTTATTGAATTTGGGTAGTCAGTTGAGTTAGAATCCTCAAAGAATCCCTACAGTGCAGAAAGAGACCATCGGCCCATCGATTCTGCACCGACCACAATCCCACCCAGGCCTATCTCCATGATGCTTTAAGAATTCAAAGGGAGTGGATAGCAGGGATTTGTGGGTCAGCAGGCTTTTAAACAGCACCAGGTTTAAAAAGAGGCCTGGTGTAGACAGCGGGCAGCGTCAGAGCGGGCAGCGGAGTGAGAGGGAAGCAGAGTGAGCTATTAGGGCTAAGGAACAAAGAGCTAGGGAGAAAAGGGCCAGGTAAGTTTGCATTGAAATTGTTCAATATTACTACAGTGAATAATGGAGGGGCATGTGATGTGCTGTTTCTGTATGATGTGGGAGCTGGTGGACCCCAGGGTCCATCCCAGTGACCATGTCTGCAGTAAGTGCAGGTTGCTGGAGGAGCTCCAGCTCAGGGTAAATGAGCTGGCCTCTGAGCTACAGACACTGAGGCTCATCAGGGGGAGAGAGGGTGCCATTGACAATGGGATGCAAGAGACATCCACCCCCCCTAGACTGGCTAACTCTAAGGATCAGGAACAAGAGGGGGCTGCTGGGAGGAGGAAGGAGGGTGGTGACCGGAGGAAGGAGGGTGGTGACCGGAGGAAGGAGGGTGGGGACCAAATGCTTCAGCCTCTTAATCTGCATAACAGGTTTGAGGTTCTTGCTTCCAGTGTGGACAAGAACGAGGGCGGTGAGGTTGGTGAGCAAACTGCACACGGTACAGTGATGCAGACAGAGGACATGGGCAAAGAGAAGGTGATAAGGAACGTAGTTGTAATTGGGGATAGTGGGGTTAAGGGTATTGACACTGTCCTTTGTCACATGACAAAGTGCACAGAAGGGTGTGTTGTCTGCCTGATGCTCGGGTCCAGGATGTCGCATCTGGGCTGCAGAGGAACCTGGAGTGGGAGGGTGAGAATCCGGTCGTTGTGGTACATGTGGGTGCCAACGACGCAGGCAAAATGTGAACTGAGGATGTGGGGAGGGAGTATAAAAAACTGGGAATGTTTTTATTCCCAGTAGAAATAAAAAGTAGAACCAACAAGGTGGTTATCTCTGGGCTACTGCCTGAACCGAGTGCAGACGGGCGTAGGGTTGATAAGATTAAGGAAGTGAATGGGTGGCTCAGGGACTGGTGTGGGAGGAATGGGTTTGAATTTATGGGGCATTGGCATCAGTATTGGGGTAGGTGGGACCTGTTCGGGTGGGGTGGGGTTGGTCTGAACCGTGCTAGGATCAGAGTCCTGACGAATTGTGTAAACAGGACTGTAGACAGGGCTTTAAACTAATTGAGGGGGGAAGGGTGCGAGGGTAGGTGACATTACGGGGTCTAAAGTTAAGGAGAGGATACAGGTAAGGGTAGAGTCCGAGGATGTCTCAATAATAGAGGGAGTAGGGGGCGTGAGTATGGTTGGTGGTGTTCTGGCAAATAGGGTCCAGGTTAAGGCTGGGATGAAAGCGCTGTACCTAAATGCACGAAGAATTCGAAATAAAGTGGATGAGCTGGTGGCGCAGATCAGCACAAATGGATATGACCTGGTGACCATTACAGAGACGTGGCTGCAAGGTGACAGGGACTGGGAGTTGAATGTCCAAGGGTATCAAGTGTTTAGGAAGGATAGGCGGGAGGAAAAAGTGGGGTGCGTAGCTCTGCTGATTAAGGACAGCATCAGGGTGGTAATAAGGGATGATATAGGAACCAAAGAGCAGAAAGTGGAATCGTTGTGGGTGGAGATTGGGAACAGCAAAGGGAGGAAGACGCTGATGAGAGAGGAATTGGCGAATGTTGATTGGGGGAGCGCGTTGGAGGGAGGGTCTGCTGAGGAACAGCGGAGGATCTTTAAGGAGATCTTTCTTGGTGCTCAGCAGAAATTTATTCTGATGGTTAAAAAGGATCGTAGGAGGAGAGATAATCAGCCGTGGATAACGAAGGAGGTGAAGGAAAGTGTTAAATTAAAAGAAGATGTGTTTAGAGTAGCTAAGAGCAGTGGGCAAGAAGAGGATTGGAAGAGGTTTAAATGGCAATAAAGAATGACAAAGAAGTTGATAAAGAAGGGTAGGATAAACTATGAAGCTGGGCTAGCGCTTAATATAAAAAAGAATAGCAAGAGTTTTTATAAATATATAAAAAGGAAGAGGCTGGCTAGGGTGAACGTTGGTCCTTTAGAGGATGAGAAGGGGGACTTAGTGGTAGGGGATGGGGATATGGCTGAGGCCATGAATAACTTTTTTGTTTCTGTCTTCACGGAGGAGGACGTGAATAATTTGCCGGGTGTTAGCGATGGAAAGGTGGTAGGACTGGAGGGTCTTAATGACATTATTGTTACTAGTGAGGTGGTGCTCGACAGACTGGAGGGGCTGATTGTGGACAAGTCCCCAGGACCGGATGGAATGCATCCAAGTGTTCTGAAAGAAATGGCGGAGGTGATAGTGGATGCCTTGGTGATTATTTTCCAAATGTCGCTGGATTCCGGGGAAGTGCTGGAAGATTGGAAAACGGCTAATGAAAACGGCCGTTGTTTAAGAAGGGTGGCAGGCAAAAGGCAAGGAATTATAGGCCGGTTAGTTTAACGTCTGTCGTAGGAAAAATGTTAGAATCCGTGATCAAGGAGAAAATAGTGAGGCATCTTGAGGAGAATTGTTTGATAGAGCAGACGCAGCACAGTTTCGTTAAGGGGAAGTTGTGTCTGACGAATTTATTGGAGTTCTATGAGGATGGGTCCAGGGTGGTGGATAGAGGAGAGCCGGTGGATGTGGTGTTTCTTGATTTTCAGAAGGCGTTTGATAAGGTGCCTCACAAGAGGTTATTACAGAAGGTCAGGGGACATGGAGTTGGGGGTAGGGTGTTAGCGCAGATCAAGTATTGGCTGTCAAATAGGAAGCAGTGAGTGGGGGTCAATGGATGCTATTCGGATTGGCGGTTGGTGACAAGTGGAGTACCCCAGGGGTCGGTGCTGGGGCCTCAGCTATTTACCATTTATATAGATGATCTGGAGGAGGGAACCGAGTGTAGGGTGTTGAAATTTGCTGATGACACCAAGATTGGGGGAACGGCAAATTGCACAGAGGGTGTGGAGAGTCTGCAGAAGGATCTAGATAGGCTGGGCGAATGGGCCAGGAACTGGCAAATGGAATTTAATGTTGGCAAATGTGAGGTGGTCCACTTTGGTAGGAATAATGGTAGGAAGGACTATTACTTACATGGCGAAAAACTGCAGCAGGCGACGGTGCAGAGGGACCTCGGGGTCCTTGTGCATGAGTCGCAAAAACCCAGCTTGCAGGTACAGCAGGTGGTCAGGAAGGCGAATGGGATGCTGGCCTTCATAGCGAGGGGGATTGAATATAAAAGTAGGGAGGTCTTGCTGCGGCTGTATAAGGCATTGGTGAGGCCGCAGCTGGAGTACTGTGTGCAGTTTTGGGCGCCGCACCTACGCAAGGATGTTTTGGCCCTGGAGGGAGTGCAGAGGAGGTTTACTCGGCTGATACCGGAGTTGAGGGGATTGAGCTATGAGGAGAGGCTGAATAAACTAGGCTTGTACTCGTTAGAGTTTAGAAGAATGAGGGGAGATCTCATTGAGACGTATAAGATGATGAATGGGATGGATAGGATAGAGGTGGAGAGACTGTTCCCGCTCAAAAAAGACAGTAGGACTAGGGGGCACAGCCTCAAGATAAAGGGGGGGCGGTTTAGAACAGAGTTGAGGAGGAACTTCTTCACTCAAAGGGTGGTGAATCTCTGGAATTCTCTGCCCGTTGAAGTGGTGGAGGCTGCCTCGCTAAATATTTTTAAGAAACGGGTTGATGGGTTTTTGATAAGAGAAGGGATTAAGGGTTATGGGGAGAGGGCGGGAAGGTGGAGCTGAGTCACGACAGATCAGCCATGATCTTATTGAATGGCGGGGCAGGCTCGAAGGGCCAGATGGCCTACTCCTGCTCCTATTTCTTATGTTCTTATGTTCTTATGTCCCTCTGCACCATCACCTGCTGCAGTTTTTCGCCACGTAAGTAATAGTCCTTCCTACCATTCTTCCTACCAAAGTGGACCACCTCACACTTGCCAACATTAAATTCCATTTGCCATTTCCTGGCTCATTTGCCCAGCCTATCTAGATCCTTCTGCAGACTCTCCACACCCTCCGCACAATTTGCCGTTCCCCCAATCTTGGTGTCATCAGCAAATTTTGACACCCTACACTCGGTTCCCTCCTCCAGATCATCTATATAAATGGTAAAAAGCTGAGGCCCCAGCATCGACTCCTGGGGCACTCCACTAGTCACCATCCGCCAATCCGAATAGCACCCGTTGACCCCCACTCTCTGCCTCCTATTTGACAACCAATCCTCTATCTACGCTAACACTCTACCCCCAACTCCATGTCCCTCGATCTTCTGCAATAACCTCTTGTGAGGTACTTTGTCAAATGCCTTCTGAAAATCCAGAAAGACCACATCCACCGGCTCTCCTCTATCCACCGCCCTAGACACATCCTCATAGAGCTCCAGTAAATTAATCAGACACGACTTCCCTTTAATGAAACCATGCTGCGTCTGCTCTATCAAGCAATTCCCTTCAAGATGCCTCGCAATTTCCTCCTTAATGACGGATTCTAACATTTTACCTACCACAGACGTTAAACTAACCAGCCTATAATTCCCCGCCTTTTGCCTGGCACCCTTCTTAAACAACGGCGTAACATTAGCCGTTTTCCAATCCTCCGGCACTTCCCCGGAATCCAGCGACGTCTGGAAAATAACCACCAAGGCATCCACTATCACCTCCGCCATTCCTTTCAGAGCCCTCGGATGCATTCCATCCGGTCCTGGGGACTTGTCCACAATCAGTCCCTCCAGTCTGTCGAGCACCGCCTCTCTAGTAACAGTAATGTCATTAAGACCCTCCAGTCCTACCACCTTTCCATCACTAACACCCAGCAAATTATTCACGTCCTCCTCTGTGAAGACAGAAACAAAAAAGTTATTCAATACCTGAGCCATATCCCCATCCCCTACCACTAGGTCCCCTTTCTCATCCTCTAAATGACCAACGTTCACCCTAGCCAGCCTCTTCCTTTTTATATATTTATATATCCTTTTTTATATTAAGCACTAGCCCAGCTTCATATTTTCTCCTATCCTTCTTTAACAACTTCTTTGTCAATCTTTGCTGACATTTAAACCTCTCCCAATCCTCTTCTCGCCCACTACTCTTAGCTACTCTAAATTCCTCCGCTTTTAATTTAACACTTTCCTTCACCTCCTTCGTTATCCACGGCTTATTACCTCTCCTCCTACAGTCCTTTTTGACTATCGGAATAAATTTCCGCTGAGCACCAAGAAAGATCTCCTTAAAGATCCTCCACTGCTCCTCAGCAGACCCTCCCTCCCTCCAGTCCACATTCGCCAATTCTTCTCTCATCCTACCGTACTCCCGCCTTTTCAAACAAAGTACGCTTGTCCGGGAACCCACTTTCTCCTCCTCCATCTGCACCAGAAACTCCACCATACAATGATCACTCTCCCCAAGAGCATCCTTCACAGCCTCAAGATAAAGGGGGGGCGGTTTAGAACAGAGTTGAGGAGGAACTTCTTCACTCAAAGGGTGGTGAATCTCTGGAATTCTCTACCCGTTGAGGTGGTGGAGGCTTGCTCGTTAAATATTTTTAAGACGCGGGTTGATAGGTTTTTGATAAGAGAGGGGATTAAGGGTTATGGGGAGAGGGCGGGAATGTGGAACTGAGCCACGACAGATCAGCCATGATCTTATTGAATGGCGGGGCAGGCTCGAGGGGCTAGATGGCCTACTCCTGCTCCTATTTCTTATGTTCTTATGTCCTTATTTACCCTGACACTAATCCACCTAACCCGATATCTTTGGACTGGGAGGCAAGTGGAGCACCCGAAGCAAACCCATGCAGACACGGGGAGAATTTGTCAACTCCACACAGATAGTGACCCAAGCCAGGAGTCAAACCCAGATCCCTGGCTATGTGAAGCAGCAGTGCTAACCATTGTGCCACCATGCCACCCATACTGGTCATAGTTCTGTTGCCATCTTGTATTCTCATAAAAAGTGCAGTCATGGGATCCCTTCTACTGATCTCTCACAACATCTTTGTTGGTTTCTATAAGAAACACATCTTTGATGGAATGACACCTAATCTCCCAACTCTTGCATATTTCTGATACGTACGTGATGCAGATGTTACAACTGAATCTTCAGATGTAACAACTGGCTCATCCCCGGACCAGAGTCGATCTGCCTAGTCTGAATTCAAACAAAAGCTTGACAGTTAACTATTCCATGGGGCATTTGCTATTGTCATGTGTTTGAGGAGCTGACTGTGTTTTATCCAAGTCTGTTTTATCTGAGTGTGCTCTATTTGAGAGTGTCTGAGTATCTGAGTGGGATTTAACCAAATGTATTTAATCCGAGTGTATTTGAGCATTCAAGTGTGTATTTTCCAAGTGTCTTTGAGTATCCGAGCGTAGTTTACCTGAGTGTATTTGAGCATCCAGATATGTTTGACTGTCTGAGTGTATTTTATCTGAGTCTGTTTGAGTATCTGAGTGTTTCTTATATTTTTAATCCTTATTTAAAAGGATATTTTCATTACATTGGTTTTTTTGGAGGTCTTATTATCTTCTGTGAGTTAGGTCACTGATAGAGCCCCAAAAACCAGGCACGAAACTCTGAGAAAATGTCCAAACCTTGTAGTAGACCCAAATCAAGAAATCTGTCACCTTTGCTATGAGGTTTGGTTGGTTTTCATTGGGTTCCTTGAATGATTTTTTGGTTTCTTATTTCTTGGCGGTCTGTCAGTTCTGGGAGTTGGGTCTAGTACTAAGTTTGGTCTTTTTATTTTCATGGTTTCTTGCCCTTTTTTTGAGGGGGGGGAGGAGATTGTCCGTCAGTTGTTTGGGTTGGATCTGCGGCAAAGTTTGTATTTTTATAATCTTCTTCAATTTCTTGTCTTTTTTTGAGATGGGGTCTGTCTACCAGCTGTGTAGGTTGGGTCTTTTCTAATTTAGTTTTTTTAGAACCCAAGAATAAACAAAAAAA
The DNA here is from genome assembly GCA_037974335.1 of Prionace glauca. Taxonomy (NCBI): domain Eukaryota; kingdom Metazoa; phylum Chordata; class Chondrichthyes; order Carcharhiniformes; family Carcharhinidae; genus Prionace; species Prionace glauca. The sequence continues at coordinate 1,902,777 of CM075725.1, read as the reverse complement.
GGCACAGGCTTGGAAGGCTGAAGGGCCTGTTTGTGTGCTGCACTTTCCTAACATCTGAACAATACTTAAACATGACAAGATACAAATCTTAACCACTAACCTATTTTTATTAATTCCAGTTCAAGCTTAAATCCCTCTTCAAAATTGGTGAGAAAACAATACAGGCTTATTGCTTGTATTTGTTAACAGACCTAGAGTTTTCTAAACAGCTCTGGAGAGAGACAGAGCTTTTCTGAGAGAGAGAGAGAGAGAGAGAGAGATATCTCTTTTAACCAGCTCCAGTCAGCAACTGTTCTTCATTTCTAAAATGAAACGAAAACACTGTCTTTTCTGCAAGCTTAGCTCCTCCCATTAATCACTTGATTCTGTCAATCAACTTAATCAAAACCCTACCATGAAACCTCAAAGGAAACAGAAATGCATTAACTCTGTGTAAGCAAACACATCTCTAGCTAAAATCAATCATTATACTGCATTCGCAACATTTGAGCTGCCTGCTGCCCAGAACAAGTTGGCAGCGTATGAACAGAGCTGAATTTTAAACATATCCCTTTCATGAAACAATATAAAAATATATTTCATAATGGCACAGTATCATCACAGTATCCAAGTCTGCTATATCTGAGAGTGTTATCATTTCTATGTATGTTTTCTCTGTGCGTGTTTCTGTATCAATGTGCATTTGAGAATCTGGATGTGTTTGGTAGAGTGTGTTTTATCCGAATGTGTTAGGATTTTTGTGTGTGTTTTAAGACCATCAGAAATATTAGGAGGAACACGCAGTTTGGCCCCTTGGGCTTGCTCTGTCATTCAATAGGATCATGACTGATCAACATTCAAGAACAAAGAACAAAAACTTACAGCACAGGAACAGGGTCTTCAGCCCTTCAAGCTTGCCCCGACCATGCTGCCTGACTGAACTAAAGCCCCCTACCCTTCTGGGGACCATATCCCTCTATTCCCATCCTATTTATGTATTTGTCCAGATGCCCCTTAAAAGTTAATGTATCTGCTTCCACTACCTCCTCAGGCAGCGAGTTCCAGGCTTCCACCGCCTTCTGTGTAAATCTTACCTTGTATATCTTCTTTAAACCTTGCCTCTCGCACCTTAAACCTGTGCTCCCTAGTAATTGACTCTTCCACCCTGGGAAAAAGCTTCAGACTATCCACTCTATCCGTGCCCATCATAATCTTGTAGACTTCTATCAGGCCATCCCTCAATCTCCATTGTTTCAGTGAGAAAAAAACAAGTTTCTCCAACCTCTCCTCATAGTTAATGCCCTCCATACCAGGCAACAACCTGATAAATCTTTTCTGTATCCTCTTCACATCCTTCTGGTCATGTGGGACCAGAATTCAACAGTCTATATCAAGTGCAGCCGAGCTAAGGTTCTATAAAACTGCAACATGACTTGCCAATTTTTAAACTTAATACCCCGGCCGATGAAGGCAAGCTTGCCGTATGCCTTCTTGACTACCTTCTCCACCGGCATTGCCACTTCCAGTGACCTGTGTACCTGTACACCCAGATCCCTCTGTCTATCAATACTCTTAAGGTTCTGCCATTTAATTTAAGAGAAGGACTTGTGGGTGATGAGTCTGGAGAAGAGTGTGTAGATAGTTTGAGTCATGTTGAGATCAAAAAGGAGGTATTGGAGTTCTTAAAAAACACTAAGATTGACAAGTTCCCAGCTTCAGATGGGACATATCCCAAAATACTGAGAGAGGCAAGGGGAGAAATTGCTGGGGCTTTGAGAGAGATCTTTGTATCCTCACTGGCTACAGGGGAGGTCCCAGAGGATTGGAGAATAGCCAATATTGTTCCTTTGTTTAAGAAGGGTAGCCAGAATAATCCAGATAATTACAGGCTGGTGAGCCTTACATCAGTGGTAGGGAAATTATTGGGGAGGATTTTTCAGGACAAGATTTACTCCCTCTTGGAGATAAGTGATGTATTAGTGAGAGGTAACATGGTTTTGTGAACATAAGAACATAAGAACATAAGAAATAGGAGCAGGAGTAGGCCATCTGGCCCTTCGAGCCTGCCCCGCCATTCAATAAGATCATGGCTGATCTGTCGTGACTCAGCTCCACCTTCCCGCCCTCTCCCCATAACCCTTAATCCCTTCTCTTATCAAAAACCCATCAACCCGTTTCTTAAAAATATTTAGCGAGGCAGCCTCCACCACTTCAACGGGCAGAGAATTCCAGAGATTCACCACCCTTTGAGTGAAGAAGTTCCTCCTCAACTCTGTTCTAAACCGCCCCCCCTTTATCTTGAGGCTGTGCCCCCTAGTCCTACTGTCTTTTTTGAGCGGGAACAGTCTCTCCACCTCTATCCTATCCATCCCATTCATCATCTTATACGTCTCAATGAGATCTCCCCTCATTCTTCTAAACTCTAACGAGTACAAGCCTAGTTTATTCAGCCTCTCCTCATAGCTCAATCCCCTCAACTCCGGTATCAGCCGAGTAAACCTCCTCTGCACTCCCTCCAGGGCCAAAACATCCTTGCGCAGGTGCGGCGCCCAAAACTGCACACAGTACTCCAGCTGCGGCCTCACCAATGCCCTATACAGCTGCAGCAAGACCTCCCTACTTTTATATTCAATCCCCTTCGCTATGAAGGCCAGCATCCCATTCACCTTCCTGACCACCTGCTGCACCTGCAAGCTGGGTTTTTGCGACTCATGCACAAGGACCCCGAGGTCCCTCTGCACCGTCGCCTGCTGCAGTTTTTCGCCCCGTAAGTAATAGTCCTTCCTACCATTCCTCCTACCAAAGTGGACCACCTCACACTTGCCAACATTGAATTCCATTTGCCATTTCCTGGCCCATTCGCCCAGCCTATCTAGATCCTTCTGCAGACTCTCCACACCCTCCGCACAATTTGCCTTTCCCCCAATCTTGGTGTCATCAGCAAATTTCGACACCCTGCACTCGGTTCCCTCCTCCAGATCATCTATATAAATGGTAAATAGCTGAGGCCCCAGCACCGACCCCTGGGGCACCCCACTAGTCACCAACCGCCAATCCGAATAGCATCCATTGACCCCCACTCTCTGCCTCCTATTTGACAACCAATCCTCTATCCACGCTAACACCCTACCCCCAACTCCATGTCCCCTGACCTTCTGCAATAACCTCTTGTGAGGTACCTTGTCAAACGCCTTCTGAAAATCCAGAAAGACCACATCCACCGGCTCTCCTCCATCCACTGCCCTAGACACATCCTCATAGAACTCCAGTAAATTTGTCAGACACGACTTCCCTTTAATGAAACCGTGTTGCGTCCGCCCTATCAAGCAATTCCCCTCAAGATGCCTCGCTATTTCCTCCTTAATGACGGTTTCTAACATTTTACCTACCACAGACGTTAAACTAACCGGCCTATAATTCCCCGCCTTTTGCCTGGCACCCTTCTTAAACAACGGCGTAACATTAGCCGTTTTCCAATCTTCCGGCACTTCCCCGGAATCCAGCGACGTCTGGAAAATAACCACCAAGGCATCCACTATCACCTCCGCCATTTCTTTCAGAACCCTCGGATGCATTCCATCCGGTCCTGAAGAGGAGGTCGTTTCTCACTAACATGATTCAGGTTTTCTGGAAGTGATGAAGATGATTGTATCAGTCCTTCCAAAATGAGAGGATGAGAAAGGGGACTTAGTGGTAGGGGATGGGGATGTGGCTGAGGTCTTGGATAACTTTTTTGTTTCTGTCTTCACGGAGGAGGACGTGAATAATTTGCCGGGTGTTAGAGATGGAAAGGTGGTAGGACTGGAGGGTCTTAATGACATTACTGTTACTAGAGAGATGGTGCTCGACAGACTGGAGGGGCTGATTGTGGACAAGTCCCCAGGACCGGATGGAATGCATCCGAGAGTTCTGAAAGAAATGGCGGAGGCGATAGTGGATGCCTTGGTGGTTATTTTGCAGACGTCGCTGGATTCCGGGGAAGTGCTGGAAGATTGGAAAACGGCTAATGTTACACCGTTGTTTAAGAAGGGTGCCAGGCAAAAGGCAGGGAATTATAGGCCGGTTAGTTTCACGTCTGTGGTAGGTAAAATGTTAGAAACCATCATTAAGGAGGAAATAGTGAGGCATCTTGAGGGGAATTGCTTGATAGAGCAGACGCAGCACGGTTTCGTTAAAGGGAAGTCATGTCTGACAAATTTACTGGAGTTCTATGAGGATGTGTCTAGGGCGGTGGATAGAGGAGAGCCGGTGGATGTGGTCTTTCTTGATTTTCAGAAGGCATTTGACAAGGTACTTTACAAGAGCTTATTGCAGAAGGTCGAGGGACATGGAGTTGGGGGTAGGGTGTTAGCGTGGATAGAGGATTGGTTGTCAAATAGGAGGCAGAGAGTGGGGGTCAATGGGTGCTATTCGGATTGGCGGATGGTGACTAGTGGAGTGCCCCAGGGGTCAGTGCTGGGGCCTCAGCTTTTTACCATTTATATAGATGATCTGGAGGAGGGAACCGAGTGTAGGGTGTCGAAATTTGCAGATGACACCAAGATTGGGGGAATGGCAAATTGTGCAGAGGGTGTGGAGAATCTGCAGAAGGATCTAGATAGGCTGGGCAAATGGGCTAGGAAATGGCAAATGGAATTTAATGTTGGCAAGTGTGAGGTGGTCCATTTTGGTAGGAATAATGGTAGGAAGTATTATTACTTACGTGACGAAAAACTGCAGCAGGCAACTGTGCAAAGGGACCTCGGGGTCCTTGTGCATGAGTCGCAAAAACCCAGCTTGCAGGTGCAGCAGGTGGTCAGGAAGGCGAATGGGATAGGCCCTTCAGCCCACGAGTTGCGCCGATCACATCAACACCTATCTATAACCCCCAATCCCATAAAACCCCATATACTCATCCAGAAGTCTTTTAAAAGACCCCAGCGAGTTCGCCTCCACCACCACTGACGGCAGCCAATTCCATTCACTCACCACCCTCTGAGTGAAAAACTTATCCCTAACATCTCTTCTGTACTTTCCTCCCCGCACCTTAAATCTGTGTCCTCTTGTAGCGACCATTTCAACTCGGGGAAATAGCCTCTGAGAATCCACCCTATCTATTCCTCTCAACATTTTATAAACCTCTATCAGGTCGCCTCTCAACCTACGTCTCTCCAGGGAAAAGAGACCCAGTTCCCTCAACCTAACTTCATAAGGCATGCCTCCCAGTCCAGGCAACATCCTTGTAAATCTCTTCTGTACCCTCTCAATAGCTTCTACGTCTTTCCTATAGTGAGGCGACCAGAACTGCGCACAGTACTCCAAATGAGGCCTGACAAGGGTCTTATAAAGTTGCAGCATTACCTCCCGACTCCTAAACTCAATCCCTCGATTAATGAAGGCCAGTACACCATACGCCTTCTTGACCACCTCTTCCACCTGCGAGGTCGATTTAAGAGTCCTGTGGACCCGGACCCCAAGATCTTTCTGCTCCTCAACACTACCAAGACTCCTGCCCTTGATGGTGTACTCGTTCGAACATAGAACATTACAGTGCAGAACAGGCCCTTCAGCCCACGATGTTGCGCCGACCAGTTACAAAAACAATGACCCACTAACCTAAACCAATCCCTTTTTGTCCATAAACCTATCCACGGATCTCTTAAATGCCCCCAAACTAGGCACATTTACAACTGCAGCAGGCAGGGCATTCCAATCCCTCACCACCCTCTGGGTAAAGAACCTATGATGTGGGTATGCCGGCGTTGGACTGGCATAAACACAGTAAAAAGTCTGACAACACCAGGTTTTAGTCCAACCGATTTATTTGATAATATTCTCGTCGTCCAGTACTTCTCCAGAGCGGAGAAGCTACGACATCTTCTCCGGAGTCTTCAACATATCATTGATGAAGACGAACATCTCGCCAGGGGTATCCCCACACCCCCACTTCTTGCTTTCAGACAACCACACAACCTCAAACAGACCATTGTTTGCAGCAAACTACCCAGCCTTCAGGAGAACAGTGACCACAATACCACACAACCCTACCACAGCAACCTCTGCAAGACATGCCGGATCATCGACATGGATACCATCATCACACGTGAGAATACCATCCACCAGGTACATGGTAAATACTCTTGCAACTCGGCCAACATTGTCTACCTGATACGTTGCAAGAAAGGATGTCCCGAAGCATGGTACATTGGGGAGACCATGCAGACGCTACGACAATGGATGAATGAACATCGCCCGACAGTCACCAGGCAAGACTGTTCCCTTCCTGTTGGCGAACACTTCAGCTGTCACGGGCATTCAGCCTCTGACCTTCGGGTAAGCATTCTCCAAGGCGGCCTTCATGACACACGACAGCGCAGAGTCGCTGAACAGAGACTGATAGCCAAGTTCCGCACACACGAGGACGGTCTCAACAGGGATCTTGGGTTCATGTCGCACTATCTGTAACCCCCGTGACTTGCCTGGGTTTGCAAAACCTCACTTACTGTACTGTCTGGAGACAATACACATCTCTTTAAACTGTGATCAGTGCTCCTTCCACTCACATTATCAGCCACTTTAAGACTTGAACAGCAGGTTAGGTGTAAGGATTCGCATTCTAATCAGTAATCTCTAAACTGTCTGTGCTTTATATGCTCTGTCTGAGGCCAGAACTCTCCATTCACCTGACGAAGAGGGTAACCTCGAAAGCTGGCTTGCTTGTGAGAATATTATCAAATAAATCGGTTGGACTAAAACCTGGTGTTGTCAGACTTTTTACTAAAGAACCTACCCCTGACATCCCGTTGGTTCTGCCAAAATGGACGACTACACATTTATCCGCGTTGAAGTCCATCTGCCACTTCCCTGCCCAGTCCTGCATCCTATTTATGTCCTGCTGCAACTTCTGACATCCTTCCAGACCATCCATAACACCGCCGACCTTCGTGTCATCAGCGACTGAAGTACCCTCATCAATCATCTTCATCACTTCCAGAAAACCTGAATCATGTTAGTGAGAAACGACCTCCTCTTCACAAAACCATGTTACCTCTCACTAATACATCACTTATCTCCAAGAGGGAGTAAATCTTGTCCTGAAAAATCCTCCCCAATAATTTCCCTACCACTGATGTAAGGCTCACCAGCCTGTAATTATCTGGATTATTCTGGCTACCCTTCTTAAACAAAGGAACAACATTGGTTATTCTCCAATCCTCTGGGACCTCCCCTGTAGCCAGTGAGGATACAAAGATTTCTCTCAAGGCCCCAGCAATTTCTTCCCTTGCCTCTCTCAGTATTTTGGGATATGTCCCATCTGAAGCTGGGAACTTGTCAATCTTAGTGTTTCTTAAGAACTCCAATACCTCCTCCTTTTTGATCTCAACATGACTCAAACTATCTACACACTCTTCTCCAGACTCATCACCCACAAGTCCTTCTCTTTGGTGAATATTGATGCAAAGTATTTGTTTAATACCTTGCCCATTTCCTCTGGCTCCCCGCATAGATTCCCTCCCCTATTCTTGAGTGGGTCAATCCTCTCCCTGGCTCCCTCTCTTGCTCTTTATATAGGTATAAAAATTCTTGGGATTTTCCTTAATCCTGCTGTCCAGTGCTTTTCCATGACCCCTTTTAGCCCTCCTTACTTCTTGTTTAAGTTTCTTTCTACTTTCCTTGTATTCCAGACTTTCTTCGTGTGTTCCCAGCCTCCTAGCTTTGTCAAATGTATCCCTTTTCTCTTTGACTAGGTTCACAATATCTCTCGTAATCCAAGGTTCCTGAATCTCGCCATACCTATCCTTCATTCTTAAAGGAAAATGCCAGTCCTGAATTCCTATCAGCTTACACTTGAAAGCCTCCCACATGCCAGATGCTGGTTTGCCCTCAAACATCTGCTCCTGATCTACATTCTTCAGTTCCTGCCTAATATTGTTGTAATTAGCCTTTCCCCAGTTTAGCACCTTCACTTGAGGACTCCACTTATCTTTATCCATCAGTACCTTAAAACTTACTGAATTGTGATCACTGCTCCCCTATTGAAACATTGACCACCTGGCTGGGCTCATTCCCCAATACCAGGTCCAGTATGGCCCTTTCCCTAGTTGGACTATCTACATACTGTTTCAGGAAGACCTCCTGAATGCTGCTTACAAACTCTGCCCCATCCATGCTCCAAGCGCTAAGTGAGTCCCAGTCAATATCGGGGAAGTTAAAATCTCCCACCACAACAACCCTGTTACTTTTAGACCTTGCCAAAATCTGCCTACACATCTGTTCCTCTATCTCCCACTGGCAGTTGGGTGGCCTATAGTAAACCCCCTACATTGTGACTACACCTTTCCTATTTCTGAGCTGTACCCATATTGCCTCGCTGTATGAACCATCCGAGATGTCCTCCTGCAGGACAGCTGTGATATTCTCCTTAACCAGTAGTGCAAGTCCCCCACCCCCTTTACAACCCTCTCTATCCTGCCTGAAACATCTGTATCCTGGAATGTTAAGCTGCTAATCCTGTCCTTCTTTTAACCAAGTCTCTGTAATGGCAACAACATCACAGTTCCTAGTACTAATACAAGCTCCAGGTTCATCTGCTTTACCTGTTACTATTTAGTTCATTGAATCAAAGTTCGTATTCATTGAATCAAAGTTCAATGTTCTCACATTGAAACAAATACACTACAGTCCGCCAGACCCTCTTTGATTAGCAATCCCACCCTACCTGCTGTTTCTCTGAGTCTTATTGGCCCAACTCTCTGGTTCCCCTTCAGTTAATTCACCTTTGCTTTGGTTCCGCTCCCACCTCTCAAACTAGATTAAATCCTCCCGTGTGACACTGGAAAACCTCCCGGCCAGAATATTTATGCCCTTCCAGTTTAGCTGCAACCCATCCTCTTGTACAAACCCCACCTGCCCCAGAAGAGATCCCAATTCTCCAGATATCTGAAACCCTCCCTCCCACACCAGTTGTTTAGCCGCATGTTGAGCTGCACTATTTTCTTACTTCTAGCTTCACAGGCACGTGGCACAGGGAGTAATCCTGAGTTTACAACCCTGGACATCCAGCTTTTTAACTTGCTATCTAATGCCCTAAACTGCTGCTGCAGGACCTCATCACTCTTCCTATGTCATTAGCATCAATATGTACCATGAATTCTGGCTGTTTACCCTCTTCCTTCAGAATGTTTACTATCCAGTCAGAGACATCCTGGCACCAGGGACACAACATATCATCCTGGAGTCTCTTTCACATCCACAGAAGCACCTATCTGCACCTGTAATTATACAGTCCCCTATAACTATTACTCTAGTGCTCTTTATCCCTCCCTGCTTAACACATGGAGCCACTGCTCTGGCTGCTGCTGTTGTTATCCCCGATAGGTCATCCCTCCCAACAGTATCTAAAATGGTATACATGCGGGTGACCACAGGGAATTCCTGTACCTGATTGCCTGCTCCTTATAGCGGTCACCCATCTATCTGCCTGCATCTTGGGTGTCATCACATCTCTAAAACTCCTGTCTATGATGCTTTCCGCCACCTTCATGCTCCTATTTGCATCCAACTGCTGCTCCAACCTACCTATGCGGTCCTCATGTCCATTTTCTTGTCCTTTCCGTGTAACACCTGATTCCCATACTGATTAATAAACTATCTATCTCAGCCTTAAATGTGCACATATTTTTGTGTCGTCTGCAAATTTGGCCAGAATACATTCGCTCCCGCCCTTAGAACTGACTGTACTCTCTCACTGTTGACTGAGTCTAAGTGCTGCTTCTTTGTGTCTGAGTCCTTACTGTGATTTGAATGAGCGTTTCTACCCTCTAACTCCAATCTGCTGGCCCCTGAACACAAACTTTGATTCAATGAACTAAATAGTGACAACTGAAAACGACACTGTCTGTTACCCAAACAATCACCTGTCCCCCATCAGTCCATCTGCTCCTCATCCCTCACATGGCATATTAATCCCCCCACCCTGCTTCCTTTCTCAGTGGTTTGCATATCCCATCCTATACAGGCAGCGTTTGTTTGGCAGCGTCTCAGTTTCCTGTCAGGTTTCTGTTTCCCACCCTTGATCTCCCCTCTGCCTACCATCATTTCCACTTCCCTTGCAATCTCTTGCAAGGCCTTCCCGCTCCCTTATCCCTTGTGTCTCTATTGTCGTCGCCCTCCTCTCCATCCGGCCAGTATGCTGCTCTTTGTCTGGATGTTCAGTACTGTCTGAGTACCACCGCACAGTGCTTTCTTCAGACTGACAGATACAGCCACAGTGAGCATCCCTTCACCCCCAGCAGTGTACAATACTAGCATTGCCACGAGACCAGCGCAGTATTGTGGCGAGGAGGTTGTGAATAGGACACTCACTTTGAAATCTCAAATGAAGTGAGGTCATAGAATCATTGAATCCTACAGTACAGAAGGAGGCCATTCAGCCCATCAAGTCTGCACCAAACACAATCCCATCCAGGACCTATCCCCACAACCCCACATATTCACCCTAGCTACTCCCCCAACGTAAAGGGACAAATTAGCATTGCCAATCCACCTAACCTGCACATCATGGAGTGTGGGAGGAAACAGTAGCACCCAGAGAAAACCCATGCAGACATGGGGAGAATGTGCAAACTCCCCACAGATAGTGACCCAAGCCAGGAATTGATCCCAGGTCCCTGGTGCGTGTGTACCCCACCCTTTTTGAAATGTGATTTGTCAGTGGCGTGATATTTGAGGAGGGAATGGTTTGTGAGAATTCATGAGATGACAACGAGTGCAAATAATGTGCATGCCCCTGGTCAGTGGGATGACTAACACTTAGAGTCATAGAGGCTTACAGTATGGAAACAGGCCCTTCAGCCTGGGCGGCACAATAGCACAGTGATTAGCACTGCTGCTTCATAGCTCCAGGACCTGGGTTCGATTCCCAGCTTGGGTTACTGTCTGTGTGGAGTTTGCACATTCTCCCCATGTTTGCATGGGTTTCCTCTCACAGTCCAAAGATGTGTGGGTTAAGGTTGATTGGCCATGCTAAAATTGCCCCTTAGTGTCCTGGGATGCGTAGTTTAGAGGGGTAAGTGGGTAAATATATAGGGATAGGGCCTGGGTGGGATTGTTGTCGGTGCAGAATTGATGGGCCAAATGGCCTCTTTCTGCATTGTAGCATTTCTATGGCCCAATTTGTCCATGCCACCCTTTTTTTAAACTCTTAAGCTAATCCCAATTGCCCACATTTGGCCCATATCCCTCTATACCCATCGTAGCTATATAACTATCAAATGCTTTTTAAAAGACAAAATTGTATTTGCCTCTACTGCAACCACTGGCAGCTTGTTCCAGACACCCTCCGCATGGAAATATTGCCCCTCTGGACTGTTTTGTATCTCTCCCCTCTCACCTTAAACCTATGCCCTCTAGTTTTCGACTCCCCTACCTTTGAGAAAAGATATTGAATATCTAGCTGATCTGTGCCCCATTATTTTGTAGACCTCTATAAGATCACCCCTCAGCCTCCAGAGAGAAAAGTCCCAATCTATCCAGCCTCTCCTTATAACTCAAACCATCAAGTCCTGGTAGCATCCCAGTAAATCTTTTTTGCACGCTTTCTAGTTTAATTACATCCTTTCTATGATAGGGTAACCAGAACTGTACACAGTATTCCAAGTGTGGCCTTACCAATGTCTTGTACAACTTCAACAAGCCATCCCAAATCCTGTATTCAATGTTCTGACCAATGAACCCAAGCATGCCGAATGCTTTTTACGCTTATTTATTCATGCCACAAGTAGGCTTATGTAAACACTGCAATGAAGTTACTGTGAAAATCCCCTTGTCACCACACTACAGCATCTGGTCAGATATCACAGCCTTGCCCATTCTCAACCCTGCCCCACTCAGTCCCTCCCCTCTCAGCTCCTCCCCTCCCCCTCTCAGCCCCTCCCCTGCTCAGCCCCTCCCCCTCTCAGCCCCTCCCCTGCTCAGCCCCTCCCCCTCTCAGTCCCTCTCCCTTTCAGGCCCTCCCCCTCTCAGCCCCTCCCCAGTCTCAGCCCCTCCCCAGTCTCAGCCCCTCCCCAGTCTCAGCCCCTCCCCAGTCTCAGCCCCTCCCCAGTCTCAGCCCCTCCCCAGTCTCAGCCCCTCCCCAGTCTCAGCCCCTCCCCAGTCTCAGCCCCTCCCCAGTCTCAGCCCCTCCCCAGTCTCAGCCCCTCCCCAGTCTCAGCCCCTCCCCTATCAAAACCCCTCCCCTATCAAAACCCCTCCCCTATCAAAACCCCTCCCCTATCAAAACCCCTCCCCTATCAAAACCCCTCCCCTATCAAAACCCCTCCCCTATCAAAACCCCTCCCCTATCAAAACCCCTCCCCTATCAAAACCCCTCCCCTATCAAAGTCCCTCCCCATCTCTGCCCCTCTCCTCAGCTCCTCCCCCAATCTCAGCCCCTCCCCAATCTCAGCCCCTCCCCAATCTCAGCCCCTCCCCAATCTCAGCCCCTCCCCAATCTCAGCCCCTCCCCAATCTCAGCCCCTCCCCAATCTCAGCCCCTCCCCAATCTCAGCCCCTCCCCAATCTCAGCCCCTCCCCAATCTCAGCCCCTCCCCAATCTCAGCCCCTCCCTCTATCACAGCCCCTCCCCAGTCACCGCACCCCCCATCACAGCCCCTCCCTCTATCACAGCCCCTCCCTCTATCACTGCCCCTCCCTCTATTACTGCCCCTCCCCAGTCACCGCACCCCCCTCTATCACAGCCCCTCCCTCTATCACAGCCCCTCCCTCTATCACAGCCCCTCCCTCTATCACAGCCCCTCCCTCTATCACAGCCCCTCCCTCTATCACAGCCCCTCCCTCTATCACAGCCCCTCCCTCTATCACAGCCCCTCCCTCTATCACAGCCCCTCCCTCTATCACTGCCCCTCCCTCTATCACTGCCCCTCCCTCTATCACTGCCCCTCCCTCTATCACTGCCCCTCCCTCTATCACTGCCCCTCCCTCTATCACTGCCCCTCCCTCTATCACTGCCCCTCCCTCTATCACTGCCCCTCCCTCTATCACTGCCCCTCCCTCTATCACTGCCCCTCCCTCTATCACTGCCCCTCCCTCTATCACTGCCCCTCCCTCTATCACTGCCCCTCCCTCTATCACTGCCCCTCCCTCTATCACTGCCCCTCCCTCTATCACTGCCCCTCCCTCTATCACTGCCCCTCCCTCTATCACTGCCCCTCCCTCTATCACTGCCCCTCCCTCTATCACTGCCCCTCCCTCTATCACTGCCCCTCCCTCTATCACTGCCCCTCCCTCTATCACTGCCCCTCCCTCTATCACAGCCCTTCCCCCTATTTACAGCCCCTCCCCCTGGCCTTAGCTTCTGGTCCAGCAATGTCTTGATTTTAAAATTAGCTCTTGTTTTTAAATCCCTCCATGGCCAATCTCTGGAGTCTCCTCTAACCCAAAACCCTCTGAGATAATGGCACCACTTTACTGCTGTCCTATAGAGCTCTCACAATTGCAATTGCTCCAACGTCAGTGGCTGTGCCTTCAGTTCCTTAGGTTCCCATGCCTGAGATTCCTCCTTACATCCCTGTGCCTCTTTAGTTCATTCAAGACAAAATTTTGGTCAGCTGACTTCCTCTCCTTAATGGCTCAATTTTGAACTTTGTTTTATAATGCTGCTGTATCTTGGAATTTTTCATTATGAGCTATTTAAATATGTATTTCTGTTGCTTGAGGAGTTTACAGGATAGAGATTGTAGAGGGATTTGAATACAAGGATAAGAGTTTAAAATCAGGGGGCCAAGTGTTTGAGCAAACACAGGGGTGGTGTGTCCATGGGACTTGGCATGGAAAAATGTGCTCATACAGCTAGTGAAACAGCTGCCTCCAATATCACACTGACTGGCTTATTTAATCTATGTAGATGAATAATTGAATGCTAGCTACATTCATACCTGCGCAACTTGGTATATTATGAAAAGTGGCAGATGGAGTTTAACCCTGATAAGTGCGAGGTGATTTATTTTTGTAGGACAAACTTGAATGCAGATTACAGGGTCAATGGCAGGGTTCTGAGGAATGTGGAGGAACAGAGAGATCTTGGGGTTCATATCCACAGATCTCTGAAGGTTGCCAGTCAAGTGGTTAGAGCCATGAAGAAGGCTTATAGTGTGTTAGCGTTTATTAACAGGGGGTTTGAGTTTAAGAGCCGTGGGGTTATGCTGCAACTATACAGGACCTTGGTGAGACCACATTTGGAATATTGTGTTCAGTTCTGGTCACCTCACTATAAGAAGGATGTGGAAGCATTGGAGAGAATGCAGGAGATTTACCAGGATGCTGCCTGGTTTGGAGGGTAGGTCTTATGAGGAAAGGTTGAGGGAGCTGGGGCTTTTCTCTTTAGAGCGGAGAAGGATGAGAGGTGACTTGATAGAGGGATTGATAGAGTGAACGTGCAGAGACTATTTCCTCAGGTGAATGTAGCTGTTTCTAGGGGGCATAACTATAAGGTTCATGGTGGGAGATATAGGAGGGATGTACATAAGACAATAAGAAATAGGAGCAGGAGTAGGCCATCTAGCCCTTCGAGCCTGCCTCGCCATTCAATAAGATCATGGCTGATCTGAAGTGGATCAGTTCCACTTCCCGCTCTCTCCCCATAACCCTTAATTCCCTTGTCTGTCAAAAACCTATCTACCCGTGACTTAAGTATATTCAGCAAGGCAGCCTCCACCACTTCCAGAGAATGCCAGAGATTCACCACCCTTTGAGTGAAGAAATTCCTCCTCAACTCCGTTCTAAACTGCCTTATTTTGAGGCTGTGCCCTCTAGTCCTGCGATCCTTTCTAAGTGGGAAGAATCTCTCTACCTCTACCCTATCCATCCCCTTCATTATCTTATACATCTCTATAAGATCCCCCCCCTCATCCTTCTAAACTCCAACGAGTACAGACCCAGTCTATTTAGTCTCTCTTCATAGTCCAACCCCCTCATCTCCGGTATCAGCCTAGTAAACCTCCTCTGCACTCCCTCCAAGGCCAAAATATCCTTGCGCAAGTGTGGCGACCAAAACTGCACACAGTACTCCAGCTGCGGCCTCACCAATGCCCTATACAGCTGCAGCAAGACCTCCCTACTTTTATATTCAATCCCCCTCGCTATGAAGGCCAGCATCCCATTCGCCTTCCTGACCACCTGCAGGCTGGGTTTTAGCGATTTGTGCACAAGGACCCCCAGGTCCCTCTGCACCGTAGCATGCTGCAGCTTTTCGCCCTTTAAATAGTAATCCCTCCTACTATTATTCCTGCCAAAGTGGATAACCTCATACTTGCTAACGTTGTACTCCATCTGCCAGGTCCTCGCCCACTCACTCAGCCTATCCAGATCCCTCTGCAGACTTTCCACACCCTCCACGCAATTTGCTTTTCCACTCATCTTCGTGTCATCAGCAAATTTCATCACCCTACACTCAGCCCCCTCCTCCAGATCATCTATATAAATGGTAAATAGCTGAGGACCCAGCACCGACCCCTGTGGTACTTCACTAGTCACCAACTCGTGCGAGGTAGATTCTTTACTCAGAGGGTGGTTAGAGTGTGGAATACACTGCCTGCTGTGATAGTGGAGTCGGAACTTTCAAGCAGTTATTGGATAGGCACATGGAGCACTCCAGAATGATAAGGAGGGGATCGGCACAACATTGAGGGCTGAAAGGCCTGTACTGTGCTGTAATGTTCTATGTTCTATGTCATTCTGAACTGATTAATTATTTGCTCCTTGTCTTCCAGGTTTGTGTTTGAAGGTAGAGAAATCCGACTGAATATGTCCTGTAGTTTCTTTGCAACTATGAACCCTGGGTAAGCAGCGACTCACAGAAATATTTGCCTTCCTGCCACATGTTGATCTAAGTTGGAAGTTGTCTTTTAAAACATTCAGATTGCTTTATTTCAGAATGTTTGTAATTGTAAAGATTAAAAATAACAGTTCATATTAACCACCCAACAATAGTACTGAGCGCTGCCAAGACTATAGCTCTACACAGCTTGATTCAGAGTGAAGCTACACTCTCTCTGATGAGGAGATACTGAGCTGAGTTTCATTCTTGATGGTACTTGGGCAGGTGAAGAGCTTATCCATTGCCATAGAAATGAGGCCTGACTGTTCAGCTTGGTGAATAGCAGCTCCCACAGTCATCTTATAGCTATCTCATTTGTGAAATGGAAGTCTGGTGGGCAGTGGAGGAATTCAGTGTGGGAAAGGACGAGCTGCTGCCTGAATTATTCCAGCGATGGGAAGATTTTCCTTGATCTATCACTATGACTTGTGCACTCGGTGCTTTAGTGATTCTTTGATGATTCTTTGTAACCTTTACTAGATGTATGTGGGACGTGTTTGGGAGCGTATCCACAGGCTTCTGCCCTGCCTGGACATGATGGCAGAGCCCTGCTTAATTTCAGTGCTTGGGCATGAGGCCCATCAGATTACTCAGCTGGTGTCTGGACTGGCATGACATTTAACTGAGCCATCAAGAGCAGCAGATCCATGGTTTGAATCTTTGCCAGTGCTACCACCTGAACTCAGGCTGAGTAACAGTACGACCACTACATTTACAGCAGAACAAGAGGAGTGGAATCCCACAAGGAACAGTGCTTAGGCCCCAGCTATTCACAACTATCAGCAATGATCTGGAAGAGGGAACCAAAAGTAATATTTCCAAGTTTGCTGACTGCACAAAAACGTGTGGGGTGGGTTGGGGCTGGCGAAGGGTTTATGTGAGTGGTGAGGGGGAGGATGCTCAGAGGCTTCAAGATGTCTTCCACAAGTTGAGTAAGTGGATAAATACATGGAAGGTGCAATATAATGTGGATAAATATACTGATGTCCACTTTGTAGGGAGAAACCAATGGCAGTATTATTTTAACTTGTGAGAAATTGGGAGATGTTGATATAAAAAGGGACCCAGACTCCTTGTACACCACCCACTGAAAGCAGGCATGCAGGCACAGGAAGCAGTTAAGAAGACAAATGTTATGTTAGCCTTCATTTAAGTGGACTTGAGTACAGGAGCAAGGTGACTTACTGCAGCTATACAGTGCCTTGGTGAGACCACTCCTGGAGTATTGTATGCAGCTTTGGTATCCCTATGTACGAAAGGATAGACTTGCTGTAGAGGGAGTACTGTGAAGACTTCGGACTGATTCCTGAGATGGCAGGATTGTCTTATGAGGACAGATTGGGTCGACTGGGCCTATGTTCACTGGAGAATGATCTGATTGCATTCTGACAGGTTGTGATGTTGTTTCCTCAGGCTGGAGGGTCTACCACAGGGAGTCACAGTCTCCAAATATGGAATAGGCCATTTAGGACTGAGACTAGGTGAAATATCTTCACTCAGAGGGTGGGAAACCTGTGAATTCTCTATCATAGAAAGCTGCGGAGGCTAACTCACTGAATACATGTCAGAACAAAATAGATTTTTAGACTTTAAATATGGAGAGTGCAGGAATATGGTGTTGAGATAGAGAATCAGCTATGATCATATTGAATGGTAGAATAGGTTTGAGGGGCTCAGTTAATTGTAGGACGTTGGGGAGAGTTTCAGAACAAGAGATCTCCGAGAACAGGTTCATAGCTCCTTGAAAGTGGAGTCACAGGTGGACAGAGTGGTGAAAAAGGCATTTGACATACTTGGTTTCATTGATCAGAACATTGAATACAGGAGTTGGGACGTCTTGTTGAAGTTGTACAAGACATTGGTAAGGCCACACTTGGAATACTGTGTACAGTTCTGGTCACCCTACTATAGAAAGGATATTATTAAACTAGAAAGAGCACAGAAAAGGTTCACTAGGATGCTACCGGGATTTGATGGATTGAGTTATAAGGAGAGACTGGATAGACTGGGACTTTTTTCTCTGGAGCTTAGGAGGCTGAGGGGTGACCTTATAGAGGTCTATAAAATAACGAGGGGCACAGATCAGCTAGATAGTTAATATCTTTTCCCAAAGGTAGGGGAGTCTAAAACTAGAGGGCATAGGTTTAAAGTGAGAGGGGAGAGATACAATAGTGTCCAGAGGGGCAATTTTTTCACACAGAGGGTGGTGAGTGTCTGGCACAAGCTGGCAGAGGTAGTAGTAGAGGTGGGTACAATTTTATCTTTTGAAAAGTGTTTAGACAGTTTCATGGGTAAGATAGGTATGGGCCAAATGCAGACAATTGAGACTAACTTAGGTTTAAAGAAAAGGGCGGCATAGACAAATTGATTGAAGTGCCTGTTTTCATGCTGTAAACCTTTATGACTCTATGGCTGAATGGCCTGCTCCTTTTCTCTGTTTCTAAGGCCTATCTTTTCAGGATGGTGAGTGCTCAGCAGTTGCCATCTTGAGGATTAGCAGGGAACACACTGACTCTGACCGCTCTGCTGCCTTCTGTCCGCCCCAGATGGAAGTCCTGTCCTGGAGAGCTGTTGGTCAATCTGTCAGCTGGAAGAGGAACCCCAACATCATTCCTGAGCCTCATCCCAGGAATGCACCAGGTCAATACCAGGGAGTACGAGGGTAGGGGATATCCTGGAGGGATGATATCGGTGATGGGGGATAGGCTGGTGGGAGTGAGAGGAGGTGGGGGGAAAGGGAGACCCCAGGTTTTTGAGGGGAAGTGACCCAGATCTGAAATAGCCACTTGGCCACTTCAGGGCTTTAGTAGGGTCATGAGCAGCCTTCCCCTCACCATGAAACTGTCTGGAAAATTCTGCCCTATGTTTCTATGATATGAAAGACTGGCTGGAATTCTCCAAAAAAATTCTAAATGTGGAACCCGCGTGAAATTGGAGCAATTCATGCAGTTTTTTTCAGTGTGAGCTCACTCACTCTTCTGCACTCTGTACTGCAGATGTGAATATCATTGAATTTCAGGGACGGTGCCTATTCTGCTGGAGAGGCTGAAACCAGCACTCTCGAGATCAGCGCATTTGCAATGGCCCTGCACTACCAGTTTCCTGACTGATGGCCAGCTTGATCGCTGGCCAGCCCCACGAGCCCCGCAATGCTGGCCCCTCCACTCCCCCCCAACAGCCTGATCAATGGCCCCCTGACCATCCCTGGGCCCAACCCCGAGGCCACTCCTCCCGATCTGCTGTGATCTCCAGCTTCACACCCCCCCGACAATTATCACCACCCTGCGCAGTCCCAACCGCCCCCCCCCCCCACCCCCCCACCTCCCCGATTGCTGGCTTCCCTCTCTCCCCCATCGACCCCAACTGCAGAGTGGCAGTGGGACCCCCACCCCCACCGATTGCCCCATAGACTCCATTTCCCTCCCCCTTATATGCCCTACCTCATGAGCATTGGCACTTTGCCCCTTGGGGCTCCGATTGTCCCCCTTAATTTCAGTGGGGTTAGGCCGCTAGTTCCTCAAAAGTGAGACTTCAGTTCCGGGCCTATTAATTTCATTTAAATCAGATGCAAAGTAATATTAAAATTACTTCTGCACCTCCCCACTGCTTTCTGACACGGAGCACAGAGCCACTGAAAATCTGGCTCTGGGAGACACTATCATGGCAGGAACACATAGAACATAGAACATTACAGCACAAACAGGCCCTTCGGCCCTCGAGTTGCGCCGATCACATCAACCCCACCAATCTATAGACCTATCTATAACCCCCAATCCCATTAAACCCCATATACTCATCCAGAAGTCTTTTAAAAGACCCCAGCGAGTTCGCCTCCACCACCGACGACAGCAGCCGATTCCATTCACTCACCACCCTCTGAGTGAAAAACTTACCCCTAACATCACCTCTGTACTTCCCTCCCCGCACCTTAAATCTGTGTCCTCTCGTAGCGACCATTTCAACCCGGGGAAATAGCCTCTGAGAGTCCACTCTATCTATTCCTCTCAACATTTTATAAACTTCTATCAGGTCGCCTCTCAACCTTCGCCTCTCCAGGGAAAAGAGTCCCAGCTCCCTCAACCTATCTTCATAAGGCATGCCTCCCAGTCCAGGCAACATCCTTGTAAATCTCCTCTGCACCCTTTCAATAGCTTCTACGTCTTTCCTATAGTGAGGCGACCAGAACTGCGCACAGTACTCCAAATGAGGCCTGACGAGGGTCCTGTAAAGTTGCAGCATTACCTCCCGACTCCTAAACTCAATCCCTCGATTAATGAAGGCCAGTACACCATACGCCTTCTTGACCACCTCCTCCACCTGCTAGGCCGATTTAAGAGTCCTGTGAACCCGGACCCCGAGATCCTTCTGCTCTTCAACGCTACTAAGACCCATGCCCTTAATAGTGTACTCGTTCATCCCGTTGGTTCTGCCGAAATGGACGACTACACATTTATCCGCGTTGAAGTCCATCTGCCACTTCTCCGCCCATTCCTGCATCCATGTATCTAGTATGTCCTGCTGCAACTTTTGACATCCTTCCAGACCATCCACAACACCGCCGACCTTCGTGTCATCAGCGAACTTGCTAACCCATCCCTCCACTTCCTCATCCTGGTCATTTATGAAAATGACAAACAGCAAGGGTCCCAGAACAGATCCCTGGGGCACCCCACTGGTGACTGACCTCCATTCCGAAAAAGACCCATCCACAACCACTCTCTGCCTTCTGCAGGCAAGCCAGTTCTAGATCCACAAGGCCAAAGGCCCTTGGATCCCATGCCCTCTCACCTTCTCAAGAAGTCTTGCATGGGGGACCTTATCAAAAGCCTTGCTGAAGCCTCGCCAGCTGTGAGATTTTCCCGCCACCCTGTGCTAATGTTTTAGTGCAATGGGATGGGAGAATAGCCCCCTCAGTGTGGACAGGCAGGGCTTGTCTTTATAATGTGCTAGTTACAATGGATGGCACTTACGACTTTTATAAATTTGCACCGTTTTGGCTTTACAATGCTGCTTTCAGCATTACAATACTCTGCGCTGCCCTACTTAGACATATTTTGGTCACTGACCTTGAACAATCTGGTGGAAGTGGAGAAACTTCTCTCTGGTTTTCTGGTAAAAATGTGGCTGTAGAATCCAGAGAAATGGGGATAGAGACACATAGAATGATAGATGGACAGGGAGCAGTGGAGTGGGAGAGGCAATGTCTGTTTCTTCAAAAGGAACTCTTCAAAAATGCAGATATGAAAATACGACAAAACTTACTCCAACTTATAAATCAAAATTAATAAAGAAACATCATTACTCCAAACTTGTGACCCTCGCCCTGGGCCGCTCCACACTGTGGCAATGCCGGCGTTGGACTGGGGTAAACATAATAAGAAGTCACACAACACCAGGTTAAAGTCCAACAGGTTTATTTGGTAGTAAATATCAGGTGACGAAGGAGCAGCGTTCCAAAAGCTTTTACTAGCAAATAAACCTGTTGGACTTTAACCTGGTGTTGTGAGACTTCTTACTGTGTCCACTCCAGGCTTCCAGCAATTCTAATGGTTTCTTATTTATCATGAATCCTTGATCAGCTGACGTTACATCACTCTGATTAATTCCGTGGTTTATTGGGTCAGCTGACACTTACATCTTGTTCCCGTTGGTCACATTACAACCAGTAGAAAGTTGCTACCGGTTACACTCTATCAATGTTAACTGTCTTGGTTTGGTGTATCTAGTTTAGACAGACAGCTAGATGAAAGCATGTGAGCACAGTAATTATGACCCCTAGCATTTCTGTGTGGCCTCATGTCTTAAAGTGACTTGTACCTTGCAAATAGCCTCAGACAAGTAGCTTACCACCATCTGAGAGCACCAAATAGTCACATAAAAGAACCTGAAGGACTATAGAACATAGAACATTACAGCGCAGAACAGGCCCTTCGGCCCACGATGTTGCGCCGACCAGTTAAAAAGCAATTGACCCTTTAACCTAAACCAAACCCTTTCCATCCATAAACCTATCCACAGATCTCTTAAACGCCCCCAAACTAGGCACATTTACAACTGCAGCAGGCAGGGCATTCCAGTCCCTCACCACCCTCTGGGTAAAGAACCTACCCCTGACATCCGTCCTATAACTACCCCCCCTTAATTTAAAGCCATGCCCCCTCGTGCTAGCTTTCTCCATCCGAGGAAAAAGGCTATCACTGTCCACCCTATCTAAACCTCTAATCATCTTATATATTTCAATAAGATCCCCTCTTAGCCGCCTTCTTTCTAACGAAAACAACCTCAAATCCCTCAGTCTCTCATCATAGGACCTCCTGGAGACTGGACATTAATAAATGTTCATGAACCAATCTCCCATTCTTAACATTGTGACGTTTCAACTCACAATGTAGTTTTCAGGAATCCATTGTGTCATAAGACCAAGGACTGCTTGTATTACCTTTAAAAAGGGCTACACTGATGCATCTGGGATAGAATGAGTCAGCAACTGAACTGACAGTGCAATCAAACTGAAAACAATGTTTGATTGTTACAGAGTTCTAATGGGTCTAGCTTTGTGAATATGTGTGGGAGGGGAAAAAGAAAAGATTGCTTTGTCAACTAACTCTTCAGCGTGGAATGAAGGTTCGATAAAAGAGCAAGTTCTTCACACATTATTGGATCTCACTGCTGGAAATAACAATACTTCACTAACTGCTTCCTCCCATTCAGAGTCACGAGGAGTCAGAGCCTATTCCAACAGTCAGTAGGCAGGATACACCCAGGATGGGATGGCAGCCCGTAAAGGGTACACACTCACACACAGACAAACTGAGGGAGAATTTAGCATGGCCAGTCCACCCACACTGCATATCTTCAGACTGTGGGAGGAAACCAGAGAAACTGGAGGAACATGCAGACTCCACTGAGTCAAACTGAGGGAGAATTTAGCACGGCCAAACCACCTAACCTGCATATCTTTATGCCATGGGAGGAAACCCATGCAGACATGGAAGAACGTGCATACGTCACATAGATAACTGAGGTTGGAATTGAACCTGGATCCCTGGAGTTGTGAAGCAGCAGTGCTAACCACTGTACAGTAGTGCTGCCCTCACAATAATAACACCTAGTGGATGTCAGTGACATCCTGGAACCCAGCACCCGGAAGGCAACACACCATCCTGGAGTCACATAGATGACCACGGTGGTGCCTATTTATACCCCTGACTATAGAATGCCCTATTACTATTACCCTGCCTCTCTTCCCTCCCCCCTCCTGTGTAGACAGGCTGCTTGTGGTGTCAGAAGCTTGGCTCAGCCTGTGATTCCTGGAGGAACCAGTGCCTTCATCAGCCTCAATTTGTGAGTGAGAGCCCAGGGGACTCCTGAACTACCTGCCTGTTTCTCTTGGACTGCCTGATGGTCACCCAATCCCTTCCTTCCTCAGCTCCCTTCAGGTCTCTCTCTACTTGACTTTTCTTCTGAAGACTGACCTTTGACCAAGCTTTTGGTCACGTGAGCTAACCACATCTCGTGTTGTCCAGTGTACCACTTTGTGCAATATAAATACAAGCTGTTATAATTGTGGGGGCAAACCCATGCATACACGAGGATAATGTGTAAATTCCACACATTTGCCCAAGGCCGGAATTGAACCCGGATCCCTGTGCTTGGGTGAATGTGTCCATGCCATTCCATGTAGAGCTAGGAGGCTAGCCAGGTAATGGAATTGTCAAAAACTGAAGCAACAGAGGCATTAATGATGGTTTGAGTACCAGCTGAACTCAGGGAAGAAATTAGCCTGTGTTATGGCACCAAGGTTGGTGCCAATACACCATAATCTGACACTTAGGGATAAATTTTCCTGTTTAACCAACCAAGGGAATCGTCGTGGGTGAGGGCAGATCATGGAAAGCTCTGTTAATCTTGGGTGGGCTTTTCCGGTTTCCTGGTGAGTGTGGCTGGAAAATCCTGCCCTTAGTCTCAGCCAGTTGCCAGGTCGAGGGATGGAATCCCTCCATTTCCATATCCTGTTGCATTCTCTGACAATTCCTGACACTATCAGCAACTCCACCAATTTTTGTGTCTCCACAAACTTAGTAATCAGACCTCCCACATTTTCCTCCAGATCATTTATACATACTATAAATAACATAGGTCCCAGCACTGATCCCTGTGGAACACCACTAGCTACAGATCTCCATTCTGAAAAACACCCTTCCACCACTACTCTATTTTCTTTGACCAAGCCAGTTCTGCATTCAGCTAGCTAGTCCACCCCAATTCTCATGTGATTTTAGTTTTTGTACCAGTCTGCCATGTGGGACTTTGCCAAACACCTCACTAAAGTCTACAGATTCTTTGTTTGTGGTTAGATGAAGAAGAATGGAACCAGGTGAGAGCAGTTCCAGCCAGCTGGAGAGACATTGGAAGAGAGCCATGAGCTTGGAGGATGGCATGATGACTGGCAGAGAGGCAGAGAAGCTGCTGCCCTCAGTGCCAGTGTCCCATAAATTGGAACATACATTTCCCAAACCAGTCCTTAAGCCAGCCACACATTCATCTCTCTAATTTAATGTACCCTATGCCAATCTACATGGTTCAGGTAACAATCCAGAAATTGTAACCTCTGACATTCTGCTTTTGAATTTAGTGCCTTCTCCTCATACTGGCTATGCAGAATTTATTTCCTAATTCTACTTAGAGTCATAGAGGTTTATAGCGTGGAAACAGGCCCTTCGGTCTAACTTGTCCATGCACCCTTTTTATTTAAATCCCTGAGCTAATCCCAATTGTCCACATTTGGCCCATATCCCTTTCTACCCATCTTACCCATGTAACTGTCTAAACGCTTTTTAAAAGACAAAATTGTACCCACCTCTATTACTATCTCTGGTAGCTTGTTCCGTCACTCACCAGCCTCTGTGAAACAATTGCCCCTCTGGACACTTTTGTGTCTCTCCTCTCTCACCTTAAACCTCTGCCCTCTAGTTTTAAACTCCCCTACTTTTGGGAAAAGATATTGACTATCTAGCTGATCTATGTCCCTCATTATTTTATAGACCTCTATAAGATCACCCCTCAGCCTTCTACGCTCGAGAGAACAAAGTCCAATCTATCCAGCCTCTCCTTATAACTCAATCCATCAAGTCCTGGTAGCATCCTAGTAAATCTTTTCTGCACTCTTTCTAGTTTAATAATATCCTTTCTATAATAAGAACTGTACACAGTATTCCAACTATGGCCTTACCAATGTCTTGTACAACTTTAACAAGACGTCCCAACTCCTGTATTCAATGTTCTGACCGATGAAACCAAGCATGCCGAATGCCTCCTTCACCACTCTGTCCACCTGTGACTCCACTTTCAAGGAGTTATGAACCTGTACCCCTAGATCTCTTTGTTCTGTAACTCTCCCCAACGCCCTACCATTAACTGAGTAAGTCCTGCCCTGGTTCGATCAACCAAAATGCATCACCTCACATTTATCTAAATTAAACTCCATCTGCCATTCGTCAGCCCACTGGCCCAATTGATCAAGATCCCGCTGCAATTGGAGATAACTTTCTTCACTGTCCATTACACCACCAATCTTGGTGTCATCAGCAAACTTACTAACCAGGCCCCCACCCCCATATTCTCATCCAAATCATTAATATAAATGATAAATAACAGTGGACCCAACACTGATCCCTGAGGCACACCGCTGGTCACAGGACTCCAGTTTGAAAAACAACTCTCCACAACCATCCGAAGCCAATTTTGTATCCATTGAGATACCTCACCCTGGATCCTGTGAGATTTAACTTTATGCATGTGGTACCTTGTCAAAGGCAGGTACAACGTATGTTGTTGCTACCTCCATGGACCACAATGACTTGATCCATCCCCTTCCACTGGAAGCATCTTCTAAACCGGTGATCTGTACCACCTCCATGGACGTTGGCAGCAGACACAAAGGAACATCAGCAACTGTTAGTTTCCCTGCAGGATACACACTACCCTGAAACAAAACTGATCATCTTGCACTCACCAGGTAATTCACAAGAATAGCATTGTAATTGAAAGCAACAAATTTATATTCTGTAAGAAAGTGCTGATTGGTTGCACTCCGATTGGCAGAGATGGCTGACAGTTAACTGCCAAGCATTGTTTAAAACTGCAGTACTTATCCCAAAGTTAGTTTTCATTCTCCTGACGAGTAACCCAGTTGGAATCATCATCACTCAAGTTTGTGATTCAAATTGCATTTCCATTATGGTTCCGAGTAAACAGCAATCGCCCCAGGGAAGTTTGGCCTTGTAGACCATTGCTATGCATACCTTACCTGTGTACTTCTGAAGGGGATTCCCAGAAAGGAATACTCTCCCCCTAGGATGATGCTCTGGAGCTTGGAAGCTATGGCCCATTTATCTGTTGTTCTTTCAGGGGATGTGGGCATTGCTGGCAATGCCAGTAGTTGTTGCCTCCTCTATTTGCCCTTGAACTGAGTTGAGTGGCTTGTTAGGTTGTTTCAGAGGGATGTTAGGCACTAAGCACATTGTTGCGGGTCTGGAGTCACTTGTAAACTGGGTAAGGGTTGCGGATTAGTGAGCCAGAAGGACCATTACTGAGACTAGCTTTATATTACATGCCTTTTTTAGTTGAATTTTATTTATTTATAACCTTTATTTTGGCATAATGGTTCCTTCAGTGCCACTCTAAGGTTGGATTATCTATCTTCCAATTCCTGGGTCAATTCCCAATCCCTGGACCCGTTCTCAATATGTAAGTCAGCTCTCAAACCATGGGGCATCTCCCACTTCCTGGGCCAACTTCCCTTTGGTCCCAAAACTGTGCTCCAACTCTCTGGATTAGTGACTAATCCCTTGGCCAGTTTTCCAATTCCCAAACTTGACGTGTTTCCCAGCCCCCGGACGTGTTTCCCAGCCCCCGGACGGGTTTCCCAGCCCCCGGACGGGTTTCCCAGCCCCCGGACGGGTTTCCCAGCCCCCGGACGGGTTTCCCAGTCCCTGGACCAGTTTTCCAATCTTTGGGCCAGTTTCCCAGTCCCTGGACAGCTAGCCCGTTCCCTGGACTGGTTTCCAAATCTTTGGGCCAACTCTGGCTTGGTCCTGAACAAACCTGGCATGAACTCTGGATCCTAAATAAATAAAATTGCCCTGAAGACAGAGGTGAACAAGGAAAAGATAGTGAACATAGAACATAGAACACTACAGCACAAACAGGCCCTTCAGCCTACAAGTTGCACCGATCACATCGATACCTACCAAGCCGTAGAACTATCTGTAATTCCATTGTCATTAGATCCCATATACTCATCCAGAAGTCTTTTAAAAGACCCCAGTGAGTTCGCCTCCACCACCACCGACGGCAGCCGATTCCACTCACTCCAGGGAGAAGAACATAAGAACATAAGAAATAGGAGCAGGAGTAGGCCATCTGGCCCTTCGAGCCTGCCCCGCCATTCAATAAGATCATGGCTGATCTGTCGTGACTCAGCTCCACCTTCCCGCCCTCTCCCCATAACCCTTAATCCCTTCTCTTATCAAAAACCCATCAACCCGTTTCTTAAAAATATTTAGCGAGGCAGCCTCCACCACTTCAACGGGCAGAGAATTCCAGAGATTCACCACCCTTTGAGTGAAGAAGTTCCTCCTCAACTCTGTTCTAAACCGCCCCCCCTTTATCTTGAGGCTGTGCCCCCTAGTCCTACTGTCTTTTTTGAGCGGGAAGAGTCTCTCCACCTCTATCCTATCCATCCCATTCATCATCTTATACGTCTCAATGAGATCTCCCCTTATTCTTCTAAACTCTAACGAGTACAAGCCTAGTTTATTCAGCCTCTCCTCATAGCTCAATCCCCTCAACTCCGGTATCAGCCGAGGAAACCTCCTCTGCACTCCCTCCAGGGCCAAAATATCCTTGCGCAGGTGCGGCGCCCAAAACTCCCAGCTCCCTCAGCCTATCCTCATAAGGCATGCCTCCCAGTCCAGGCAACATCCTTGTAAATCTCCTCTGTACCCTTTCAATAGCTTCTACGTCTTTCCTATAGTGAGGCGACCAGAACTGCGCACAGTACTCCAAGTGAGGCCTGACAAGGGTCCTGTAAAGTTGCAGCATTACCTCCCGACTCCTAAACTCAATCCCTCGATTAATGAAGGCCAGTACACCATACGCCTTCTTGACCACCTCTTCCACCTGCGAGGCCGATTTAAGAGTCCTGTGGACCCGGACCCCAAGATCCTTCTGCTCTTCAACACTACTAAGACCCCTGCCCTTAATAGTGTACTCGTTCATCCCGTTGGTTCTGCCAAAATGGACGATTACGCATTTATCCGCGTTGAAGTCCATCTGCCACTTCTCCGCCCAGTCCTGCATCCTATCTATGTCCTGCTGCAACTTTTGACATCCTTCCAGACCTTCCACAACACCGCCGACCTTCGTGTCATCAGCGAACTTGCTAACCCATCCCTCCACTTCCTCATCCAGGTCATTTATGAAAATGACAAACAGCAAGGGTCCCAGAACACATCCCTGGGGCACTCCACTGGTGACTGACCTCCATCCTCCATCCTCCTGTTCCTCTTTGCTACATGTTTGTTTCTTTCCTGAATTCTCCTCTTTCATTTCTTTCTCTCCCCCTTCATCTTGATTCTCTCCCCTCCTCTGCCATGTTTTTCCTCTCTCCTGCTTCCGCTTCTCTCCTTCCGCTTTTCCTCTGGTTGTAGAGTTGAGGAGGAACTTCTTCACTCAAAGGGTGGTGAATCTCTGGAATTCTCTGCCCATTGAAGTGGTGGAGGCTGCCTCGCTAAATATTTTTGATAAGAGAGGGGATTAAGGGTTATGGGGAGAGGGCGGGAAGGTGGAATTGAGACACGACAGATCAGCCATGATCTTATTGAATGGCGGGGCAGGCTCGAAGGGCCAGATGGCCTACTCCTGCTCCTATTTCTTATGTTCTTATGTTCTTATGTCTCATAAGGCATTCCTCCCAGTCCAGGCAACATCCTTGTAAATCTCCTCTGCACCCTCTCAATGGCTTCCACATTCTTCCTGTAGTGAGGCGACCAATGAGGATAGGTTGAGGGAGCTCGGTCTCTTTTCCCTGGAGAGACGAAGGTTGAGAGGCGACCTGATAGAAGTTTATAAAATGTTGAGAGGAATAGATAGGGTGGATTCTCAGAGGCTATTTCCCCGGGTTGAAATGGTCGCTACAAGAGGACACAGATTTAAGGTGCGGGGAGGCAAATACAGAAGTGATGTTAGGGATAAGTTTTTCACTCAGAGGGTGGTGAGTGAATGGAATCAGCTGCCGTCAGTGGTGGTGGAGGCGAACTCGCTGGGGTCTTTTAAAAGACTTCTGGATGAGTATATGGGATTTAATGGGATTGGGGGTTATAGATAGGTCTATGGATTGGTAGGTGTTGATGTGATCGGCGCAACTCGTGGGCCGAAGGGCCTGTTTGTGCTGTAGTGTTCTATGTTCTATGTTCTAAATGAGAAAGGAGGATGACAATTGGACGCGAGGGAGAGGATGAGAATCAGAAGAGAAAATGGGACCTCAGTCAAGGTGAGAATGATGATATCCAAAGACTGCAAGGATCACAAAAATCTGGTATATGTGATTAATAATAATTCCACTTCCTGAGACATGACCTTTTGTTCTAAAAGATGCCACATTCCCGTTCAAGGTTATCCGTTTAGAGTGCCAGGGTATTGACAGATCTGAGTGGCATATCAATCCTGTCTGCCCTCTGTGGGGGTCAGTCAACACTGGGCTCCATACCAGCCTCTGGATACACTCTGTATAAAGATCAGACGCTAAGTGGCAGTGTGAACGGGTCATCTCTCCCTCTGCTCTGCTTTGAAGAAATGTCACAAAAGGCCAACATTGTTAGTCTGTTTCCTCCTTCAGCTCCTTAGGTCAGTTGTGTGACCAACATTAAACTCTAATCTCCAAGTGCTGCTCAACTAGGAAATCTTTGATATTTCCAGTCCCAGGGTTTAGTGAGTTTTTAGTTTAAAGCTGCCAGTATTAATATAGTTAGTCTTCAAGTTTCGACATCTTTCTTTTCCTCAGTTGATGAATTCCAGCATTGATGTCAGCTCCTGCCCTGATAATAACCCTCTGCCATTTCTGCTTGGCTTACACCATGGATTAACTCTGCAAAGTGCATTTTTTTCTAATTCCATCCGACAGCAGACAGTTTATTTACCTCACACTGTGACTTGCGCATTAGAATTTAATGACCTATTAGTTGAAAGGTCTATGAGGTGATGTGAGCTATTAAGTGGTTTCAGTCACACAACAATATAGAGCCGCATTTTCAGGTTTCTGTTTTGGTGAAGACTGGACATGTGATTGGAGGTGTGTAGAAGGGCCCTGTGAAAGTCCTGATGCGCAGATGTATAGCACATTGCCCTGGAATTAAAGTGTATGTCAGGCGGCGTTGAGTGTGTGTTAGGCAGCATTGAGTATGTGTCAGACGGCATTGTGTGTCAGGCGGTGTGTGAGGGGCAAGGTTTAAAGGAGATGTAGGAGGCAGATTTTTTTACATAGAGCGTGGCAGGTGCCTGGAACATGTTGCCAGGGGAGGTAGTGGAACGGATACGGTAGTGACTTTTAAGTGGCGCCTTGACAAGTACATGAATGAGATGGGAATAGAGGGATATGGTCCCTGGAAGGATAGGAAGTTTTAGTTCAGTCAGGCAGCATGGTCACTGCAGACTTGGAGGGCTGAATGACCTGTACCTGTGTTGTAATTTTCTTTGTTCTTTGTCCAGTGAGTGTTTCAGGTGGCAGTATGTGTGCAGCGGGTGTGCGTCAGGTAACAGTGAGTGTGTCTGTAGTGGGTGTGTGTCAGGCAACAGTGGGTGTGTGTCAGGCAGCAGTGGGTGTGCGTCAGGCAGCAGCAGGTATGCATCAGGCAGCAGCGGGTGTGCATGAGGCGGCAGTGAATGTGCCTAGTGGAATGGTTGTGTGTCAGGCAACAGTGGGTGTATGTTAGGCGGCAGCAGGTGTGTGCCAGATGGCAGTGTGTGCGTCAGGCGGCAATGGCTGTGTGTCAGGTGACAGTGGCTGTGCATGAGGCAGCAGTGGGTGTGCATCAGGCGGCAGTGGGTGTGTGTGAGACAGCACTGTGTGTGTGTGAGGCGGCAGCGGGTGTGCGTCAGGTGGCAGTGGCTGTGCGTCAGGCAGCAGTGGGTGCGTGCCAAGCAGCAGTGAGTATGTGCCAGGTGACAGTGGGTGCATGCCAGGCGGCAGTGGGTGCACGGCAGGCAGCAGTGAGTGTGTGCCAGGTGACAGTGGGTGCACGGCAGGCGGCAGTGAGTGCGCGTCAGGTGGCAGTGGGTGTGTGTCAGGTGGCAGTGGGTGCACGGCAGGCGGCAGTGAGTGCGCGTCAGGTGGCAGTGGGTGCGTGTCAGGCGGCAGTGGGTGCACGGCAGGCGGCAGTGAGTGCGCGTCAGGTGGCAGTGGGTGTGTGTCAGGCAGCAGTGGGTGTTCGTCAGGCGGCAGTGGGAGTGTGTGTCAGGCGGCAGTGGGAGTGTGTGTCAGGCGGCAGTGGGAGTGTGTGTCAGGCGGCAGTGGGTGTGTGTGTCAGGCGGCAGTGGGTGTGTGTGTCAGGCGGCAGTGGGTGTGTGTGTCAGGCGGCAGTGGGTGTGTGTGTCAGGCGGCAGTGGGTGTGTGTGTCAGGCGGCAGTGGGTGTGTGTGTCAGGCGGCAGTGGGTGTGTGTGTCAGGCGGCAGTGGGTGTGTGTGTCAGGCGGCAGTGGGTGTGTGTGTCAGGCGGCAGTGGGTGTGTGTGTCAGGCGGCAGTGGGTGTGTGTGTCAGGCGGCAGTGGGTGTGTGTGTCAGGCGGCAGTGGGTGTGTGTGTCAGGCGGCAGTGGGTGTGTGTGTCAGGCGGCAGTGGGTGTGTGTGTCAGGCGGCAGTGGGTGTGTGTGTCAGGCGGCAGTGGGTGTGTGTGTCAGGCGGCAGTGGGTGTGTGGGTCAGGCGGCAGTGGGTGTGTGGGTCAGGCGGCAGTGGGTGTGTGGGTCAGGCGGCAGTGGGTGTGTGGGTCAGGCGGCAGTGGGTGTGTGTGTCAGGCGGCAGTGGGTGTGTGTGTCAGGCGGCAGTGGGTGTGTGTGTCAGGCGGCAGTGGGTGTGTGTGTCAGGCGGCAGTGGGTGTGTGTGTCAGGCGGCAGTGGGTGTGTGTGTCAGGCGGCAGTGGGTGTGTGTGTCAGGCGGCAGTGGGTGTGTGTGTCAGGCGGCAGTGGGTGTGTGTGTCAGGCGGCAGTGGGTGTGTGTGTCAGGCGGCAGTGGGTGTGTGTGTCAGGCGGCAGTGGGTGTGTGTGTCAGGCGGCAGTGGGTGTGTGTGTCAGGCGGCAGTGGGTGTGTGTGTCAGGCGGCAGTGGGTGTGTGTGTCAGGCGGCAGTGGGTGTGTGTGTCAGGCGGCAGTGGGTGTGTGTGTCAGGCGGCAGTGGGTGTGTGTGTCAGGCGGCAGTGGGTGTGTGTGTCAGGCGGCAGTGGGTGTGTGTGTCAGGCGGCAGTGGGTGTGTGTGTCAGGCGGCAGTGGGTGTGTGTGTCAGGCGGCAGTGGGTGTGTGTGTCAGGCGGCAGTGGGTGTGTGTGTCAGGCGGCAGTGGGTGTGTGTGTCAGGCGGCAGTGGGTGTGTGTGTCAGGCGGCAGTGGGTGTGTGTGTCAGGCGGCAGTGGGTGTGTGTGTCAGGCGGCAGTGGGTGTGTGTGTCAGGCGGCAGTGGGTGTGTGTGTCAGGCGGCAGTGGGTGTGTGTGTCAGGCGGCAGTGGGTGTGTGTGTCAGGCGGCAGTGGGTGTGTGTGTCAGGCGGCAGTGGGTGTGTGTGTCAGGCGGCAGTGGGTGTGTGTCAGGCGGCAGTGGGTGTGTGTCAGGCGGCAGTGGGTGTGTGTCAGGCGGCAGTGGGTGTGTGTCAGGCGGCCGTGGGTGTGTGTCAGGCGGCCGTGGGTGTGTGTCAGGCGGCCGTGGGTGTGTGTCAGGCGGCCGTGGGTGTGTGTCAGGCGGCCGTGGGTGTGTGTCAGGCGGCGGTGGGTGTGTGTCAGGAGGCGGTGGGTGTGTGTCAGGCGGCGGTGGGTGTGTGTCAGGCGGCGGTGGGTGTGTGTCAGGCGGCGGTGGGTGTGTGTCAGGCGGCGGTGGGTGTGTGTCAGGCGGCGGTGGGTGTGTGTCAGGAGATAGTGGGTGTGTGTCAGGCGGCAGTGGGTGTGTGTCAGGCGGCAGTGGGTGTGTGTGTCAGGCGGCAGTGGGTGTGTGTCAGGCGGCAGTGGGTGTGTGTCAGGCGGCAGTGGGTGTGTGTCAGGAGATAGTGGGTGTATGCCAGCCAGCAGTGCGTGCATGCCAGGCAGAAGGTGAAGTTGCATGGGACCAGAGGTGAGCTGGCAAGGTGGATACAAAACTGGCTCGGTCAAAGAAGGCAGAGGGTAACATTTCTGAATGGAAGGCTGTGACAAGTGACATTCCTCAGGGATCAGTGCTGGGATCTTTGCTGTTTGCAATATATATAAATGATTTGGAGAAAAATGTAACAGCTTTCATTAGTAAGTTTGCGGACGACGCAAAGATTGGTGTATTTGCAGATAGCGATGAGGACCATCAGAGGATACAGCAAGATATAGATCGGTTGGAGACTTGGGCAGAGAGGTGGCAGATGGAGTTTAATCCCGACAAATGTGAGGTAATGCATTTTGGAAGGCCTAATACAGAGAGGAAATATACAGTAAATGGCAGAACCCTTAAGAGTATTGATAGGCAGAGGGATCTGGGTGTACAGATACACAGGTCACTGAAAATGGCAATGCAGGTGGAGAAGGTAGTCAAGAAGGCATACGGCATGCTTGCCTTCATCGATCAGGGTATTGAGTTTAAAAATTGGCAAGTCATGTTGCTGTTTTATAGAACCTTAGTTAGGCCGCACTTGGAACATAGTGTTCAATTCTGGTTACCACACTACCAGAAGGATGTGGAGACTTTGGAGAGGATACAGAAAAGATTTACCAGGATGTTGCTCTGGTATGGAGGACATTAGCTATGAGGAGAGGTTGGAGAAACATGGTTTGTTCTCACTGGAACGACAGAGGTTGAGGACTGACCTGATAGAAATCTACAACATTACGAGAGGCATGGACAGAATGGATAGCAAGATGCTTTTGTCCAGAGTGGAAGAGTCAATTACTAGGGGGCACAGGTTTAAGGTGCAAGGGGCAAAGATTAAAGGAGATGAACAAGGCAGATGTTTTACACAAAGAATAGTGGGTGCCTGGAACTCGTTGCCGGGAGAGGGAGTGGAAGCAGATACGGAGCGACTTTTAAGGAGCATCTTGACAAATACATGAATAGGATGGGAATAGAGGGATATGGTTCCCAGAAGAATAGGGGGTTTTAGTTAAGTTGGGCAGCATGGTCGGTGCAGGCTTGGAGGGCTGAAGGACCTGTTCCTGTGCTGTGATTTTCTTTGTTCTTTGACAGTGAGGTGGTGCGTGATGCTGCCAGCCCCATCTCTATCAGACAGTCAGTCTAGCAGCAGCTCCTGGTCCTAATGTCAGCCTGACTCCTGTTTTCATTGCCTTAGATATGAAGGACGTGTGGAACTCCCAGAAAACCTGAAATCCTTGTTCCGACCAGTGGCAATGATAGTACCGGATTACTATCTAATCGCAGAGATCATGCTGTTCTCTGAGGGGTTTAAATCAGCCAAGTCCCTCTCTGGAAAGATTGTTGATGTATATCAGCTTGCCAGCAAGCAATTATCCCAACAGGTAAGAGCCAATCTTCCCCTCTATCTCCTGTAATTAATCTCCTGAAAGATTATTAAAGCTGCTTCAGTTCAGGGCCTGATCTGTAATTGACAATTGTAATTGTGAAATTACAGAATTCACAGCACATTCATCATTATTCAAGCTATTTTTGCACGACTGTAATATTGAATCTGTGACTCACCTCAGTTCAGTACTTGACAGCCTCAGTCAATTACTGCGCCGATCAGTGCAACTATTCAGACTCAATGACCAGGAGGTCAGAAATATCACAGTTACAATTGTTGAGCAGCCCTGGGCTTATTGCACTTGGCTCCTGGGGCAGACAAAACCAGCCAGCAGTCAGGGAGGGATGTCCCATTCCAGACCACTATCCAACCATCCCTGCTGGAATGAGCACAGGTGAACAGGCCTGGCTGTGAAGTGTGAAAGTCAGTATTTAAACCCACATAGTAAGAGGCTCACCAAGAGGATTTGCCTTGCCTTTTTCAATTCAGATGCAGATGAACCTGAACCAATCTTGGATGCACAAGGAAAGGAGTTGGGATGGGAAGGAAAGTCTTGTTCCATAGAACCATAGAACCATACAGTGCAGAAACAGGCCCTTCGGCCCATCGAGTCTGCACCGAACACAATCCCACCCAGACCCTATCCCCATATCCCTACACATTTACCTGCTAATCCCTCTAACCTACACATCCCAGGATACTAAGGGACAATTTTAGCATAGCCAATGAACCTAACCCGCACATCTTTGGACTGTGGGAGGAAACCGGAGCACCCGGAGAAAACCCACGCAGACACGAGGAGAATGTGCAAACTCCACACAGGCAGTGACCCGAGCCGGGAATCGAACCCAGGACCCTGGTTCAGAGATAGTGCAATCAACCAGAACATTGAATACAGGAGTTGGGATGTCTTGTTGAAGTTTTACAAGACATTGGTAAAGCCACACTTGGAATGCTCTGTACAGTTCTGGTCACCCTATTATAGAAAGGATATTATTAAACTAGAAAGAGTGCAGAACAGATTTACTAGGATGCTACCGGGACATGATGGATTGAGTTATAAGGAGAGGCTGGAGAGACTGGGACCTTTTTCTCTGGAGCATAGAAACCTTCGGGGTGACGTTAACATAGAGCATAGAACATAGAACACTACAGCACAAACAGGCCCTTCGGCCCACAAGTTGTGCCGATCATATCCCTACCTACCAGGCCTATCTATAACTCCAAATCCCATGAAATCCCATATACTCATCCAGAAGTCTCTTAAAAGACCCCAGCGAGTTCGCCTCCACCACCACCGACGGCAGCCGATTCCACTCACTCACCATCCTCTGAGTGAAAAACTTACCCCTAACATCTCCTCTGTACCTGCTCCCCAGCACCTTAAACCTGTGTCCTCTTGTAGTGGACAAGGGAAATAGCCTCTGAGAATCCACCCGATCTATTCCTCTCAACATCTTATAAACCTCTATCAGGTCACCTCTCAACCTTTGTCTCTCCAGGGAGAAGAGACCTAGCTCCCTCAACCTATCTTCATATCGTCTCTGACCTATCGTCTTTGACCTATCCTCTCTGACCTATCCTCTTTGACCTATCCTCTCTGACCTATCCTCTCTGACCTATCCTCTCTGACCTATCCTCTCTGACCTATCCTCTCTGACCTATCCTCTCTGACCTGTGCTCACTGACCTATCCTCACTGACCTATCCTCACTGACCTATCCTCACTGACCTCTCCTCACTGACCTCTCCTCACTGACCTCTCCTCACTGACCTCTCCTCACTGACCTCTCCTCTTTGACATATCCTCACTGACCTATCCTCTCTGACCTCTTCTTTGACATATCCTCACTGACCTATCCTCTCTGACCTCTCCTCTTTGACATATCCTCACTGACCTATCTTCTCTGACCTATCATAGAACACTACATACAAACAGGCCCTTCGGCCCACAAGTTGCGCCGATCATATCCCTACCTATCAGGCCTATCTGTAACCCTCAATCCCATTAAATCCCATCTACTCATCCAGAAGTCTCTTAAAAGACCCCAATGAGTTCACCTCTACCACCACCAACGGCAGCCGATTCCACTCACCCACCACCCTCTGAGTGAAAAACTTACCCCTGACATCTCCTCTGTACTTGCTCCCCAGCACCTTAAACCTGTGTCCTCTCATAGCGACCATTTCAGCCCTGGGAAATAGCGTCCGAGAATCCACCCTATCTATCCCTCTCAACATTTTATAAACCTCTATCAGGTCACCTCTCAACCTTCATCTCTCCAGGGAGAAAACACCTAGCTCCCTCAACATATCCTCATGTTCTCTGTGACCTATCTTCACAGACCTATCCTTTCTGACGTCTCATCTTTGACCTATCATCTTTGACCTATCCTCTCTGACCTGTGCTCACTGACCTCTCCTCTTTGACCTATTCTCTCTGACCTCTGGTCAGTGACCTATCCTCAGTCACCTCTCCTTTTTGACCTAACCCCTCTGACCTCTGGTCAGTGACCTATCCTCAGTCACCTCTCCTCTTTGACCTATCCTCTCTGACCTCTAGTCGGTGACCTATCCTCCCTGACCCCTGGTCAGTGCCCTGTGGTCAGTGACCTATGCTGGCTCACAGTTAACATCACAATATTAGATTTCTTATTCTTATTTTCAAATCCATCCATGGGCTCGTCCCTCCCTATCTTGGCAATCTCCTCAGCCCTACAACCCTCCACAATGTCTGCACTTTTGTTATTTTGTTATCTTGAGCATCCCCAATTTTATTTTGACTATCATTTGTGGCCCTGTCTTCAGCTGCCTGGGACCTGAGCTCTAAACATCTGTGCTTCCTTCCTGTCATTAAAACATACCTCTTTAAGTAAGATTGAACTGTCTGCTCTCATCTCTCTTTACGTATAGTCCCTCTACAACTGATATACAGTCATAGGTCACACACCACCTGACTTGGAAATATATCACTGTTCCTTCACAGTTGCTGAGTTAAAATCCGTGAACTCCCTCCCTACCAGCACGGAGGGTGTACCCACACCATGCGGATTGCAACAGTCCAAGAAGGCAGCTTACCTTCTCAACGACACAGAGGGATGGGCAATATTTGCTGCCTTACCTGCAACACATTCCCTCAAAGAATCAAAAAAACGTTTATCCAAAATTTCTTGGAAAGTTTTATGACTTTAGAGTTGCCAGATTATTGTTACTGACAAGTGTGTCTCTGACCTCTAACCCATCCTCTCTCTTTTCCTGTCTCCATAGGACCATTATGATTTTGGAATGAGGTCAATAAAGTCTGTGTTAGTGATGGCAGGACAGAAGAGAGCAGTTGAGATTGAGTAAGTGCACTGACGGGAAACTCTTTAATCTCTCTTTGATTGATGCAATGTACTAAGGCAATGAAATGAGCCAGTTTCCTATCAAGGATTTATTTCCCCGCTCCAATCTCAACCAGAAAGAGAAATAGTTAACAAAGAAGATCATTCTTCCTGATGGGGGAGAGGGACAGACAGGGACTGCCCTGCTCAAAAATCTCCTTCCTGGAGCCACAAAGGGAGCTTGATGGAGAGTGTCTGACAGTGAGGGCAATTCATGAGATAATAACACAAGCCATTTCAACAACCTTTCTAATGATAATACTGTATCATTCCAGTTAGGAATTTAGTTTAATTAGAGTCATAGAGGTTTACAGCATGGAAACAAACGCTTCAGCCCAACATGTCCGTACCACCCAGTTTTTACTAGTCCCAATTGCCTGCGTTTGGCCCACATCCCTCTATACCCATCTTACCCATGGAACTGTCTAAATGTTTTTTAAAAGCCAAAATTGTAACAGCCTCTACTCCTACCTCTGGCAGCTTGTTCCAGACATTCACCACCCTCTATGTGAAAAAATTGCCCCTCTGGACACTATTGTATCTCTCCCCTGTCACCTTAAACCTATGGCCTCTAGTTTTAGACTCCCCTACCTTTGGGAAAAGATATTGACTATCTAGCTGATCTGTGCCCCTCATTATTTTATAGACCTCTGTAAGATCACCCCTCAGCCTCCTACACTCCAGGGGAAAAAGTCCCAGTCTATCCAGCCTCTAGATATCATGTCGTGAATAAGACAGCCTGAGGGGCCCATTTGGCCTCTGGTGTCTGTGCTAGCTCTTCGTAATTCCCTCTATCCTGCTCCTTCCCTGTACACCCTCAAGAATGTATCGAATGAATTTAAAAGATGCCATTGAGTCTGTTGTATCCAGGTTAAAGGGTCTATAGAAATGGATGTAGTTGTTGATGATGATGCACTTCAAGTAATTTATCTGTGACAGATGAAAAGCATCCTGTGGAGAGTGGAAACTTTAGTCCTGGGGCCACTGCTCGTTCCTGCTCATTGTTCAGAATCTCATATCTGATTTGAAGTGATCTGGGAGCCTGCTGTCATTTACCCTTATAGTGGCTCTGTCAGTACCCTGGGCAATAGGAATGGGGTTTGGACATTGCATTTGCCAGTGGGAGAGCTGCCAGCTCCAGAGATGTGATAGTTATTATCTAATCCACAAGATCTAATCAGCACAGCTCAGCCAGGGAGTGAAAGTAACACAGCTAATTGTAACTGCTAGCAAATTAGCCCCCTCAGTTACAATTAAATTTGCTAGCACACCAAAGTTCAGAGTGGTGCTGTGATGAGAGATTGATGAATTATGTATCTGGGTGCTTTAATGAACACTGCCTGTTAAATATACTTGTTTATCGTCCTCAGTAACTGAAGGTGTAAAGTGGCGAAAGTAACATGTTTATTTGTACTGAACACTTTGACAAGCGAGGATCTGTTCCAGTTCCTGAGACACAGCAGCAACTGACGTTTTGTATACTCCTTGAGTTATTTCAGTACAACTTTCAGAGACCAGTCGCCAGCAGAAAAAAGCGTGTGCTGCGTAAATAAAAATAAGTGAATCTGCAGCCCTAGTGGATGCCTGGAGCTCACTGCTGGAGGAGATGAAACTTGAGACTTTTCTCAAAGACCAAACTTGGTATTGACTAACTAAAGTTTTTAATAATCTAATCTCATCCAATCTACTTAAGTAAGGCCTTTGACAAAGTCCCTCATGGCAGACTGGTGCAGAAAGTTGCATGAGATTAGAGGTGAGCTGGGAAGTCGGATACAGAACTGGCTCAAAGAAGGCAGTGGGTAGCAGTGGAAGGGTGTGTTTCTGAATGGAGGGCTGTGACAAGTGGTGTTCCTCAGGGATGAGTGCTGACACCTTTGCTGTTTGTAATATCTATAAGTGATTTGGAGGAAAAGGAAACTGGTTTAAGAATGTAAGAAATAGGAACAGGTGTAGGCCATCCAGCCCTTAGAGCCTGCCCCAAGATCTTGGCTGATCTGAAGTGGATCAGTTCCACTTTCCCGCTTTCTCTTCATAACCCTTAATCCCCTTGCCTGTCAAAAACCTATCGACCCATGACTTAAGTATATTTAGCGAGGCAGCCTCCACCACTTCAATGGGCAGAGAATTCCAGAGATTCACCACCCTTTGAGTGAAGAAGTTTCCCCTCAACTCCATTCTAAATTGCCCTCCCCTTAACTTGAGGCTGTGCCCTCTAGTCCTGCTATCCTTTCTAAGCGGGAAGAATCTCTCTACCTCTACCCTATCCATCCCCTTCATTATCTTATACGTCTCTATAAGATCCCCCCTCATCCTTCTAAACTCCAACGAGTACAAACACAGTCTATTCAATCTCTCCTCACAGTCCAACCCCCTCATCTCCGATATCAGCTTGGTGAACCTTCTCTGCACTCCCTCCAAGGCTAATATATCCTTTCGCAAGTACGGCGCCCAAAACTGCACACAGTACTCCAGCTGCGGCCTCACCAATGCCCTGTACAGCTGCAGCAAGACCTCCCTGCTTTTATATTCTATCCCCTTCGCTATGAAGGTCAGCATCCCATTCGCCTTCCTGACCACCTGCTGCACCTGCAGACTGGGTTTTTGCGACTCATGCACAAGGACCCCCAGGTCCCTCTGCACCGTAGCATGCTGCAGCTTTTCGCCCTTTAAATAGTAATCCCTCCTACTATTATTCCTGCCAAAGTGGATAACCTCACACTTGCTAATGTTATATTCCATCTGCCAGGTCCTCGCCCACTCACTCAGCCTATCCAGATCCCTCTGCAGACTTTCTGCGCCTTCCACACAATTTGATAAGTAAGTTTGCAGACAACACAAGTGGTAGATTTGTGGATAGCGATGAGGACCATCGGAGGATACAGCAGGATATAGATTGGTAGGAGACTTGGGCAGAACATGGCAGATCATTGAACATTACAGTGCAGTACAGGCCTTTCGACCCTCGATGTTGCGCCGAAACATGCGATGGAGCTTAATCTGGACAAATGTGAGGTAATGCATTTTGGAAGGCCTAATACAGATAGGAAATATACAGTAAATGGCAGAACTCTGAAGAGTATTGATAGGCAGAGAGATCTGGGTGTACAGGTACACAGGTCACTGAAAATGGCAATGCAGGTGGGGAAGGTAGTCAAGAAGGCATACGGCATGCTTACCTTCATCGGCCGGGGCACTGAGTTTAAAAATTGACAAGTCATGTTGCAGCTTTATAGAACCTTAATTAGGCCGCACTTTGAATATATTGTTCAATTCTGGTTGCCACACGACCAGAAGGATGTGGAAGCTTTGGAGAGGGTACAGAAAAGATTTACCAGGATGTTGCCCTGGTATGGAGGGCATTAGCTATGAGGAGAGGTTGGAGAAACTTGGTCTGTTCTCACTGGAATGACGGAGGTTGAGGGGGCGAACTGATGGAGGTCTCCAAGATTATGAGCAGCATGGAGAGAGTGGATAGTCAGAAGCTTTTTCCCAGGGTGTAAGAGTCAATTACTAGGGGCCACAGGTTTAAGATGCGAGGGGCAAGATTTAAAGAAGATAAATGAAGCAAGTTTTTTTACATAAGGTGATGGGTGCCCGGAACTCATTGCCAGGGCAGTGGAAGCAGATACGGTAGAAACTTTTTAGGGGCATCTTGACAAGTACATGAATAAGATGGGAATAGAGGGATATGGTCCCTGGAAGGGTAGGGGGTTTTAGTTCAGTTGGGCAGTATGGTCAGTGCAGGCTTGGAGGGGCCGAACGGCCTGTTCCTTTGCTGCAATTTTCTTTGTTCTTTGTTCTACCAGTGACATTCATGGCATGTGGGCTCAGCAGCTACTGTACACTGATCTTCCTGTAATACTGTACCCAGCAACTACTGTACACTGACCTTCCTGTAATACTGAACCCAGCAACTACTGTACATTGACCTTCCTGTAATACTGTACCCAGCAACTACTGTACACTGACCTTCCTGGAATACTGTACCCAGCAGCTACTGTACACTGATCTTCCTGTAATACTGTACCCAGCAACTACTGTACACTGACCTTCCTGTAATACTGTACCCAGCAACTACTGTACACTGACCTTCCTGTAATACTGTACCCAGCAACTACTGTACACTGACCTTCCTGTAATACTGTACCCAGCAACTACTGTACACTGACCTTCCTGTAATACTGTACCCAGCAACTACTGTACACTGACCTTCCTGTAATACTGTACCCAGCAACTACTGTACACTGACCTTCCTGTAATACTGTACCCAGCAACTACTGTACACTGACCTTCCTGTAATACTGTACCCAGCAACTACTGTACACTGACCTTCCTGGAATACTGTACCAGCAGCTGCTGTACACTGACCTTCCTGTAATACTGTACCCAGCACCTACTGTACACTGACCTTCCTGTAATACTGTACCCAGCAACTACTGTACACTGACCTTCCTGTAATACTGTACCCAGCAGATACTGTACACTGACCTTCCTGTAATACTGTACCCAGCAACTACTGTACACTGACCTTCCTGTAATACTGTACCCAGCAACTACTGTACACTGACCTTCCTGTAATACTGTACCCAGCAACTACTGTACACTGACCTTCCTGTAATACTGTACCCAGCAACTACTGTACACTGACCTTCCTGTAATACTGTACCCAGCAACTACTGTACACTGACCTTCCTGTAATACTGTACCCAGCAACTACTGTAAACTGACCTTCTTGTAATACTGTACCCAGCAACTACTGTACACTGACCTTCCTGGAATACTGTACCCAGCAACTACTGTACACTGACCTTCCTGTAATACTGTACCCAGCAACTACTGTACACTGACCTTCCTGTAATACTGTACCCAGCAACTACTGTACACTGACCTTCCTGTAATACTGTATCCAGCAACTACTGTACACTGACCTTCCTGTAATACTGTACCCAGCACCTACTGTACACTGACCTTCTTGTAATACTGTACCCAGCAACTACTGTACACTGACCTTCCTGTAATACTGTACCCAGCAGATACTGTACACTGACCTCCCTGTAATACTGTACCCAGCAGCTGCTGTACACTGACCTTCCTGTAATACTATACCCAGCAACTACTGTACACTGACCTTCCTGTAATACTGTACCCAGCAACTACTGTACACTGACCTTCCTGTAATACTGTACCCAGCAAATACTGTACACTGACCTTCCTGTAATACTGTACCCAGCAACTATTGTACACTGACCTTCCTGTAATATTGAACCCAGCAGCTACTGTACATGACCTTCCTGTAATACTGTACCCAGCAACTACTGTACACTGACCTTCCTGTAATACTGTACCCAGCAACTACTGTACACTGACCTTCCTGTAATACTGTACCCAGCAACTACTGTACACTGACCTTCCTGTAATACTGTACCCAGCAACTACTGTACACTTACCTTCCTGTAATACTGTACCCAGCAACTACTGTACACTGACCTTCCTGTAATACTGTACCCAGCAACTACTGTACACTGACCTTCCTGTAACACTGTACCCAGCAGCTACTGTACACTGACCTCCCTGTAATACTGTACCCAGCAACAACTGTACACTGACCTTCCTGTAATACTGTACCCAGAAACTACTGTACACTGACCTTCCTGTAATACTGTACCCAGCAACTACTGTACACTGACCTTCCTGTAATACTGTACCCAGCAACTACTGTACGCTGACCTTCCTGTAATACTGTACCCAGCAACTGCTGTACACTGACCTTCCTGTAATATTGTACCCAGCAACTACTGTACACTGACCTTCCTGTAATACTGTACCCAGCAACTACTGTACACTGACCTTCCTGTAATATTGTACCCAGCAACTACTGTACACTGACCTTCCTGGAATACTGTACCCAGCAACTACTGTACACTGACCTTCCTGTAATACTGTACCCAGCAACTGCTGTACACTGGCCTTCCTGTAATAGTGTACC
Source organism: Prionace glauca (assembly GCA_037974335.1). Classification (NCBI taxonomy): domain Eukaryota; kingdom Metazoa; phylum Chordata; class Chondrichthyes; order Carcharhiniformes; family Carcharhinidae; genus Prionace; species Prionace glauca. The sequence continues at coordinate 1,858,823 of CM075725.1, read as the reverse complement.
CAGCAACTACTGTACACTGACCTTCCTGTAATACTGTACCCAGCAACTACTGTACACTGACCTTCCTGTAATACTGTACCCAGCAACTACTGTACACTGACCTTCCTGTAATATTGTACCCATCAACTACTGTACACTGACCTTCCTGTAATACTGTACCCAGCAGCTACTGTACATTGACCTTCCTGTAATACTGTACCCAGCAATGACTGTACACTGACCTTCCTGTAATACTGTACCCAGCAACTACTGTACACTGACCTTCCTGTAATACTGTACCCAGCAACTACTGTTCACTGTCCTTCCTGTAATACTGCACCCAGCAGCTACTGTACACTGACCTCCCTGTAATTCTGTACCCAGCAACGACTGTACACTGACCTTCCTGTAATACTGTGCCCAGCAACTACTGTACACTGACCTTCCTGTAATACTGTACCCAGCAACTACTGTACACTGACCTTCCTGAAATACTGTACCCAGCAACTACTGTACACTGACCTTCCTGTAATACTGTATCCAGCAGCTACTGTACACTGACCTTCCTGTAATACTGTACCCAGCAACTACTGTACATTGACCCTCCTGTAATACTGTACCCAGCAACTGCTGTATGCAGTCCTTCCTGTAATACTGTAACCACAATTACTGTACACTTACCTTCCTATAACACTGTACCCAGCTGATCCTCCGCACTGACCTTCCTGTAATACTGTATCCAGCAACTACTGTTCACTGTCCTTCCTGTAATACTGCACCCAGCAGCTACTGTACACTGACCTCCCTGTAATATGTTCTATCTATGTTCTATGTTCTATGTTCTATGTTCCTGTAATACTGTGCCCAGCAATTACTGTACACTGACCTTCCTGAAATACTGTACCCAGCAACTACTGTACACTGACCTTCCTGTAATACTGTACCCAGCAACTACCGTTCACTGTCCTTCCTGCAATACTGTACCCAGCAGCTACTGTACATTGACCTTCCTGTAATACTGTACCCAGCAACTACTGTACACTGACCTTCCTGTAATACTGTACCCAGCAACTACTGTACACTGACCTTCCTGTAATACTGTACCCAGCAACTACTGTACACTGACCTTCCTGTAATACTGTACACAGCAACTACTGTACACTGACCTTCCTGTAATACTGTACCCAGCAACTACTGTTCACTGTCCTTCCTGTAATACTGTACCCAGCAACTACTGTACACTGACCTTCCTGTAATACTGTACCCAGCAACTACTGTACACTGACCTTCCTGTAATACTGTACCCAGCAACTGCTGTACACTGACCTTCCTGTAATACTGTACCCAGCAACTACTGTACACTGACCTTCCTGTAATACTGTACCTAGCAGATACTGTAAACTGACCTTCCTGTAATACTGTACCCAGCAACTACTGTACACTGATCTTCCTGTAATACTGTACCCAGCAACTACTGTACACTGTCCTTCCTGTAATACTGTACCCAGCAGCTGCTGTACACTGACCTTCCTGTAATGCTGTACCCAGCAACTACTGTACACTGACCTTCCTGTAATACTTTACCCAGCAACGACTGTACACTGACCTTCCTGTAATGCTGTACCCAGCAACTACTGTACACTGACCTTCCTGTAATACTGTACCCAGCAACGACTGTACACTGACCTTCCTGTAATACTGTACCCAGCAACTACTGTACACTGTCCTTCCTGTAATACTGTACCCAGCAGCTGCTGTACACTGACCTTCCTGTAATGCTGTACCCAGCAACTACTGTACACTGACCTTCCTGTAATACTGTATCCAGCAGCTACTGTACACTGACCTTCCTGTAATACTGTACCCAGCAACTACTGTACATTGACCTTCCTGTAATACTGTACCCAGCAACTGCTGTATGCAGTCCTTCCTGTAATACTGTACCCAGCAGATACTGTACACTGACCTTCCTGTAATACTGTAACCACAATTACTGTACACTGACCTTCCTATAATACTGTACCCAGCTGATCCTCCGCACTGACCTTCCTGTAATACTGTACACAGCAGCTACTGTACACTGACCGTCCTGTTATTCTGAATCCAGCAGCTACTGTACACTGACCTTCCTGTAATACTGTACCCAGCAACTACTGTACACTGACCTTCCTGTAATACTGTACCCAGCAACTACTGTACACTGACCTTCCTGTTATTCTGAATCCAGCAGCTACTGTACACTGACCTTCCTGTAATACTGTACCCAGCAACTACTGTACACTGACCTTCCTGTAATACTGTACCCTGCAACTACTGTACACTGACCTTCCTGTAATACTGTACCCAGCACCTACTGTACACTCACTTTCCTGTAATACTGTACCCAGCAACTACTGTACATTGACCTTCCTGTAATACTGTACCCAGCAACTACTGTACACTGACCTTCCTGTAATACTGTACCCAGCAACTACTGTACACTTACTTTCCTGTAATACTGTACCCAGCAACTACTGTACATTGACCTTCCTGTAATACTGTACCCAGCAACTACTGTACACTGACCTTCCTGTAATACTGTACCCAGCAGATACTGTACACTGACCTTCCTGTAATACTGTACCCAGCAACTACTGTACATTGACCCTCCTGTAATACTGTACCCAGCAACTGCTGTATGCAGTCCTTCCTGTAATACTGTAACCACAATTACTGTACACTGACCTTCCTATAATACTGTATAACAGCTGATCCTCCGCACTGACCTTCCTGTAATACTGTACCCAGCAACTACTGTACACTGACCTTCCTGTAATACTGTACCCAGCAACTGCTGTACACTGACCTTCCTGTAATACTGTACCCAGCAACTACTGTACACTGACCTTCCTGTTATTCTGAATCCAGCAGCTACTGTACACTGACCTTCCTGTAATACTGTACCCAGCAACTACTGTACACTGACCTTCCTGTAATACTGTACCCAGCAACTACTGTACACTGACCTTCCTGTAATACTGTACCCAGCAACTGCTGTACACTGACCTTCCTGTAATACTGTACCCAGCAACTACTGTACACTGACCTTCCTGTAATACTGTACCTAGCAGATACTGTAAACTGACCTTCCTGTAATACTGTACCCAGCAACTACTGTACACTGACCTTCCTGTAATACTGTACCCAGCAACTACTGTACACTGACCTTCCTGTAATACTGTACCCAGCACCTACTGTACACTCACTTTCCTGTAATACTTTACCCAGCAACGACTGTACACTGACCTTCCTGTAATGCTGTACCCAGCAACTACTGTACACTGACCTTCCTGTAATACTGTACCCAGCAACGACTGTACACTGACCTTCCTGTAATACTGTACCCAGCAACTACTGTACACTGTCCTTCCTGTAATACTGTACCCAGCAGCTGCTGTACACTGACCTTCCTGTAATGCTGTACCCAGCAACTACTGTACACTGACCTTCCTGTAATACTGTATCCAGCAGCTACTGTACACTGACCTTCCTGTAATACTGTACCCAGCAACTACTGTACATTGACCTTCCTGTAATACTGTACCCAGCAACTGCTGTATGCAGTCCTTCCTGTAATACTGTACCCAGCAGATACTGTACACTGACCTTCCTGTAATACTGTAACCACAATTACTGTACACTGACCTTCCTATAATACTGTACCCAGCTGATCCTCCGCACTGACCTTCCTGTAATACTGTACACAGCAGCTACTGTACACTGACCGTCCTGTTATTCTGAATCCAGCAGCTACTGTACACTGACCTTCCTGTAATACTGTACCCAGCAACTACTGTACACTGACCTTCCTGTAATACTGTACCCAGCAACTACTGTACACTGACCTTCCTGTTATTCTGAATCCAGCAGCTACTGTACACTGACCTTCCTGTAATACTGTACCCAGCAACTACTGTACACTGACCTTCCTGTAATACTGTACCCAGCAACTACTGTACACTGACCTTCCTGTAATACTGTACCCAGCACCTACTGTACACTCACTTTCCTGTAATACTGTACCCAGCAACTACTGTACATTGACCTTCCTGTAATACTGTACCCAGCAACTACTGTACACTGACCTTCCTGTAATACTGTACCCAGCAACTACTGTACACTTACTTTCCTGTAATACTGTACCCAGCAACTACTGTACATTGACCTTCCTGTAATACTGTACCCAGCAACTACTGTACACTGACCTTCCTGTAATACTGTACCCAGCAGATACTGTACACTGACCTTCCTGTAATACTGTACCCAGCAACTACTGTACATTGACCCTCCTGTAATACTGTACCCAGCAACTGCTGTATGCAGTCCTTCCTGTAATACTGTAACCACAATTACTGTACACTGACCTTCCTATAATACTGTATAACAGCTGATCCTCCGCACTGACCTTCCTGTAATACTGTACCCAGCAACTACTGTACACTGACCTTCCTGTAATACTGTACCCAGCAACTGCTGTACACTGACCTTCCTGTAATACTGTACCCAGCAACTACTGTACACTGACCTTCCTGTTATTCTGAATCCAGCAGCTACTGTACACTGACCTTCCTGTAATACTGTACCCAGCAACTACTGTACACTGACCTTCCTGTAATACTGTACCCAGCACCTACTGTACACTCACTTTCCTGTAATACTGTGCCCAGCAACTACTGTACATTGACCTTCCTGTAATACTGTACCCAGCAACTACTGTCCACTGACCTTCCTGTAATACTGTACCCAGCAACTACTGTACACTTACTTTCCTGTAATACTGTACCCAGCAACTACTGTACATTGACCTTCCTGTAATACTGTACCCAGCAACTACTGTACACTGACCTTCCTGTAATACTGTACCCAGCAACTAATGTACACTGACTTTCCTGTAATATTGTAACCAGCAACTAATGTACACTGACCCTCCTGTTATTCTGAACCCAGGAGCTACTGTACACTGACCTTCCTGTAATACTGTACCCAGCAACTACTGTACACTGACCTTCCTGTTATTCTGAATCCAGCAACTACTGTACACTGACCTTCCTGTAATACTGTACCCAGCAACTACTGTACACTGACCTTCCTGTAATACTGTATCCAGCAGCTACTGTACACTGACCTTCCTGTAATACTGTACCCAGCAACTACTGTACATTGACCTTCCTGTAATACTGTACCCAGCAACTGCTGTATGCAGTCCTTCCTGTAATACTGTAACCACAATTACTGTACACTGACCTTCCTATAATACTGTACCCAGCTGATCCTCCGCACTGACCTTCCTGTAATACTGTACCCAGCTGATCCTCCGCACTGACCTTCCTGTAATACTGTACCCAGCAACTACTGTACATTGACCTTCCTGTAATACTGTACCCAGCAACTGCTGTACGCAGTCCTTCCTGTAATACTGTAACCACAATTACTGTACACTGACCTTCCTGTAATACTGTACCCAGCTGATCCTCCGCACTGACCTTCCTGTAATACTCTATCCGGCTACTCCTGTACCATGACGTTGGTAATGGACAGTGGGAGTTGCACTTTTTGATTAGGAAAAGCATCTCGGCCATATTGAGAGGGGATATGTCTGATGGTTCAGCACTGAGTCTCTATGGGTAGAACTGAGAAATAAGAAGGGGGAAATCACTTTGATAGGGTTGTATTTTCGGCCCCCAAATGGTCAGCGGGAAATTGAGGAACAAATATGTAAGGAGATTACAGATGTGAAGATGAATGTAGAGCAGTTGATGTTGTATACATGGATTTTAATAAGGTTTGGATAAGTGACTGGCTGTCTCATAGAAGACAGAGGGTGGTGGTGGAGGGAAAATTTCCAGACTGGAGGCCAGTTACCAGCGGTGTACCACAGGGGTCAGTGCTGGGTCCTCTGCTATTTGTGAGTTTTATCAATGACTTGGAAGAGGGGGCTGATGGGTGGGTGAGTAAATTTGCTGATGACACTAAGATTGGTGGAGTAGTGGATGAGGTGGAGGGCTGTTGTAGGCTGCAAAGAGACATTGATAGGATGCAGAGCTGGGTCGAAAAGTGGCAGATGGAGTTTAACCCTGATAAGTGCGAGGTGATTAATTTTGGTGGGACAAACTTGAATGTGGATTACAGGGTCAACGGCAGGGTTCTGAGGAATGTGGAGGAACAGAGAGATCTTGGGGTTCATATCCACAGATCTCTGAAGGTTGACACTCAAGTGGATAGAGCCATGAAGAAGGCTTATAGTGTGTTAGCGTTTATTAACAGGGGATTTGAGTTTAAGAGCTGTGAGGTTATGCTGCAACTATACCGGACCTTGGTGAGACCACATTTGGAATATTGTGTTCAGTTCTGGTCACCTCACTATAAGAAGGATGTGAAAGCATTGGAGAGAATGCAGAGGAGATTTACCAGGATGCTGCCTGGTTTGGAGGGTAGGTCTTATGAGGAAAGGTTGAGGGAACTGGGGCTTTTCTCTTTGGAGCAAAGGAGGATGAGAGGCGACTTAATAGAAATTTATAAGATGATGAGGGGGATAGAGTGGACGTACAGAGACTATTTCCTCAGGTGGATGTAACTCGTGAAAAGGGACTATAGGGAACTGGGTAGGCAGCTGAGGAAGAGAAAAGCGAAGGTAGTAATCTCAGGATTGCTGCCTGTGCCACGGGAGAATGAGGGAAGAAATGAAATGAGGTGGAGGGTGAATGTATGGCTGAGGGACTGGTGTAGAGGGCAGGGATTTCGGTTCCTAGATCACTGGGACCTCTTTAGGGGTAGGTGGGACCTGTATAGAAAGGACGGGTGGCACTTAAATACCAGGGGGACTAATATCTTGGCGGGAAGATTGGCTAAGGCTACTGGGGGGACTTTAAACTAGAAAGGATGGGGGGAGGGAACTGTGATGGGGAGACTGGGACGGAGGAGGTTCGCTCCCAGGTAGGGGAGGACCGCAGGCAGTATGGGAGGGAGGTTAGACAGGCGGTGGAGATGGGAAATGCCCAGACTGAGGGGCTGAAGTGTATATATTTAAATGCAAGGAGTGTAGTGAATAAGGTAGATGAGCTTAGGGCGTGGATTGCTGCTTGGGAATGTGATGTGGTGGCCATTACGGAGACTTGGATGTCTCAGGGACAGGACTAGGTACTTCAGATGCCAGGCTTCAGGTGCTTCAGGAAGGACAGGGAGGGTGGCAGAAGGGGTGGTGGAGTGGCACTGTTAATAAGGGACAGTGTCATGGCTGCAGAGAAAGAGGATGTTGTGGAGGGACTATCTACAGAATCTCTGTGGGTGGAAGTTACAAACAGCAAAGGGTCGAAAACTTTGCTGGATGTATTCTATCGGCCGCCCAATAGTGACAGGGAAGTTGAAGTGCAAATAGGGAAACAGATTCTGGAGAGATGTTTTAATAACAGAGTTGTCGTGAGGAGAGACTTCAATTTCCCAAACATCGACTGGAATATCCCTAGGGTAAGGGGTTTGGATGGGGAGGAGTTTGTTAGGTGTGTTCAGGAAGGTTTCCTGACACAGTATGTGGACAAGCCTATGAGGGGAGAGGCTGTACTTGACCTGGTACTGGCGAATGAACCAGGGCAGGTGATGGATCTCTCGGTAGGAGAGCATCTTGGGAATGGTGACCATAATTCTATCTCCTTCACAATTGCATTGGAACGAGATAGGATCAGACAGGCTAGGAAGGTGTTTGTCTGGAGTATGGGGAGATACGAAGAAGTCAGGAAGTTACTTGGACAAATAAACTGGAAGGAGGCGTTCTTAGGGAAAAGTACTGAAGGAATGTGGCAGATATTCAAGGAATGTGTGTCTGGAGCTCTGAATGACAACGTTCCGATGAGACAAGGGGGTTTTGGTAGGTCGCGGGAACCGTGGTGCACGAAGGCTGTGTTGAACCTAGTCAGGAGGAAAAGGAAGGTGTACAAGAGGTTCAGGGAATTAGGAGAGGTTAAAGATCTTGAGGAGTATAAGGACTGGAGGAAGGAACTTAAAAGGGAAATTAGGAGAGCCAGAAGGGGTCATGAGAAGACCTTGGCAGGTAAGATTAAGGAGAATCCCAAGGCCTTCTATAAATATGTGAAAGGTAAAAGGATAAGAAGAGAAGGGATAGGACCTATAAAAGGTGAGGGGGGAAAGGTTTGTGTGGAACCAGAAGAAATGGCAGAGGTGCTTAACGAGTACTTCGCCTCAGTATTCACAGTGGAAGCTGATCTGGGAGATTTTGTTATGGATTTGCAGCAGATGGAAAAGATTGAATACGTGAATATTAAGGAGGAGGATGTGTTGGAACTTTTGAATTCTATCAAGGTAGATAAGTCACCTGGACCAGATGGGATGTACCCCAGGATACTGTGGGAGGCGAGGGAAGAGATTGCGGAGCCCCTGGCGATGATCTTTGCGTCGTCAATGGAGACGGGAGAGGTTCCGGAGGATTGGAGGATTGCGGATGTTGTTCCTATTTTCAAGAAAGGGAACAGAGATAGCCCGGGAAATTACCGACCGGTGAGTCTGACCTCAGTGGTTGGTAAGCTGATGGAGAGGCTTCTGAGGGACAAGATTTACGAACATTTGGAGAGGTTTGACATGATCAGGAATAGTCAGCATGGATTTGTCAAGGGCATGTCGTGCCTTCCAAGCCTAGTTGAGTTCTTCGATAATGTGACTGAACACATTGACGAAGGAAGTGCCGTGGACGTAGTGTACATGGACTTCAGCAAGGCGTTTGATAAGGTCCCCCATGCAAGACTTCTTGAGAAGATGAGAGGGCATGGGATCCAAGGGCCTTTGGCCTTGTGGATCCAGAACTGGCTTGCCTGCAGAAGGCAGAGAGTGGTTGTGGATGGGGCTTTTTCTGAATGGAGATCAGTCACCAGCGGAGTGCCTCAAGGATCTGTTCTGGGACCCTTGCTGTTTGTCATTTTCATAAATGACCTGGATGAGGAAGTGGAGGGATGGGTAAGTAAGTTCGCTGATGACACTAAGGTGGTGTTGTGGATGGTCTGGAAGGATGTCAAAAGTTGCAGCAGGACATAGATAGGATGCAGGACTGGGCGGAAAAGTGGCAGATGGACTTCAACGTGGATAAATGTATAGTCGTCCATTTTGGCAGAACCAACGGGATGAACAAGTACACTATCAAGGGCAGAAGTCTGAGTAGTGTTGAAGAGCAGAAGGATCTTGGGGTCCGGGTCCACAGGACTCTTAAATCGGCCTCGCAGGTGGAGGAGGTGGTCAAGAAGGCGTATGGTGTACTGGCTTTCATTAATCGAGGGATTGAGTTTAGGAATCGGGAGGTAATGCTGCAACTTTATAAGACCCTTGTCAGGCCCCACTTGGAGTACTGTGTGCAGTTCTGGTCGCCTCACTATAGGAAAGATGTAGAAGTATTGAGAGGGTACAGAGGAGATTTACAAGGATGTTGCCTGGACTGTGAGGCATGCCTTATGAAGTTAGGTTGAGGGAGCTGGGACTCTTCTCCCTGGAGAGGCGACCTGATAGAAGTTTATAAAATGTTGAGAGGAATAGATAGGGTGGACTCTCAGAGGCTATTTCCCCAGGTTGAAATGGTTGCTACTAGAGGACACAGATTTAAGGTACAGGGAGGGAAGTTCAGAAGTGATGTTAGGGGTAAGTTTTTCACTCAGAGGGTGGTGAGTGAATGGAATCGGCTGCCGTCAGTGGTGGTGGAGGCGAACTCGCTGGGGTCTTTTAAAAGACTTCTGGATGAGTATATGGGGTTTAATGAGATTGAGGGTTATAGATAGGTCTGTAGGTTGGTAGATGTTGATGTGATCGGCACAACTCGTGGGCCAAAGGGCCTGTGTGTGCTGTAGTGTTCTATGTTCTATGTTACTAGGGGGCATAACTATAAGGTTCATGGTGGGAGATATAGGAGGGATGTCCGAGGTAGATTCTTTACTCAGAGAGTAGTTGGGGTGTGGAATAGACTGCCTGCTGTGATAGTGGAGTCGGACACTTTAGGAACTTTCAAGCAGTTATTGGATAGGCACATGGAGCACACCAGAATGATAAGGAGTGGGATAGCTTGATCTTGGGTTTGAACATAGCTCAGTACAACATTGAGGGCCAAAGGGCCTGTAATGTTCTATGTTTCATCTTTCTATGCTTCAGATAGCTCCAAGAAAAATAGGTTAGTAATAGTGAGAGATTTTAACTTTCCCAACATTGACTGGGACAGCCATAGTATTAGAGGATTGGATAGAGAGAAATATGTAGAGTGTATTCAGGAGGAATTTCTCATTCAGTATGTGGATGGCCCAACTAGAGAGGGGGCAAAACTTGACCTCCTCTTGGGAAATAAGGAAGGGCGGGTTACAGAAGTGTAAGTGGAGGAATCACTTTGGGACCAGTAACCATAAGTCTATTAGTTTTAAGATTGCTATAGAGAATGATAGGTCCGGTCCAAAAGTTAGAATTCTAAATTGGAGCAAGGCCAATTTTGATGGTATCAGACAGGAACTTTCAAAAGTTAAATGGCAGAGTCTGTGGGAAGGCAAAGGGACATCTGGTAAGTGGTGCAGGCTTTCAAAAAATGTGCCAACCAGAGGTCAGGGTAAGCACCTTAGAGTGAAGGGCAAGGCTGGTATGACTCGAGATATTGAGGCCCTGCTCAAGAAGAAGGATGCACATGACCTGCATAGGCAGCTGGGTTCAAGTGAATCTCTTGAAGAGTAAAGGGGGTGTAGGAGTAGAGTTAAGAGAGAAATCTGGTGGGCAAAAAGGGGGCACAAGATTGTTTTGGCAGATAAGACAAAGGAGAATCCAAAAAGTTTCTACAAATACATAAAGGGCAAAAGAGTAACAAGGGAGAGAGTCGGGCCTCTTAAGGATCAACAAGGTCATCTATGTGCGGATCTACAAGAGCTGGGTGAGATCCTAAATGAATATTTCTCATCAGTATTTCCTGTTGAGAAAAGCATGGATGTTAGGGAACTTGGGGAAATAAATAGTGATATCTTGAGGAGTGTTACAGAGAAGGGGGAGCTGGAAGTCTTAAAATGCATCAAGGTAGTTAAATCCCCGTGACCTGATGAGATATATCCCAGGTCATTGTGCGAGGCTAGAGAGGAAATTGCGGGTCCCCTAGCTGAGATATTTAAATAATCGATAGTCACGGGTGAGGTGCCTGAAGATTGGAAAGTGGCAAATGTCGTACCTTTGTTTAAAAAGGGCTGCAGGGAAAAGCCTGGGAACTACAGGCCAGTGAGCCTCACATCTGTGGTGGATAAATGATTGGAAGGTATTTTAAGAGACAGGATCTACAGGCATTTAGAGATGCAAGGACTGATTAGGGACAGTCAGCATGGCTTTGTGAGTGGAAAATCATGTCTCACAAATTTGATTGAGTTTTTTGAAGGGGTAACCAAGAAGGTAGATGAGGGCAGTGCAGTTGATGTTGTCTTCATGGAATTTAGCAAAGCCTTTGACAAGGTACCGCATGGAAGGTTGTTGCATAAGGTTAAATCTCACGGGATCCAGGGTGAGGGATCTAAATGGATACAAAATTGGCTTCTTGACAGAAGCTAGAGGGTGGTTGTAGAGAGTTGTTTTTCAGACTGGAGGCTGTGACCAGCGGTGTGCCTCAGGGATCAGTGCTGGGTCCACTGTTATTGGTCATTTATATTAATGATTTGGATGAGAATATAGGGGACATGGTTAGTAAGTTTGCAGATGACACCAAGATTGGTGGCACAGTGGACAGTGAAGAAAGTTATCTCCAATTGTGACAGGATCTTGATCAATTGGGTCAGTGGGCTGATGAATGGCAGATGGAGTTTAATTTAGATAAATGTGAGGTGATGCATTTTGGTAGATTGAACCAGGGCAGGATTTACTCAGTTAATGGTAGGGCGTTGGGAAGAATTACAGAACAAAGAGATCTAGGGGTACAGGTTCATAACTCCTTGAAAGTGGAATCACAGATGGACAGAGTGGTGAAGAAGGCATTCAGCATGCTTGGTTTAATCAGTCAGAACATTGAATACAGGAGTTGGGACAGCTTGTTATAGTTATACAAGGCTTTGGTAAGGCCACACTTGGAATACTGTGTACAATTCTGGTCATCCTAATATTGGGAGGATATTATTAAAGTAGAAAGAGTGCAGAAAAGCTTTAATAGGATGCTACCAGGACTTGATGAATTGATTTCTTATAAGGAGAGGCTGGATAGACTGACACGTTTTTCTCTGGAGCATAGGAGGCTGAGGAGTGACCTTATAGAGGTCTATAAAATAATGAGGGGCATAGATAAGGTAGATAGTCAATATCTTTTCCCAAAGGTAGGGGAGTCTAAAACTAGAGGGCACAGGTTTAAGGTGAGAAGGGAGAGACACAAAAGTGTCCAGAGGGGAATTTTTTCACAGAGGGTGGTGAGTAGAACAAGCTTCCAGAGATAGTAGTAGAGGCGGGTACAATTTTATCTTTTAAAAAGCATTTAGATAGTTACATGGGCAAGATGGGTATAGAGGGATATGGGCCAAATGCAGGCAATTGAGATTAGGTTAGGGGTTTAAAAAAAAGGGGTGGCATGGACAAGTTGGGCCGAAAGGCCTGTTTCCATGCTGTAAATCTCTATTATGACTCCTGTAATACTGTACCCAGTTGATTTGTTCACTGACCTCCTTGTAATACTGTATCCAGCAACTACTGTAGATTGAACTTCTGTAATATTGTACTAACAACTACTGTACACTGACCTCCCTGTAATACTGTATCCAGCAACTACTGTACACTGAGCTTCTGTAATATTGTACTAACAGCTACTGTATACTGACCTCCCTGTAATACTGTATCCAGCAACTACTGTACATTGAACTTCTGTAATATTGTACTAACAACTACTGTACACTGACCTCCCTGTAATACTGTATCCAGCAACTACTGTACATTGACGTTCCTGTAATACTGTATCCAGCAACTACTGTACACTGACCTCCCTGTAATACTGTAGCCAGCAACTACTGTACACTGACCTTCCTGTAATACTGTACCCAGCAACTACTGTACACTGACCTTCTGTAATATTGTACTAACAACTACTGTACACTGACCTTCCTGTAATACTGTATCCAGCAACTACTGTACATTGACGTTCCTGTAATACTGTATCCAGCAACTACTGTACACTGACCTTCCTGTAATACTGTACCCAGCAACTACTGTACATTGAGCTTCTGTAATACTGTACTAGCAACTACTATACACTGACCTCCCCATAATATTGTATCTAGCTGCACTGACCTTCCTATAATATTGTACCAGTAACTATTTCGCACTGACCTTCGTGTAATGCTGTACCCAGCAACTACTGTACACTGACCTTCCTGTAATATTGTATCCTGCAACTACTGTACACATTCTGTAATACTGTATCCAGTTGTTACTGTACACTGACCTTCCTGTAATACTGTTCCCAGCTAATGCTGTACACTGACCTTTCTGTGAGACCGTACCCAACCAATCAGTGTGGCATGATGATACAGTGACTCGCACTGATGCTTCACAGCACCATGAATCCAGGTTCAATTCCCAGCCTGGGTCACTGTCTTTGTGGAGCTTGCACCTACTCCCCGTGTCTGCATGGGTTTCCTTCCAGTGCTCTGGTTTCTTCCCACATTCTGAAAGATCTGCTGGTGAGGGTGCATTGAACATGCTAATTTCTCCCACAGTGTAACCTGAACAGGCACTGGAGTGTGGCAACTAAGGGATTTTCACAGCAACATCATTGCATTGTTAATATAAGTCTACTTGTGGTACTAATAAACTTTAAACTTTACTGTACACATATACTGTACACAAACCGTTCAGTGATAATCTTCCCAGTCGATAATGGACTTTTCCGTGGGACTGTATGAAGCAGCTATGTATAGTCACTTTCCGATGGGACTATATTCATCAGCTACTGTCATGATTCCCCAGGACGACAACTGATTTTAACAGTTAAACAGAGAGTCTGAGTCGTAATCCTCCAAGCAGTAGACTTTATTTTCTAGTACAAGACAATAAAGCTGGGATGTCCGGATCAATCCAATGAATCATTCTGCTTACAGTCTTTTTATGCACATTACAGCTACATATCTCAGAACTCTTATCTTACCCTTAGATTTCCTTGTTTTAGCCATCATTATTTCTGGGCTAGCCCTTTATCTACTCTGCTTGAGATTGGTCCCTCATTAGTACATCTCTTTGTCCTTGAACATAAGAACATAACAAATAGGAGCAGGTGTAGGCCATCTAGCCCTTCGAGCCTGCCCCGCCATTCAATAAGATCATGGCTGATCTGTCGTGGCTCAGATCCACTTTCCCGCTTTCTCCCCATAACCCTTAACATAGAACATAGAACATTACAGCACAAACAGGCCCTTCGGCCCTCGAGTTGCGCCGATCACATCAACCCCACCAATCTATAGACCTATCTATAACCCCCAATCCCATTAAACCCCATATACTCATCCAGAAGTCTTTTAAAAGACCCCAGCGAGTTCGCCTCCACCACCGACGACGGCAGCCGATTCCATTCACTCACCACCCTCTGAGTGAAAAACTTACCCCTAACATCACCTCTGTACTTCCCTCCCTGCACCTTAAATCTGTGTCCTCTCGTAGCGACCATTTCAACCCGGGGAAATAGCCTCTGAGAGTCCACCCTATCTATTCCTCTCAACATTTTATAAACTTCTATCAGGTCGCCTCTCAACCTTCGCCTCTCCAGGGAAAAGAGTCCCAGCTCCCTCAACCTATCTTCATAAGGCATGCCTCCCAGTCCAGGCAACATCCTTGTAAATCTCCTCTGCACCCTTTCAATAGCTTCTACGTCTTTCCTATAGTGAGGCGACCAGAACTGCGCACAGTACTCCAAATGAGGCCTGACGAGGGTCCTGTAAAGTTGCAGCATTACCTCCCGACTCCTAAACTCAATCCCTCGATTAATGAAGGCCAGTACACCATACGCCTTCTTGACCACCTCCTCCACCTGCGAGGCCGATTTAAGAGTCCTGTGGACCCGGACCCCGAGATCCTTCTGCTCTTCAACGCTACTAAGACTCCTGCCCTTGATAGTGTACTCGTTCATCCCGTTGGTTCTGCCGAAATGGACGACTACACATTTGTCCGCGTTGAAGTCCATCTGCCACTTCTCCACCCAGTCCTGCATCCTATCTATGTCCTGCTGCAACTTTTGACATCCTTCCAGACCATCCACAACATCGCCGACCTTTGTGTCATCAGCGAACTTACTAACCCATCCCTCCACTTCCTCATCCAGGTCATTTATGAAAATGACAAACAGCAAGGTCCCAGAACAGATCCCTGGGGCACCCCACTGGTGACTGACCTCCATTCCGAAAAAGACCCATCCACAACCACTCTCTGCCTTCTGCAGGCAAGCCAGTTCTGGATCCACAAGGCCAAAGGCCCTTGGATCCCATGCCCTCTCACCTTCTCAAGAAGTCTTGCATGGGGGACTTTATCAAAAGCCTTGCTGAAGTCCATGTACACTACGTCCACGGCACTTCCTTCATCAATGTGTTCAGTCACATTATCGAAGAACTCAACTAGGCTCGTAAGGCACGACCTGCCCTTGACAAATCCATGCTGACTATTCCTGATCATGTCAAACCTCTCCAAATGCTCATAAATCTTGTCCCTCAGAAGCCTCTCCATCAGCTTACCAACCACTGAGGTTAGACTCACCGTGCGGTAATTTCCCGGGCTATCTCTGTTCCCTTTCTTGAAAATAGGGACTACATCTGCAATCCTCCAATCTTCCGGAACCGCTCCCGTCTCCATTGACGACGCAAAGATCATCGCCAGGGGCTCTGCAATCGCTTCCCTGGCCTCCCACAGTATCCTGGGGTACATCCCATCTGGTCCCGGCGACTTATCTATTTTGATAGAATTCAAAAGTTCTAACACATCCTCCTTCTTAATGTCTACGTACTCAATCTTTTCCGCCTGCTGCAAGTCCATAGCAAGATCTCCCAAATCAGCTTCCACTGTGAATACTGAGGCAAAGTACTCATTAAGCACCTCCGCCATTTCTTCTGGTTCTACACAGACCTTTCCCCCTTCACCTTTTATAGGTCCTATCCTTTCCCTTCTCACCCTTTTACCTTTCACATATTTATAGAAGGCCTTGAGATTTTCCTTAATCTTACCCGCCAAGGTCTTCTCATGACCCCTACTGGCTCTCCTAATTTCCCTTTTAACCTCCTTTCTACAGTCCTTATATTCTTCAAGATCCTTAACCTCTCCTAGTTCCCTGAACCTTTTGTACACCTTCCTTTTCCTCCTGACTAGGTTCAACACAGCCTTCGTGCACCACGGTTCCCGCGACCTACCAAAACCCCCTTGTCTCATCGGAACATTGTCATGCAGAGCGCCAGACAAACATTCCTTGAATATCCGCCACCTTCCTTCGGTACTTTTCCCTAAGAATGCCTCCTTCCAGTTTATTTGTCCAAGTAACTTCCTGACTTCCTCGTATCTCCCCTTACTCCAGACAAACACCTTCCTAGCCTGCCTGATCCTATCTCGTTCCAATGCAATTGTGAAGGAGATAGAATTATGGTCACCATTCCCAAGATGCTCTCCTACCGAGAGATCCATCACCTGCCCTGGTTCATTCGCCAGTACCAGGTCAAGTACAGCCTCTCCCCTCATAGGCTTGTCCACATACTGTGTCAGGAAACCTTCCTGAACACACCTAACAAACTCCTCTCCAGCCAAACCCCTTACTCTAGGGATATTCCAGTCGATGTTTGGGAAATTGAAGTCTCCCATCACAACAACTCTGTTTTTAATACATCTCTCCAGAATCTGGTTCCCTATCTGCACTTCAACTTCCCTGTCACTATTGGGCGGCCTATAGAATACACCCAGCAAAGTTTTCGACCCTTTGCTGTTCGTAACTTCCACCCACAGAGACTCTGTAGAAAGTCCCTCCACGGCATCCTCTTTCTCTGCAGCCATGACACTGTCCCTGATTAACAGTGCCACTCCACCACCTCTTCTGCCAGCCTCCCTGTCCTTCCTTAATCCCCTCTCATCAAAAACCCATCAACCCGTGTCTTAAAAATATTTAGCGAGGCAGCCTCCACCACTTCAATGGGCAGAGAATTCCAGAGATTCACCACCCTTTGAGTGAAGAAGTTCCTCCTCAACTCCGTTCTAAACCGCCCCCCTTTTATCTTGAGGCTGTGCCCCCTAGTCCTACTGCCTGTTTTGAGCGGGAAGAGTCTTTCCACCTCTATCCTATCCATCCCATTCATCATCTTATACGTCTCAATGAGATCTCCCCTCATTCTTCTAAACTCTAATGAGTACAAGTCTAGTTTATTCAGCCTCTCCTCATAGCTCAACCCCCTCAACTCCGGTATCAGCCTAGAAAACCTCCTCTGCACTCCCTCCAAGGCCAAAATATCTTTGCGCAGGTGCGGCGCCCAAAACTGCACACAATACTCCAGCTGTGGCCTCACCAATGCCCTATACAGCTGCAGCAAGACCTCCCTACTTTTATATTCAATCCCCCTCGCTATGAAGGCCAGCATCCCATTTGCCTTCCTGACCACCTGCTGCACCTGCAAGCTGGGTTTTTGCGACTCATGCACAAGGACCCGAGGTCCCTCTGCACCGTCGCCTGCTGCAGTTTTTCGCCCCGTAAGTAATAATCCTTCCTACCATTATTCCTACCAAAGTGGACCACCTCACACTTGCCAACATTAAATTCCATTTGCCATTTCCTGGCCCATTCGCCCAGCCTATCTAGATCCTTCTGCAGACTCTCTACACCCTCCGCACAATTTGCCTTTCCCCCAATCTTGGTGTCATCAGCAAATTTCGACACCCTACACTCGGTTCCCTCCTCCAGATCATCTATATAAATGGTAAAAAGCTGAGGCCCCAGTACCGACCCCTGGGGCACTCCACTAGTCACCATCCGCCAATCCGAATAGCACCCGTTGACCCCCACTCTCTGCCTCCTATTGGTAGTTCCAGTCTCTGCTCTTATCCAAACTATTCTGTTTATATAATAATCGTGGTTTAGCTAACTTAGATCAATTAGTGAAGAAAGCGTGTTTATTTTACTCTCCTTTTTGCTATAGTCACGTATTAAGCTGGACAACTGGACAATGTCCAGTGTTCCTCAGGAGGCTACTGTCTATCTTCATTAAGAAGTGTTTGCTATACCAACTTTGGTGGGTTACATGGGTAATTATATTGGTTATATTTCATTCAGTCATATCAGTCTGACTACTATACTAATTACATTCGATAACATACTTTGAGTGCCATGCTGGTTTCACTCCATCTTCCATTTTGAACCTGCTTCATCACACGTATTTCAATTACAAGTATTAGAGCAAATTCTCTTACACTACTGAACAGGAACCTTGGTGTTAGAGCATGTCCAGCAGATGTTGTGTAGTGCTGTTTGTAACAGTGATGGTGCAGTAACCTTCCTCTGGCTCTATGCTTAGCAGGCATCACTGCCTTTCTATCATGAGTGGAAAGGAGAGTGTTAAAAGATTAATTATGGTAATGAGGTGATTATGCATAATGTTTCCTGTCTATCCTGTGAAATTCAACTCATTGTCACTTCCAGGGCTGCAATCACAGCTACAACACTAATGCTCAGATTCACTTTTTTTCTAACACTGTGTTTAAAAATACTTTCTTTGCAGACACACTAAGATGCCCATGAGCCAGATAGATGAATCACATATTCTGATCCATGCACTAAAGGCTGCAAACCTTCCCAAGCTCCTGGCTGAAGATGTCCCCTTGTTTGAGCACATTCTGGATGATCTCTTTCCAGGCCTGGCGACACCTAAAGAGAAAAACATTTTACTGCAGGTGATGTGTTGACGGTAACCCTTCCTGTCCTAACACCCCGCTTCTATCATACCACTGAAAATTTACTGGAAATGCAGCTTCTCCCAAGCGGTAATGTTTGTTCCTCTCCTGAGATCAATGACTCTCACTCTTGTTTCACTCATGACCCTCCAATATTTCAGGCAATGGCTATTCTTTGTGTATTAGCATTGTTATTATCTATGAGTTCTGTAATGTATGAACATCCTATCTAGTAATGACCCTTCCATTTCTTCCCCTCCACTCCCTTCACACTTTGTGCTTTCTCCCCCTCCCCCTTCGTTATAAAACCAGTCACAGACTTGTTACATCACAGAAGGAGGTCACTTGGCTCATCATTTTCACCGGTCTCCAAATGAGAAGTTCACGGGTACCATTTATGGACAAAAAGGGATTGGTTTAGGTTAGTGGGTCATTGTTTTTGTAACTGGTCGGCGCAACATCGTGGGCCGAAGGGCCTGTTCTGCATTCTATGTTCTATGTTCTATTCCCCCATCTTGTCCTTGTAACCCTGCACATTCTTTCATTTCAGATAACAGTCAAATTCTCTTTTGAATGCCTGAACTCCATCATACTCCAGATCTTGCAGCATTAGCTGCGTGAAAAAACTATTCCTCACGATATAAGAGTTTGGTCAGGCCGCGTTTGGAGTATTGTGTACAATTCTGGTCCACATTACTGGAAGGATGTTGATGCATTGGAAAGGGTGCAGAAGAGATTTAGCAGGATGTTGCCTGGTTTGAAGAATATGAACTATGAAGGAAGGTTGAACAAACTTGAATTGTTTTCATTGGAGCGTCAGAGGATGAAGGGGGGACCTGATAGAGATTTACAAGCTTGAATAGTGTGGTTAGTCAGAGTCTTTTTCCCAGGGTCGAAGTGTCAATTACTCGGGTGCAGAGGTTGAGAGTGAGAAGGGGAAAGTTTAAAAGAGATGTAAACGGCAAATTCTTCACACAGAGGGTGGTGAATGCCTGGAACGTGCTGCTGGAAGAGGTGGTGGAAGCAGATTCTATAACAACGTTCAAGAGGCATCTGGATAGATACATGAATAGGCAGGGAATAGAGGGATATGGACCACATAGAGGCAAGAAAGTATTAAAGAGGCATCTGTGTCAGCATAGACTTGGTGGGCCGAAGGGCCTGTTCCTGTACTGTACTGTTCTTTGTTCATGCCACTTCAACCTGCTTTTGATCCTTTCACACATGAACAGTTTCTCCTGATCTACTCTAATCAGCCCTCAAGATTTTGAATACTTCTATTTTTCATTTTTCATGGGACGTGGGCATTGCTGGCCATCATTTCTTGCTCTTGTGAGGTCATTTTTAATAGTCAACCACATTTCTGTGGATCTGTAGACCTAATGGGTAAGGATGGTGCATCTATAGACATTCTACAACAATCTACAATGGTTTCATGATCATGATTAGACTTTCAATTTCAAATTTTTGTTGTATTCACTTTTCACCATCTGCTCTGGTGGGATTCGAACTCAGGTCCCCAGAGACAATACCACTACACCACTGTTGCTCCAGCTCCTTTCCGACTTCTTCTATCCGAGGGAAACAGTCCCAATCTCTTAAATCAATCTTCCTAATTGAAGTTCCTCATCCCTGGAACAATTCTTGAGAATTTTTTGCACTCTTTGCCTTCACATCTTTCCTGAAGTGTGATGCCCAGAATGGGATTGAATACTCCAGCTGAGGCCAGAATAATACAAGTTCAGCCATTCTTTACTCATTCAAGAGGTGTGAGTATTTCTGGCTCTGCCAGCGTTTATTGGCTATCCCTAATTGCCTTTGAAAAGATAGTGGTGAATTGAATTGTCTTCTTGAACCACTGCACTCATGTAGTGTAAATATACTCACAGTACTGTTAGGGAGGAAGTTCTAGGATTTTTACCCAGTGACATTGAAAGAACAGTGATATATTTCCAAGTCAGGATGGTGAGGTCAGGAAGTCAGGATGATAGGTTCACCAGGCTGATACCAGAGATGAGGGGGTTAGCTTATGAGGAGAGGTTGAATCGACTGGGCCTGTACTCATTAGAGTTTAGAAGGCTGAGGGGGGATCTTATAGAGACATATCAGAAAATGAAGGGAGCTAGATAGGGTAGAGGTAGAGAGATTATTCCCACTTAGAAAGGAAAACGGACTAGAGGGCACAGTCTCAAAATAAGGGGGGGGGGTCACTTTAGAACGGAGTTGAGGAGGAACTTCTTCACTCAAAGGGTGATGAATCTCTGAAATTCTCAACCCGTTGAATATATTTGAGTCATGGGTAGATAGATGCCTGATAGACAAGGGAATTAAGCGTTATGGGAAGAAAGCAGGAAAGTGGAACTGATCCACTTCAGATCAGCCATGGTCTTATTGAATGGCGGGGCAGGCTCGAAGGGCTAGATGGCCTACTCCTGCTCCTATTTCTTATGTTCTTATGTGAGGAGAACTTCCAGGTGGTGGTGTTTCCATGTGTCTGTAGCCCTGTCCTTTCAGATGGTAGGAACTATGGGTTTGGAAGCCTAATGAGCCTTGATGAGCTCCTGTGATTCTGTGATATTTTACTGATCCCATCGCTTTTAGGTGAGGGACGGACATTGCATGAGGCCACCCTCCCCTTAATCAGAGGACAGTGCTGTGTGACATCCCCTGTATTCCTGAGCTAATTTCTCTGCATTCTCCAATGATAGAGCTATCTCAACAGCCTTCTTCAGATCCAAACTGGATTCTGCCAATAGTTTATTTGAACTGTCACATTGTTAATTCCACAGACCAGCCTATCTCGCAACATGTCATTCATGGTGGCCTAAATTTGCAATGCTCTGCCAACCTTCATTACCTGATCAAATATTCAGTGACAGATTCCCCAGGGGTTCACCCTGCCATGTTAAAGTAGTATCGCTGGAGTATAATGGAAGGTTTCGTGTCATAGTAGCCTTTAGCCAAGTTCACCAATTCATTAAAGATTTTGGAGTCAGGGGTATAAAAAGAACAAAGAACAAAGAACAACCCAGCAGGGGAAACGGGCCCTTCGGCCCAGCGAGCCCGCGCCGCCACATCACCCTGCACCTATTCTACCCTGCATGGCTACGAATGGAACCCTACTCAGTCAGATTCAGGGAAGAAATAGTGTCAATTTGGTAAAAACCGATTAGCCCGAGAGCACATTTTTGGGGTGTGGGAGGAAACCGGAGCGCCCGGAGGAAACCCACGCAACCACAGGGAGAATGTGCAAACTCCCACAGATACAGGCCCAAATCCATGTGCCTTCTTTTTATGACATTGATGGCATTGTTGGCCTGATAAAGGTAATGCATGCACTCTGCGCATTGGGCCCAGTTTTTTATGCTCACATCGCAGGCTTTTTCTAACCAGAAGATTACTTGCCTTGACAGTAAAGCTTGTGCAGAGGGTAGAAAAAAACTTGTTTTACTCCTTGTTGCCAATGTAATAATCTTGATAAGACCTGTCTTCCATCACTGGCACCATTTATTGAATAAAGCACAGATCAGCCCACGAGTCCTGTGACTGGTAGCTCGAGTAATGACAGCTCTTTTTAAACTCCCACTGTTCCTTCCCGATTAGAAAAGCCTCCACATACTTTATAGGGGAACTCAGACTCTAAAAGGCTGATGGGAGGTTGTGATTGTCATTGCAGTAGTTAAGAGTTAACCATGTTGCTCTGGGTCTAGACTAACATGTAAATCAGATTAGGTAAGCATGACAGATTTCCTTCCCCAAGGGGCATGAGTGAATCTGATGGGTTTTATAACAATGATACTTTCATGGCCACCATCATTGAGGCTAGCTTTCAATTCCAGAGATTATTAATGGAATTTAAATTTCACTATCTGCTGTGTTGGGATTTGAACCCATGTAAAATTGTATACAGTTCTGGTCAACCTATTAAAGAAAGGATATTATTAAACTAGAAAGAGTGCAGAAAAGATTTACTAGGATGCTACCGGGACTTGATGGTTTGAGTTATAAGGAGAGGCTGGATAGACTGGGACTTTTTTCTCTGGAGTGTAGGAGGCTGAGGGGTGATCTTACATAAGAATATGAAGATAGGTTGAGGGAGCTGGGACTCTTTTCCCTGGAGAGGCGAAGGTTGAGTGGCGACCTGATAGAAGTTTATAAAATGTTGAGAGGAATAGATAGGGTGGACTCTCAGAGGCTATTTCCCCGGGTTGAAATGGTCGCTACGAGGGGACACAGATTTAAGGTGCGGGGAGGGAGGTACAGAGGTGATGTTAGGGGTAAGTTTTTCACTCAGAGGGTGGTGAGTGATTGGAATCGGCTGCCGTCGTCGGTGGTGGAGGCGAACTCGCTGGGGTCTTTTAAAAGACTTCTGGATGAGTATATGGGGTTTAATGGGATTGGGGGTTATAGATAGGTCTATAGATTGGTGGGGTTGATGCGATCGGCGCAACTCGAGGGCCGAAGGGCCTGTTTGTGCTGTAATGTTCTATGTTCTATGTTCTAATATAAGAACATAAGAAATAGGAGCAGGAGTAGGCCATCTAGCCCTTCGAGCCTGCCCCGCCATTCAATAAGATCATGGCTGATCTGTCGTGACTCAGCTCCACCTTCCTGCCCTCTCCCCATAACCCTTAATCCCTTCTCTTATCAAAAACCCATCAACCCGTTTCTTAAAAATATTTAGCGAGGCAGCCTCCACCACTTCAACGGGCAGAGAATTCCAGAGATTCACCACCCTTTGAGTGAAGAAGTTCCTCCTCAACTCTGTTCTAAACCGCCCCCCCTTTATCTTGAGGCTGTGCCCCCTAGTCCTACTGTCTTTTTTGAGCGGGAAGAGTCTCTCCACCTCTATCCTATCCATCCCATTCATCATCTTATACGTCTCAATGAAATCTCCCCTCATTCTTCTAAACTCTAACGAGTACAAGCCTAGTTTATTCAGCCTCTCCTCATAGCTCAATCCCCTCAACTCCGGTATCAGCCGAGTAAACCTCCTCTGCACTCCCTCCAGGGCCAAAATATCCTTGCGCAGGTGCGGCGCCCAAAACTGCACACAGTACTCCAGCTGCGGCCTCACCAATGCCCTATACAGCTGTAGCAAGACCTCCCTACTTTTATATTCAATCCCCCTCGCTATGAAGGCCAGCATCCATTCGCCTTCCTGACCACCTGCTGCACCTGCAAGCTGGGTTTTTGCGTCTCATGCACAAGGACCCCGAGGTCCCTCTGCACCGTCGCCTGCTGCAGTTTTTCGCCCTGTAAGTAATAGTCCTTCCTACCATTCCTCCTACCAAAGTGGACCACCTCACACTTGCCAACATTAAATTCCATTTGCCATTTCCTGGCCCATTCGCCCAGCCTATCTAGATCCTTCTGCAGACTCTCCACACCCTCCACACAATTTGCCTTTCCCCCAATCTTGGTGTCATCAGCAAATTTCAACACCCTACACTTGGTTCCCTCCTCCAGATCATCTATATAAATGGTAAATAGCTGAGGCCCCAGCACCGATCCCTGGGGCACCCCACTAGTCACCAACCGCCAATCCGAATAGCATCCATTGACCCCCACTCTCTGCCTCCATAAAATAATGAGGGGCATAGATCAGCTGAATAGTCAATATCTTTTCCCAAAGATAGGGGAGTCTAAAACTAGAGGGCACAGATTTAAGGTGAGAAGGGAGAGATACAAAAGTGTCCAGAGGAGCAATTTTTTCACCCAGGGTGGTGAGTGTCTGGGACAAGCTGCCAGAGGTAGTTGTAGAGGCAGGTACATAGAACGTAGAAAAACTACAACACAAACAGGCCCTTCGGCCCTCAAGTTGCTCCGATCATATCCATACCTACCAGGCCTATCCATAACTCTCAATCCCATTAAATACCATGTACTCATCCAGAAGTCTCTTAAAAGACCCCAGCAAGTTTGCCTCCAGCACCACCGACGGCAGCCGATTCCACTCACTCATCACCCTCTGAGTGAAAAAGTTACCCCTGACATCTCCTCTGTACCTGCTCCCCAGCACCTTAAACCTGTGTCCTCTCATAGCGACCATTTCAGCACAGGGAAATAGCGTCCGAGAATCCACCCTATCCATTCCTCTCAACATTTTATAAACTTCTATCAGGTCGCCTCTCAACCTTCGTGTCTCCAGGGAGAAGAGACCCAGCTCCCTCAACCTATCTTCATAAGGCATGCCTCCCAATCCAGGCAACATCCTTGTAAATCTCCTCTGCACCCTCTCAATAGCTTCCTGTAGTGAGGCGACCAGAACTGCGCACAGTACTCCAAATGGGGTCTGGCAAAGGTTTTATAAAGTTGCAGCATTACCTCCCAACTCCTAAACTCAATCCCTTGATTAATGAAGGCCAGTACACCATACGCCTTCTTAACCACATCCTCCACCTGCGAGGCCGATTTAAGAGTCCTGTGGACCCGGACCCCAAGATCCTTCTGCTCTTCAACACTGCTAAGACTCCTACCCTTGATATTATACTCCTTCATCCAATTGATCCTGCCAAAATGGACCACTACACATTTATCTGAGTTGAAGTCCATCTGTCACTTCTCCACCCAGTCTTACATCCTATCTATGTCCCTCTGCAACTTCTGACATCCCGCCAGACCATCCACAACACCATCAACCTTTGTATCGTCTGCAAACTTACTAATCCATCCCTCCACTTCCTCATCCAGGTCATTTATGAAAATGACAAACAACAAGGGTCCTAGAATAGATCCCTGGGGCACTCCACTGGTGACTGACCTCCATGCAGAAAAAGACCCATCCACAACCACTCTCTGCCTTCTGCAGGCAAGCCAGTTCTGGATCCACAAGGCCAAAGCCCCTTGGATCCCATGCCCTCTCACCTTCTCAAGAAGTCTTGCCTGGGGGACCTTATCAAACACCTTGCTGAAATCCATGTAAACCACATCCACCGCTCTTCCTTCGTCAATGTGTTCAGTCAAATTTTCAAAGAACTCAACTAGGCTCGTAAGGCACCACCTGCCCTTGACAAAGCCGTGCTGACAGATTTGTCTTTTAAAAGCATTTAGACAGTTACATGGGTAAGATGGGTATAGAGGGATGTGGGCAATTGGGACTAGCTTAGGGGTTAAAAAAGGGCAGCATGTACATGGTGGGCCATGGGGCTTGTTTCCAAGCTGTAAAGCTCTAAGATCCTGTGACTCTGTGTCCCCAGAACATTATTCTGGACCTTTGGATTACGAGTTAAATGACATTTCCACCACACCACCATGTCCCTTCCTCATGTATCCACTCCCTACCTGCACTGGGCTGCACCCCTTCCCTCTATTTCATATAATGCTATCAACTCTGCCCTCCACTTCCCTCTAATACTCTCCCTGTATTGTCCTTTAAAGTAGTCATGATGTGGGTATGCCGGCGTTGGACTGGCGTAAACACAGTACAAAGTCTGACAACACCAGGTTTTAGTCCAACCGATTTATTTGATAATATTCTCACAAGCTTTCGAGGGGACTGCCTCTTCGACGAAGAGGCAGTCCCCTCGAAAGCTTGTGAGAATATTATCAAATAAATCGGTTGGACTAAAACCTGGTGTTGTCAGACTTTGTATTGTCCTTTAAAGACAAAGTTCTATCTTCACATTGATAACCTCCATCATGTTGTGTGGCATGACCACTGTTCCAAAATGGACAGACTTTGAACAGCTCCAACAGCTCAAAACTGCCCTGCTGTGCTCTGGTTTCCTCCCACACGCTAAAGATGTGCAGTTGAGGGGTATTAGCCACGTAAATGTGTGGGGGGATGGGGATAGGGCAGCGGGGAGAAGTAGGGGTGGGGGAGATGTCGTGAGAAAAATGCTGTTTTGGAGATACAGTATAGTCTTGATGGGCCAAATGATCTCCTTCTGCACTGCAGAAAAAACTGTGGTTCTAATTATCTGGAATGACCTTTGAGTCGGTGGTATGAGCTGCCTTCTTGAACCACTGCAGACCATTGGTAATTATATAACATATTGCCAGGGCATTGCAGGAGAGTCCCATCTTACTGTCAAAGCCTGTCAGAATCACAGCTGTGATTGGCAGCTTGGAATATAAAATACAACCTGCCACATTTACAAAGCGGGCAGGTTGCAGGATAATGGTTTGTTCATATCAAAAATGGAAACTCACTTAAATCAGCATCTTAACAGAGAAACTCCAGTTATTTTACAACATTCCTTGATAATTTCCTTGAACAGTGTGTGTTGGAGCCGACGAGGAGCGAGCTATCTTGGATCTGGTGTTATGTAATGACGCGGGTAGAATTAGGGACCTTGTGGTGAAGGATCCTCTTGGAGAGAGTGATCATTGTATGGTGGAGTTTCTGGTGCAGATGGAGGAGGAGAAAGTGGGTTCCCGGACACGCGTCCTTTATTTGAATAGAGGGGAATACGGTAGGATGAGAGAAGAATTGGCGAATGTGGACTGGGGGAGTGCGTTGGAAGGTAGGTCTGCTGAGGAGCAGTGGAGGATCTTTAAGGAGATCTTTCTTGGTGCTCAGCAGAAATTTATTCCGATGGTTAAAAAGGACAGTAGGAGGAGAGGTAATAAGCCGTGGATAACGAAGGAGGTGAAGGAAAGTGTTAAATTAAAAGCGGAGAAATTTAGAGTAGCTAAGAGCAGTGGGCGAGAAGAGGATTGGGAAAGGTTTAAATGTCAACAAAGATTGACAAAGAAGTTGATAAAGGAGAGTAGGAGAAGCTATGAGGCTGGGCTAGCACTTAATATAAAAAAGGATAGCAAGAGTTTTTATAAATATATAAAAGGAAGAGGCTGGCTAGGGTGAACGTTGGTCCTTTAGAGGATGAGAAAGGGGAGCTAGTGGTAGGGGATGGGGATATGGCTAAGGTCTTGAATAACTTTTTGTTTCTGTCTTCACGGAGGAGGACGTGAATAATTTGCCGGGTGTTAGAGATGGAAAGGTGGTAGGAATGGAGGGTCTCAATGACATTACTGTTACTAGAGAGGTGGTGCTCGACAGACTGGAGGGGCTGATTGTGGACAAGTCCCAGGACCGGATGGAATGCATCTGAGGGTTCTGAAAGAAATGGCGGAGGTTATAGTGGATGCCTTGGTGGTTATTTTCCAGACGTCGTTGGATTCCGGGGAAGTGCCGGTATATTGGAAAATGGCTAATGTTATGCCGTTGTTTAAGAAGGGTGCCAGGCAAAAGGCGGGGAATTATAGGCCGGTTAGTTTAACGTCTGTGGTAGGTAAAATGTTAGAATCCGTCATTAAGGAGGAAATTGCGAGGCACCTTGAAAGGAATTGCTTGATAGGGTGGACGCAACACGGTTTCATTAAAGGGAAGTCGTGTCTGACAAATTTACTGGAGTTCTATGAGGATGTGTCTAGGGCAGTGGATAGAGGAGAGCCGGTGGATGTGGTCTTTCTGGATTTCAGAAGGCGTTTGACAAGGTACCTCACAAGAGGTTATTGCAGAAGGTCAGGGGACATGGAGTTGGGGGTAGGGTGTTAGCGTGGATAGAGGATTGGTTGTCAAATAGGAGGCAGAGAGTGGGGGTCAATGGGTGCTATTCGGATTGGCAGTTGGTGACTAGTGGGGTGCCCCAGGGGTCGGTGCTGGGGCCTCAGCTATTTACCATTTATATAGATGATCTGGAGGAGGGAACCGAATGTAGGGTGTCGAAATTTGCTGATGACACCAAGATTGGGGGAAAGGCAAATTGTGCGGAGGGTGTGGAGAGTCTACAGAAGGATCTAGATAGGCTGGGCGAATGGGCCAGGAAATGGCAAATGGAATTTAATGTTGGCAAGTGTGAGGTGGTCCACTTTGGTAGGAGGAATGGTAGGAAGGACTATTACTTACGTGGCGAAAAACTGCAGCAGGCGACGGTGCAGAGGGACCTCGGGGTCCTTGTGCATGAGTCGCAAAAACCCAGCTTGCAGGTGCAGCAGGTGGTCAGGAAGGCGAATGGGATGCTGGCCTTCATAGCGAGGGGGATTGAATATAAAAGTAGGGAGGTCTTGCTGCAGTTGTATAGGGCATTGGTGAGGCCGCAGCTGGAGTACTGTGTGCAGTTTTGGGCGCCGCACCTGCGCAAGGATATTTTGGCCCTGGAGGGAGTGCAGAGGAGGTTTACTAGGCTGATACCGGAGTTGAGGGGGTTGAGCTATGAGGAGAGGCTGAATAAACTAGGCTTGTACTCGTTGGAGTTTAGAAGAATGAGGGGAGATCTCATTGAGACGTATAAGATGATGAATGGGATGGATAGGATAGAGGTGGAGAGACTCTTCCCGTTCAAAAAAGACAGTAGGAGTAGGGGATACAGCCTCAAGATAAAGGGGGGGCGGTTTAGAACGGAGTTGAGCAGTAACTTCTTCACTCAAAGGGTGGTGAATCTGTGGAATTCTCTACCCGTTGATGTGGTGGAGGCTGCCTCGCTAAATATTTTCAAGAAGCGGGTTGATGGGTTTTTGATAAGAGAGGGGATTAAGGGTTATGGGGAGAGGGCCGGAAAGTGGAACTGAGTCACGACAGATCAGCCATGATCTTATTGAATGGCGGGGCAGACTCGAAGGGCCAGATGGCCTACTCCTGCTCCTATTTCTTATGTTCTTATGTTACCTTTTATCACATAACTCCTCCTTCCTTCCAAAATGCATCACCTCGCATTTGTCAGGATTAAATTCCATTTGCCATCTATCTGCCCAGTATACCAACCTATCTATATCCTGCTGTGTCACCTGACAATCTTCCTCAGTATCCGCCAATCCTGCCATCTTGGTGTCATCTGCAAACTTGCTGATCACACCACGTACGCCCTCTTCCAAGTCATTTATATATGTTACAAAGAGGAGAGGTCCCTGTACTGAGCCCTGCGGCACACCACTGGTGTCAAACCTCCAGCTGGAAAAGGACCCTTCCAGTACTACTCTCCGTCTCCTGTTGCCCAGCCAGTTTTCAATCCATCTAGATACCTGTCCTTGTATCCCATGTGCCTTAACCTTTTCTACCAGCCTACCATGAGGGACTTTGTCAAACGCCTTACTGAAATCCATATAGATGACATCAATGGCTCACCCATCGTCAACCATTTTTGTCACCTCCTCAAAAAATTCTACCAGATTCGTAAGGCAAGACCTCCCCTGAACAAAGCCATGTTGCGTATCCCTAATCAGATCGCAACGCTCCAAATGCTTATACATCCTATCCCTAAGAACTTTTTCCAACAATTTTCCTACCACCGATGTCAAACTCACTGGCCTATAATTACCAGGGTTATCCCTACTGTCCTTTTTAAACAGCACATTAGCTACCCTCCAGTCCTCTGGGACCTCACCTGTGTCCAAAGAAGAGACAAAGATTTGCATCAGAGTCCCAGCAATTTCATCTTTCACCTCCCTAAGCAGCCTGGGATAAATACCATCGGGCCCCGGAGATTTATCCGTTTTTATGATACCTAAAAACCCTAGCACTTCCTCCCTCGTAATGGATATTTCCCTCAAATGATCTACAGCTCCCTCCAAGACATTACAAGACACCTTCGTCAATACCAACGCAATGTATTCATTCAGGATCTCCCCCATTCCCTCAGACTCGATGCATAGCTCCCCTCCCTTGCCCCTAAGAGGACCAATTTTCCCTCTAACCACTCTCTTGTTCCTAATATAAGAGTAAAATGCCTTTGGATTTTCCTTAATCCTGTCAGCCAAAGCCGTTTCATGCCCCCTTTTCGCCCTTCTAACTCCCCTTGCGGTATGGTGAAGTGCTGAGGTGATTGCACACGTGAGGATGGCCTCAACCGGGATCTTGGGTTCATGTCACTCTATCTGTAACCCCCACGACTTGCCTGGACTTGCAAAATCTCACTAACTGTCCTGGCTGGAGACAGTACACATCTCTTTAACCTGTGCTTAACCCTCTTTCCACTCACATTGTCTGCACCTGTAAAGTCCTGATTACCCGTAAAGACTGACATTGCAATCACTATCTTGTAATTGAGACTGTGTCTATTTATGCCCTGTTTCTGAACCCAGCTCTCCACTCACCTGATGAAGAGGCAGCGCTCCAAAAGTTTGTGCTATCAAATAAACCTGTTGGACTTTAACCTGGTGTTGTGAGACTTCTCACTGATTTCTATCCTTGTTTGTATCCTTGTTTCTCCCTCTTCTATCTCTCTGCTCAGGCTCCCATCCCCTTGCCATTCTAATTTAAACTCATCCCGATCACACTAGCAACCACCCCCCCTCACCCCGTGCAGCACCCCTTTCTGGTGGGTTGAATGGTAAAGAACACTAAACATTATTGACAGTGGAAGATTTTGGAAGTGGCTAATGGTGAGCTCTCTCTCTACCGGAAAACATGCCCGAGGTGGGGTGGAAAATTCCGCCCACAGCATTTGCTTCCAGGTGGTATGTTTTCTTTCCCATCTGGAGACGTGTCCCACCTTTAAAAATGGTGAGATGAATGATAAAGGGGCACAAATCTACAGTTTTAACAGAGCACAGAGGTGTGGAATTTAATCCCTAAATCATAACTAAAATACCATTTCAGTCTCTGCCCCAAATAATCAGTGATCCTGGTGTGATTCCCTATGTGACGAAGCAGTCACGTTGCTATGAAGAAGCGAAATTGTACTTAAATAGTGCCTTTCAATCTCAGAATGTTATAAAGATCTTTAATGAGTATTTCTGAATTGATGTCCTTGTTATAAAGTAGGAAATGCAGCAGCCGACTTTTACATAGCAAGGTCCCACAAATAACAGTTCGATCGTGACCAAGTCGTCTGTTTTAGTGATGCTTAACCGATTCTAGTGATGTTGGCGAGGACACTATGGAGAACTAACTTACTGTTGAAAATAATGTCATGAAACTTTTATATTCACCTGAGGCAGACAGCGGAACCTTTGCTTATTGTTTCGGATGGTACCTCAGGCAGTGTGATACTCCGACAGTGCTGCATAGGAGTGCCAGTCTGGGCTAGGGGTTCAGTCCTCCACGGGAGCAGTATGTAGTCAGCCTGAACAATGTTGGTCAGCATAAATTGGATTTTCTGATCCAACTAGCCTGCGAATTCTCACTGGCAGGATGGAAATCTTGATGCATCAGCAAGTGGTGCATTGTGTTTGGAGGAGAATTTCCAGTGCCACAAACCCTGTGCTGTGTGTGTGTACTGGAATACAGAGTCAGAGATTTCACTGATTTCATTTGACTGTTGTATCTGATTGGTGTAAATCCACCTGTAAAAGTGAACCTGAATGTCATACCCCAGCCTTGCTTCTCTGTCAGAAAGTGAAAATTACATCAAATAAAATTACATTTTACCATTTTCATTCTGAGTACTGAATCTGGGCATAATGCAGATCTGACTTGGAAATCAGCTTTAGCTCTCCATTAGCTCTCAGCCATCTCCTGTCCCATTTGCCCTGTGAGCGGGCCTTAGTGTGCCCAAAATGGTCAGAACTCTGAACTGCACATGTACAGTTAGAAAAAAACGTGAAAAAGTGCGCCCGTGTCACACCGCTGCCAGGTCGGGGAAAGCAGAGAGAGCGACGCAGGAATGAAAAGCAGGAGTGATGGCTCCCACATACATCACTGTCTCCCTTATCCACCCCCCCCAACACCCACATACATCACTGTCTCCCTTATCCACCCCCCCAACACTCACAAACATCACTGTCTCCCTTATCCACCCCCCCAACACTCACACACATCACTGTCCCCCTTATCCACCCCCCCAACACCCACACACATCACTGTCTCCCTTATCCACCCCCCCAACACTCACACACATCACTGTCCCCCTTATCCACCCCCCAACACTCACACACATCACTGTCTCCCTTATCCACCCCCCCAACACCCACACACATCACTGTCTCCCTTATCCACCCCCCCGACACTCCCACACATCACTGTCTCCCTTATCCACCCCCCCAACACACACATACATCACTGTCCCCCTTATCCACCCCCCCAACACTCACACACATCACTGTCTCCCTTATCCACCCCCCCAACACTCACACACATCACTGTCCCCCTTATCCACCCCCCCAACACCCACACACATCACTGTCCCCCTTATCCACCCCCCCAACACTCACACACATCACTGTCTCCCTTATCCACCCCCCCAACACCCACACACATCACTGTCCCCCTTATCCACCCCC
This sequence comes from Prionace glauca, assembly GCA_037974335.1. Lineage (NCBI taxonomy): Eukaryota > Metazoa > Chordata > Chondrichthyes > Carcharhiniformes > Carcharhinidae > Prionace > Prionace glauca. The sequence goes on along the minus strand of CM075725.1, from coordinate 1,825,763 downwards.
CCAACACTCACACACATCACTGTCCCCCTTATCCACCCCCCCAACACCCACACACATCACTGTCCCCCTTATCCACCCCCCCAACACTCACACACATCACTGTCTCCCTTATCCACCCCCCCAACACTCCCACACATCACTGTCTCCCTTATCCACCCCCCAACACCCACATACATCACTGTCTCCCTTATTCACCCCCCAACACTCACACACATCACTGTCCCCCTTATCCATTCCCCCAACACTCATACACATCAGTGTCTCCCTTATCCACCCCCCAACACCCACACACATCGCTGTCCCCCTTATCCACCCCCCCAACACTCACACACATCACTGTCCACCTTATCCACCCCCCCAACACTCACACACATCACTGTCTCCCTTATCCACCCCCCCAACACTCACACACATCACTGTCTCCCTTATCCACCCCCCAACACCCACACAAATCGCTGTCCCCCTTATCCACCCCCCCAACACTCACACACATCACTGTCCCCCTTATCCACCCCCCCCAACACTCACACACATCGCTGTCCCCCCTTATCCACCCCCCCAACACCCATACAGATCACTGTCTCCCTTATCCACCCCCCCAAAACTCAAACACATCACTGTCCGCATTATCCACCCCCCCAACACCCACACACATCACTGTCTCCATTATCCACCCCCCCAACACCCACACACATCACTGTCCCCCTTATCTACCCCCCCAACATTCACACACATCACTGTCTCCCTTATCCACCCCCCCAACACCCACACACATCACTGTCTCCCTTATCTACCCCCCCCCAACACCCACACACATCACTATCCCCCTTATCCACCCACCCAAAACTCACACACATCACTGTCTCCCTTATCCACCCACCCAAAACTCACACACATCACTGACTCCCTTATCCACTCCCCCAACACCCACACACATCACTGTCCCCCTTATCTACCCCCCCCCAACATTCACACACATCACTGTCTCCCTTATCCACCCCCCCAACACCCACACACATCACTGTCCCCCTTATCCACCCACCCAACACTCACACACATCACTGTCCCCCTTATCCAACCCCCAACACCCACATACATCACTGTCCCCCTTATCCACCCACCCAAAACTCACACACATCACTGTCCCCCTTATGCATCCCCCCAACACCCACACACATCACTGTCCCCCTTATCCACCCACCCAAAACTCACACACATCACTGACTCCCTTATCCACTCCCCCAACACCCACATACATCACTGTCTCCCTTATCCACCCCCCAACACCCACACACATCACTGTCCCCCTTATCCACCCCCCCAACACTCTCACACATCACTGTCTCCCTTATCCACCCGCCCAACACTCACACACATCACTCTCCCCCTTATCTACCCCCCCAACACTCACACACATCACTGTCCCCCTTATCCACCCCCCCAAAACTCAAACACATCACTGTCCGCATTATCCACCCCCCCAACACCCACACACATCACTGTCTCCCTTATCCACCCCCCCCAACACTCACGCACATCACTGTCCCCCTTATCTACCCCCCCAACATTCACACACATCACTGTCTCCCTTATCCACCCCCCCAACACCCACACACATCACTGTCCCCCTTATCCACCCACCCAAAACTCACACACATCACTGTCCCCCTTATCCACCCACCCAAAACTCACACACATCACTGTCTCCCTTATCCACCCACCCAAAACTCACACACATCACTGTCCCCCTTATCCACCCACCCAAAACTCACACACATCACTGTCCCCCTTATCCACCCACCCAAAACTCACACACATCACTGTCCCCCTTATCCACCCACCCAAAACTCACACACATCACTGTCCCCCTTATCCATCCCCACAACACTCACACACATCACTGTCCCCCTTATCCACCCCCCAACACTCACACACATCACTCTCCCCCTTATCTACCCCCCCAACACCCACACACATCACTGTCTCCCTTATCCACCCCCACCCAACACACACACACATCACTGTCTCCCTTATCCACCCACCCAAAACTCACACACATCATTGTCCCCCTTATCCACCCACCCAAAACTCACACACATCACTGTCCCCCTTATCCATCCCCACAACACTCACACACATCACTGTCCCCCTTATCCACCCCCCAACACTCACACACATCACTCTCCCCCTTATCTACCCCCCCAACACCCACACACATCACTGTCTCCCTTATCCACCCCCACCCAACACTCACACACATCACTGTCCCCCTTATCCACCCCCCAACACTCACACACATCACTCTCCCCCTTATCTACCCCCCCAACACCCACACACATCACTGTCTCCCTTATCCACCCCCACCCAACACACACACACATCACTGTCTCCCTTATCCACCCCCCCAACACCCACATACATCACTGTCTCCCTTATCCACCCCCCCAACACCCACACACATCACTGTCCCCCATATCCACCCCCCCCAACACCCACACACATCACTGTCTCCCTTATCCACCCTCAACACCCACATACATCACTGTCTCCCTTATCCACCCCTGCAACACTCACACACATCACTGTCTCCCTTATCCACCCCCCCAACACTCACACACATCACTGTCTCCCTTATCCACCCCCGCAACACTCACACACATCACTGTCTCCCTTATTCAGCCCCCCAACACTCACACACATCCCTGACCCCTTATACACCCCCCAACACCCACACACATCACTGTCTCCCTTATCCACCCCCCAATACCCACACACATCACTGTCCCCCTTATCCACCACCCACTACCCACACACATCACTGTCCCCCTTATCCACCCCCCCAACACTCACACACATCACTGTCCCCCTTATCCACCCCCCCAACACCCACACACATCACTGTCCCCCTTATCCACCCCCCAACACCCACACACATCACTGTCTCCCTTATCCACCCCCCCAACACCCACACACATCACTGTCTCCCTTATCCACCCCCTCAAAACTCACACACATCACTGTCTCCCTTATCCACCCCCGCAACACTCACACACATCACTGTCTCCCTTATCCACCCCCCAACACCCACACACATCACTGTCTCCCTTATCCACCCCCCCAACACCCACACACATCACTGTCTCCCTTATCCACCCCCTCAAAACTCACACACATCACTGTCTCCCTTATCCACCCCTCCAACACTCACACAAATCACTGTCCCCCTTATCCACCCCCCCAACACTCACACACATCACTGTCTCCCTTATCCACCCCCCCAACACTCACACACATCACTGTCTCCCTTATCCACCCCCCCAACACTCACACACATCACTGTCTCCCTTATCCATCCCCCCAACACCCACACACATCACTGTCTCCCTTATCCACCCCCGCAACACTCACACACATCACTGTCTCCCTTATCCACCCCCCCAACACTCACACAAATCACTGTCCCCCTTATCCACCCCCTCAAAACTCATACACATCACTGTCCCCCTTATCCACCCCCCAATGCTCACACACATCACTGTCTCCCTTATCCATCCCCCCAACACCCACACACATCACTGTCCCCCTTATCCACCCCCCAACACCCACACACATAACTGTCCCCCTTATCCACCCCCCCAACACTCATACACATCACTGTCCCCCTTATCCACTCCCCCAACACCCACACACATCACTGTCTCCCTTATCCACCCCCGCAACACTCACACACATCACTGTGTCCCTTATCCACCCCCCCAACACTCACACACATCACTGTCCCCCTTATCCACCCCCCCAACACCCACACACATCACTGTCTCCCTTATCCACCCCCGCAACACTCACACACATCACTGTGTCCCTTATCCACCCCCCCAACACTCACATACATCACTGTCCCTCTTATCCACCCCCCCAACACCCACACACATCACTGTCTCCCTTATCCACCCCCCCAAAACTCAGACACATCACTCTCCCCCTTATCCATCCCCCCAACACTCATACACATCACTGTCCCCCTTATCCACCCCCCCAACACCCACACACATCACTGTCTCCCTAACCCCCCCCCCAACACCCACACACATCACTGTCCCCCTTATCCACCCCCCCAACACCCACACACATCACTGTCTCCCTTATCCATCCCCCCAATACTCACACACATCGCTGTCTCCCTTATCCACCCCCCCAAAACTCACACACATCACTGTCCCCCTTATCCACCCCACCAACACTCACACACATCACTGTCTCCCTTATCCACCCCCCCAAAACTCACACACATCACTGTCCACCTTATCCACCCCCCAAAACTCACACACATCACTGTCTCCCTTATCCACCCCCAACACTCACACACATCACTGTCCCTCTTATCCACCCCCCCAACACTCACACACATCACTGTCCCCCTTATCCACCCCCCCAACACTCACACACATCACTGTCCCCCTTATCCACCCCCCCAACACCCACACACATCACTGTCTCCCTTATCTACCCCCCCAACACTCACGCACATCACTGTCTCCCTTATCCACCCCCCAAAACTCACACACATCACTGTCTCCCTTATCCACCCCCAACACTCACACACATCACTGTCCCTCTTATCCACCCCCCCAACACTCACACACATCACTGTCACCCTTATCCACACCCCCAACACCCACACACATCACTGTCTCCCTTATCTACCCCCCCAACACTCACGCACATCACTGTCTCCCTTATCCACCCCCCAAAACTCACACACATCACTGTCTCCCTTATCCACCCCCAACACTCACACACATCACTGTCCCTCTTATCCACCCCCCCAACACTCACACACATCACTGTCACCCTTATCCACACCCCCAACACTCACACACCTCACTGTCTCCCTTATCCATCCCCCCAACACCCACACACATCACTGTCCCTCTTATCCACCCCCCCAACACCCACACACATCACTGTCTCCCTTATCCACCCCCCCAACACTCACACACATCACTTTCTCCCTTATCCACCCCACCAACACTCACACTCATCACTGTCTCCCTTATCCACCCCCCCAACACTCACACACATCACTGTCCCCCTTATCCACCCCCCCAACACTCACACACATCACTGCCTCCCTTATCCACCCCCCCAACACTCACACACATCACTGTCCCCCTTATCCACCCCCCCAACACTCACACACATCACTGCCTCCCTTATCCACCCCCCCAACACTCACACACATCACTGTCTCCCTTATCCACCCCCCCAACACTCACACACATCACTGCCTCCCTTATCCACCCCCCCAACACTCACACACATCACTGTCCCCCTTATCCACCCCCCCAACACTCACACACATCACTGTCTCCCTTATCCACCCCCCCAACACCCACACACATCACTGTCTCCCTTATCCACCCCCCCGACACTCCCACACATCACTGTCTCCCTTATCCACCCCCCCAACACACACATACATCACTGTCCCCCTTATCCACCCCCCCAACACTCACACACATCACTGTCTCCCTTATCCACCCCCCCAACACTCACACACATCACTGTCCCCCTTATCCACCCCCCCAACACCCACACACATCACTGTCCCCCTTATCCACCCCCCCAACACTCACACACATCACTGTCTCCCTTATCCACCCCCCCAACACCCACACACATCACTGTCCCCCTTATCCACCCCCCCAACACTCACACACATCACTGTCCCCCTTATCCACCCCCCCAACACCCACACACATCACTGTCCCCCTTATCCACCCCCCCAACACTCACACACATCACTGTCTCCCTTATCCACCCCCCCAACACTCCCACACATCACTGTCTCCCTTATCCACCCCCCCAACACCCACATACATCACTGTCTCCCTTATTCACCCCCCCAACACTCACACACATCACTGTCCCCCTTATCCATTCCCCCAACACTCATACACATCAGTGTCTCCCTTATCCACCCCCCAACACCCACACACATCGCTGTCCCCCTTATCCACCCCCCCAACACTCACACACATCACTGTCTCCCTTATCCACCCCCCCAACACTCACACACATCACTGTCCCCCTTATCCACCCCCCCACTACCCACACACATCACTGTCCCCTTTATCCACCCCCCCAACACTCACACACATCACTGTCCCCCTTATCCACCCCCCCAACCCCCATACAGATCACTGTCTCCCTTATCCACCCCCCCAAAACTCAAACACATCACTGTCCGCATTATCCACCCCCCCAACACCCACACACATCACTGTCTCCATTATCCACCCCCCCAACACCCACACACATCACTGTCCCCCTTATCTACCCCCCCAACATTCACACACATCACTGTCTCCCTTATCCACCCCCCCAACACCCACACACATCACTGTCTCCCTTATCTACCCCCCCCAACACCCACACACATCACTGTCCCCCTTATCCACCCACCCAAAACTCACACACATCACTGTCCCCCTTATCCAACCCCCAACACTCACACACATCACTGTCCCCCTTATCCACCCACCCAAAACTCACACACATCACTGTCCCCCTTATCCAACCCCCAACACTCACACACATCACTGTCTCCCTTATCCACCCCCCCAACACTCACACACATCACTGACTCCCTTATCCACTCCCCCAACACCCACATACATCACTGTCTCCCTTATCCACCCCCCCAACACCCACACACATCACTGTCCCCCTTATCCACCCCCCCAACACTCTCACACATCACTGTCTCCCTTATCCACCCCCCCAACACTCACACACATCACTCTCCCCCTTATCTACCCCCCCAACACTCACACACATCACTGTCTCCCTTATCCACCCCCCCAACACTCACACACATCACTGTCTCCCTTATCCACCCCCCCAACACCCACACACATCACTGTCCCCCTTATCTACCCCCCCAAAACTCATACACATCACTGTCCCCCTTATCCACCCCCCCAAAACTCAAACACATCACTGTCCGCATTATCCACCCCCCCAACACCCACACACATCACTGTCTCCCTTATCCACCCCCCCCAACACTCACGCACATCACTGTCCCCCTTATCTACCCCCCCAACATTCACACACATCACTGTCTCCCTTATCCACCCCCCCAACACCCACACACATCACTGTCCCCCTTATCCACCCACCCAAAACTCACACACATCACTGCCCCCTTATCCACCCACCCAAAACTCACACACATCACTGTCTCCCTTATCCACCCACCCAAAACTCACACACATCACTGTCCCCCTTATCCACCCACCCAAAACTCACACACATCACTGTCCCCCTTATCCACCCCCAACACTCACACACATCACTGTCTCCCTTATCCACCCCCCCAACACCCACACACATCACTGTCCCCCTTATCCACCCACCAAAAACTCACACACATCACTGTCCCCCTTATCCACCCACCCAAAACTCACACACATCACTGTCCCCCTTATCCACCCCCAATACCGACACACATCACTGTCCCCCTTATCCATCCCCCCAACACTCACACACATCACTGTCCCCCTTATCCACCCCCCAACACTCACACACATCACTCTCCCCCTTATCTACCCCCCCAACACTCACACACATCACTGTCTCCCTTATCCACCCCCCAACACCCACACACATCACTGTCTCCCTTATCCACCCCCCCCACTACCCACACACATCACTGTCTCCCTTATCCACCCCCCCAACACCCACACACATCACTGTCTCCCTTATCCACCCCCCCCACTACCCACACACATCACTGTCTCCCTTATCCACCCCCCCAACACTCACACACATCACTGTCTCCCTTATTCACCCCCCCAACACTCACACACATCACTGTCTCCCTTATCCACCCCCCCCCCAACACCCACACACATCACTGTCTCCCTTATCCACCATCAACACCCACATACATCACTGTCTCCCTTATCCACCCCTGCAACACTCACACACATCACTGTCTCCCTTATCCACCACCCACTACCCACACACATCACTGTCCCCCTTATCCACCCCCCCAACACTCACACACATCACTGTCCCCCTTATCCACCCCCCCAACACCCACACACATCACTGTCTCCCTTATCCACCCCCACAAAACTCAAACACATCACTGTCTCCCTTATCCACCCCCCTAACACTCACACACATCCCTGACCCCTTATACACCACCAATACCCACACACATCACTGTCTCCCTTATCCACCCCCTCAAAACTCACACACATCACTGTCTCCATTATCCACCCCCCCAATACCGACACACATCACTGTCTCCCTTATCCATCCCCCCAACACTCACACACATCACTGTCCCCCTTATCCACCCCCCAACACTCACACACATCACTCTCCCCCTTATCTACCCCCCCAACACTCACACACATCACTGTCTCCCTTATCCACCCCCCAACACCCACACACATCACTGTCTCCCTTATCCACCCCCCCCCACTACCCACACACATCACTGTCTCCCTTATCCACCCCCCCAACACCCACACACATCACTGTCTCCCTTATCCACCCCCCCCACTACCCACACACATCACTGTCTCCCTTATCCACCCCCCCAACACTCACACACATCACTGTCTCCCTTATTCACCCCCCCAACACTCACACACATCACTGTCTCCCTTATCCACCCCCCCCCCAACACCCACACACATCACTGTCTCCCTTATCCACCATCAACACCCACATACATCACTGTCTCCCTTATCCACCCCTGCAACACTCACACACATCACTGTCTCCCTTATCCACCACCCACTACCCACACACATCACTGTCCCCCTTATCCACCCCCCCAACACTCACACACATCACTGTCCCCCTTATCCACCCCCCCAACACCCACACACATCACTGTCTCCCTTATCCACCCCCACAAAACTCAAACACATCACTGTCTCCCTTATCCACCCCCCTAACACTCACACACATCCCTGACCCCTTATACACCACCAATACCCACACACATCACTGTCTCCCTTATCCACCCCCTCAAAACTCACACACATCACTGTCTCCATTATCCACCCCCCCAATACCGACACACATCACTGTCTCCCTTATCCATCCCCCCAACACTCACACACATCACTGTCCCCCTTATCCACCCCCCCAACACCCACACACATCACTGTCCCCCTTATCCACCCCCCCAACACTCATACACATCACTGTCCCCCTTATCCACTCCCCCAACACCCACACACATCACTGTGTCCCTTATCCACCCCCGCAACACTCACATACATCACTGTCCCTCTTATCCACCCCCCCAACACCCACACACATCACTGTCTCCCTTATCCACCCCCCCAAAACTCAGACACATCACTCTCCCCCTTATCCATCCCCCCAACACTCATACACATCACTGTCCCCCTTATCCACCCCCCCAACACCCACACACATCACTGTCTCCCTTATCCCCCCCCCAACACCCACATACATCACTGTGTCCCTTATCCATCCCCCCAATACTCACACACATCGCTGTCTCCCTTATCCACCCCCCCAAAACTCACACACATCACTGTCCCCCTTATCCACCCCACCAACACTCACACACATCACTGTCTCCCTTATCCACCCCCCCAAAACTCACACACATCACTGTCCCCCTTATCCACCCCCCAAAACTCACACACATCACTGTCTCCCTTATCCACCCCCCCAACACCCACACATATCACTGTCCCCCTTATCCACCCCACCAACACTCATGCACATCACTGTCCCCCTTATCCACACCCCCAACACCCACACACATCACTGTCTCTCTTATCTACCCCCCCAACACACACACACATCACTTTCTCCCTTATCCACCCCACCAACACTCACACTCATCACTGTCTCCCTTATCCACCCCCCCAACACTCACACACATCACTGTCTCCCTACTCGTTAGAGTTTAGAAGAATGAGGGGAGATCTCATTGAGACGTATAAGATGATGAATGGGATGGATAGGATAGAGGTGGAGAGACTGTTCCCGCTCAAAAAAGACAGTAGGACTAGGGGGCACAGCCTCAAGATAAAGGGGGGGGGCGGTTTAGAACAGAGTTGAGGAGGAACTTCTTCACTCAAAGGGTGGTGAATCTCTGGAATTCTCTGCCCGTTGAAGTGGTGGAGGCTGCCTCGCTAAATATTTTTAAGAAACGGGTTGATGGGTTTTTGATAAGAGAAGGGATTAAGGGTTATGGGGAGAGGGCGGGAAGGTGGAGCTGAGTCACGACAGATCAGCCATGATCTTATTGAATGGCGGGGCAGGCTCGAAGGGCCAGATGGCCTACTCCTGCTCCTATTTCTTATGTTCTTATCCACCCCCCCAACACCCACACACATCACTGTCTCTCTTATCTACCCCCCCAACACTCACACACATCACTGTCTCCCTTATCCACTCCCTCAAAACCCACACACTTTTTTTTTATCCCTTTATTCCAATCTAATCAAGTCAAATTAAACCCAATTCAGAGTCCCAACAAGTTGGGACATTCCCGATCCAAGCTGACAAGACAGGTCTCCTGTCTTGGGCTTGATCTACATGATCCAAGCTGACTGGAGTAGGTGTAGCTCCTCCTCCAGGGCTTGATCTAATTTGCATCTTAGCCAAAAGGCCGAGATGCCAGTTTAAAAAATTGCTTCAAATGAAGCTGAATTGCAACCTAATGACTTCAATCAAGTGCAGCATGTCGACCCTACACTTGATCGACACTAACAGACTACACTTGATCTTAGCCAAAAGGTCGAGCAAAACCCACACACATCACTGTCCACCTTATCCACCCCCCCAACAGTCACACACATCACTGTCTCCCTTATCCACCCCCCCAACACTCACACACATCACTGTCTCCCTTATCCACCCCCCCAACACTCACACACATCACTGTCCACCTTATCCACCCCCCCAACAGTCACACACATCACTGTCTCCCTTATCCACCCCCTCAACATCCACACACATCACTGTCTCCCTTATCCACCCCCCCAACATCCACACACATCACTGTCCACCTTATCTGGCCCCCCTCACAACTCAGACCAATCGCCACCCCTGCCCCACACCCCCCCTGCCCCCTCATCGATCACCCACAGAGTGGCAGTGGACCCTCCAGCATCCTCCACCAGAGATATGTCTGCACCCCCCCACCAAAGATCTATCTACCCGCTCCCTCACCAGAGATATATTTTATCTGTCTCCCTCAGAAGGCGTTTGACAAGGTATGTCACAAGAGGCAGAAGGTCAGGGGGCATGGAATTGGGGGTAGGGTGTTAGCATGGATAGAGGATTGGTTGTCAAATAGGAGGCAGAGAGTGGGGGTCAATGGGTGCTATTCGGATTGGCGGTTGGTGACTGGTGGGGTGCCCCAGGGGTCGGTGCTGGGGCCTCAGCTATTTACCATTTATATAGATGATCTGGAGGAGGGAACCGAGTGCAGGGTGTCGAAATTTGCTGATGACAGCAAGATTGGTGGAAAGGCAAATTGTGGGGAGGGTGTGGAGAGTCTACAGAAGGATCTAGATAGGCTGGGCGAATGGGCCAGGAAATGGCAAATGGAATTTAATGTTGGCAAGTGTGAGGTGGTCCACTTTGGTAGGAATAATGGTTGGAAGGATTATTACTTGCGTGGAGAAAAACTGCAGCAGGCGACGGTGCAGAGGGACCTCGGGGTCCTTGTGCATGAGTCGCAAAAACCCAGCTTGCAGGTGCAGCAGGTGGTCAGGAAGGCGAATGGGATGCTGGCCTTCATAGCGAGGGGGATTGAATATAAAAGTAGGGAGGTCTTGCTGCAGCTGTATAGGGCATTGGTGAGGCCGCAGCTGGAGTACTGTGTGCAGTTTTGGGCGCCGCACCTGCGCAAGGATATTTTGGCCTTGGAGGGAGTGCAGAGGAGGTTTACTGGGATGATGCCGGAGTTGAGGAGGTTGAGCTATGAGGAGAGGGTGAATAAACTAGGCTTGTACTCGTTAGAGTTTAGAAGAATGAGGGGAGATTTCATTGAGACGTATAAGATGATGAATGGGATGGATAGGATAGAGGTGGAGAGACTCTTCCGCTCAGAAAGGACAGTAGGACTAGGGGGCACAGCCTCAAGATAAAGGGGGGGAGCGGTTTAGAACGAAGTTGAGGAGGAACTTCTTCACTCAAAGGGTGGTGAATCTCTGGAATTCTCTGCCCGTTGAAGTGGTGGAGGCTGCCTCGCTAAATATTTTTAAGAAGCGGGTTGATGGGTTTTTGATAAGAGAGGGGATTAAGGGTTATGGGGAGAGGGCGGGAATGTGGAACTGAGCCACGACAGATCAGCCATGATCTTATTGAATGGCGGGGCAGGCTCGAAGGGCTAGATGGCCTACTCCTGCTCCTATTTCTTATGTTCTTATGTTCTTATTATGTTCCCCCCAACAACAATCGGGCCTCACTCATCACCACCCCCCCCCTCCACCCCAGAGAACAGTCTGAATAGTCTGGCCTCACTCAGCACCCCCCCCACCCAAAAGGAACATCTGACCTGCCTCCTCCTCCCTCCCCACCAGACAACGACTAGCCCCCTACTGCCCCCACCCCCAGCAGAGATACAGAGCTCTGAACCTGTTCTTTAGCAGCTGGAGTGCCCAATTCAGACTTTTATTTAGCAGATCCATTACAGCGTGGTTCCGGATTGGCAAACGCAGTGGTAAAGGGGGAAATGCTGATAAAGTTGGTGGGCAGTTTATTAATTCAATTTAAATACATGCAAATGCATTTAAATCACCGATGCACCTGTTTTGGGTGTGAATCGAATTGTGGCCATTCCCAGGTTTCGATAAAGTGCCAATCTGCACAGATGTAGGTGCGGATCGTGTTAATGGCCTCACACCCGACTTTACCACGTTTTCACACCTGAAAATGAGTGCAACGCAATGGTAAAATCAGGCCCCAAGTCTCAGAGGGCAAGTAACCTTCCAGTTTAGTGAAGCGTTGAAGCTATTGCGCATGGATCTTTAGAGTAACATTACTGTGCTCACTCCAAGGCAAAATTGTGTGTGCCACACATCAGGATCCGGATGGCGAGGGAGAGAGAGAGAGGAAAACAGATGGACTGAAGAACTGCTGAGCAGCTTGTTCAGTGCTTTATATTTTAGCCTCCTCTGTGATTGCATTTAATGTTTTTGTTTGTTCATTACAGAAAGCTATAGCCTTGGCAACATCTGAACTGGAATTCCAGTACTGGCCAAGTCAAGAGGAGAAGATTCTCCAGTTATACAGTCAGATTCTGGTATGTTCCAACGAGGGTAAAGTCATTGACATCATCATTCATATCTTTCAACAACCTTGGATGATTTGGATGAGAATATAGGAGGCATGGTTAGTAAGTTTGCAGACGACACCAAGATTGGTGGCACAGTGGACAGTGAAGAAAGTTATCTCCGATCGCAACGGCATCTTGATCAGTTGGACCAGTGGGCTGATGAATGGCAGACAGAGTTTAATTTAGACAAATGCAAGGTGGTGCATTTTGGTAGATTGAACCAGGGCAGGACTTACTCAGTTCTTGGTTGGGTGTTGGGGAGAGTTACAGAAAAGTGGAGTCACAGGTGGACAGAGTGGTGAAGAAGGCATTCGGCAAGCTTGGTTTCATGGGTCAGAACATTGAATACAGGCGTTGGGACACCTTGTTAAAGTTGTACAAGACATTAATAAGGCCACATTTGGGATACTGTGTGCAGTTCTGGTCATCCCATTATAGAAAGGATATAAGAAATAGGAGCAGGAGTAGGCTATCTAGCCCTTTGAGCCTGCCCCGCCATTCAATAAGATCATGGCTGATCTGTCGTGACTCAGTTCCACATTCCCGCCCTCTCCCCATAACCCTTAATCCCTTCTCTTATCAAAAACCCATCAACTCGCTTCTTAAAAATATTTAGTGAGCCAGCCTCCACCACTTCAACGGGCAGAGAAATTATTAAACTAGAAAGAGTGCAGAAAGGTGGTGGGGACCTGGAATGCACTGCCAAGCAAAGTGGTAGAGGTGGACACGCTGGGATTGTTTCAGACTTATTTGAATAGCCACATGAACAGACTGGGAATGGAGGGATACAAACGAATAGTCTATATGGAAGCATGAGCGGTGCAGGCTTGGAGGGCCGAAGGGCCTGTTTCCTGTGCTGTACTGTTCTTTGTTCTCTTGTTCTTTGTTCTAAAAAATTTACAAGGATGCTACCGGGACTTGATGGCTTGGGTTATAAGGAGAGGCTGGATAGAATGGGACATTTTTCTCTGGAGCTTAGGAGGCTGAGGGATGATCTTATAGAGGTCTATAAAATAACGAGGGGCACAGATCAGATAGATAGTCAATATCTTTTCCCAAAGGTAGGGGAGTCTAAAACTAGAGGGCATAGGTTTAAGGTGAGAGGGGAGAGATACAAAAGTGTCCAGAGGGGCAATTTTTTCACACAGAGGGTGGTGAGTGTCTAGAACAAGCTGCCAGAGGTGATTACAATGTTTTATTTTCAAAAGCATTTGGATTGTTACATGGATAAGGTGGATTGGAGGGATATGGGCCAAATGCGGGCAATTGGGATTAGCTTAGGGGTTTAAACAAAAAGTGCATCATGTAAAAGTTGGGCTGAAGGACCTGTTTCCATGCTATAAAAAATCTCATTTCACTGAAATGTATTTGTATTTCCATCTAAATATTGTAAAAGAAGGGCAGACAGATAGAAAGAACGAGCCATTCAGCCCTGAGATCCTGTTCCGCGGTTCTGTTTTTGTTTCAGTTTCAGCATCTGGAGCAATTTGCTTTTGTTACATTTTAGTGATCTCTGCACATCAACCTTTTCAATCCCTTTGAACTTCCACCAATCCAGCATTTCACCATTCCCCACTCAGCTTGATCCTCCCATGACCTTGGATGTTCCAAGAGACTTTATACGTTAAATAGATTTTAAGTACAATGGGGACTGCTTTATTTTGGATGATGTCGAGCTTCTTGAGTGTTGTTGGAGCTGCACCCATCCAGGCAAGTGGGGAGTATTCCATCACACTCCTGATTTGTGCTCTGTAGATGGTGGACAGGCTTTGGGGAATCAGGAGGTGAGTTACTCACTGCAGCATTCCTAACCTCTGATCTGCTCTTGTAGGCATTGTGTTTATGTGGTGGGTCCAGTTGAGTTTCTGGTTAATGGTAACCCCAAGGATGTTGCCAGTGGGGGACTCAGTTACACTATTGAATGTCAAGGGGTGATGGTTAGAGTGTCTCTTATTGGTGATGGTCATTGCCTGGCATTTGTGTGGTGTGAATGTCACTTGCCACTTGTCAGCCCAAACCTGGATATTGTCCAGATGTTGTTGCATTTGAACATGGACTGGAGTTGCAAATGGTGCTGAACATTGTGCAATCATCAGCAAACATCCCCACTCCTGACCTTATGACTGACTTGATTTGATTTATTATTGTCACATGTATTAGTACATTGTGAAAAGCAATGTTTCTTGCACGTTATACAGACATAAGAACATAAGAACATAAGAAATAGGAGCAGGAGTAGGCCATCTGGCCCTTCGAGCCTGCCCCGCCATTCAATAAGATCATGGCTGATCTGTCGTGGCTCAGTTCCACATTCTGGCCCTCTCCCCATTACCCTTAATCCCCTCTCTTACAACGGTGTAACATTAGCCGTTTTCCAATCATCCGGCACTTCCCCGGAACCCAGCGATGTCTGGAAAATAACCACCAAGGCATCCACTATAACTTCCGCCATTTCTTTCAGAACCCTCGGATGCATTCCATCCGGTCCTGGGGACTTGTCCACAATCAGCCCCTCCAGTCTGTCGAGCACCGCCTCTCTAGTAACAGTAATGTCATTAAGACCCTCCAGTCCTACCACCTTTCCATCGCTAACACCCGGCAAATTATTCACGTCCTCCTCTATGAAGACAGAAACAAAAAAGTTCGGTTCGCAAAGCATACCATTCATAGAGAAGGAAAGGAGAGAGAGCAGAATGTAGTGTTACAGTCATACTAGACTGTAGAGAAAGATCAACGAGTTAGGTCCATTCAAAAGTCTGACAGCAGCAGGGAAGAAGCTGTTCTTGAGTCGGTCGGTATGGGACCTCAGACTTTTGTATCTTTTTCCCGATGGAAGAAGGTGAAAGAGAGAATGTCCGGGGTGTGTGGGGTCCTTAATTACACTGGCTGGTTTTCTGAGGCAGCGGGAAGCATAGACAGTCACTGGATCCACGGGTGTTTCCAGGGTCCTAAGGATTGTCTAATCTGTAAAAAATTGAATTCAGCCATTGTTAGGGAGTTTAAAAAAATGAGAATAAAGTTTTAGAAGCATTGAACAAGAGTAAAATATAGAATTAGAAGGTATGCTGAGAACAGCTTGCAAGATGTTGCAACGTTCCAGAGCCATCTTGTTTTGTTTTGTATTTTGTGACAAGTGAATATAGGTTCAGTTGGGATATTAAATTCTCAGCTTCATTTCATGCTGATTGAATGATTAACAAGTCAGACAACACTGACTATGCAGTTTACCATCAGGTGCTGCTCACTTTAAAAATAGTGTCAACCTGGTGAAGCTACAACACTTGCATGCCAGACAGGATGACATGGTGGCACAGTGTTTAGCACTGCTGCCTCACAGCACCATGGACTCTGGTTCGATTCCCTTCTTGGGTCACTGCCTGCGGAGTCTGCACCAAGTCAGGAGTGTGATGGAATACTCCCCACTTGCCTGGATGGGTGCAGCTCCAACAACACTCAAGAAGCTCGACACCATCTAGGACAAAGCAGCCCCACTTGATTGGCACCCAATCCACACAAAAAAAGCCTACAAGATTATGAGAGACATGGACAGAAGCTTTTTCCCAGGGGAAGAGTCAGGGGGGATAGGTTTAAGGTGCATGGGGCAACATTTAAAGGAGATGTATGAGGCAAGTTTATTACACAGATGGTGGTAGATACCTGGAACTTACTGCCGGGGAAGGTGGTAGAAGCGGATACGATAATGACTTTAAGAAGTGTCTGGACAAATACATGAATAGGATGGGAATAGAGGGATATGGTCCTCGGAAGGGTAGGGGGTTTTAGTTCAGTCAGGCACCTTAGTCAGTGCAGGCTTGGAGGGCCGAACAGCCTGTTCCTGTCATTGTCTTTGTTCTTTGTTCTTCTTCACTCCCTCCACCAGTGAAGCTGCAGGAAATCACCAAGCCTTCATAGACAGCACTGTCCAAATGATCACTACCATACGGATAAGGCACAAGGCTGGCAGACACACAGGAACACCACCACCTGGATGTTCCCGCCAAGCCACTCTTTGGCATACCCTCCCTAGCAGCAGCGTGAGTGTACCAACACCACATGGACTGCAACGATTCAAGAAGATGACTCATTAGCACCTTCTCAAGGGCAACTAGGGATGGGCAATAAATGCTGGCCAGCCAGCAATGCCCATCTCCCACAAATGAATAATAAAAGGAAATCTCTTCTGGAGAGCTGGATAGCTAACTGGCGTTCCAACCTTCCTGACCACAGCTTCTCCACACAACTGAAATCCCAGATTGCATTCTTTCAATTACTTAAGCCCTTCAACTCTGGTCTTCTGTGAATACCAGCCTGCGCCCTTACCCTGTCCCTGCCTCAATCCACTTACATTGTTTCCATTAATCCTTCACATCTCTTATCACCTGATAGAGGTTTATAAAATGTTGAGAGGAATAGATAGGGTGGATTCTTGGAGGCTATTTCCCAGGGCTGAAATGGTCGCTACGAGAGGACACAGATTTAAGGTGCGGGGAGGGAAGTACAGAGGTGATGTTAGGGGTACGTTTTTCACTCAGAGGGTGGTGAGTGAGTGGAATCGGCTGCCGTCATCGGTGGTGGAGGCAAACTCGCTGGGGTCTTTTAAAAGACTTCTGGATGAGTATATGGGATCTAATGGGATTGGGGGTTACAGATAGTTCAATGGCCTGGTAGATATCGATGTGATTGATGCAACTTGTGGGCCGAAGGGCCTGTTTGTGCTGTAGTGTTCTATGTTCTATCTCCTCTCTGTGAAACACCTCATGCTATTTTCTGCACCAAAGGTCAGTTACATTCTGTTGAATTTGATTTTGCAGACTGAGATTATCTTTAATTTTAATATCTACTTGAAGGGCATAGGAAGAGGGCACAGCACCATTGAGGCTGGACACATCCCTGGATTTAATGGGTGATCTTGATCTGTTTGCAGGTCCATCCTGGAGTGATGCTGGTGGGTCCCGCCTGTGGGGGAAAGACAACTGCCAGAACCATTCTGCAGAAAGCCTTGGCCATCTTACCAAGCCTTTCGGCAGAGGCTACAGTGGATAAACCAAACTTGGTTAGTAAGTGATAAGTTAATAGACGATGCTGATGAAAATACGCCAAAATCTTTCTAACTCTCCATAATTTACTACCTGATACAAAAAGGCACAAAGTGGATAAAATGGCTTTTCATTTTAGAACATAAGAACATAAGAAATAGGAGCAGGAGTAGGCCATCTAGCCCTTCGAGCCTGCCCCGCCATTCAATAAGATCATGGCTGATCTGTCGTGGCTCAGTTCCACCTTCCCGCCCTCTCCCCATAACCCTTAATCCCCTCTCTTATCAAAAACCCATCAACCCATTTCTTAAAAATATTTAGCGAGGCAGCCTCCACCACTTCAACGGGCAGAGAATTCCAGAGATTCACCACCCTTTGAGTGAAGAAGTTCCTCCTCAACTCCGTTCTAAACCACCTCCCCTTTATCTTGAGGCTGTGCCCCCTAGTCCTACTGTCTTTTTTGAGCGGGAAGAGTCTCTCCACCTCTATCCTATCCATCCCATTCATCATCTTATACGTCTCAATGAGATCTCCCCTCATTCTTCTAAACTCTAACGAGTACAAGCCCAGTTTATTCAGCCTCTCCTCATAGCTCAACCCCCTCAACTCCGGTATCAGCCTAGTAAACCTCCTCTGCACTCCCTCCAGGGCCAAAATATCCTTGCGCAGGTGCAGCGCCCAAAACTGCACACAGTACTCCAGCTGCGGCCTCACCAATGCCCTATACAGCTGCAACAAGACCTCCCTACTTTTATATTCAATCCCCCTCGCTATGAAGGCCAGCATCCCATTCGCCTTCCTGACCACCTGCTGCACCTGCAAGCTGGGTTTTTGCGACTCATGCACAAGGACCCCAAGGTCCCTCTGCACCGTCGCCTGCTGCAGTTTTTCGCCACGTAAGTAATAGTCCTTCCTACCATTCCTCCTACCAAAGTGGACCACCTCACACTTGCCAACATTAAATTCCATTTGCCATTTCCTGGCCCATTCGCCCAGCCTATCTAGATCCTTCTGCAGACTCTCCACACCCTCCTCACAATTTGCCTTTCCCCCAATCTTGGTGTCATCAGCAAATTTCGACACCCTACACTCGGCTCCCTCCTCCAGATCATCTATATAAATGGTAAATAGCTGAGGCCCCAGCACCGACCCCTGGGGCACCCCACTAGTCACCAACCGCCAATCCGAATAGCACCCATTGACCCCCACTCTCTGCCTCCTATTTGACAACCAATCCTCTATTCACGCTAACACCCTACCCCCAACTCCATGTCCCCTGACCTTCTGTAATAACCTCTTGTGAGGTACCTTGTCAAACGCCTTCTGAAAATCCAGAAAGACCACATCCACCGGCTCTCCTCTATCCACTGCCCTAGACACATCCTCATAGAACTCCAGTAAATTTGTCAGACACGACTTCCCTTTAATGAAACCGTGTTGTGTCTGCCCTATCAAGCAATTCCCCTCAAGATGCCTCGCTATTTCCTCCTTAATGACGGATTCTAACATTTTACCTACCACAGACGTTAAACTAACCGGCCTATAATTCCCCGCCTTTTGCCTGGCACCCTTCTTAAACAACGGCGTAACATTAGCCGTTTTCCAATCTTCCGGCACTTCCCCGGAATCCAGCGACGTCTGGAAAATAACCACCAAGGCATCCACTATCACCTCCGCCATTTCTTTCAGAACCCTCGGATGCATTCCATCCGGTCCTGGGGACTTGTCCACAATCAGCCCCTCCAGTCTGTCGAGCACCACCTCTCTAGTAACAGTAATGTCATTAAGACCCTCCATTCCTACCACCTTTCCATCGCTAACACTAATTATTCACGTCCTCCTCCGTGAAGACTGAAACAAAAAAGTTATTCAAGACCTTAGCCATATCCCCATCCCCTACCACTAGCTCCCCTTTCTCATCCTCTAAAGGACCAACGTTTACCCTAGCCAGCCTCTTCCTTTTAATATATTTATAAAAACTCTTGCTATCCTTTTTTATATTAAGTGCTAGCCCAGCCTCATAGCTTCTCCTACCCTCCTTTATCAATTTCTTTGTCAATCTTTGTTGACATTTAAACCTTTCCCAATCCTCTTCTCGCCCACTGCTCTTAGCTACTCTAAGCTCCTCCACTTTTAATTTAACACTTTCCTTCACCTCCTTCGTTATCCACGGCTTATTACCTCTCTTCCTACTGTTCTTTTTAACCATCGGAATAAATTTCTGCTGAGCACCAAGAAAGATCTCCTTAAAGATCCTCCACTGCTCCTCAGCAGACCTACCTTCCAACGCACTCCCCCAGTCCACATTTGCTAATTCTTCTCTCATCCTACCATACTCCCCTCTATTCAAACAAAGGACGCGTGTCCGGGAACCCACTTTCTCCTCCTCCATCTGCAGGTACATTTTAAGAATGGGACCTTAATTATGCAGTATACGTCTGAAAGAAAGATTTACAGTAGTGCCTCCTATGGCCTTGGGAGATCTCGGATTGCTTTATAACCACTTTTGAAGTGTATTTGCTGTTGTAGTGAAGGGACCATTGCAGCTAATTTACATACAGGAAGCACCCACAAAAAGCAATGAGACAGTGATCAGATAATCAGCTTTAATGGGGTTAGGACTATCAGACACAGGAACAGAAGTTGGAGAGTTGATGGCCGAGTGGTATTGCTAGACGATTAATCCAGAAACTCACCTAATGTTTTGAGGACCTGGATTCCAATCCCACCATTGCAGATGTGGAATTTGAATTCAATAAAAAAAATCTGGAATTAAGAATCTACTGATGACTAAACCATTGTTGATTGTCGGAAAAACCCATCTGGTTCACTAATTTCCCTTTCGGGAAGGAAATCTGTTGTCCTCACCTGGTCTGGCCTACGTGTGACTCCAGAGCCACAGCGATGACTCTCAACTGCCCTCTGAAAAGGCCTAGGAGACACTCAGTTCAAGGGTATCTAGGGATGGGCGATAAATACTGACCAGTCAGCGATGTCCATCTCTCACAAATGTGTAAGAAAGTAGACCATTCAGTCCAATAAATCTGCTCCACCATTCAGTGAGATCATGTCAAATTGATATGATAATTCTCAACTCCACTTTCCTGCCTTATCCCCATATCCCTTGATTCCTTCACTGATTAAAAATCTGTCTATCTCAGTCCTAAACGTAGTTAATGGCCCAGCTTCTGCAGCCCTCTGCGGTAAAGAATTCCACAGAATCACTACCTCTCAGGGAAAAAACTCTTCCTCATTTCTACCTTAACTGGGTGACTCGTTACTCCGAGATTATGTCCTCTGGTCCCAGACTCTCCCACAAGAGAAAATAATCTCTCTACATTGACCCTGTCAAATCCCCTCAGAATCTGATACGTCTCATAAGAACATAAGAAATAGGAGCAGGAGTAGGCCATCTAGCCCTTCGAGCCTGCTCTGCCATTCAATAAGATTATGGCTGATCTGTCATGGCTCAGTTCCACCTTCCCGCCCTCTCCCCATAACACTTAATCCCCTCTCTTATCAAAAAACCATCAACCCGCTTCTTAAAAATATTTAGCGAGGCAGCCTCCACCACTTCAACGGGCAGAGAATTCCAGAGATTCACCACCCTTTGAGTGAAGAAGTTCCTCCTCAACTCTGTTCTAAACCGCCTCCCCTTTACCTTGAGGCTGTGCCCCCTAGTCCTACTGTCTTTTTTGAGCGGGAAGAGTCTCTCCACCTCTATCCTATCCATCCCATTCATCATCTTATATGTCTCAATGAGATCTCCCCTCATTCTTCTAAACTCTGACAAGTACAAGCCCAGTTTATTCAGCCTCATAGCTCAATCCCCTCAACTCTGGTATCAGCCTAGTAAACCTCCTCTGCACTCCCTCCAGGGCCATTTCATTCTTCTAAAGTGAGCATAGGCCCAACCTATTTAACTGCTCCTCATATACCCAGGATTAGCCTGCCTCTATCCTCACTTAGATAAGGGGATCAAAACTGGTCACAGCATTCCAGGTGTGGCTTAACCAGTGCCTTTGTATTGTTTTAGCAAAACTTCCCGATTTTCATATCCATTCCCTTTAAAATAAAAGCTAACATTCCATTTCCTTATTCCCTGCTGAATCTGCACGCTAGCTTACTGTGATTTATGCACAAAGACCCCCCCCAGTCACTCTGTGCTGCAGTTTTCTGCAGCTTTTCTCCATTTAAATAATAGAACAAAGAAAATCACAGCACAGGAACAGGCCCTTCAGCCCTCCGAGCCTGCACCAACCTTGCCGCCTGACTGAACTAAAATCCCTTATCCTTCCAGGGACCATATCCCTCTATTTCTATCCTATTTATGTATTTGTCAAGATGCCCCTTAAAATTTACTATTGTATCTGCTTCCCCTACCTCCCCCGACAGTGAGTTCTAGGAACCCACCATCCTCTATGTAAAAAGAATTGCCTCGTACATCTCCTTTAAACCTTGCCCCTCACACCTTAAACCTGTGCCCCCTGAGTAATTGACTCTTCCACCCTGGGAAAAAGCTTCTGACTATCCACTCTGTCCATGCCTCTCATAATCTTGTAGACTTCTATCAGGTCTCCCCACAATCTCCATCGTTTCAGTGAGAAGAAACCAAGTTTCTCCAGCCTCTCCTCATAGCTAATGCCCTCCATACCAGGCAACAACCTGGTAAATCTTTTCTGTACCCTCTCCAAAGCCTCAGCATCCTTCTGGTAGCGTGGCAATCAGAATTGAACACTATGTTCCAAGTGCGGCCTGACTAAGGTTCTATAAAGCAGCAACCTGACTTGCCAATTTTTAAACTCAGTGCCCCGGCCGATGAAGGCAAGTATGCCGTATGCCTTCCTGACTACCTTCCCCACCTGCATTCCCACTTTCAGTGACCTGTGTACCTGTACACACAGATCCCTCTGTCTATCAATACTCTTGAGGGTTTTGCATTTACTGCATATTTCCTATCTGTGTTAGACCTTCCAAAATGCATTACCTCACATTTGTCTGGATTAAACTCTATCTGCCATTTCTCCCCCCAAGTCTCTAACTGATCCATATCCTGCTGTATCCTCTGATGGTCCTCATCGCTATCTGCAAATCCATCGACCTTTGTGTCGTCCACAAACTTACTAATCAAACCAGTTAGATTTTCCTCCAAATCATTTATATATATTACAAACAGCAAAGATCCCAGCACTGATCCATAAGGAATGCCACTTGTCACAGCCCTCCATTCAGAAATGCACCCTTCACTGTTACCCTCTGTCTTCTATATCCACCTGTCTGTATCCACCTTGCCAGCTCATCTCTGATCCCATGTGACTTCACCTTCTGCACCAATTTGCCATGAGGACTTTGTCAAAGACCTTACTGAAGTCCATGTAGACAACATCCACTGCCCTGACCTTATCAATCATCTTCGTCACTTCCTTGAAAATCTCGATCAAGTTAATGAGACACGACATCCTGTTCACAAAACCATGATGCCTCTTGCTAATAACGTCCACTTATTTCCAAGTGGAAGTAAATCTTGTCTCAAAGAATCCTCTCCAATAATTTCCCTACCACTGATGTAAGGCTCAAGGCTCACCGGCCTGTATTCTTGCTATCCTTCTTAAACAAAGGAACAACATTGGCTATTCTCCAATCCTCTGGGAACCCCCTGTAGCCAGTGAGGATACAAAGATTTCTCTCAAGGCCCTAGCAATTTCCTCCCTTGCCTCTCCCAGAATTTTGGGGTATATCCACCAGGCTCTGGGGACTTGTCCACCTTAATGTTTCTTTAGCACCCCAATATCTACTCGTTTTTGATCTCAACATGACTCAAACTATCTACACACCCTTGCCCAGATTTATCATCCACCAAATCCTTCTTTTGGTGAATACTGATGCAAAGCACTCATTTAATACCTCACCCATTTTCTCTGGCTCCACACATAGATTCCCTGCCCTGTCCTTGAGTGGGCCAACCCTCTCCCTGGCTATCCTCTTTATATATGTGTAAAAAGCCTTGAGATTTTCCTTACTCCTGCTGGCCAATGACTTTTTGTGACCCCTTTTAGCTCTTTTTACTCCTTGCTTAAGTTTCTTTCTACTTTCCTTGTATTCCACACTTCTTTCGTGTATTCCCAGCTTCTTAGCCTTGACAAATACTTCCTTTTTCTCTTTGACTGGGCTCACAATATCTCTTGTTATCCAAGGTTCCCAAAACTTGCCATAACTATCCTTCATCCTTACGAGAATGTGCTGGTCCTGAATCCCTATCAACTTACACTTGAAAGCCTCCCACATGCCAGATGTTGATTTGCTCTCAAACATCTGCCCCCAGTCTACATTCTTCAGTTCCTGCCTAATATTATTGTAATTAGCCTTCCCCCAGTTTAGCACCTTCACTTGAGGACTACACTTAACTTCATCCATTAGTACCTTAAAACTTACTGAATTGTGGTCATTGTTCCCGAACTGCTCCCCTATTGAAACATTGACCACCTGGCTGGGGTCATTCCCCAATACCAGGTCCAGTATGGCCCTTTCCCTAGTTGGACTATCTACATACTGTTTTAGGAAGCCCTCCTGAATGCTCCTTACAAACTCTGCCCCATCCATGCTCCAAGCGCTAAGTGAGTCCCAGTCTATATCGGGGAAGTTAAAATCTCCCACCACAACAACCCTGTTACTTTTAGACCTTGCCAAAATCTGCCTACACATCTGTTCCTCTATCTCCCACTGGCAGTTGGGTGGCCTATAGTAAACCCCCTACATTGTGACTACACCTTTCCTATTTCTGAGCTCTTACCCATATTGCCTCGCTGTATGAGCCATCCGAGATGTCCTCCTGCAGGACAGCTGTGATATCCTCCTTAACCAGTAGTGCAAGTCCCCCACCCCCTTTTACACCCCCCTCTATCACCTTGAAACATCTGTATCCTGGAATGTTAAGCTGCCAATTCTTCCTTCCCTTAACCAAGTCTCTAATCCAAGCTCTAAGTTCATCTGCCTTACCTGTTTCATGCCTGACATTGAAACAAATGCACTTCAGTCCACCAGACCCTCTTTGATCAGCAACCAGACCCTACCTGCTCTTTCTCTGAATCTTACTGGCCCAACTCTCTAGTTCCCCTTCAGTTAATTCAACTTTGCTTTAGTTCCGTGCCCCCACCCCCAAAAAAAAACTAGTTTAAATTTTCCCATGTGACTCTAACAAATTTCCCAGCCAGAATATTTATGTCCTTCCAGTTTAGATGCAACCTGTCCTTCTTGTACAGGTCCCACCTGCCCTGGAAGTGATCCTAATGGTCCAGATATCTGAAACCCTCCCTCCTACACCAGCTTTGACCACATGTTGAGCTGTAATATCTTCCTATTTCTAGCCTCACTAGCACGTGGCATAGGGAGTAATCCTGAGATTACAACCCCAGAGATCATGCTTTTTAACTTTCTACCTAATTCCCTAAACTGCTGCTGCACGACTACTCTTCCTACCTATGTCGTGAGTACCAATATGTATCACAACCTCTGGCTGTTTCCCCTCTACCTTCAGAATGCTTTCTGCCCGTTCAGAGATATCCTAGATCCTGGTGCCAGGGAGGCAACATACTATCCTGGAGTATCTTTCACGTCCACAGAAGTGTCTAACTGTACCCCTAATATTCAGCTTCTTTACTTTTTACATCATCCGTAAACTTGGCAAAAGTTCCCGCATCCAAGTCATTAATATATATTGTAAATAACTGTGACCCCAGCATTGATCTCTGTGGAATTCTGCTAGTTACAGGTTGCCATCCTGAAAAGACCCCACTTATTGTGTGACCTCTCTACTAAGGGGAAAGGCTCCTTCCAATTTACCCTATCTATGTCCCTTGTAATTTTGTACATCTCAATCAGATCCACTTTCAGCCTTCTCTCCTTTAAGGAAAACAGCCCTAGTCTGTCCAGCCTCTCTTCACAACTAAAACACTTCAGCCCAGGTGACACCCTGGTGAATCTCCTCTGCACCTCCTCCAGTGCAGTCACATTTTTCCTATGGTACACAGTACTCCAGCTGCAGCTCCATCATAACCTCTCTGCTCTTACATTCAATGTCTCGGCTAACAAAAGTAAATGCCCCAGTGCTCATCTGGTCCTCTGTCCTAGCGTCCGACCATTCATTGTGTATTTTCTTGCTTTATTCGCTCTCCTAAAATGCACCTCCTCATATTTCTCAGAGTTAAATTCCATTTGCCGCTGTTCTGCCCATCTGACCAGGCTGCCTACATCATCCTTTGTTCCTAAGGCTAAGGCTTTGTTCCTCACTATCTACCACACCATCAATTTCTGTGACCATGGGCAGCACGGTGACACAGTGATTCACACTGCTGTCTCACAGTGCCAGGGACCCGGGGCAGCACGGTGACACAGTGATTCACACTGCTGTCTCACAGTGCCAGGGACCCGGGGCAGCACGGTGACACAGTGACTCACACTGCTGTCTCACAGTGCCGGGGCAGCACGGTGACACAGTGATTCACACTGCTGTCTCACAGTGCCAGGGACCCGGGGCAGCACGGTGGTACAGTTTAAATTAAGGGGTGGTAATTATAGGACAGATGTCAGAGGTAGGTTCTTTACTCAGAGGGTAGTAAGGGTGTGGAATGCCCTGCCTGCAGCAGTTGTGAAATCACCAACTTTAAGGGCGTTCAAATGGTCAGTGGATAGGCATATGGATAACATTGGAATAGTTTAGGTTAGAGGGTCATTAGATTGGTTCCACTGGTCGGCGCAACATCGAGGGCCGAAGGGCCTGTACTGCGCTGGAATGTTCTATGTTCTATGTTCAGTGGTTAGCACTGCTGTTTCACAGCGCCAAGGACCTTGGTTCAACCCTTGGCTAGAGTCGCTGTCTCTGTGGTGTCTGCACATTCTCCCCATGTCTACATGGATTTCCTCTGAGTGCTCTGGTTCCCTCTCGCAGTCCAAAAGATTTGCTGGTTTAGTGCATTGGCCATGCTAAATTCTCCCTCAGTGTTAGAGTGTGGCAACTTGGGTATTTTCTTAGTAACTTCATTGCAGTGTTAATGTAAGCCCACTTGTGACACTAATAAGTAAACGAAACTAAACTTGCTGATGGTATCTCCAACATTCATTTCTACAAACAACAAAGGACCCAGCACCAATCCTGCAGTGCACCCACTGGACACAAGCTTCCAGTCCCAGAAACAACCTTTGACTATCATCCTCCTGCTACTAAGCCAATTTTGGATCCAATTTGCCAAATTGCTCTGGATCTTATGCCCTCTTACCTTCTTGACCAGTGTCCCATATGGGACCTTGTCAAAAGCCTTACTGAATTCTGAATAGACTATATCAACTGCATTGCCCGCATCTACACACCTATTCACCTCCTCAAAATGTTCAATCAAAGGAAGTATAGTATGATCAAAAGTAGTCAGCATGGCTTTGTCAAAGGCAGATCGTGCCTTACGAGTTCTTTGAAAATGTGATTAAACACATTGACGAAGGAAGAGCGGTGGATGTGGTTTATGTGGACTTCAGCAAGGCGTTTGATAAGGTCCTCCATGCTAGGCTTATTGAGAAAGTCAGGGGGCATGGGATCCAAGGGGACATTGCTTTGTGGATCCAGAACTGACTTGCCTACAGAAGGCAGAGAGTGGTTGTAGATGGGTCTTTTTCTGCATGGAGGTCGGTCACCAGTGGAGTGCCCCTGGGATCTGTTCTAGGACCCTTGCTGTTTGTGACTTTTATAAATGACCTGGATGAGGAAGTGGAGGGATGGGTTGGTAAGTTTGCTGATGACACGAAGGTCGGAGGTGTTGTGGATAGTTTGGAGGGATGTCAGAAGTTGCAGCAGGACAGAGATAGGATGCAAGACTGGGCGGAGAAGTGGCAGATGGATTAACTCCCTGCACGTTTTATACTCCTCCAGGGCACTGGTTGGAGTGCCCTGTTCTTGACAGAAGCATCAGTTTTTCTCTCATCCAATCCTGCATACCTCTTGATATCTGGAGTTTGTCACACTTCTTGGTTCCACCCTTTACCTTTACAGAAAGATGTTGGCCCTGTACACTCTCTGATAGAACATAGAACACTACAGCACAAACAGGCCCTTCGGCCCACTAGTTGCACTGATCACTTGTATACCTACTAAGCCATAGACCTATCTATAACCCCCAATCCCATTAGATCCCATATACTCATCCAGAAGTCTTTTAAAAAGACCCCAGCGAGTTCGCCTCCACCACCACTGACGGCAGCCGATTCCACTCACTCACCACCCTCTGAGTGAAAAACTTACCCCTAACATCTCCTCTGTACTTGCTTCCCTGCACCTTAAACCTGTGTCCTCTCACAGCGGACATCAAATCGGAGACTGGAAATTTCCATAAACAACAGTGAGAACATAACCAGATTATTTGTTGAGTCATAAATATTGACCAGGACACTGGAGAGAACACATCTGCTCTTTGGAATTCTACTAGAGGATCTTGTAGATGTACTTGCAGGGGAAGACAGGATTTCAGCTGAAGGCCACAACTAAATTATGACCTTACTTGTAATGAATAAACAAACTTTAACTTTAACAAATGGTAGGCCAAACAGTGCAACAGCCCTCAGCACTGACCCTCTGACAATGCGGCACCCCCTCAGCACTGACCCTCTGACAGTGCGGCACTCCCTCAGTACTGACCCTCTGACAGTGCGGCACTCCCTTAGCACTGACCCTCTGACAGTGCGGCGCTCCCTCAGCACTGACCCTCTGACAGTGCGGCACTCCCTTAGCACTGACCCTCTGACAGTGCGGCACTCCCTTAGCACTGACCCTCTGACAGTGTGGCACTCCCTCAGCACTGACCCTCCGACAGTGCGGTACTCCCTCAGCACTGACCCTCCGACAGTGCGGTACTCCCTCAGCACTGACCCTCTGAAAGTGTGACATTCCCTCAGCACTGACCCTCTGACAGTGTAACACTCCCTCAGCACTGACCCTCTGACAGTGTGACACTCCCTCAGCACTGACCCTCTGACAGTGCGGCACTCCCTCAGCACTGATCCTCTGACAGTGCAGCACTCCCTCAGCACTGACCCTCTAACAGTGCGGCACTCCCTCAGCACTGACCCTCTGACAGTGCGGCACTCCCTCAGCACTGATCCTCTGACAGTGCAGCACTCCCTCAGCACTGACCCTCTAACAGTGCGGCACTCCCTCAGCACTGACCCTCTGACAATGCAACACCCCTCAGTATTGACCCTCTGACAGTGTAGCATGTGGATTTCCCAACAGGTAACCACTTTGTGTCCACTTTGGCCAGTACTGAGGGAGTGCCGCACTGTCAGAGGGTCGGTACTGAGGGAGTGCTGGTTTACCAGGATGTTGCCTGGTATGGAGGGTATTAGCTATGAGGTGCAATTGAGTAAACCAGGATTGTTCTCCCTGGAAAGATGCAGGTTGAGGGGCGATGTAAAGAAGTTTATTAAATTATGCAGGGCATAGATAGGGTTAACAGTGGGAAGCTTTTTCCCAGGTCAGAAATGATAAACACAAGGGGTCACAAGTTCAAGGTAAAGGGGTCAAGGTTCAATACAGATATGCGGGGGATGTATTTTACACAGAAGGTGGTGGGGGACTGGAGTGCACTACTAAGCAAGGTGATTGAGGCAGACACGTTAGGATCACTTAAGACTTATCTGGATAGCCACATGAACAGACTGGGAATAGAGGGATACAAACAGATGGTCTGGTTAGGAACACATGATCGGTGCGGGCTTGGAGGGCTGGAGGGCCTGTTCCTGTGCTGTATTGTTCTTTGCTCTTTGTTCTTTGATGGCATTCCCACTCCCAACACCCTGACATCCTTGTCTCCTGCGGCATGCCCTGCACCCCACGGTTTTTGTGAAATTGAGTTATGAGTTGTGGCTCGAGGCCTTTCAGAGGAGATATGAACGAGGGTACCTATTAAAAGATAAATTCAAAAGGTTCTCCTCATGTCCTCCATGACAACAATGTCATTATCCCCCCATTCTGCCTTATGCCCCACTGAGCCCCCTATGGCTCATTATCGTCCATATGCCACCAAGCCATGCCCATCCACCCAAACCAGCTTTGTCCCTTCATAACCCCGTGCTAAGACCTGCCTTTCAGCCCACTCTCCATGAACCTCCAAAAGCAAAGCTGTAGTACTTCCACTTAGCTCCATGGATCCTCATGCCCCCAATGCCAAGCTGTGGCACTTCCATGTCCATTTGTCCATGATGCACGGTATCAAACAAATGAATCCTCTAGTGACAGCAGGATGTGTAAAAACAATGGCCCCTTGTACCTCCAATACCAAGCTCTGTCCCTCCTCCCAGCTCTGCAGCCCCTAATTCTTTCTATCTAAACTATGTCCTCCTGATCACCCCCTCATTCTCCTTCAGCAAAATTATGCCATTCCATTCACTCCTACAGTCCCTCATTCCTTCAATGCCAAGCTATGCTCTTCCAATCACTCCCCCATTGCTCCATATTCTGATATACCAAGCTATGGTACTTCAATGCCCATTGACATTGTATAGATCCAGTGAACGTTTTAATGTCAGTAAGCAGTATAAAAAATGTTTTAAAAAGTAATTAATTCATAACTTTCTACCACTTTTACAAAAGTTGAAGGCAATCCAAGGTAATAATCATCAAAACCATAAACTCTGGAACCCACTTCACCTCACTGCCATTAGAGAATCTGAACTGCCAATCAAACCCTGGGCCTCAGTTGTTTCAACAGTACTGGTTATTCAGGCTCTCGGCCAAGTGTTTGACTGATAAAAATGTTTCAAGGGTTTATGGCTTTTGTTGATATTTTAACCCTTTTATTGCCTTCAAAGTGAGATGATGTGTTAACATTGAGAAATTTGTGATGAATTACTTGTTTTTACACATCCTGCTGTCACTAGAGGATTCATTTGTTTGATACCGTGCATCATGGACAAATGGACATGGAAGTGCCACAGCTTGGCATTGAGGGCATGAGGATCCATGGAGCTAAGTGGAAGTACTACAGCTTTGCTTTTGGAGGTTCATGGAGAGTGGGCTGAAAGGCAGGTCTTAGCACGGGGTTATGAAGGGACAAAGCTGGTTTGGGTGGATGGGCATGGCTTGGTGGCATATGGACGATAATGAGCCATAGGGGGCTCAGTGGGGGCATGAGGCAGAATGGGGAGATAATGACAGGTTTCTGGTACTATATTAATTGAGATTTTCTCGGTTGATGCATTCTTGAAAACTGTAAAGGAAGAGTCCACCTTTAACCCTGAAAAACTCTGCAGCAAATTCTAGAACAACATCTCCTGTTAAAATAGCTTCAGGGTAATCTTGCTCCAATCACTACTGAGCAGGTAGATATATCATAATACTCGCATTGACCATATTCAAGACTGAATTGGATAGATTCTTGACTGAGAAGGAAGTCAAATGTTATAAAGGTAGGTAGGAAAGTAGAAACCGCAATCAGTTCAGCAATGATCTTATCAAAAGACAGAGCAGACTCAAGCACTCAAACTCACTGATTGTATCGAGACCTGATGTATTTGAAATAACTCCTCAGAGACCAGTATCCCTTCACCAGATTCCCTTTATTTATCTCCCTCCTAAGAGTGCTTCAGGTACAAAGTCAGAATCTGGGTGTTAGTAACCCTGCTACTCCTCAATATACACACAGCTGAGGCTCCCTTATTTGTTCAGGCAATCATTGACTCAATCAGGGAGCTCATGGACTTCAGCAAGGCATTCGATAAGGTCCCCCATGCAAGACTTCTTGAGAAGGTGAGAGGGCATGGGATCCAAGGGCCTTTGGCCTTGTGGACCCAGAACTGGCTTGCCTGCAGAAGGCAGAGAGTGGTTGTGGATGGGTCTTTTTCTGCATGGAGGTCAGTCACCAGTGGAGTGCCCCAGGGATCTGTTCTAGGACCCTTGCTGTTTGTCATTTTCATAAATGACCTGGATGAGGAAGTGGAGGGATGGGTTAGTAAGTTCGCCGACGATACGAAGGTTGGTGGTGTTGTGGATACTCTGGAGGGATGTCAGAAGTTGCAGCGAGACATTGATAGGATGCAGGAATGGGCGGAGAAGTGGCAAATGGACTTCAACGGATAAATGTGTAGTGATCCATTTTGGCAGGACCAATGGGATGAAGGAGTATAATATCACAGGTAGGAGTCTTAGCAGTGTTGAAGAGCAGAAGGATCTCGGGGTCCGGGTTCACAGGACTCTTAAATCGGCCTCGCAGGTGGAGGATGTGGTCAAGAAGTCGTATGGTGTACTGGCCTTCATTAATCGAGGGATTGAGTTCAGGAGTCGGGAGGTAATGCTGCAACTTTATAAGACCCTTGTCAGACTCCGCTTGGAGTACTGTGCGCAGTTCTGGTCACCTCACTATAGGAAGGATGTGGAAGCTATTGAGAGGGTGCAGAGGAGATTTATGAGGATGTTGCCTGAATTGGGAGGCATGCCTTATGAAAATAGGTTGAGGGAGCTGGGTCTCTTCTCCCTGGAGAGATGAAGGTTGAGAGGCGACCTGATAGAGGTTTATAAAATGTTGAGAGGAATAGATAGGGTGGATTCTCAGAGGCTATTTCCCAGGGCTGAAATGGTCGCTACAAGAGGACACAGGTTTAAGGTGCTGGGGAGCAGGTACAGAGGAGATGTTAGGGGTAAGTTTTTCACTCAGAGGATGATGAGTGAGTGGAATCGGCTGCCATCGGTGGTGGTAGGGGCGAACTCGCTGGGGTCTTTTAAAAGACTTCTGGATGAGTACGTGGGATTTATTGGGATTGGGAGTTACAGATAGTTCTATGGCCTGGTAGGTATGGATATGATCGGTGCAACTTGTGGGCCGAAGGGCCTGTTTGTGCTGTAGTGTTCTGTGTTCAGTGAGAACTACTTCCTGTGATAATGAATTCCACAGACTCACCACTCTTTGGGTGAAGAAATGTCTCTTAACCTCCATCCTAAATGATCTACCCTGTATCCTTAGACTGTGACCCCTGGTTCTGGGCTCCCCTACTGTGGGAATATCCTCCCTGCATCTCCCCTGTCTAGCCCTGTCAGAATTTTATAAGTCTCTATGAGATCCCCCCTCATTCATCTGAACTCCAGCAAAAACAATGCTAACCTAATCAATCTCTCCTCATACATCAGACCTGCCATCCCCAGTAAACCTTCGCTGCACTCCCTCGAGAGCAAGAATATCCTTCCTCGGAAAAGAAGACCAAAATCGCGCACAATACTCAAGGTGTGATCTCACCAAGGCAACAATACATTCCTGCTCCTGTCCGCGAAACCTATCACAATGAAGGCCAACATGAAGAAGAAGATATTCAATCATCCAGAATCAGTATTTCCACATTGTGTGTGTGAAAGACTTCCTGGTAGTTTGTGATGATGAAGAGGACAAGCTTGAGTAGCCTGAACATGATCTCTTCAGAATACCTAAATCACTCGCATTCACTGTATCATTTTACTTTTAAACATCAGCTCTGAAACTTTAACTTGGGTGTAAATAGATAGCAAAAGGTGCTGATTGAGAGCAGCAGGGTGCCAGAGGGGAGGGGAAATTGATGGGAATGTACTGGGTACTGAGGAAATAGCAATCACTTTAGAGTTTGGGACACAGGTCTGATGGCTATTCTTATCTCTCAGCAGCTTCGGAGGTCGGTCTCTACAACTTTAACTGACTTCCAATAGTTAGAATGTCAAAGGCAATGATTTTTAATCCCCTGTGATTTTTCTCACTGCAGTACATGAGATTAATCTTTAATTCCTGGGATTGTAGAAGTGCAGAAAGAGGCCATTTGGCCCATTGATTCTGCATTGACTCTCTGAAAAGCATCCTACCCAGGACCAAGACCCATAACGTCACACATTTACCATGGCGAATCTGTCTGGTTTACTGCCACAGTCCAAAAGATGCTAAAGTTTAGAAAAAAAACACATTCAACCTTAGCCAATTCCTGCCAACGTATCCCTATGTATTTTTTTATTGATTTGTGGGACATGGGCATCGCTGACTGGCCAGCATTTATTGCCTATCCCAGTTGCCCTTGAGAAGGTGGTAGTGAGCTGCCTTCTTGAATCTTAGACATGCTAAATTCTCCCTCAGTATACCCAAGCAGGTGCCAGAGTATGGCGACTACGGGATTTTCACAGTAACTTCTTGGAGTGCAAGGAAGGTTCACTAGGCTGATACCGGAGATGAGGGGGTTGGCCTATGAGGAGAGACTGAACAGGCTGGGTCTGTACTCGTTGGAGTTTAGAAGGCTGAGGAGGGATCTTATAGAGACGTATAAGATAATGAAGGGGATGGATAGGGTAGAGGGAGAGAGATTCTTCCTGCTTAGAAAGGACAGCAGGACTAGAGGGCACAGCCTCAAGATAAGGGGGGGCAGTTTAGATCAGAGTTGAAGAGGAACTTCTTCACTCAAAGGGTGGTGAATCTCTGGAATTCTCTGCCCATTGAAGTGGTGGAGGCTAACTAGCTGAATATATTTAAGTCACGGGTAAATAGGTTTCTGATAGACAGGGGAATTAATGGTTATGGGGAGAAAGCGGGAAAGTGGAACTGAGCCACGACAGATCAGCCATGATCTTATTGAATGGCGGGGCAGGCTCGAAGGGCCAGATGGCCTACTCCTGCTCCTATTTCTTATGTTCTTATGTTCTTATATTATTGTAAGCCTATTTGTGACATTAATAAATAAACTTTAATCTACCTAATCTGCTCATCTTGTGACACTAAGGGGCAATTTAGCATGGACAATCCACCTAACCCACACATCTTTGGAGTGTGAGAGGAAACCCATGCAGACACATGGAGAATGAGCAAAGTCCATGCAGACAGTCATCCAAGCTGGATTGATCTTGGGTCTCTGGCGCTGAGAGGCAAAAACTAACCACTGTGCTACCATGGAGACTGCAAGACAATCCTGCGAGGATAAACTACTATAATAAAAGCTCAAAAGCAGGATACTGGAGAGTGGGAGAGGTAGAGGTACATTGAACCATAGAAAAGTTACAGCATTTTTTAAAAATTCCAGTTCATCCAGCTGTTCATTCCTGTTTTCTAAATGTTTTCAGTCCCCTCCACTGACTCCTGTGGCTAAGAGAGGAAAGATAGAAACTCTCACTATCAACCCCAAGTGCATCACTCTCGGGGAGCTTTATGGGTATGTGAACCCAAACACAATGGACTGGTTTGATGGCTTGTTTGCTCAAGCAATGCGGAAGTTCGCAAAGGATCTACAGAAAGAAAGTGATGACATTCCTGATGTGAAGATCCTTCCTTCTACTTTTGTTACTGTTGGCAGAAATTGGGTTGACTTCCAAGAGCCTGAGAATCTGGAATTTGAAGGTGAGTGCCTGTGAACAATGAGACTATATTGCAGCTTTTTCCATGATGGAAAGAGATTGGGTGGATTAATGTTAAAGAAGATGAATTGGATGTTAGGGAGTCTCAGTGTGATGGGTTAACACATATCTGGATATCCAATCATTTGAACGCCTCTTGTTATTCTAAAATCAGAGATTATAAACTGCTCCAAAAAGATTTACTCAGCCTCTCATCATAGAGCCCTCTCCTCCAAGAGTCCAATTTTGTTAATGTTTGCTGTACCATCTGTAATGCAAATATCTCCATTGTTAAATATGAAAACCAAAACTGCACACAGTGATTGGGATTTTCCTCCTTCCGCACAGCATGTTGCATTGTGGCAGGAGGCAGGAAGTAGTGTGCCGCTTCAGACAGAGGAATCTTGTGGAGTTTCCATTTGAATACACCCTTCACCACCGGTGGTTTGTCAATGGAATGTATTGTAGAATATTTGGAATTTTTTTAAATGTTTCTCACTGTTCATTTGCCCACACCTTATCGTTTATTTACACAATACTTATGACTAAAGTTGATGTAAATTGCTGGGAAAATCCAGAGGGAAACTTGGCTTACAGGCCATAATCTTTTTTGTATCTGAAAATGAGAATGATCCCTTCAGCAAGAAGCCTAGTAACACTTTTGGGAGCTTATAAGTTAAACAAAGAAGGTTTATTTACTAGAAGAAAATAAAATTTAAGCACAGAAAATTACAGTTGCACAGGTAAAATTAATCTTACAGAATATTCACCCAAAAGGCACCCTAATTGGTCAGGCCCACAGGTAAAAACCATCCCTATGGACTTTACAGACACTTTACAGCCTTCCAGACTTAACATTGAGTTCAACAACTTCAGTGTATAAATTCTCCCTCTACCTTCACCCCATTTCCATTTATTTTGTTTCATTTTAACTTTTTTTTTAATCTTTTAAATTTTCATTTCTTCCAGCATTTCATTTGTCCACTTATTAAAAATCTCGCTTTCCATCTTGTTTACTCCCTTTCATTTTAGGTTCCATTGTGCTCACACCTCTTTGAAACTCACATCCTTCTAAATATTTTATGTTTCTATTTTATCTCTGCTTAAAGATCAATAAAATGTAATGAACCCGCTTCTGTTTACCTATGTACCTGCTGTAAGATGCAAAATGTTTCTTCACCTCAGACTCCCCTTTGATTTTCAAACAAACTCTCAATTGATCTAAAAATATGAATGTTAGATCCAACCTTGTACCTCAAACCCACCATGATTTCTCATTGCAAATGCATAAACATCAGCCTTCACTTCTTCCATTGATTAAATCTCTCAGACAACATGTCTTTTGTAACTTTTCCTCCTCTTAATTAAATGACTTGCACAGCCTTATTCCAGAACAACACAATATTCCCCATAAAGTTTAGAAAAAATAACACATTCAACCTTAGCCAATTCCTGCCAACGTATCCCTATGTATTTTTTTATTGATTTGTGGGACATGGGCATCGCTGACTGGCCAGCATTTATTGCCCATCCCAGTTGCCCTTGAGAAGGTGGTAGTGAGCTGCCTTCTTGAATTGCTGCAGTCCATGTGCCGTGGGTTGACCTACAATTCCACTAGGGAGGAAATTCCAGGATTTTGACCCAGCGACAGTGCAGGAATAGTGATATATTTGCAATCAGGATGGTGAGTAGTTTTGAGGGGAACACGTAGGTGGTGGTGTTCCCATGTATCTGCTGCCTTTGTCCTTCTAGATAGAAGTTATTGTGGGTTTGAAGATGCTGTCTTTCTGCAGTGCACCTTGTAGATAGTACACACTGCTGCTACTGAGTGTCAGTGGTGGAGGGAGTGGATGTTTGTAGATGTGGTGCTAATCAAGCAGGCCGCTTTGTCCTGGATGGTGTCAAGCTTCTTGAAAGTTTTTGAAGCTGCACCCATCCAGTGGGGAGTAGTCCTTCAGACTGTAGATGGTAGACAGGCTTTAGGGAGGTGAGTTACTCACTGCAGTATTCAGAGAAACATAAAAAATAGATGCAGGAGTAGGCCATTAGAATTAAAAGACAGCTAATTTACATTTCTATTGGGAACAAGTTCTTGATGTCACATTGCTATGGGGATGGGTGGAGCTTAATAAGATGATCTGCTTTGAGTGATCTGAATTCAATATTCATAAATCAAATCAAATTAGATCATTGACCAGAAACTTAACTGGACCAGTCATGTTAATAATGTGGCTGTAACAGCATATTATTTGGTGACTAATTCAAACTCTTTCAAGCATTCTCTTAACAATCTTCCTTTATTTAATACTTTAGGTGCCAACTCAAACTTAAAACAGTTGCAACACTTTAATTTTTTTACTGAGCTTTAACTCTCAATAGAATATTAGCTGTTTAACTGAAACCACACACTACCTGGTTAGAACAAAGTCGCCAAGTCTGTTCTCGATGTACAATCTATCCTTGTGGTCTCTGAAGATGTTCTCAAGGCATTTCTCCTTGCAATGGTCCATCTCTAGAGTTATCTTGACAGACAAAAGACTGTACATGCCTTTTACCACAAAATATTTCAACATTTCCAGAAGGTTCCCTGGCACCCAGCAATGGTATAACTGGAATTGATCGCATGGCTCGAACAACCAGTGAAATTGCTTGTAAGCGATGCCATTATGCTTGGTACAGGTAGCACGTAGGAAAAAAGAACAGGCTGTTAGGCCCTCTGAGCCCATGACGAACATGATGCTCCAACTAAAAAAAAATTTTGGTCCATATCCCTCTATTTCCTTCCTATTCATGTACCCATCTCGATGCCTCTAAATGTTGTTAATGTGTCTGTTTCCACCACCTCCTCTGGCAGTGCATTCCAGGCACCCATCACTCTCTGCATGAAAAACTTTGCCATGTACATCACCCTTAAATTTTCTCCCTCTCACCTTGAACGTGTTCCCCCTTGTAATTGACACTTCCACCCTGGGAAAAAGCCTCTGACTATTCATCATTTTGTAGATCAATTCTCAGTGCATGTATGGGATGTCAGGGAGGGGTTTGGTGGGGAACATGTCACATCCTTTCAGGGCGGTTTGTCCATCTTTTGTCCCCACCTGGCACTAAGCCCTCACCCGTAGTTGTTTGCACGCGACAGCGGCCACACCCCGGGCAACGGCCTCGACAAGCCGGCTAAACCAGGTGAGGGTCACCGACAGGTCTCAACCCTCGGTGAGATAGGGAGATGTCTATCCCAGTGTGTGAAGACAGAGTCCGGAGGATTGAGCGGACGAGACCAATGGAATGTCCAATGGTCAAGAAGGTGGTCTCTGCAAGTGTCGTGGAACACAAAGAGCAGGACAAGACACAGAAGACCTCCTGGTCATCCATTGCACCTCGTCCCACCTCCAGCCGTCTTGACTCTTGTCTTGCCACTGGATCTAGATGGGAATTGGGAAGAGAGAGTGAGGCTGATGCTGCGCAACTCTCCCTCACTTTAATCCAAATCAAGCGCTAGTTTCGACACCATCATCATCAGTGTCCTGTTCAAACCTTGAAGTCCTGTGGCGATGTGCGAGTGATGAAGCAGCAGGTGTGGATACACTGGGAGCTGTAGTCACGGACCTGCACGCAGGCGGCTCAGATCGAATGGTCATTTTCCGCTGACTGAAGCAGCAGCAAAACTTGGCATCAGCCTGGGCGATTGAACAGTCCTCTTCAGGAACACACTGCTCACCACCATAGAATGAGGAAGGGGCTAGAAAAGGTGCCTTAAACATTGCCTGCTTCACTACACCTTGGCCAGTTTACCGCGGCTGGTGGGGATCCCATCTTGTGGTCGAACAAACAAAACACAAGGTGACACCACTCACCATTGGCACTTGGAATGTGTGCACGCTTTTGGACAACCCTACAGCAGGCAGACCAGAGAGAAGAACAGCCTTAGTTGCCAGACAGCTTGCAAGATACAACACAGGCGGAGATTGAGAGGGGACATGATAGAAGTATATAAGATAATGAAGGGAATGGATAGAGTTAATAGTGAGAGACTGCTCCCTAGACTGGGTACGAACACGAGAGGTCATCATTTAAGGGTGAGGGGGGAGAGGTATAATTTGGAGGTGAGAAGAAGGTTCTTTACGCAGAGAGTTGTAGGGGTCTGGAACGCGCTACCGAGTAGGGTGGTGGAGGCAGGAACGTTGGACTCGTTTAAGATGCAGTTAGATAGGCACATGAGTGAAACGAGAATGGAGGGATATGGTAGGGGATATTAAATAGGGTTAAACCTCGGGAGACACCGGAAAGGCAGGCTGTAAGATTAATATTTTGACTTTATTCCACAGGTGGAGGTCCACCTCGTGTCAAACGAGGGGCATTCACACGGCGGGTCGTGCCTGGGCTGCTCTTGGAAGTTCCAGGAGTGGCCTAGAACTTCGTGTCGGTGTGTGTGCTTGATCCTGGACCGGTAGATGGACACCGCAACAGCTCAGTGACTAGCACTACTGGCTGTGCAGACACATGGATTTGGGCCTGTGTCTGTGGGAGTTTGCGCATTCTCCCTGTGGTTGTGTGGGTTTCCTTCGGGCGCTCCGGTTTCCTCCCACACCCCAAAGATGTGCTCTCAGGATAATCGGTTTTTACCAAATTGACACTATTTCTTCCCTGAATCTGACTGAGTAGGGTTCCATTCATAGATATGCAGGGTAGAATAGGTGTAGGGTGATGTGGTGGCGCAGGCTCGTTGGGCCGAAGGACCTGTTTCCCGTGCTGGATTGTTCTTTGTTCTTTGTACTGACATTGCAGCCCTGAGTGAAACTCGTCTTGCCAACGTAGGTCAGTTGACTGAAACCGGAGGTGGATATACTTTTTCTTCTGGAGCGGTCGCAGCAGCGATGAGCGACGTGATGCTGGAGTTGGATTCACCATCAGGAGTCACCTTGTTTGGAAACTTGATAGTCAACCCAAGGGTGTGAACGACCAGCTTATGACATTACAGCTTCCACTACAAAACAGAAGTCATGCCACCCTGATCAGCGCCTATGCCCTCACAGTGAACAACCCAGATAAGATGAAAGACAAGTTCTATGAAGAACTAGACGCCCTAATGTCAGCAGTGAGCAGTACCAACAAGCTGATCTTGCTTTGCAATTTCAATGCAAGAGTAGGGCATGTCTTTGCATCTAACAGGGAGTCATTGGGAGGCACGGAGTGGGCAAGTGTAACAGTAATGGCCTACTCTTAATGAAGATCTGTGCAACACACAACCTCCTCATCACCAACACAACCTTCCACCTGCCTACCCGTAACAAGATCTCCTGGATGCACCCCCGCTCTAAGTATTGGCATCTTATTGACTATGTCATTGTCAGGAGAAAAGACAGGCAGGATGTCAGAGTGACCAAAGCCGTGTGTGGTGCTGACTGCTGGACAGATCACAGGCTCATTGTCTCCAAAATGAGGCTCCGCATCAGACCCAAGAGGCGACCACAAGGAAGCGAACCCCAGCATTGCTTCAGCATTGGCTGAAGATTTAAAAACCAAGCTTGCTGACCTACACCTTGCTGGCAGCGCTGAGGACGACTGGGAACGCTTCAGGGATGCTGTCCACACATCTGGACTGGAGACACTCGGGCCCTCCACCCACAAGCAGCATGACTGGTTCAATGAGAATGATGAGGAAATGCAGACTCTGCTTGTTGAAAAGCACCATCTTCATCGAGTCTGTCAGAATGACCCATCTTCAGCTGTCAAGAAAAATGCTTTTACCAGTGCTCGCAGGACAGTCCAGATTAAACTGTGTAAAATGCAGGATGCCTGGCTGAGCGCCAAGGCAGATGGAATACAGGGATATGCTGACAGAAACAGTTGGAACGGTTCTATGAAGCCTTCAACACTCTCTAGGGACCTCAGTTTCTCGGGAGCTCCCCCCTCCTGAGTACAGATGGTACAACTTTCATTACAGAGAAGGCTCAGAGCCTGCAGAGATGGGCTGAACACTTTGAAGCTGTCCTCAACCGACTGTCATCTATTAACGATGAGGCAATAGACAGGATTCCCCAGATTGATATCAACAGCGCCATGGATGACCCACCAGTAGTAGCCAAAGTCACATAAGAACATAAACATAAGAAATAGGAGCAGGAGTAGGTCATCCAGCCCTTCGAGTCTGCCCCACCATTCAATAAGATCATGGCTGATCTGTCGCTGCTCAGTTCCACTTTCCCGCCCTCTCCCCATAACCCTTCATCCCCTCTCTTATCAAAAACCCATCAACCCGCGTCTTAAAAATATTTAGCGAGGCAGCCTCCACCACTTCAACGGGCAGAGAATTCCAGAGATTCACCACTGAGTAAAGAAGTTCCTCCTCAACTCTGTTCTAAATCGCCCCTTTATCTTGAGGCTGTGCCCCCTAGTCCTACTGTCCTTTCTGAGCGGGAAGAGTCT
Source organism: Prionace glauca (assembly GCA_037974335.1). Taxonomy (NCBI): domain Eukaryota; kingdom Metazoa; phylum Chordata; class Chondrichthyes; order Carcharhiniformes; family Carcharhinidae; genus Prionace; species Prionace glauca. Next base: position 1,783,579 of record CM075725.1, on the reverse strand, counting down.
CTCCACCTCCATCCTATCCATCCCATTCATCATCTTATACATCTCAATGAGATCTCCCTTCTTTCTTCTAAACTCTAACGAGTACAAGCCTAATTTATTCAGCCTCTCCTCATAGCTCAACCCCCTCAACTCCGGCATCAGCCTAGTAAACCTCCTCTGCACTCCCTCCAAGGCCAAAATATCCTTGCGTAAGTACGGCGCCCAAAACTGCACACAGTACTCCAGCTGCGGCCTCACCAATGCCCTATACAGCTGCAGCAAGACCTCCCTACTTTTATATTCAATCCCCCTCACGATGAAGGCCAGCATCCCATTTGCCTTCCTGACCACCTGCTGCACCTGCAAGCTGGGTTTTTGTGACTCATGCACAAGGACCCCGAGGTCCCTCTGCACCGTCGCCTGCTGCAGTTTTTCGCTACATAAGTAATAGTCCTTCCTACCATTATTCCTACCAAAGTGGACCACCTCACACTTGCCAACATTAAATTCCATTTGCCATTTCCTGGCCCATTTGCCCAGCCTATCTAGATCCTTCTGCAGACTCTCCACACCCTCCACACAATTTGTCTTTCCCCCAATCTTGGTGTCATCAGCAAATTTCGACACCCTGCACTCGTTTCCCTCCTCCAGATCATCTATATAAATGGTAAATAGCTGAGGCCCCAGCACCGACCCCTGGGGCACTCCACTAGTCACCATCCGCCAATCCGAATAGCACCCATTGACCCCCACTCTCTACCTCCTATTTGACAACCAATCCTCTATCCACGCTAACACCCTACCCTCAACTCCATGTCCCCTCACCTTCTGCAATAACCTCTTGTGAGGTACCTTGTCAAACGCCTTCTGAAAATCAAGAAAGACCACATCCACCGGCTCTCCTCTATCCACCGCCCTAGACACAACCTCATAGAACTCCAATAAATTTGTCAGACACGACTTCCCTTTAATGAAACCGTGCTGCGTCTGCTCTATCAAGCAATTCCCTTCAAGATGCCTCGCTATTTCCTCCTTGATGACGGATTCTAATATTTTACCTACCACAGACGTTAAACTAACCGGCCTATAATTCCCTGCCTTTTGCCTGGCACCCTTCTTAAACAACGGCGTAACATTAGCCGTTTTCCAATCATCCGGCACTTCCCCGGAATCCAGCGATGTCTGGAAAATAACCACCAAGGCATCCACTATCACCTCCGCCATTTCTTTCAGAACCCTCGGATGCAAAGCTGTCAGCCAGCTATCCAGTGGCAAAGCCCTGGGGTAGATGCCATACCCGCAGAGATCTATAAAGCTGCTGGTCCTGTACTTGTCAAGAAGCTCACTGACTTGTTCCAATCCTTTTGGAAGCAAGGATCCATTCCTCAGGAACTTAAAGATGCTTCCATCGTACACCTCTACAAGAGGAAGGGCAATCGGCAAGTATGCGACAACCACCGAGGAATTTCGCTGCTCTCCATCACAGGAAAAACCTTCGCAAGAGTCCTGCTAAATCGTCTGGTCACTCATCTGGAGATGGGCCTGCTTCCAGAGTCACAGTGTGGTTTCTGCAAAGGTCGTGGGGATACTGACATGATTTTTGCTGCGCGTCAACTTCAGGAGAAGTGTCAGGAGCAGAATCGCGAGCTCTACACAACCTTTGTTGACCTCGTGAAAGCTTTCGACACTGTAAGCTGACAAGGCCTGTGGAGGATCATGTCAAAGTTCGGCTGCCTCCCCAAATTCATTCAGAAGGTACACCAGTTCCATGATGGCATGACGGCCAGAGTACTGGATGGAGGAGAATTCTCTGAGGCATCCCCAGTCACCAATGGTGTCAAACAGGGCTGTGTGCTCGCACCCACACTGTTCAGTATGATGTTTACTGCCATGCTGAATGATGTCTTCCAGGACAGTGTTGCTGGAATCAGCTCAAGTACAGAGTGGATGGGAAGCTCTTCAACCTGAAGAGACTTCAAGCCATTACCAAAGTGAAGGAGACTGTTCTGAGAGATTTCCCCTTTGCCGATGACTGCGCCCTGTATACTGGCTCAGAGCCAGAGATGCAAGTCAGTATGGACAAATTTTCCACGGCTTGTGACAACTTTGGACTCACCATCAACATTAAAAAGACCTAAGTTATGCACCAGTCTGTTCCTCATGCACCGTACACAGAACCCATAATCACAATCAAAGGGCAGAAACTACAGGCAGTGGACCAGTTCACTTATCTTGGCAGCACCCTCTCCCAAGCAGTGACTATTGATACAGAAGTTAACTGCAGAATAGCAAAGGCAAGTTCTGCTTTCAGTAGACTGCGTTCCACTGTATGGGAACGTCGAGGAATCAGCCCAGCAACAAAACTGAAGGTCTACAGCCCCATGGTACTCACTACCCTCCTGTATGCCTGTGAAACATGGACTGTGTATCGAAGGCATGCAAGACAGCTCAATCATTTCCACATGACTTATCTTCATAGAATATTACGCATCCGATGGCAAGACAAAGTACCAGACACTGAATTTCTCTCTAAAGCAAGTCTACCATCAGCCCACACACTGCTGATGAGAGCGCAGACCCAGTGGGCAGGTCATGTCATCCGTATGTCAGACGAGCGCATATCCAAGCAGCTCCTTTTTGGTGACTCTCTGCTGGAAGACACTCACATGGAGGGCAGAAGAAACGTTTCAAAGACACACTCAAAGCCTCCCTGAAGTCTCTTGACACTGACACGACCACCTGGGAAACGCTGGCACAAAACAGCCCTACCTGGCACTGCCTCATCCACAAAGGCTATCAAGCTCACGAAGCAAGGTGTATTGCTGAAACACAACTTAAGCGCGAGCTGCGCAAGTCCAGAGTCACCAGCGCAACAACTACAGTGTCTACACAAATCCGTCCAATATGTGCCAGGACATTCTGTACCCGAATTGGCCCTGATCAGTCATCTTCAGACACACCACAACCAGCCTCAAAATGACTAATGGTGTCAAGGTCCTCATCGATGACGATGGACAAACAACTCAGTTCAGTTCTCCCCTCAGCCTCCAAGGAAAATAATCCTAGTTTATACAATCTGTCCCATAGCCAAAAACCCTGAGACTAGGCAACATCCTGGTGAACCTTCTTTCACTCTCTCCAAAGTTTCTGGTAATGTGGTGACCATAACTGCACAAAGTACTCCAAGTGTGGCCTAACCAAGGTATTATTTTGCTGCAACTCTTGATGAAGGCAAGCATCTTCTTAATCTTCTTGGTCACTTTTATTGGTACTGCCGGAAGAACCAAAAAAACAGAAAACTGGTTGGCAGACAGTAAACAAATGGCAGGCAGTGACTAGTGGGGTACCACAGGGATCAGCAATGTCTTAGAGTGCTTCAAATTGAAAATCCAGGGGCAGGGCCTATTCCTGCCTGAGAGACTGGCAGCATAATGCTGAGTGGGCCACTGCGCATGCGATGACCTGTCAGTACCCGAAACACCCCCATTCCTGTCAACCCCGACCCCATTCCCCACAACCAGATGGCCAGCCTGATCGCCATCCTCCCTCCCTCTGCCACTCATCCTGACTGCAGAGTGGCCCTCCCTCCCCACTGATCACCACCACTCTCCCCCATAGGCACCAACCCCACTGGCAGTCCCGCATTCCCCTGCTCCAATCCCCCCATAGACCCCGCCCAAATAGGCGCCACCTCCTTGGCACTGCCGGATGCCCAGTGGGCAGTGTCAAGGTGCCAGGCTGACAATGCCTGGAGGCACCCCCCCCCCCCCCCTCCCTCCCCCCCCACCCTCTCCTTACTCCAACCTCCAAGAGGGGCCTTGATGGCTTCTCTTCACTCCAGCGGGGTGGGGCTGCCTGTACCCATTACTGGGGAGCTGTCGTAAATCCTGCTGGAGTGAACCACTCCGAGCGGGGAGGGAATGCTAACCGGCCTGGAGACTTCAGTCCTGGGTCCCTTATTGGGATGCAAATCTTGATTTTAATATTTAAATCAGCATGGAGCTGATGACTCTGGAAATCCTGTGCCTGAAGACGTTCAGAGGTCGTGATGCCCAGTGGGGAGCCTGCTAGACGACCTCCGCTCATGTCTCCAGGCCTGTGACACTCCTAAAGCAGCACAACTTGTGGGGGAATCACTCCCAATATCTCCAAATTCACAGATGGTACAAAGTTGGGTGGCAGGGTGAGCCGTGAGGAGGTTGAAGAGATGCTTCAGTGTGATTGGCGGATGCAGTAAATTTGGATATATTATCCACTTTGGTAGCAGAAACAGGAAGGCAGATTACAAATTAGGAGAAGGGAATGTGCAACACAACCTGGTTATACACCAGTTGCTGAAGATAAGCATGCAGATAAAATAGGCAGAGAAAATAGGCAAATGGTATGTTGGCCTTGAATATTGTGTGTTTTTTTGGTCTCCTTGTCTGAGGAAGGATGTTCTTGCTCTACAGGGAGTGCAGAGAAGGTTTAGCAGATTGATTCCTGGGATGGCAGGAGAGATTGAGTTGGTGAAGATTGTTTTTGCTAGATTTCAGAAGAATGAAGGAGGCTTCCTGTAGAAATCTACAAAATTCTAACAGGACTAGACAGGGTAGATGCAAGAAGTATGTTCCCAATGGCGGGCATGTCCAGAATCAGGGGTCACAGCCTAAGGATTCAGGATGGACTGTTTAGGATGGAGGTTCACCAGAGAGTGGTGAATGTGTAGAATTCACTACCACTGAAAGTAGTTGAGGCCAAACATCTTAATGTTTTTAAGAAGGAGTTAGGTAAAGTTCTTGGGGCTAAAGAGATCAAAAAGTATGGGGGGAAGGCGGGAAAAGGCTATTGAGTTGAATGATCAACCATGATCATAATGAATGATGGAGCAAGCTTGATGGGCCAAATGGCCTCCTACTGCTCTAACCTTCTATAGAACATAGAACATTACAGCGCAGAACAGGCCCTTCGGCCCACGATGTTGCGCCGACCAGTTACAAAACAATGACCCACTAGCCTAAACCAATCCCTTTTCGTCCATAAACCTATCCACAGATCTCTTAAATGCCCCCAAACTAGGTGCATTTACAACTGCAGCTGGCAGGGCATTCCAGTCCCTCACCACCCTCTGGGTAAAGAACCTACCCCTGACATCAGTCCTATAACTACCCCCCCTTAATTTAAAGTCGTGCCCCCTCGAGCTAGCTTTCTCCATCCTAGGAAAAAGGCTATCACTATCTACCCTGTCTAAACCTCTAATCATCTTATATGTTTCAATGAGGTCCACTCTTAGCCGCCTTCTTTCCAGCGAAAACAACCCCAAATCTCTCAGTCTCTCCTCATAGGATCTCCCCTCCATACCAGGCAACATCCTGGTAAACCTCCTCTGCACCCTCTCCAAAGCCTCCACATCCTTCCTGTAATGTGGGGACCAGAACTGCACACAAAACTCCAAGTGCGGCCGCACCAGAGTTGTGTACAGTTGCACCTATGTTTCTGCTTCCTCCAACACAGGCAGCAAATTATAGATATCCACAACCCTCTGTGTAAGAAAGTTCTTCCTCAGTCCCCTCTACACCTTCTGTCACTTACCTTGACCCTATGTTCCCTGGTTCTAGAATTCTCCACCAAGGGCAACAATTTTGTCCTGTCCACTCTATCTCTTCTCCTCCTCATTTTGGACACCTCTATTGAGTCACCCCTCAGCCTACTTTGTTCCAAGGAAAATAATCCCAATCTAACCCTACTCTCCTCAGAGTTACCCTTTTCTAACCTGGTAACATTCTTGTAAACCTCCTCTGCACTCTCTCTGGAGCAAATGTGTCGTTCCTGTAATATGGTGACCAGAACTGCACACAATACTCCAGTTGTGGTCTCACCAGTGCTTGACATAATTCCAACATTATATCCTTATTTTTATATTCTATACCTCTACCAATGAAGGAGCGGATCCCATACACCTTCTGTACGATCTTGTCTACTTAAACTGCTGCCTTCAGGGATCTGTATTCTTGTGCACTAAGATTTCTCACTTCAACCCCTCTTCGTATATTCCTATTTACTGTGTATTTCCTAATACTGTTTAAACTCTCTAAATACATGATCTCACACTTCTCTATGTTAAAATCCACCTGTCACTTTACCGCCCACTCTACCAACCCATTGATATGGTTTTGGAGATTATAGCTCTCCTCTACACTATCCACTACTCGGCCAATTTTCTGTCGTCTGCAACCATGGGAGCAAACCACAGATGACCAGAGATATTCAGGATATGATGAGAAACATAGAACATAGAACACTACAGCACAAACAGGCCCTTCGGCCCACGAGTTGCGCCGATCACATCAACACCTACCAATCCATAGACCTATCTATAACCCCCAATCCCATTAAATCCCATATACTCATCCAGAAGTCTTTTAAAAGACCCCAGCGAGTTCGCCTCCACCACCACTGACGGCAGCCGATTCCATTCACTCACCACCCTCTGAGTGAAAAACTTATCCCTAACATCACTTCTGTATTTGCCTCCCCGCACCTTAAATCTGTGTCCTCTCGTAGCGACCATTTCAACCCGGGGAAATAGCCTCTGAGAATCCACCCTATCTATTCCTCTCAACATTTTATAAACTTCTATCAGGTCGCCTCTCAACCTTCGTCTCTCCAGGGAAAAGAGTCCCAGCTCCCTCAACCTAACTTCATAAGGCATGCCTCCCAGTCCAGGCAACATCCTTGTAAATCTCCTCTGTACCCTTTCAATAGCTTCTACGTCCTTCCTATAGTGAGGCGACCAGAACTGCGCACAGTACTCCAAATGAGGCCTGACAAGGGTCTTATAAAGTTGCAGCATTACCTCCCAATTCCTAAACTCAATCCCTCAATTAATGAAGACCAGTACACCATACGCCTTCTTGACCACATCCTCCACCTGCGAGGTTGATTTAAGAGTCCTGTGGACCCGGACCCCAAGATCCTTCTGCTCTTCAACACTACTAAGACTCCTGCCCTTGATAGTCTACTCGTTCATCCCATTGGTTCTGCCAAAATGGACGACTACACATTTATCCGCGTTGAAGTCCATCTGCCACTTCTCCGCCCAGTCCTGCATCCTATCTATGTCCTGCTGCAACTTTTGACATCCTTCCAGACCATCCACAATGCCACCGACCTTCGTATCGTCTGCGAACTTACTTACCCATCCCGCCACTTCCTCAAAGAAAAGATTTTAGCAGATATAGGGGGAGCAAATCAGTAGAGGCATTCGTGAGGTATAGGGTGGAGGGTGCAGGGTGGAGCTTAAGAAAGCAATTTGGAAAGCAAAGAGGGGATATGAAAAAGTTTTAGCTGGTAAAAGTAGGGAAAAGCCCAAGATATTTTACATGTATATCAATGGTAAGAAGATGACCAGGGAAAGAGTGAGGCCCATTAAGAACATAAGAAATAGGAGCAGGAGTAGGCCATCTAGCCCCTGAAGCCTGCCCCGCCATTCAATAAGATCATGGCTGATCTGTCGTGTCTCAGTTCCACATTCCCACCCTCTCCCCATAACCCTTAATCCCTTCTCTTATCAAAAACCCATCAACCCGTTTCTTAAAAATATTTAGCGAGGCAGCCTCCACCACTTCAACGGGCAGAGAATTCCAGAGATTCACCACCCTTTGAGTGAAGAAGTTCCTCCTCAACTCCGTTCTAAACCACCCCCCCTTTATCTTGAGGCTGTGCCCTCTAGTCCTACTGTCCTTTCTGAGCGGGAAGAGCCTCTCCACCTCTATCCTATCCATCCCATTCATCATCTTATATGTCTCAATGAGATCTCCCCTCATTCTTCTAAACTCTAACGAGTACAAGCCTAGTTTATTCAGCCTCTCCTCATAGTTCAACCCCCTCAACTCCGGTGTCAGCCTAGTAAACCTCCTCTGCACTCCCTCCAAGGCCAAAATATCCTTGCATAAGTGCGGCGACCAAAACTGCACACAGTACTCCAGCTGCGGCTCACCAATGCCCTATACAGTTGCAGCAAGACCTCCCTACTTTTATATTCAATCCCCTTCGCTATGAAGGCCAGCATCCCATTCGCCTTCCTGACCACCTGCTGCACCTGCAAGCTGGGTTTTTGCGACTCATGCACAAGGACCCCCAGGTCCCTCTGCACTGTTGCCTGCTGCAGTTTTTCGCCATGTAAGTAATAGTCCTTCCTACCATTCCTCCTACCAAAGTGGACCACTTCGCACTTGCCAACATTAAATTCCATTTGCCAGTTCCTGACCCATTTTCCCAGCCTATCTAGACCAAGGGAGCGATCTTGGGTGCAGCCAGAGGACATTGATAGAGTGTTTGGATGAATACTTCACATACGTATTCACCCGAGAGAATGAGGACAATGGAATGGAATTCGGGGAGAGGGACTGAAGTCCTTGAGTAAATTGACATCGGGCAGGACAAAGTGTTTGAAGAGTTGGCAGTTTTTTAAGTGGATAAACCTCCAAGTGCAGATAAATTGTGCCCTGGGCTGCTGTGGAAGGCAAGGGAGGAGATTGCAGGGGCTCTGACCCAAATTTTTAATTCCTCTCCGGCCACAAGACAAATGCCAGATGACTGGAGAACAGTTAATGTGGTTCCGTTATTCAAGAAGGGCTGTAGAGATAAACCAGGGAACTACAGACCAGTGAGCCTCACATCAGTGATTGGGAAACTATTAGAGAAATTTCTGAAGGAAAGCATCGGTCTCCACGTGGAGAGGCAAAACTTGATCAGGGAGAGTCAGCATGGCTTTGTCAGAGGGAGGTCATGCCTAAGAAATACAAAGAACAAAGAACAACACAGCACGGGAAACAGGCCCTTCGGCCCAACGAGCCCACGCCGCCGTACCATTGTCAGTGACCTATTCATGATGTTAGTCTATGCCTAATGTGTGAGGATCAGGGAGGTCCAATATAGGGACAATTTGTTACCCAATCAATCAGCCTAAAAGCACATTTTTGGGATGTGGGAGGAAACCGGAGTACCCGGAGGAAACCCACGCAACCACGGGGAGAACGCGCAAACTCCCACGGACACAGGCCCAAATCCATGTGTCCGCACAGCAACAGAGATAGCCTCTGAGCAGTCATGTTGCCCTCGAGATGGTCCAGTTTACGCACACCAACGACATGAAGCAGTAGGCAACTCCCGAAGCAACATCCAAGAGCAGCCCACCACAACCTGCCGCCCGCATGCCCCTTGCTGGACTTATATGCCTGTGGAGACAAAAATTTATTATTAAAAAGACTCTATATCCCTGAGGCAAAAACGGAATCCCAAGCCTACAATGTTTAGTAAGGCCTGCTATATCCCCCTATATGTAGACTGCTCATGTGGCTGTCCAAGTGACTCTTAAACAACCCGAGCGTGCCTGCTTCCACCACCTTACTCGGCAGTGCATTCCACATCCCCACTACCCTTTGTGTGAAAAACTGCCCTCTAATATTAGTCTTATATCTAGCCCCCCTCACCCTAAGCCTGTGACCCCTCGTTCTATCCATTTCTAATAGCGGAAAAAGCTTACCACCATTTACTCTATCTATCCCCTTCAAATCTTATAAACCTCTATTAGATCCCCCCTCAGCCGACGTCTCTCAAGGGAAAACAGCCCAAGTGCGTTCAATCTTTCCTCGTAAGACAGCCCTTCCATACCAGGCAACATCCTGGTAAATCTCCTCTGCACTCTCTCTCCAGGATCTCTACATCCTTCCGGTAGTAAGGCGACCAGAACTGGACGCAGTACTCCAGGTGAGGCCTAACCAACGTTCTATACAACTGCAACATCAGACTCCTACTCTTATATTCTATACCCCTTCCTATGAAGGCTAACATACCATACACTTTCCTCATCACATTCTGCACCTGCACCGACACCTTCAGGGACTTGTGCACTTGCACCCCAGGTCTCTCTGCGTATCTATACTCCGGATAGTTCTACCTTTTGTCGTATAACTCCCCTCCACATTATTCCGGCCAAAGTGCATCACTTCGCATTTCTCCGGATTAAATTCCATTTGCCATCTATCTGCCCAATCTACCAACCTGTCTATGTCCTGTTGCATTGCCAGGCACTGCTCCTCAGTACCCGCCAATCCAACCATCTTAGTGTCATCAGCAAATTTGCTGATCACACCACCTACCCCCTCTTCCAAGTCATTAATATATACTACAAATAGTAGAGGTCCTAGTACCGAGCCCTGCGGCACCCCACTGGTGACAGACCTCCAATTGGAAAAGGAGCCTTCCACTACTACCCGCTGTCTCCTCCTCCCAAGCCAGTTCTCCACCCATCTACATACCTGACCTTGTATCCCATGAGCCTTCACCTTTTCTATCAGCCTACCGTGAGGGACCTTGTCAAATGCCTTACTGAAATCCATATATACAACATCAACGGCTTGTCCTTCGTCAACCGTTTTTGTCACCTCTTCAAAAAATTCCAATAGATTCGTAAGGCACGACCTCCCTGTAATGAAGCCATGCTGCGTATCCCTGATCAGATTGCAGCGCTCCAGATGCTCATACATCCTATCCTTGAGGATCCTCTCCATTATCTTGCCTATAACTGAAGTCAAGCTCACTGGCCTATAGTTCCCTGGGTTATCCCTCTGACCCTTCTTAAACAACGGTACTACATTTGCAATCCGCCAATCCTCTGGGACCTCACCTGTGTCCAAAGAAGAGACAAAGATTTGCGTCAGAGGCCCAGCAATTTCATCCCTCACCTCCCTTAGCAGCCTGGGATAGATGCCATCAGGCCCCAGAGATTTGTCCGTCTTTATACTGTCTAAAAGTCCCAACACCTCTTCCCTCGTGATGACTATTTCCCTCAACGGATCCTCAAACTCCTCAAGCACAGCACCAGACATCAGACCCCTCTCCTGCGTGAATACCGATGCAAAGTATTCATTCAAGATCTCCCCCATTCCCCCAGGCTCCAAGCATAGTTCCCCTCCTCTGTCCCTGAGAGGACCAATGTTCCCTCTAACCATCCTTTTGTTTCTAATATAGGAGTAAAATGCCTTTGGATTTTCCTTAATCCTACCCGCCAAAGCCATTTCGTGGCCCCTTTTTGCCTTTCTGATGCCCCTTTTAAGTTCTCTCCTACATTCTCTGTATTCTTCTAACGCTATCTCTGTCCTCAAATGCCTAGATCTAGTGTACACCTCCCTCTTTCTCCTGACCAGGTCCTCAATATCCCTAGTTACCCACGGCTCTCTAATCCTACCTTTCCCATCCTTCCTCTTGACCGGCACATGTCTTTCCTGTAAAGATTTTAGTTTTCCCTTGAGAGACTCCCACATACCCAGCGTCGACCTACCGTTAAACAGCGTACCCCAGTCCGTATCTTTAAGATCCTGCCTAATCCGGTTGTATCTAGCCCTCCCCCAGTTTAACACCCTCCCCTTCGGACAGGCTTCATCTTTATCCATTAATATCTTGAACCAGACAGAGTTGTGGTCACTGTTAGCCACATGCTCTCCTACTTCAACGTCAACCACCTGCCCAGGCTCATTCCCCAGAACCAAGTCCAGTATAGCCCCCTCCCTGGTCGGTCTATCCACGTACTGCTCCAGGGATCCTTCCATTACACACTGTACAAATTCCTCCCCGTCAGCACCCTCTGATCTCGGTACATTCCATTCTACCCCGGGGAGATTAAAATCTCCCACTACCACCACTCTATTCTTCCTGCACTTATCTAGAATGTCCCTGCTTATCCCTTCTTCCACAGCCCTCGGGCTGTTGGGCGGTCTGTAGTACACACCCAACATAGTAACATCTCCCTTCCTATTCCTCAACTCCACCCATAGCGACTCGATTCCTATATCCTCCATACCTCCCTCCCTCAGCACTGCTATGATGCAATCCTTAACTAACAACGCCACTCCCCCACCTCTCAGCGACCCACCCCTATCTCACCTGAAACACTTATACCCAGGAACATTCAACTGCCAGTCCTGCCCTTCCTTTAACCAAGTCTCTGTCACCGCCACCACTTCCAACTTCCTTTCGAACATTAATGCCTTCAGTTCATCTGTTTTGCCAGTCACACTCCTAGCATTGAAACACATGCACCGAAGACCCTCAGAAACAATCCAATCCTTCTTCCTACCCTCCGGGCTTACCCTATCCCCAATCCCAGTTCCGTCCACCTCCCCACCCCCCCTCCATATTAGTTTAAACCCTGCTGATACACTCCAGCTAACCTTCCAGCTAAGATATGCATGCCCTTCCCAGTTAACTGTACCCCATCCCTCTTGTATATTTGTCCTTCTTTCATAAAGACTTCCCAGTGGTCTACGAATATAAAACCCTCTGCCCTACACCAATCCTTCAACCACACATTTAGTTGGATTATTTCATTATTTCTAGCCCTGCTAGCCCCAGGCACTGGCAGCAGCCCAGAGAACGCCACCCTGGAGGCCCTACATTTCAGCCTGGCCCCCAACTCCCTGAAGTGCCTACGTATGTCCCCCCTACACTTTGTTCCTACATCCTTCTCTCCTACGTGCACTATCACATCTGACTCAGTCCCTCCACCCTTCAAAATTCCCTCTACCCTTTCTGAGACATCCTGTACCCGTGCTCCAGGGAGGCAGACTACCATCCTGGAGTCCCGCTTTTGCTCACAGAACCGCCTGTCAATCCTCTTGACTTTCCCATTCCCCACCACTATCTCACAACCTGTCCTCTTCACTTTCCAATCTCCCTCCCTTGCCTTCTCTACCCCAGCTGTCATCCCACCCTTGATATTCCGGGGTAATTCCTCCGGGGCGTTACTAGTGCCATGACTCCTTTTCTTTTTGCTCTTCCTAACTGTAATCCATCCATCTCATCCACCTCGTAGGTCCTGGTATTTGCTCAGTGTTGCTGTCCCTATCCATTACTTCCTCATTTTCCCTAACTAAAAACATATCCTCCAGCCTCAGTTCCAGCTGCCTCACCCGGGCCCTTAATCGCTGCACCTCTAGACATTTCCCGCATATGTGGGCTTTCGGGAGATGCGCTGTCTCCAGAAATGTCCACATATGACAACGAACACAGTGAACACGTGTAACCCTCGACCCTGCCATTATGTTTGACCCCTGTTAAGGTGTCCTATTAATTCCTGTTACCGAGCCTGCGCTCGCCCAAGCCCAGTGACCTTTTACCTCTCACTCTGCTTCCCTCCTCACTCCGTTGCCCGCTATCTACCTTGGCCTTCTTTTTATACTCCCGCGCTCCCTTCCCAGCAGCCCCCGCGCCTATCTCCCGCTACGGAGCGCCAAAATAAACAAAAGCCCTCCCGAACTAGAAGTCAAGCCAGTCGAAAACAGTAATTATAATGCAGCACACTCACCAAAAGGCAGCAACTCGTCGAAATCACAGCTCCAGAGAACAGAGAAATTTGATTGAATTTTTTGAGGAAGTGACCAGGTGTGTAGATGAGGGTAGTGCAGTCGATGTAATTTATATGGTTTTAGCAAAGCCTTTGACAAGGTCCCACATGGGAGACTTGTGAAGAAGGTAAATTCACACGGGATGCAGGGTACTTTGATAAAGTGGATTCAAAATTGGCTCAGTTGTGGGAAACACAGTAAGAAGTTTCACAATACCAGATTAAAGTCCAACAGGTTTATTTGATAGTAAACACCACAAGCTTTTGGAACACTGTTCCTTTGTCAGGTGAGTGGAAAGTTCTTTCCAAGCAGTCATGACATTCATGACTGTTTGGTGGTTGGATTAATAAGTTTGTGGTTGGCACAAAGATTGGCTGGGTGCTTAACAGTGAGGCGGAGTGTTTTGGCCTAAAGAAGATGTAGACGGAATGGTCAAATGGGCAGGTAAGTGGCAGATGGAATTTAACCCTGAAAAGTGTGAGGTGATACATTTTGGAAGGAGTAATTAGATAAGAAAATACTTAAGGAATGGCAGGAACCAGGAAGTCCTGTGGAACAAAGGGACCTTGGCGTGTTTGTCCACAGATCTCTGAAGGTGAAGGGCATGTTAGTAGGGTGATGAAAAAGGTGTATAGGACACTTGCCTTTATCAATCGAGGCATAGATTACAAAAGCAGGAAAGTCATGTTAGAGTTGAACGGAACTTTGGTGTGGCCACAGCGAGAATATTGTGTGCAGTTCCAGTTGCCACATTATCAGAGAATGTAATTGCACTGGAGGGAGTGCAGAGGAGATTCACCAGGATCTGCCTGGGGTGGTAAGCTTGGGTTGTTTTCGTTGGAGCAGAGAAGACTGAGGGGGCGACCTGATTGAGGTGTACAAGATGATGAGAGACATGGACAGAGTGGATAAGGAGCAGCTGTTCCCCTTAGTTGAAGGGTCAGTCATGAGGGGACATAGGTCCAAGCTGAGGGGCGGAAGTTTAGGGAGGATGGTATGAAAAATCTTTTTACCCAGAGGGTGGTGATGGTCTGGAATGCGCTGCCTGGGAGGGTGGTAGAGGTGGGATGCTTCATATCCTTTAAAAAGTACCTGGATGAGTACTTGGCACGCAATAACATTCAGGACTATGGGCCAAGTGCTGGCAGATGGGACTAAGTAGGTAGGTCAAGTATTTTTCATGTGTTGATGCAGACTCAATGGGCCCAAGGGCCTCTTCTGAGCCATGTGATTCTGTGATTTCATTTTCTTCCTATTTCTCTGCACTGAACTTCATCTGCCACTTGTCCACTGATTCCACCAAATTGTCAGTCCTTTAGAAATTCTACGCTCACTTCAGCAGAGCGCATAGTCCTTCCAAGTTCCATATCATTCACAAATAGTGACATTGTGCTGTATGAACCAAGATCCAGGACATTAAAAAACATCAGGAGTAGCAAGGGGCACTATGCTGACCACCAGGGAACACAAGCACAAAGATCTTCCAGCCTGAAAAACACATGTTAACCAACACTCTCTGTCATGTCACTGAGTTATTTTATATCCAGGGAGATACTGGCCTTTTAATTCCATGACCTGTCATGCACCCTCCTTCTTCCCTCCAGATACAACAGTACCGATCAGCTGGAGATGGGTAATCATGGATGGCCCAGTAGATACAGTCTGGGTAGAAAACCTCAACACTGTTCTGGATGACACCAGAACTCTCTGCTTGGCCAACGGGGAACGCATCAGTTTACTACAAGGCATGAGGATCATCTTTGAGGTGGATAGCCTTTCCCAAGCCAGCCCTGCCACAATCAGCAGGTGTGCCATGGTTTATATGGTAAGTTAACGTCACTTAACAATACAGAGACAGGCGGAGTGATTCGCCCAAATTCAAATTTCCCATACGAAGAGTAAAGACCAGCACCTGCTGCAAATGACAGAGTGTGTCAGGTGGAATTCACCCAGCTGGGGGAGGCAACTACGAGCATCCCATAAGCCAGGCGCTTATTAAGGCTGACTCATCATTTCAGACCCACACCGCATCACTGTGAGAGAATCCTGGCCCATTCGCCCAGCCTATCTAGATCCTTCTGCAGACTCTCCACACCCTCCGCACAATTTGCCTTTCCCCCAATCTTGGTGTCATCAGCAAATTTCGACACCCTGCACTCGGTTCCCTCCTCCAGATCATTTATATAAATGGTAAATAGCTGAGGCCCCAGCACCGACCCCTGGGCCACCCCACTAGTCACCAACCGCCAATCCGAATAGCAACCATTGACCCCCACTCTCTGCCTCCTATTTGACAACCAATCCTCTATCCACGCTAACCCCCTACCCCCAACTCCATGTCCCCTGACCTTCTGCAATAACCTCTTGTGAGGTACCTTGTCAAACGCCTGCTGAAAATCCAGAAAGACCACATCCACCGGCTCTCCTCTATCCACTGCCCTGGACACATCCTCATAGAACTCCAGTAAATTTGTCAGACACGACTTCCCTTTAATGAAACCGTGTTGCGTCCGCTCTATCAAGCAATTCCCCTCCCCAGTGATGGGACTCACACCCCATCACTGTGAGAATCACAGATACAGACCCACACCCCATCACTGTGAGAATCACAGATACAGACCCACACCCCATCACTGTGAGAATCACAGATACAGACCCACACCCCAACACTGTGAGAGAATCAGAGATACAGACCAACTCTCCATCACTGTGAGAATCACAGATACAGACCCACACCCCATCACTGTGAGAATCACAGATACAGACCCACACCCCATCACTGTGAGAGAATCAGAGATACAGACCCACTCTCCATCACTGTGAGAATCACAGATACAGACCCACACCCCATCACTGTGAGAATCACAGATACAGACCCATACCCCATCACTGTGAGAATCACAGATACAGACCCACACCCCATCACTCTGAGAATCACAGATACAGACCCACACCCCATCACTGTGAGAATCACAGATACAGACCTACACCCCAACACTGTGAGAATCACAGATACAGACCCACACTCCATCACTGTGAGAATCGCAGATACAGACCCACACCCCATCACTGTGAGAATCACAGATACAGACCCACACTCCATCACTGTGAGAATCACAGATACAGACCCACACCCCATCACAGTGAGAATCACAGATATAGACCCACACCCCATCACTGTGAGAATCACAGATACTGACCCACATCCCATGACTGCGAGAGAATCACAGATACAGACCCACACCCCATCACTGTGAGAATCACAGATACAGACCCACACCCCATCACTGTGAGAATCACATATACAGACACACACCCCATCACTGTGAGAATCACAGATACAGACACACACCCCATCACTCTGAGAATCACAGATACAGACCCACACCCCATCACTCTGAGAATCACAGATACAGACCCACACCCCATCACTGTGAGAATCACAGATACAGACCCACTCCCCATCACTCTGAGAATCACAGATACAGACCCACACTCCATCACTGTGAGAATCACAGATACAGACCCACATCCCATCACTGTGAGAGAATCAAAGATACAGACGCACACTCCATCACTGTGAGAATCACAGATACAGACCCACACCCCATCACTGTGAGAATCACAGATACAGACCCACTCCCCATCACTGTGAGAGAATCACAGATACAGACCCACATCCCATGACTGCGAGAATCACAGATACAGACCCACACCCCATCACTGTGAGAATCACAGATACAGACCCACACCCCATCACTGTGAGAATCACAGATACAGACCCACACCCAATCACTGTGAGAATCACAGATACAAACCCACACCCCATCACTGTGAGAATCACAGATACAGACCAACACCCCATCACTGCGAGAATCACAGATACAGACTCACACCCCATCACTGTGAGAATCACAGATACAGACCCACACCCCATCACTGTGAGAATCACAGATACAGCCCCACACCCCATCACTGTGAGAATCACAGATACAGACCAACACCCCATCACTGCGAGAATCACAGATACAGACTCACACCCCATCACTGTGAGAATCACAGATACAGACCCACACCCCATCACTGTGAGAATCACAGATACAGACTCACACCCCATCACGGTGAGAATCACAGATACAAACCCACACCCCATCACTGTGAGAATCACAGATACAGACCCACACCCCATCACTGTGAGAATCACAGATACAGACCCACACCCCATCGCTGTGAGAATCACAGATACAGACCCACACCCCATCACTGTGAGAATCACAGATACAGACCCACACCCCATCACTGCGAGAATCACAGATACAGACTCACACCCCATCACTGTGAGAATCACAGATACAAACCCACACCCCATCACTGTGAGAATCACAGATACAGACCCACACCCCATCGCTGTGAGAGAATCACAGATACAGACCCACACCCCATCACTGTGAGAATCACAGATACAGACCCACACCCCATCACTGTGAGAATCACAGATACAAACCCACACCCCATCACTGTGAGAATCACAGATACAGACCCACACCCCATCACCGTGAGAGAATCACAGATACAGACCCACACCCCATCACTGTGAGAATCACAGATACAGACACACACTCCATCACTGTGAGAATCACAGATACAGACCCACACCCCATCACTGTGAGAGAATCAGAGATACAGACCCACACCCCATCACTGTGAGAGAATCACAGATACAGACCCACCCCCCATCACTGTGAGAATCACAGATACAGACCCACACCCCATCACTGTGAGAATCACAGATACAGACCCACACCCCATCACTGTGCGAATCACAGATACAGGCCCACACCCCATCACTGTGAGAGAATCACAGATACAGGCCCACACCCCATCACTGTGAGAATCGCAGATAGAGACCCACACCCCATCACTGTGAGAATCACATACACAGACCCTCACCCCATCACTGTGAGAATCACAGATACAGACCCACACCCCATCACTGTGAGAATCACATACACAGACCCTCACCCCATCACTGTGAGAATCACAGATACAGACCCACACCCCATCACTGTGCGAATCACAGATACAGGCCCACACCCCATCACTGTGAGAGAATCACAGATACAGGCCCACACCCCATCACTGTGAGAATCGCAGATAGAGACCCACACCCCATCACTGTGAGAATCACATACACAGACCCTCACCCCATCACTGTGAGAATCACAGATACAGTCCCACACCCCATCACTGTGAGAATCACATACACAGACCCTCACCCCATCACTGTGAGAATCACAGATACAGACCCACACCCCATCACTGTGAGAATCACAGATACAGACCCACACCCCATCACTGTGAGAATCACAGATACAGACCCACACCCCAACACTGTGAGAATCACAGATACAGACTCATAAGAACATAAGAAATAGGAGCAGGAGTAGGCCATCTGGCCCTTCGAGCCTGCCCCGCCATTCAATAAGATCATGGCTGATCTGTCGTGACTCAGCTCCACCTTCCCGCCCTCTCCCCATAACCCTTAATCCCCTCTCTTATCAAAAACCCTTCAACCCGTTTCTTAAAAATATTTAGCGAGGCAGCCTCCACCACTTCAACGGGCAGAGAATTCCAGAGATTCACCACCCTTTGAGTGAAGAAGTTCCTCCTCAACTCTGTTCTAATCCGCCCCCCCCTTTATCTTGAGGCTGTGCCCCCTAGTCCTACTGTCTTTTTTGAGCGGGAAGAGTCTCTCCACCTCTATCCTATCCATCCCCTTCATCATCTTATACGTCTCAATGAGATCTCCCCTCATTCTTCTAAACTCTAACGAGTACAAGCCTAGTTTATTCAGCCTCTCCTCATAGCTCAATCCCCTCAACTCCGGTATCAGCCGAGTAAACCTCCTCTGCACTCCCTCCAGGGCCAAAATATCCTTGCGCAGGTGCGGCGCCCAAAACTGCACACAGTACTCCAGCTGCGGCCTCACCAATGCCCTATACAGCTGCAGCAAGACCTCCCTACTTTTATATTCAATCCCCCTCGCTATGAAGGCCAGCATCCCATTCGCCTTCCTGACCACCTGCTGCACCTGCAAGCTGGGTTTTTGCGACTCATTCACAAGGACCCCGAGGTCCCTCTGCACCGTCGCCTGCTGCAGTTTTTCGCCCCGTAAGTAATAGTCCTTCCTACCATTCCTCCTACCAAAGTGGACCACCTTATACTTGCCAACATTAAATTCCATTTGCCATTTCCTGGCCCATTCGCCCAGCCTATCTAGATCCTTCTGCAGACTCTCCACACCCTCCGCACAATTTGCCTTTCCCCCAATCTTGGTGTCATCAGCAAATTTCGACACCCTGCACTCGGTTCCCTCCTCCAGATCATCTATATAAATGGTAAATAGCTGAGGCCCCAGCACCGACCCCTGGGGCACCCCACTAGTCACCAACCGCCAATCCGAATAGCAAACATTGACCCCCACTCTCTGCCTCCTATTTGACAACCAATCCTCTATCCACGCTAACACCCTACCCCCAACTCCATGTCCCCTGACCTTCTGCAATAACTTCTTGTGAGGTACCTTGTCAAACGCCTGCTGAAAATCCAGAAAGACCACATCCACCGGCTCTCCTCTATCCACTGCCCTGGACACATCCTCATAGAACTCCATTAAATTTGTCAGACACGACTTCCCTTTAATGAAACCGTGTTGCGTCCGCTCTATCAAGCAATTCCCCTCCCCAGTGATGGGACTCACACCCCATCACTGTGAGAATCACAGATACAGACCCACACCCCATCACTGTGAGAATCACAGATACAGACCCACACCCCATCACTGTGAGAATCACAGATACAGACCCACACCCCAACACTGTGAGAGAATCAGAGATACAGACCAACTCTCCATCACTGTGAGAATCACAGATACAGACCCACACCCCATCACTGTGAGAATCACAGATACAGACCCACACCCCATCACTGTGAGAGAATCAGAGATACAGACCCACTCTCCATCACTGTGAGAATCACAGATACAGACCCACACCCCATCACTGTGAGAATCACAGATAAAGACCCACACCCCATCTCTGTGAGAATCATAGATCCAGACCCACACCCCATCACTGTGAAAATCACAGATACAGACCCACACCCCATCACTGTGAGAATCACATATACAGACCCACACCCCATCACTCTGAGAATCACAGATACAGACACACACCCCATCACTCTGAGAATCACAGATACAGACCCACACCCCATCACTCTGAGAATCACAGATACAGACCCACACCCCATCACTGTGAGAATCACAGATACAGACCCACACCCCATCACTCTGAGAATCACAGATACAGACCCACACTCCAGCACTGTGAGAATCACAGATACAGACCCACACCCCATCACTGTGAGAATCACAGATACAGACCCACTCCCCATCACTGTGAGAGAATCACAGATACAGACCCACACCCCATCACTGTGAGAATCACAGATACAGACCCACACCCCATCACTGCGAGAATCACAGATACAGACTCACACCCCATCACTGTGAGAATCACAGATACAGACCCACACCCCATCACTGTGAGAGAATCAGAGATACAGACGCACTCTCCATCACTGTGAGAATCACAGATACAGACCCACACCCCATCACTGTGAGAATCACAGACACAGACCCACACCCCATCACTGTGAGAATCACAGATACAGACCCACACCCCATCACTGTGAGAATCACAGATACAGACCCACACCCCATCACTGTGAGAATCACAGATACAGACCCACACCTCATCACTGTGAGAATCACAGATACAGACCCACACCCCATCACCTTGAGAGAATCACAGATACAGACCCACACCCCATCACTGTGAGAATCACAGATACAGACACACACCCAATCACTGTGAGAGAATCACATATACAGGTCCACACCACATCACTGTGAGAATCACAGATACAGACCCACATCCCATCACTGTGAGAGAATCACAGATACAGACCCACACCCCATCACTGTGAGAGAATAACAGATACAGACCCACACCCCATCGCTGTGAGAGAATCACAGTTACAGACCCACATCCCATCACTGTGAGAATGACAGATACAGACCCACACCCCATCACTGTGCGAATCACAGATACAGACCCACACCCCATCACTGTGAGAGAATCACATATACAGGTCCACACCCCATCACTGTGAGAATCACAGATACAGACCCACATCCCATCACTGTGAGAATCACAGATACAGACCCACATCCCATCACTGTGAGAATCACAGACACAGACCCACACCCCATCACTGTGAGAATCACAGATACAGACCCACATCCCATCACTGTGAGAATCACAGATACAGGCCCACACCCCATCACTGTGAGAATCACAGATACAGACCCACACCCCATCACTGTGAGAATCACAGATACAGACCCACTCCCCATCACTGTGAGGGAATCACAGATACAGACCCACACCCCATCACTGTGAGAATCACAGATACAGACCCACACCCCATCACTGTGAGAATCACAGATACAGACCCACACCCCATCACTGTGAGAATCACAGATACAGACCCACTCCCCATCACTGTGAGAGAATCACAGATAGAGACCCACCCCCCATCACTGTGAGAGAATCACATATACAGGTCCACACGCCATCACTGTGAGAATCACAGACACAGACCCACACGCCATCACTGTGAGAATCACAGATACAGACCCACACCTCATCACTGCGAGAATCACAGATACAGACCCACCCCCCATCACTGTGAGAGAATCACATATACAGGTCCAAACCCCATCACTGTGAGAGAATCACAGATACAGACCCACACCCCATCACTGTGAGAGAATCAGAGATACAGACCCACTCTCCATCACTGTGAGAATCATAGATCCAGACCCACACCCCATCACTGTGAGAATCACAGATACAGACCCACACCCCATCACTGTGAGAATCACATATACAGACACACACCCCATCACTCTGAGAATCACAGATACAGACACACACCCCATCACTCTGAGAATCACAGATACAGACCCACACTCAATCACTGTGAGAATCACAGATACAGACCCACACCCCATCACTGTGAGAATCACAGATACAGACCCACTCCCCATCACTGTGAGAATCACAGATACAGACCCACACCCCATCACTGTGAGAATCACAGATACAGACCCACATCCCATGACTGCGAGAATCACAGATACAGACCCACACCCCATCACTGTGAGAATCACAGATACAGACCCACACCCCATCACTGCGAGAATCACAGATACAGACTCACACCCCATCACTGTGAGAATCACAGACACAGACCCACACCCCATCACTGTGAGAATCACAGATACAGACCCACACCCCAACACTGTGAGAATCACAGATACAGACCCACACCCCATCACTGTGAGAATCACAGATACAGACCCACACCCCATCACCTTGAGAGAAGCACAGATACAGACCCACACCCCATCACTGTGAGAATCACAGATACAGACCCACACCCCATCACTGTGAGAATCACAGATACAGACCCACACCCCATCACCTTGAGAGAATCAGAGATACAGACCCACACCCCATCACTGTGAGAATCACAGATACAGACCCACACCCCATCACTGTGAGAATCACAGATACAGACCCACACCCCATCACTGTGAGAATCACAGATACAGACCCACACCCCATCACTGTGAGAATCACAGATACAGACCCACACCCCATCACTGTGAGAATCACAGATACAGGTCCACACCACATCACTGTGAGAATCACAGATACAGACCCACTCCCCATCACTGTGAGAGAATCACAGATACAGACCCACACCCCATCACTGTGAGAGAATCACAGATACAGACCCACACCCCATCGCTGTGAGAGAATGACAGATATTGACCCACACCCCATCACTGTGAGAATCACAGTTACAGACCCACATCCCATCACTGTGAGAATCACAGATACAGACCCACACCCCATCACTGTGCGAATCACAGATACAGACCCACACCCCATCACTGTGAGAGTATCACATATACAGGTCCACACCCCATCACTGTGAGAATCACAGATACAGACCCACATCCCATCACTGTGAGAATCACAGATACAGACCCTCATCCCATCACTGTGAGAATCACAGATACAGACCCACACCCCATCACTGTGAGAATCACAGATACAGACCCACTCCCCATCACTGTGAGAGAATCACAGATAGAGACCCACCCCCCATCACTGTGAGATAATCACATATACAGGTCCACACCCCATCACTGTGAGAATCACAGATACAGACCCACACCCCATCACTGTGAGAATCACAGATACAGACCCACTCCCCATCACTGTGAGAGAATCACAGATACAGACCCACACCCCATCACTGTGAGAATCACAGATACAGACCCACATGCCATCACTGTGAGAATCACAGATACAGACCCACACCCCATCACTGCGAGAATCACAGATACAGACCCACCCCCCATCACTGTGAGAGAATCACATATACAGGTCCACACCCCATCACTGTGAGAATCACAGATTCAGACCCACACCCCATCACTGTGAGAATCACAGATACAGACCCACACCCCATCACTGTGAGAATGACAGATACAGACCCACACCCCATCACTGTGCGAATCACAGATACAGACCCACACCCCATCACTGTGAGAGAATCACATATACAGGTCCACACCCCATCACTGTGAGAATCACAGATACAGACCCACATCCCATCACTGTGAGAATCACAGATACAGACCCACATCCCATCACTGTGAGAATCACAGACACAGACCCACACCCCATCACTGTGAGAATCACAGATACAGACCCACATCCCATCACTGTGAGAATCACAGATACAGACCCACACCCCATCACTGTGAGAATCACAGATACAGACCCACACCCCATCACTGTGAGAATCACAGATACAGACCCACTCCCCATCACTGTGAGAGAATCACAGATAGAGACCCACCCCCCATCACTGTGAGAGAATCACATATACAGGTCCACACCCCATCACTGTGAGAATCACAGATACAGACCCACACCCCATCACTGTGAGAATCACAGATACAGACCCACACCCCATCACTGCGAGAATCACAGATACAGACCCACCCCCCATCACTGTGAGAGAATCACATATACAGGTCCACACCCCATCACTGTGAGAATCACAGATTCAGACCCACCCCCCATCACTGTGAGAGAATCACAGATACAGACCCACACCCCATCACTGTGAGAATCACAGATACAGACCCACACCCCATCACTGTGAGAATCACAGATACAGACCCACACCCCATCACTGTGAGAATCACAGATACGGACCCACTCCCCATCACTGTGAGAGAATCACAGATACAGACCCACACCCCATCACTGAGAGAATCACAGATACAGACCCACACCCCATCACTGTGAGAATGACAGATACAGCCCCACACCCCATCACTGTGAGAATCACAGATACAGACCCACACCCCATTACTGTGAGAATCACTGATACAGACCCACACCCCATCACTGTGAGAATCACAGATACAGACCCACACTCCATCACTGTGAGAATCACAGATACAGACCCACACCTCATCACTGTGAGAATGACAGATACAGACCCACACCCCATCACTGTGAGAATCACAGATACAGACCCACACCTCATCACTGTGAGATAATCACAGATACAGAACCACACCCCATCACTGTGAGAATCACAGATACAGACCCACACCCCATCACTGTGAGAATCACAGAGACAGACCCACATCCCATCACTGTGAGTATCACAGACAGAGGTCCACACCCCATCACTGTGTGAGAATCACAGATACAGACCCACACCCCATCACTGTGAGAATCACAGATACAGACCCACACTCCAACACTTTGAGAATCACAGATACAGACCCACATCCCATCACTGTGAGAATCACAGATACAGACCCACACTCCATCACTGTGAGAATCACAGATACAGACCCACACTCCATCACTGTGAGAATCACAGATACAGACCCACACCCCATCACTGTGAGAATCACAGATACAGACCCACACTCCATCACTGTGAGAATCACAGATACAGACCCACACCCCATCACTGTGAGAATCACAGATACAGACCCACACCCCATCACTGTGAGAATGACAGATACAGACCCACACTCCGTCACTGTGAGAATCAAAATACAGACCCACACCCCATCACCATGAGAGAATCACAGATACAGACCCACACCCCATCACTGTGAGAGAATCACAGATACAGACCCACACCCCATCACTTTGAGAATCACAGATACAGACCCACACCCCATCTCTGTGAGAATCACAGATACAGACCCACACCCCATCACTTTGAGAATCACAGATACAGACCCACACCCCATCTCTGTGAGAATCACAGATACAGACCCACACCCCATCACTGTGAGAATCACAGATACAGACCTACACCCCAACACTGTGAGAATCACAGATACAGACCCACACTCCATCACTGTGAGAATCGCAGATACAGACCCACACCCCAACACTGTGAGAATCACAGATATAGACCCACACCCCATCACTGTGAGAATCACAGATACAGACTCACACCCGATCACTGTGAGAATCACAGATACTGACCCACATCCCATCACTGTGAGAATCACATATACAGACACACACCCCATCACTCTGAGAATCACAGATACAGACCCACACCCCATCACTGTGAGAATCACAGATACAGACTCACACCCCATCACTGTGAGACTCACAGATACAGACCCACACTCCATCACTGTGAGAATCACAGATACAGACTCACACCCCATCACTGTGAGAGAATCACAGATACAGACCCACACCCCATCACTGTGAGAGTCACAGATACAGACTCACACCCCATCACTGTGAGAGAATCAAAGATACAGACGCACACTCCATCACTGTGAGAATCACAGATACAGTCCCACACCCCATCATTGTGAGAATCACAGATACAGACCCACACCGCATCACTGTGAGAATCACAGATACAGACCCACACCCCATCACTGTGAGAATCACAGATACAGACCCACACTCCATCACTGTGAGAATCACAGATACAGACCCACACTCCATCACTGTGAGAGAATCACAGATACAGACCCACACTCCATCACTGTGAGAATCACAGATACAGACCCACACTCCATCACTGTGAGAGAATCACAGATACAGACCCACACCCAATCACTGCGAGAATCACAGATACAGACTCACACCCCATCACTGTGAGACTCACAGATACAGACCCACACTCCATCACTGTGAGAATCACAGATACAGACTCACACCCCATCACTGTCAGAGAATCACAGATACAGACCCACACCCCATCACTGTGAGAGTCACAGATACAGACCCACACCTCATCACTGTGAGAATCACAGATACAGACCCACACCCCATCACTGTGAGAGAATCACAGATACAGACACACACCCCATCACTGTGAGAATCACAGATACAGACCCACACCCCATCACTGTGAGAATCACAGATACAGACCCACACCCCATCACCGTGAGAGAATCACAGATACAGACCCCCACCCCATCACTGTGAGAATCACAGATACAGACCCACACTCCATCACTGTGAGAGAATCACAGATACAGACCCACACCTCATCACTGTGAGAATCACAGATACAGACCCACACTCCATCACTGTGAGAGAATCACAGATACAGACCCACACTCCATCACTGTGAGAATCACAGATACAGACCCACACCCCATCACCGTGAGAGAATCACAGATACAGACCCACACCCCATCACTGTGAGAATCACAGATACAGACCCACACCCCATCACTGTGAGGATCACAGGTACAGACCCACACTCCATCACTGTGAGAGAATCACAGATACAGACCCACACTCCATCACTGTGAGAATCACAGATACAGACCCACACCCCATCACTGTGAGAATCACAGATACAGTCCCACACCCCATCACTGTGAGAATCACAGATACAGACCCACACTCCATCACTGTGAGAATCACAGATACAGACCCACACCCCATCACTGTGAGAGAATCAGAGATACAGACCCACACCCCATCACCGTGAGAGAATCACAGATACAGACCCACCCCCCATCACTGTGAGAATCACAGATACAGACCCACACCCCATCACTGTGCGAATCACAGATACAGACCCACACTCCATCACTGTGAGAGAATCACAGATACAGACCCTCACCCCATCACTGCGAGAATCACAGATACAGACCCACACTCCATCACTGTGAGAATCAAAGATACAGACCCACACTCCATCACTGTGAGAGAATCACAGATACAGACCCTCACCCCATCACTGCGAGAATCACAGATACAGACCCACACTCCATCACTGTGAGAATCACAGATACAGACCCTCACCCCATCACTGCGAGAATCACAGATACAGACCCACACTCCATCACTGCGAGAATCACAGATACAGACCCACACTCCATCACTGTGAGAATCACAGATACAGACCCACACCCCATCACTGTGAGACTCACAGATACAGACCCACACTCCATCACTGTGAGAATCACAGATACAGACCCACACTCCATCACTGTGAGAATCACAGATACAGACCCACACCCCATCACTGTGAGAGAATCAGAGATACAGACCCACACCCCATCACCGTGAGAGAATCACAGATACAGACCCACACCCCATCACTGTGAGAGAATCACAGATACAGACCCACACCCCATCACTGTGAGAATCACAGATACAGACCCACACCCCATCACTGTGAGAGTCACAGATACAGACCCACCCCCCATCACTGTGAGAATCACAGATACAGACCCACACCCCATCACTGTGAGAATCACTGATACAGACCCACACCCCATCACTGTGAGAATCACAGATACAGACCCACACCCCATCACTGTGAGAGAATCAGAGATACAGACCCACACCCCATCACTGTGAGAGAATCAGAGATACAGACCCACACTCCATCACTGTAAGAGTCACAGATACAGACCCACACCTCATCACTGTGAGAATCACAGATACAGACCCACACCCCATCACTGTGAGAGAATCACAGATACAGACACACACCCCATCACTCTGAGAGAATCACAGATACAGACCCACACTCCATCACTGTGAGAATCACAGATACAGACCCACACCCCATCACCGTGAGAGAATCACAGATACAGACCCACACCCCATCACTGTGAGAATCACAGATACAGACCCACCCCCCATCACTGTGAGAATCACAGATACAGACCCACACTCCATCACTGTGAGAATCACAGATACAGACCCACACCCCATCACTGTGAGAGTCACAGATACAGACCCACCCCCCATCACTGTGAGAATCACAGATACAGACACACACCCCATCACTGTGAGAATCACAGATACAGACCCACACCCCATCACTGTGAGAGAATCACAGATACAGACCCACACCCCATCACTGTGAGAATCACAGATACAGACCCACACTCCATCACTGTGAGAATCACAGATACAGACCCACACCCCATCACTGCGAGAATCACAGATACAGACCCACACCCCATCACTGTGAGAGAATCACAGATACAGACCCACACCTCATCACTGTGAGAGAATCACAGATACAGACCCACACCCCATCACTGTGAGAGAATCAGAGATACAGACCCACACCCCATCACTGTGAGAGAATCAGAGATACAGACCCACACCCCATCACTGTGAGAGTCACAGATACAGACCCACACCCCATCACTGTGAGAGAATCACAGATACAGACCCACACTCCATCACTGTGAGAATCACAGATACAGACTCACACCCCATCACTGTGAGAATCACAGATACAGACCCACACCCCATCACTGTGAGAATCACAGATACAGACCCACACTCCATCACTGTGAGAATCACAGATACAGACCCACACCCCATCACTGTGAGAGAATCACAGATACAGACCCACACCCCATCACTGTGAGAGTCACAGATACAGACCCACCCCCCATCACTGTGAGAATCACAGATACAGACACACACCCCATCACTGTGAGAGTCACAGATACAGACCCACACCCCATCACTGTGAGAATCACAGATACAGACCCACACCCCATCACTGTGAGAATCACAGATACAGACCCACACCCCATCACTGTGAGAGAATCACAGATACAGACCCACACCCCATCACTGTGAGAGAATCAGAGATACAGACCCACACCCCATCACTGTGAGAGAATCAGAGATACAGACCCACACCCCATCACTGTGAGAATCACAGATACAGACCCACACCCCATCACTGTGAGAGAATCAGAGATACAGACCCACACCCCATCACTGTGAGAATCACAGATACAGACCCACACCCCATCACTGTGAGAGAATCACAGATACAGACCCACACTCCATCACTGTGAGAATCACAGGTCCAGACCCACATCCCATCACTGTGAGAATCACAGATACAGACCCACACCCCATCACTGTGAGAGAATCACATATACAGGTCCACACCCCATCACTGTGAGAGAATCACAGATACAGACCCACACCGCATCACTGTGAGAGAATCACAGATACAGACTCACACCCCATTACTGTGAGAGAATCACAGATACAGACCCACACCCCATCACTGTGAGAGAATCATAGATACAGACCCACACCCCATCACTGTGGGAGACTCAGAGATACAGACCCACACTCCATCACTGTGAGAGAATCACAGATACAGACCCACACTCCATCACTGTGAGAGAATCACAGATACAGACACACACTCCATCACTGTGAGAATCACAGATACAGACCCACACCCCATCACTGTGAGAATCACAGATACAGACCCACACCCCATCACTGTGAGAATCACAGATACAGACCCACACCCCTTCACTGTGAGAATCACAGATACAGACCCACACCCCATCACTGTGAGAATCACAGATACAGACCCACACTCCATCACTGTGAGAATCACAGATACAGACCCACACTCCATCACTGTGAGAATCACAGATACAGACCCACACCCCATCATTGTGAGAATCACAGATACAGACCCACACCCCATCACTGTGAGAGAATCACAGATACAGACCCACACCCCATCACTGTGAGAGAATCAGAGATACAGACCCACACCCCATCACTGTGAGAGTCACAGATACAGACCCACACTCCATCACTGTGAGAATCACAGATACAGACCCACACCCCATCACTGTGAGTATCACAGATAGAGGTCCACACCCCATCACTGTGAGAGTCACAGATACAGACCCACACCCCATCACCTTGAGAGAATCACAGATACAGACCCACACCCCATCACCTTGAGAGAATCACAGATACAGACCCACACCCCATCATTGTGAGAATCACAGATACAGACCCACACCCCATCACTGTGAGAGAATCACAGATACAGACCCACACCCCATCACTGTGAGAGTCACAGATACAGACCCTCACCCCATCACTGTGAGAGAATCACAGATACAGACCCACACCCCATCACTGTGAGAGTCACAGATACAGACCCTCACCCCATCACTGTGAGAATCACAGATACAGACCCACACCCCATCACTGTGAGAATCACAGATACAGACCCACACCCCATCACTGTGAGAATCACAGATACAGACCCACACTCCATCACTGTGAGAATCACAGATACAGACCCACACCCCATCACTGTGAGAATCACAGATACAGACCCACACCCCATCACTGTGAGAATCACAGATACAGACCCACACCCCATCACTGTGAGAATCACAGATATGGACCTTCATTATGAGGTTCAGTTTCTTGATCGATGACTAGCTTTCTGATGTTAGCGTGATGGTGGTGTGTTAGCATGGATAGGGGATTGGCTTTCAAATACGAGGCAGAGAGTGGGTGTCAATGGGTGCTATTTGGAATGGTGGTTGGTGGCTCGTGGAGTGCCCCAGGGGTCGGTGATGGGGTCTCAACTATTTACCATTTATATAGATGATCTGGAGGAGGGAACCGAGTGTAGGGTGTCGAAATTTGCTGATGACACCAAGATTGGTGGAACGGCAAATTGTGCAGAGGGTGTGGAAAGTCTGCAGAAGGATCTAGGTCGGCTGAGCGAGTGGGCGAGGACCTGGCAGATGGAATACAATGTTGGCAAGTGTGAGGTTATCCACTTTGGTAGGAATAATATTACGAAAGACTACTACTTATAGGGCGAAAAGCTGCAGCATGCTACGGTGCAGAGGGACCTGGGGGTCCTTGTGCATGAGTTGTAAAAACCCAGCTTGCAGGTGCAGCAGGTGGTCAGGAAGGCGAATGGGATGCTGGCCTTCATAGCGAGGGGGATTGAATATAAAAGTAGGGAGCTTCTTGCTACAGCTGTATAGGGCATTGGTGAGGCCGCAGCTGAAGTGCTGTGTGCAGTGTGGGTCGCCGCACTTGCGCAAGAATATTTTGGCCTTGGAGGGAGTGCAGAGGGGGTTTACTAGGCTGATACCGGAGTTGAGGGGGTTGAGCTATGTGGAAAGGCTGAATAAACTCGGCTTGTACTCGTTAGAGTTTAGAAGGATGAGGGGATATCTCACTGAGGCGTATAAGGTGATGAAAGGGATGGATAGGATAGAGGTGGAGAGACTCTTCCCGCTCAGAAAGGACAGTAGGACGAGAGGGCACAGCCTCAAGATAAAGCCTCAAGGTTTAGAACGGAGTTGAGGAGGAACTTCTTCACTCAAAGGGTGGTGAATCTCTGGAATTCTCTGCCCGTTGAAGTAGTTGAGGCGTCCTCGCTAAATATTTTTAAGACGCGGGTCGATAGGTTTTTGGTAGGCAAGGGGATTAAGGATGAAGGGGATTAAGGACAGCATGGTGGCACAGGAGTTAGTGTGGCTGCCTCATAGTGCAAGGTTTTGATTCTCGCTTTGGGTGACTGTGTGGAGTTTGCACTTTCTCCCCATGCCTGTGTGGGTTTCCTCTGGGTACTCCAACAACAACACAGGATGATTAGAATCATCATGTACACCATTCTTGCAGATGGAGGAGGAGAAGTGGGTTCCCGGACACACGTCCTTTGTTTGAATAGAGGGGAGTATGGTAGGATGAGAGAAGAATTGGCGAATGTGGACTGGGGGAGCGCGTTGGGCGGCACGGTAGCACAGTGGTTAGCACTGCTGCTTCACAGCTCCAGGGTCCTGGGTTCGAATCCCGGCTCGGGTCACTGCCTGTGTGGAGTTTGCACATTCTCCTCGTGTCTGCGTGGGTTTTCTCCGGGTGCTCCGGTTTCCTCCCACAGTCCAAAGATGTGCGGGTCAGGTTAATTGGCTATGCTAAAATTGCCCCTTAGTGTCCTGGGATGTGTAGGTTAGAGGGATTAGCAGGTAAATGTGTAGGGATATGGGGATAGGGTCTGGGTGGGATTGTGTTCGGTGCAGACTCGATGGGCCGAAGGGCCTGTTTCTGCACTGTAGGGTTCTATGTTCTATGTAGGTCTGCTGAGGAGCAGTGGAGGATCTTTAAGGAGATCTTTCTTGGTGCTCAGCAGAAATTTATTCCGATGGTCAAAAAGGACCGGAGGAGGAGAGGTAATAAACCGTGGATAACGAAGGAGGTGAAGGAAAGTGTTAAATTAAAAGCGGAGGCGTTTAGAGTAGCTAAGAGTAGTGGGCGAGAAGAGGATTGGGAGAGGTTTAAATGTCAACAAAGATTGACAAAGAAGTTGATAAAGAAGGGTAGGAGAAACTATGAAGCTGGGCTAGCGCTTAATATAAAAAAGGATAGCAAGAGTTTTTATAAATATATAAAAAGGAAGAGGCTGGCTAGGGTGAACGTTGCTCCTTTAGAGGATGAGAAAGGGGACCTAGTGGTAGGGGATGGGGATATGGCTAAGGTATTAAATAACTTTTTTGTTTCTGTCTTCACGGAGGAGGATGTGAATAATTTGCCGGGTGTTAGCGATGGAAAGGTGGTAGGACTGGAGGGTCTTAATGACATTACTGTTACTAGAGAGGCAGTGTTCGAAAGACTGGAGGGGCTGATTGTGGACAAGTCCCCAGGACCGGAGGGAATGCATCCGAGGGTTCTGAAAGAAATGGCGGAGGTGATAGTGGATGCCTTGGTGGTTATTTTCCAGACGTCGCTGGATTCCAGGGAAGTGCCGGAGGATTGGAAAACGGCTAATGTTACACCGTTGTTTAAG
Source organism: Prionace glauca (assembly GCA_037974335.1). NCBI lineage: Eukaryota > Metazoa > Chordata > Chondrichthyes > Carcharhiniformes > Carcharhinidae > Prionace > Prionace glauca. The sequence goes on along the minus strand of CM075725.1, from coordinate 1,749,872 downwards.
AACGGTGCCAGGCAAAAGGCGGGGAATTATAGGCCGGTTATAGAGGATTGGTTGTCAAATAGGAGGCAGAGAATGGGGTTCAACGGGTGCTATTCGGATTGGCAGATGGTGACGAGTGGAGTGCCCCAGGGGTCGGTGCTGGGGCCTCAGCTTTTTGCCATTTATATAGATGATCTGGAGGAGGGAACCGAGTGTAGGATGTCGAAATTTCCTGATGACACCAAGATTGGTGGAACGGCAAATTGTGCGGAGGGTGTGGAGAGTCTGCAGAAGGATCTAGATAGGCTGGGAGAATGGGCCAGGAAATGGCAAATGGAATTTAATGTTGGCAAGTGTGAGGTGGTCCACTTTGGAAGGAAGAATGGTAGGAAGAACTATTACTTACGTGGCGAAAAACTGCAGCAGTCCCTCTCCTCTCTTATTTCTAATCTCCGCCCATACTACCTCAACAGACAAGAGCTCATCAAAGTTCCTCTCTGACACTGAGATACAGTCCTTGACCAATAATGCTACCCCACCCCACCTTCTACCTCCTTGTCTACTCCGATTAAAGCATTTGAACCCCGGGACCTGCAACATCCATTCCTGACCCTGCTCTATCCAAGTCTCTGAAATGGCCACAACATCGAAGTCCCAGGTACTGGTCCACGCTGCAAGTTCATCCACCTTATTGCGAATACTCCTCGCATTAAAGTATACACATTTCAAACCCTGCTCCGCCCCTCCCCCACAATGCCGTGCATTGCAGTCCCCATCTATGCCCCCCTTACTTTCTCCCCCTCTACTCAGGATCCCACCCCCCCTCTGAATCAGTTTAAACCACTCCGCATAACCTTCACAAATTTACCCCCCAGGATATTTGTTCCCCTTTGGTTCAGGTGTATCCCATTCCTCTTATAGAGGTCCCACCTTCCCCAGAACGAGCCCCAATTGCTCAAGTACTTGAACCCCTCCCTCCTGCACCATCCCCTCAGCCACGAGTTCAAAGTTTCCCTCTCTCTATTCCTCTCTAAACTATCCCGTGGCACAGGCAAGAGTCCAGAGATAACCACTCTGTCTGACTTGGCCTTTAGCTTCCACCCCAACTCCATGAATCTCTGCTTAATGGCCCCTTCCCTTAGCCTCCCTATATCATGCGTCCCCACATGAATAACTTGGGGTTGATCTCCCTCTCCCCTGAGAATCTTGAATATCCTCTCTGATACATCCTGGACCCCAGCCCCTGGTAGGCAACACACCAGCCCTGAGTTCCTATCATTACTACCGACTCTCCTATTCGTCCCTTTAACGGTGGAGTCCCCAATGACAAGTCCTAATCTTTTGCTACCTCTAACCACCTGAGCTTTTACAGTAGGCTCATCCCCAGAGACCTGCTCCCTTTGGCTATCCCCAGTTGATTCCTCCTCAACTGTAGCCTCCAGGACCGAAAACCTATTTTGGAGGGGAACAGCCCCAGGGGATTGTCCCACCACATTCTTTTTCCCTCTCCTCGTGGCAGTGACCCAAGACTGGTTTCTAGGAGTGACTAACTCCTTATAACTCCTATCAATGTCCACCTCTGCATCCCGAATTTTGCGGAGCTCCTCTACTTCCACCTCCAACTCCTTTACACGCTCTTCCAGAAGCTGCATTCTAACGCACTTCCTACAAGTAAAATCCCCTGTAACACTACTGGAGTCCCTCACCACATACATCCCACAGGAGATGCAGCACACTGCCTGAACTGCCATCCCTGAAACAATTACCAGCAGAAAAAATAAAAAATATTCAAAAAAAACTTACCCATACTTATAATTTAGGTTAGAGGAGGTGGGAGGGTGGGATTCTCTACCAGTGTAGAGAATCGGGTATCCTCTCTACACTAATTTATAGGGTTAGGGGCCTGGAAAAAAAAACTACAACTCCCGGTAAGCGTCCTAGTGACGACTTCCAGTTTTTAACTAATTTAAAAAAGAACCCGCCAAAACTCGCAACTTTAAAAACTAAAAATAAAAGTTAAACAGAATAAACAGAAAAATGTACCTGTTTGCTGCCTCCTCTGATGCCCAAAAATCGCTGCCTCTCGACTCTGCTCGCCAGAAACAATGAGGGCATTGGTGAGGCCGCAGCTGGAGTACTGTGTGCAGTTTTGGGCGCCGCACCTGCGCAAAGATATTTTGGCCTTGGAGGGAGTGCAGAAGAGGTTTACTAGGCTGATACTGGAGTTGAGGGGGTTGAACTATGAGGAGAGGCTGAATAAACTAGGCTTGTACTCGTTAGAGTTTAGAAGAATGAGGGGAGATCTCATTGAGACGTATAAGATGATGAAAGGGATGGATAGGATAGAGGTGGAGAGACTCTTCCCGCTCAAAAAAGACAGTAGGACTAGGGGGCACAGCCTCAAGATAAAGGCGGGGCGGTTTAGAACAGAGTTGAGGAGGAACTTCTTCACTCAAAGGGTGGTGAATCTCTGGAATTCTCTGCCCGTTGAAGTGATGGAGGCTGCCTCGCTAAATATTTTTAAGGCGCGGGTTGATGGGTTTTTGCTAATAGAGGGGATTTAGGGTTTTGGGGAGAGGGCGGGAAAGTGGAACTGAGCTACGACAGATCAGCCATGATCTTATTGAATGGCGGGGCAGGCTCGAAGGGCTAGATGGCCTACTCCTGCATCTATTTCTTATGTTCTTATGTTCTTATGTATCTTGATAGGCTGGGCGAATGGGCCAGGAACTGGCAAATGGAATTTAATGTTGGCAAGTGCGAGGTGGTCCACTTTGGTAGGAATAATGGTAGGAAGGATTATTACTTACGTGGCGAAAAACTGCAGCAGGAGGATTGAATATAAAAGTAGGGAGGTCTTGCTGCGGCTGTATAGGGCATTGGTGAGGCCGCAGCTGGAGTACTGTGTGCAGTTTTGGGCGCCGTACTTACACAAGGATATTTTGGCCTTGGAGGGAGTGCAGAGCAGGTTTACTAGGCTGATGCTGGAGCTGAGGGGGTTGAGCTATGAGGAGAGGCTGAATAAACTGGGCTTGTACTCGTTAGAGTTTAGAAGAATGAGGGGAGATCTCATTGAGACGTATAAGATGATGAATGGGATGGATAGGATAGAGGTGGAGAGACTCTTCCCGCTCAGAAAGGACAGTAGGACTAGGGGGCACAGCCTCAAGATAAAGGGGGGCGGTTTAGAACGGAGTTGAGGAAGAATTTCTTCACTCGAAGGGTGGTAAATCTCTGGAATTCTCTACCCGTTGAAGTGGTGGAGGCTGCCTCGCTAAATATGTTTAAGAAACGGGTTGATGGGTTTTTGATAAGAGAAGGGATTAAGGGTTATGGGGAGAGGGCGGGAAGGTGGAGCTGAGTCACGACAGATCAGCCATGATCTTATTGAATGGCGGGGCAAGCTCGAAGGGCTAGATGGCCTACTCCTGCTCCTATTTCTTATGTTCTTATGTTGATGAAGCTGCTGATGTATTTTTATGATGTTTGTTGTTTGGTTGAGATGAAATGATCTGTTTGTTAATATTTGCTCTTTTACTCTGATGACAGGACCCTGTTGATCTGGGTTGGAGGCCTTATGTTAATAAGTGGTTAGGAATGCTTCCAGAGGAGCTGTCTGACAATGCACGGGGATCCCTCCAAACACTGTTTGACATAAGCATTTCAGCAGGCTTGAAGTTTGTAGCAAATCACCGCACGTTGCAGCAGTTTGCAGTCACCGATTTGGGCATTGTGATGACTCTTTGTCACCTGTTACAAGCTTTTCTGGTTTTCATGAGCAGGAATGGTGGTTTTGGATCCGGTAAGTTGTTCAGCAATCATACTCATCGCTGTGAGTTTTCACACTCAGACAGATAGGTGTGTTTGCACGCATGTTCAAAAATAAATGGATCGAAACAATGAAGTGCGTGACTGAACAGTGGATGGGGTATTATTCTGCATCTAACCCTGTGCTTTACCTGTCCTGAGAGTGTTTGACTGGGACATTCCCAGAATTGATAGAACAGTGTTGGATACAGAGTAAAGCTCCCTCTACACTGTTCCAATCAAACACAGCAAGAAGTCTCACAACACCAGGTTAAAGTCCAACAGGTTTATTTGGCAGCACAAGCTTTTCAGTCTCAGGTTCCTTCGTCAGGTGAGTGAGGAGTTGTGTTCACAAACAGGGCATTTACAGACACAAGCTCAAATTTCAAGATAATGGTTGGAATGTCAGTCTTTTCAGGTAATCAAGTCTTAAAGGTACAGACAATGTGAGTGGAGAGAGGGTGAAGTACAGGTTAAAGAGATGTGTATTGTCTCCAGCCACAACAGTTTGTGAGATTTTGCAAACCCAGGCAAGTTGTGGGGGTTACAGATGGTGTGACACAAAGCCAAGTTCCCGATTGAGGCCGTCTTCATGTTTGTGGAACTTGGCTGTCAGTTTCTGCTCTGCAATGGGGATTGTGAAGACTGGAGAACACTTACCTGAAGGCCAGAGGTTGAATGCCAATGACTGTTGAAGTATTTCCCGACAGGAAGGGAATACTCCTCCCTGGTGATTGTCGAGCGGTGTTCATTCATCCGTTGTCAAAACGTCTACATGGTCAGGTACAGCAGGACAGGTACAAAATGGGGCTAGACACAGATTAAAGCTCCCTTTGATGGGGACAGTGTAGAGGGAGCTTTACTCTGTATCTAACCCCGTGCTGTACCTGTCCTGAGAGTGTTTGATGGGGATCAGTGTAGAGGGAGCTTCACTCTGTATCTAACCCCGTGCTGTACCTGTCCTGGGAGTGTTTGATGGGGGACAGTGTAGAGGGAGCTTTACTCTGTATCTAACCCTGTGCTGTACCTGTCCTGGGAGTGTTTGATGGGGGACAGTGTAGCGGGAGCTTTACTCTGTATCTAACGCCGTTCTGTACCTGTTCTGGGAGTGTTTGATGGGGACAGTGTAGAGGAAGCTTTACTCTGTATCTAACCCCGTGCTGTACCTGTCCTGGGAGTGTTTGATGGGGGACAGTGTAGAGGGAGTTTTACTCTGTATCTCACCCCGTGCTTTACCTGTCCTGGGAATGTTTGATGGGGACAGTGTAGTGGGAGGTTTACTCTGTGTCTAACCCCATGCGGTACCTGTCCTGGGAGTGTTTGATGGGGACAGTGTAGCGGGAGCTTTACTCTGTATCTAACCCCATGCTTTTCCTGTCCTGGGAGTGTTTGATGGGGACAGTGTAGCGGGAACTTTACTCTATATCTAACCCTGTGCTGTACCTGTCCTGGGAGTGTTTGATGGGGGACAGTGTCGAGGGAGCTTTACTCTGTATCTAACCCCATGCTGTACCTGTCCTGTGAGTGTTTGATGGGGACAGTGTAGAGGGAGCTTTACTCTGTATCTAACCCCGTGCTGTACCTGTCCTGGGAGTGTTTGATGGGGGGACAGTGTAGAGGGAGCTTTACTCTGTATCTAACCCCGTGCTGTACCTGTCCTGGGAGTGTTTGATGGGGGACAGTGTAGAGGGAGCTTTACTCTGTATCTAACCCCGTGCTGTACCTGTCCTGGGAGTGTTTGATGGGGACAGTGTAGAGGGAGCTTTACTCTGTATCTAACCCTGTGCTGTACCTGTCCTGGGAGTGTTTGATGGGGACAGTGTAGAGGGAGCTTTACTCTGTATCTAACCCTGTGCTGTACCTGTCCTGGGAGTGTTTGAAGGGGGACAGTGTAGCGGGAGCTTTACTCTGTATCTAACCCCGTGCTGTACCTGTCCTGGGAGTGTTTGATGGGGGACAGTGTAGAGGGAGTTTTACTCTGTATCTCACCCCGTGCTTTACCTGTCCTGGGAATGTTTGATGGGGACAGTGTAGTGGGAGGTTTACTCTGTGTCTAACCCCATGCGGTACCTGTCCTGGGAGTGTTTGATGGGGACAGTGTAGCGGGAGCTTTACTCTGTATCTAACCCCATGCTTTTCCTGTCCTGGGAGTGTTTGATGGGGACAGTGTAGCGGGAACTTTACTCTATATCTAACCCTGTGCTGTACCTGTCCTGGGAGTGTTTGATGGGGGACAGTGTCGAGGGAGCTTTACTCTGTATCTAACCCCATGCTGTACCTGTCCTGTGAGTGTTTGATGGGGACAGTGTAGAGGGAGCTTTACTCTGTATCTAACCCCGTGCTGTACCTGTCCTGGGAGTGTTTGATGGGGGGACAGTGTAGAGGGAGCTTTACTCTGTATCTAACCCCGTGCTGTACCTGTCCTGGGAGTGTTTGATGGGGGACAGTGTAGAGGGAGCTTTACTCTGTATCTAACCCCGTGCTGTACCTGTCCTGGGAGTGTTTGATGGGGACAGTGTAGAGGGAGCTTTACTCTGTATCTAACCCTGTGCTGTACCTGTCCTGGGAGTGTTTGATGGGGACAGTGTAGAGGGAGCTTTACTCTGTATCTAATCCTGTGCTGTACCTGTCCTGGGAGTGTTTGAAGGGGGACAGTGTAGCGGGAGCTTTACTCTGTATCTAACCCCGTGCTGTACCTGTCCTGGGAGTGTTTGATGGGGGAACAGTGTAGAGGGAGCTTTACTCTCTATCTAACCCCGTGCTGTACCTGTCCTGGGAGTGTTTGATGGGGACAGTGTAGAGGGAGCTTTACTCTGTATCTAACCCCGTGCTGTACCTGTCCTGGGAGTGTTTGATGGGGACAGTGTAGAGGGAGCTTTACTCTGTATCTAACCCCTTGCTGTACCTGTCCTGGGAGTGTTTGATGGGGACAGTGTAGAGGGAGCTTTACTCTATATCTAACCCCGTGCTGTTGCTGACCTGGGAGTGTTTGATGGGGACAGTGTAGAGGGAGCTTTACTCTGTATCTAACCCCGTGCTGTACCTGTCCTGGGAGTGTTTGATGGGGGACAGTGTAGAGGGAGCTTTACTCTGTATCTAACCCCGTGCTGTACCTGTCCTGGGAGTGTTTGATGGGGGACAGTGTAGAGGGAGCTTTACCCTGCATCTAACCCCGTGCTGTACCTGTCCTGGGAGTGTTTGATGGGGACAGTGTAGAGGGAGCTTTACTCTGTATCTAACCCTGTGCTGTACCTGTCCTGGGAGTGTTTGAAGGGGGACAGTGTAGCGGGAGCTTTACTCTGTATCTAACCCCGTGCTGTACCTGTCCTGGGAGTGTTTGATGGGGGGACAGTGTAGAGGGAGCTTTACTCTGTATCTAACCCCGTGCTGTACCTGTCCTGGGAGTGTTTGATGGGGACAGTGTAGAGGGAGCTTTACTCTGTATCTAACCCCGTGCTGTACCTGTCCTGGGAGTGTTTGATGGGGACAGTGTAGAGGGAGCTTTACTCTGTATCTAACCCCGTGCTGTACCTGTCCTGGGAGTGTTTGATGGGGACAGTGTAGAGGGAGCTTTACTCTATATCTAACCCTGTGCTGTTGCTGACCTGGGAGTGTTTGATGGGGACAGTGTAGAGGGAGCTTTACTCTGTATCTAACCCCGTGCTGTACCTGTCCTGGGAGTCTTTGATGGGGGACAGTGTAGAGGGAGCTTTACTCTGTATCTAACGCCGTTCTGTACCTGTTCTGGGAGTGTATGATGGGGACAGTGTAGAGGAAGCTTTACTCTGTATCTAACCCCGTGCTGTACCTGTTCTGGGAGTGTTTGATGGGAACAGTGTAGTGGAAGGTTTACTCTGTGTCTAACCCCATGCGGTACCTGTCCTGGGAGTGTTTGATGGGGACAGTGTAGAGGGAGTTTTACTCTGTATCTCACCCCGTGCTTTACCTGTCCTGGGAATGTTTGATGGGGACAGTGTAGTGGAAGGTTTACTCTGTGTCTAACCCCATGCGGTACCTGTCCTGGGAGTGTTTGATGGGGACAGTGTAGCGGGAGCTTTACTCTGTATCTAACCCCATGCTTTTCCTGTCCTGGGAGTGTTTGATGGGGACAGTGTAGCGGGAACTTTACTCTATATCTAACCCTGTGCTGTACCTGTCCTGGGAGTGTTTGATGGGGGACAGTGTCGAGGGAGCTTTACTCTGTATCTAACCCCATGCTGTACCTGTCCTGTGAGTGTTTGATGGGGACAGTGTAGAGGGAGCTTTACTCTGTATCTAACCCCGTGCTGTACCTGTCCTGGGAGTGTTTGAAGGGGGACAGTGTAGCGGGAGCTTTACTCTGTATCTAACCCCGTGCTGTACCTGTCCTGGGAGTTTTTGATGGGGGGACAGTGTAGAGGGAGCTTTACTCTGTATCTAACCCCGTGCTGTACCTGTCCTGGGAGTGTTTGATGGGGGACAGTGTAGAGGGAGCTTTACTCTGTATCTAACCCCGTGCTGTACCTGTCCTGGGAGTATTTGATGGGGACAGTGTAGAGGGAGCTTTACTCTGTATCTAACCCCGTGCTGTACCTGTCCTGGGAGTGTTTGATGGGGACAGTGTAGAGGGAGCTTTACTCTGTATCTAACCCTGTGCTGTACCTGTCCTGGGAGTGTTTGAAGGGGGACAGTGTAGCGGGAGCTTTACTCTGTATCTAACCCCGTGCTGTACCTGTCCTGAGAGTGTTTGAAGGGGGACAGTGTAGCGGGAGCTTTACTCTGTATCTAAACCCGTGCTGTACCTGTCCTGGGAGTGTTTGATGGGGGAACAGTGTAGAGGTAGCTTTACCCTGCATCTAGGCCCGTGCTGTACCTGTCCTGGGAGTGTTTGATGGGGACAGTGTAGAGGGAGCTTTACTCTGTATCTAACCCTGTGCTGTACCTGTCCTGGGAGTGTTTGAAGGGGGACAGTGTAGCGGGAGCTTTACTCTGTATCTAACCCCGTGCTTTACCTGTCCTGGGAATGTTTGATGGGGACAGTGTAGTGGAAGGTTTACTCTGTGTCTAACCCCATGCGGTACCTGTCCTGGGAGTGTTTGATGGGGACAGTGTAGCGGGAGCTTTACTCTGTATCTAACCCCATGCTTTTCCTGTCCTGGGAGTGTTTGATGGGGACAGTGTAGCGGGAACTTTACTCTATATCTAACCCTGTGCTGTACCTGTCCTGGGAGTGTTTGATGGGGGACAGTGTCGAGGGAGCTTTACTCTGTATCTAACCCCATGCTGTACCTGTCCTGTGAGTGTTTGATGGGGACAGTGTAGAGGGAGCTTTACTCTGTATCTAACCCCGTGCTGTACCTGTCCTGGGAGTGTTTGAAGGGGGACAGTGTAGCGGGAGCTTTACTCTGTATCTAACCCCGTGCTGTACCTGTCCTGGGAGTGTTTGATGGGGGGACAGTGTAGAGGGAGCTTTACTCTGTATCTAACCCCGTGCTGTACCTGTCCTGGGAGTGTTTGATGGGGGACAGTGTAGAGGGAGCTTTACTCTGTATCTAACCCCGTGCTGTACCTGTCCTGGGAGTATTTGATGGGGACAGTGTAGAGGGAGCTTTACTCTGTATCTAACCCTGTGCTGTACCTGTCCTGGGAGTGTTTGAAGGGGGACAGTGTAGCGGGAGCTTTACTCTGTATCTAACCCCGTGCTATACCTGTCCTGGGAGTGTTTGATGGGGGAACAGTGTAGAGGGAGCTTTACTCTGTATCTAACCCCGTGCTGTACCTGTCCTGGGATTGTTTGATGGGGACAGTGTAGAGGGAGCTTTACTCTGTATCTAACCCCGTGCTGTACCTGTCCTGGGAGTGTTTGATGGGGACAGTGTAGAGGGAGCTTTACTCTGTATCTAACCCCTTGCTGTACCTGTCCTGGGAGTGTTTGATGGGGACAGTGTAGAGGGAGCTTTACTCTATATCTAACCCCGTGCTGTTTCTGACCTGGGAGTGTTTGATGGGGACAGTGTAGAGGGAGCTTTACTCTGTATCTAACCCCCTGCTGTACCTGTCCTGGGAGTGTTTGATGGGGGACAATGTAGAGGGAGCTTTACTCTGTATCTAACGCCGTGCTGTACCTGTCCTGGGAGTGTTTGATGGAGGACAGTGTAGAGGGAGCTTTACTCTGTATCTAACCCCGTGCTGTACCTGTCCTGGGAGTGTTTGATGGGGACAGTGTAGAGGGAGCTTTACTCTGTATCTAACCCTGTGCTGTACCTGTCCTGGGAGTGTTTGAAGGGGGACAGTGTAGCGGGAGCTTTACTCTGTATCTAACCCCGTGCTGTACCTGTCCTGGGAGTGTTTGATGGGGGGACAGTGTAGAGGGAGCTTTACTCTGTATCTAACCCCGTGCTGTACCTGTCCTGGGAGTGTTTGATGGGGACAGTGTAGAGGGAGCTTTACTCTGTATCTAACCCCCTGCTGTACCTGTCCTGGGAGTGTTTGATGGGGGATAATGTAGAGGGAGCTTTACTCTGTATCTAACGCCGTGCTTTACCTGTCCTGGGAGTGTTTGATGGAGGACAGTGTAGAGGGAGCTTTACTCTGTATCTAACCCCGTGCTGTACCTGTCCTGGGAGTGTTTGATGGGGACAGTGTAGAGGGAGCTTTACTCTGTATCTAACCCTGTGCTGTACCTGTCCTGGGAGTGTTTGAAGGGGGACAGTGTAGCGGGAGCTTTACTCTGTATCTAACCCCGTGCTGTACCTGTCCTGGGATTGTTTGATGGGGGGACAGTGTAGAGGGAGCTTTACTCTGTATCTAACCCCGTGCTGTACCTGTCCTGGGAGTGTTTGATGGGGACAGTGTAGAGGGAGCTTTACTCTGTATCTAACCCCGTGCTGTACCTGTCCTGGGAGTGTTTGATGGGGACAGTGTAGAGGGAGCTTTACACTGTATCTAACCCCGTGCTGTACCTGTCCTGGGAGTGTTTGATGGGGACAGTGTAGAGGGAGCTTTACTCTATATCTAACCCCGTGCTGTTGCTGACCTGGGAGTGTTCGATGGGGACAGTGTAGAGGGAGCTTTACTCTGTATCTAACCCCGTGCTGTACCTGTCCTGGGAGTGTTTGATGGGGGACAGTGTAGAGGGAGCTTTACTCTGTATCTAACCCCATGCTGTACCTGTACTGGGAGTGTTTGATGGGGACAGTGTAGAGGGATCTTCACTCTGTATCTAACCCCGTGCTGCACCTGTCTGGGAGTGTTTTATGGGGACAGGGTAGAGGGAGCTTTACCCTGTATCTAACCCCGTGCTGTACCTGCCCTGGGAGTGCTTGATGGGGGACAGTGTAGAGGGATCTTCACTCTGTATCTAACCCCATGCTGTACCTGTCCTGGGAGTGTTTGATGGGGACAGTGTGGAGGGATCTTCACTCTGTATCTAACCCCGTGCTGTACCTGTCCTGGGAGTGTTTGATGGGGGACATTGTCGAGGGAGCTTTACTCTGTATCTAACCCCGTGCTGTACCTGTACTGGGAGTGTTTGATGGGGACAGTGTAGAGGGAGCTTTACTCTGTATCTAACCCCGTGCTGTACCTGTCCTGGGAGTGTTTGATGGGGGACAGTGTAGAGGGAGCTTTACTGTGTATCTAACCCCATGCTGTACCTGTACTGGGGGTGTTTGATGGGGACAGTGTAGAGGGATCTTCACTCTTTATCTAACCCCTTGCTGTACCTGCCTGGGAATGTTTGATGGGGACAGGGTAGAGGGAGCTTTACTCTGTATCTAACCCCGTGCTGTACCTGTACTGGGAGTGTTTGATGGAGGGGACAGTGTAGAGGGTGCTTCACTCTGTATCTAACCCCGTGCTGTACCGGTCCTGGGAGTGTTTGATGGGGACAGTGTAGAGGGAGCTTGATTATCTATCTAACCCCGTGCTGTACCTGTCCTGGGAGTGTTTGATGGGGACAATGTAGAGGGATCTTCACTCTGTATCTAACCCCGTGCTGTACCTGTCCTGGGAGTGTTTGATGGGGACAGTGTAGAGGGCGCTTTACTCTGTATCTAACCCCGTGCTGTATCTGTCCTGGGAGTGTTTGATGGGGGGACAGTGTAGAGGGAGCTTTACTCTCTATCTAACCCCGTGCTGTACCTGTCCTGGGAGTGTTTGATGGGGACAGTGTAGAGGGAGCTTTACTCTGTATCTAACCCCGTGCTGTACCTGTCCTGGGAGTGTTTGATGGGGACAGTGTAGAGGGCGCTTTACTCTGTATCTAACCCCGTGCTGTATCTGTCCTGGGAGTGTTTGATGGGGACAGTGTAGAGGGAGCTTTACTCTGTATCTAACCCTGTGCTGTACCTGTTCTGGGAGTGTTTGATGTTCACCGTGAAAAGCTTTCCATTTCTCAGCATCCTTGCCAAATGAGGATTACTTTCTGCTCTATGAATCTTCTTTCTCTTCAGTGAGTGGTGTTTCTTCAGATGACAGTCAATAGTCAATGGGAATGGTGAGGACATCATGTTCTGCATCAGTACAATTGTAACAGCAGAAATAGAGACAGCTTAATTGCTAGTGTAGTGACTATTGTGTGAAGAAATTGCTGATGAACTTTCTCTCACAGATCATTCTGTGAAAAACCTTCATCCTCATATCCCCGTGAGCTTCTGTATTTACTCTTCAACAACAGTGGAATAATTTTAGTATTATATGTATTATCTTTGCATGTTGTAAATATTTGATTTGCGGACTTCAAAATACATTATACCGCATTCACTCAGTTTCTGTTCTATAAAAGATCAAACACAGGGAACTCAAAAAGAGCAGATACTTCTGGAAAATCACCCCAGGGTATCTCATCATGGAGGAAAGATGCAGAAACCTTGATTCAAAGTTCGGTGGGAGGGTGAGCTCTGAGGAAGATACAGAGAGTTTTTATTGCGATTTGGACAAGTTGGTTGAGTGGGCATATGCATGGCAGATGCAGTATAATGTGGATAAATGTAAGATTATCCACTTCAGTAGCAAAAACAGGAAGACAGATTCTTTTCTGATTAGCCATAAATTAAGCAAAGGAAATGTACTGGGTGTCCTTGGAATTGTAAGCATGCGTTATTCAAATCAAGTTTCAAAAACAAGAGTCCTCCTGTCAGCTCTACAAACAAGCCCTCGCTCCGAGGGATCGAATATTGATCTAGCTGCTAGAAAGGAGTGACCATTTCCCAGCAAAGGTAGACTGATCCTGGGAGTCAGCTTCAAAACTGATGTAACCGTGCTGCCCATAACGCAGTTGGACTGGTTTGATGATCCCTTCAAGTTCCAGCCACCAGATTTCAGTCTTAACTTTTTCCCATAAGGCAAATAGTACTTGGCAGGCTTTGCAAAATTGCAGAATTGTTGCCTGGTCAACATGTAAGGTCACCTTGGCTCCTTTGATAGTCCCTCAGCCTTCCTGGAAAATTTCATGATATTAAGCCGGGCTTCACTAAGGCAGTTATTCTCTAGCTGAAAAATCATGACCCACTCAGGTGGATCTCTCGCACTCAATTTCATCCCATTCAGCTTGGGCCTGAGCCCTCCACAGCAATCACTGGTAACCAATCTAGTTACCTTTCATAGGAGACAGGGTCAGAGATTGTACCCATAACCTCTACTCCCCTGTATATGTTCTCAGCCTTGTTGAAGTCTTGGTTAAAGCTAAGGGGTGGAGTCTAGAGTGAATTTTCTGGATCACTGATTCTCTGACTAACAACAAGTATTGACTTTCAATAGTACCCAATGTCCATATAATCGGGTCTGATTTGGATATCGGTATGCAGCTCAATTGTTCTAAATCAAGGTGGCATGGCAGTTAGCACTGCTGCCTCACAGCGCCAGGGACATGGGTTTGAATCTGCACATTCTTCCTATGTCTGCATGGGTTTCCTCTGGGTGCTCTGATTTCTCCCTACACTCCAAAAGAGTGAGGGTTAGGTGCATTGGCCATGCTAAGTTCTCCCTCAGTGCACCCGAACAGGCACTGGAGTCTGGTGACTTGAGATTTTCATAGTAACTTCATTGCAGTGTTAAGCCTACTTGTGACTAATAAATAAACTTTAAATCAGGTGGATGCTCCAAGGTATGATCTGGGTACTGGTCTACGTGTTCTTTTTCTAAATCTAGGACTCCTTTGCTGTCTAAACTCCACATCCTGGCAACAATTACAATGCACAACTGAACACGATTCTGAAGGGAGTTTTTTTATTCATTCACGGGACTTGGGCATCGCTATCTCACCAGCATTAATTGCCCATCCCAAAATGCTCTTGAGAAGGTGGTGGTGGTGAGCTGCCTTCTTGAATCGCTGCAGTCTATGTACACAATGTTGTTAGGAGGAAATTCTAGGATTTTGACTCAGCGACTGTGAAGGAACGGCAATATATTTCCAAGTCAGGGTGGTGACTGGTATCTGAGATGCTGGGAGCCACTGGATCATCCACTTTGCACTTCTGGCTGAAGATTGCTGCGAATGAACATAGAACATAGAACATTACAGCACAAACAGGCCCTTCGGCACTCGAGTTGCACCGATCACATCAACCCCACCAATCTATAGACCTATGTATAACCCCCAATCCTATTAAACCCTATATACTCATCCAGAAGTCTTTTAAAAGACCCCAGCGAGTTCGCCTCCACCACCGATGACGGCAGCCGATTCCATTCACTCACCACCCTCTGAGTGAAAAACTTACCCCTAACATCACCTCTGTACTTCCCTCCCCGCACCTTAAATCTGTGTCCTCTCGTAGCGACCATTTCAACCCGGGGAAATAGCCTCTGAGAGTCCACCCTATCTATTCCTCTCAACATTTTATAAACTTCTATCAGGTCGCCTCTCAACCTTCGCCTCTCCAGGGAAAAGAGTCCCAGCTCCCTCAACCTATCTTCATAAGGCATGCCTCCCAGTCCAGGCAACATCCTTGTAAATCTCCTCTGCACCCTTTCAATAGCTTCTACGTCTTTTCTATAGTGAGGCGACCAGAACTGCGCACAGTACTCCAAATGAGGCCTGACAAGGGTCCTGTAAAGTTGCAGCATTACCTCCCGACTCCTAAACTCAATCCCTCGATTAATGAAGGCCAGTACACCATACGCCTTCTTGACCACCTCCTCCACCTGCGAAGCCGATTTAAGAGTCCTGTGGACCCGGACCCCGAGATCCTTCTGCTCTTCAACGCTACTAAGACTCCTGCCCTTGATAGTGTACTCATTCATCCCGTTGGTTCTGCCGAAATGGACGACTACACATTTATCCGCGTTGAAGTCCATCTGCCACTTCTCCGCCCATTCCTGCATCCTATCTATGTCCTGCTGCAACTTTTGACATCCTTCCAGACCATCCACAACACCACCGACCTTCGTGTCATCAGCGAACTTGCTAACCCATCCCTCCATTTCCTCATCCAGGTCATTTATGAAAATGACAAACAGCAAGGGTCCCAGAACAGATCCCTGGGGCACCCCACTGGTGACTGACCTCCATTCCGAAAAAGACCCATCCACAACCACTCTCTGCCTTCTGCAGGCAAGCCAGTTCTGGATCCACAAGGCCTAAGGCCCTTGGATCCCATGCCCTCTCACCTTCTCAAGAAGTCTTGCATGGGGGACCTTATCAAACGCCTTGCTGAAGTCCATGTACACTACGTCCACGGCACTTCCTTCGTCAATGTGTTCAGTCACATTATCAAAGAACTCAACTAGGCTCGTAAGGCACGACCTGCCCTTGACAAATCCATGCTGACTATTCCTGATCATGTCAAACCTCTCCAAATGCTCGTAAATCTTGTCCTTCAGAAGCCTCTCCATCAGCTTACCAACCTCTGAGGTCAGACTCACCGGGCGGTAATTTCCCAGGCTATCTCTGTTCCCTTTCTTGAAAATAGGGACGACATCCGCAATCCTCCAATCTTCCAGAACCTCTCCCGTCTCCATTGACGACGCAAAGATCATCGCCAGGGGCTCTGCAATCACTTCCCTCGCCTCCCACAGTATCCTGGGGTACATCCCATCTGGTCCCGGCGACTTATCTATTTTGATAGAATTCAAAAGTTCTAACACATCCTCCTCCTTAATGTCTACGTACTCAATCTTATCCATCTGCTGCAAGTCCATAGCAAGATCTCCCAGATCAGCTTCTACTGTGAATACTGAGGCAAAGTACTCATTAAGCACCTCCGCCATTTCTTCTGGTTCCACACAGACCTTTCCCCCTTCACCTTTTATATGTCCTATCCTTTCCCTCCTCACCCTTTTACTTTTCACATATTTATAGAAGGCCTTGGGATTTTCCTTAATCTTACCCACCAAGGTCTTCTCATGACCCCTTCTGGCTCTCCTAATTTCCCTTTTAACCTCCTTTCTACAGTCCTTATATTCTTCAAGATCCTTAACCTCTCCTAGTTCCCTGAACCTTTTGTACACCTTCCTTTTCCTCCTGACTAGGTTCAACACAGCCTTCGTGCACCATGGTTCCCGCGACCTACCAAAACCCCCTTGTCTCATCGGAACATTGTCATGCAGAGCGCCAGACAAACATTCCTTGAATATCTGCCACTTTCCTTCGGTACTTTTCCCTAAGAACGCCTCCTTCCAGTTTATTTGTCCAAGTAACTTCCTGACTTCTTCGTATCTCCCCTTACTCCAGACAAACACCTTCCTAGCCTGCCTGATCCTATCTCGTTCCAATGCAATTGTGAAGGAGATGGAATTATGGTCACCATTCCCAAGATGCTCTCCTACCGAGAGATCCATCACCTGCCCTGGTTCATTCGCCAGTACCAGGTCAAGTACAGCCTCTCCCCTCGTAGGCTTGTCCACATACTGTGTCAGGAAACCTTCCTGAACACACCTAACAAACTCCTCTCCAGCCAAACCCCTTACCCTAGGGATATTCCAGTCGATGTTTGGGAAATTGAAGTCTCCCATCACGACAACTCTGTTTTTAATACATTTCTCCAGAATCTGGTTCCCTATCTGCACTTCAACTTCCCTGTCACTATTGGGCGGCCTATAGAATACACCCAGCAAAGTTTTTGACCCTTTGCTGTTCGTAACTTCCACCCACAGAGACTCTGTAGAAAGTCCCTCCACAGCATCCTCTTTCTCTGCAGCCATGACACTGTCCCTGATTAACAGTGCCACTCCACCACCTCTTCTGCCAGCCTCCCTGTCCTTCCTGAAGCATCTGAAACCTGGCACCTGAAGTACCCAGTCCTGTCCCTGAGACATCCAAGTCTCCGTAATGGCCACCACATCACATTCCCAAGCAGCTATCCACGCCCTAAGCTCATCTACCTTATTTACTATACTCCTTGCATTAAAATATATACACTTCAGCCCCTCAGTCTGGGCATTTCCCTTCTCCACCCCCTGTCTAACCTCCCTCCCATATTGCCTGTGGTCCTCCCCTACCTTTAAAGTTTTAAAGTACATGCATTTCAAACCCTGCTCCGCCCCACCCCCACTACGCCGTGCCTTGCATTCCCCATCTATGCCCCCCTCACTTTCACCCCCTCTACTCAAGATCCCACCCCCCTTCCAAATCAGTTTAAACCTTCCCGCATAGCCTTTGCAAATTTACCCCCCAGGATATTGATTCCCCTCTGGTTCAGGTGTAAACCATCACTCATATAGAGGTCCCACCTTCCCCAGAATGAGCCCCAATTGCTCAAGTACCTGAACCCCTCCCTCCTGAACCATCCCCTCAGCCACGAGTTCAAACTTTCCCTCTCTCTATTCCTCTCTAAACTATCCCGTGGCACAGGCAAGAGTCCGGATATAACTACTGTTCCAGACTTAGCCTTTAGTTTCCACCCCAACTCCATAAATCTTTGCTTAATATCCCCATCCCTTAATCTCCCTATGTCATGTGTCCCCACATGAACTATAATTTGGGGTTGATCTCCCTCTCCCCTAAGAGTCCTGAATACCCTGTCCGATACATCCCGGACCCCAGCCCCAGGTAGGCAACACACCAGCCCTGAGTCCCTACCCTTACCTCCGACTCTCCTATCCGTCCCCTTAACTGTGGAGTCCCCAATCACGAGGCCCAATCTCTTACCCTTAATCACCTGAGGTTTCCCAATAGGCTCACCCTCAGAGACCTGCTCCCTTTGGCTATCCCCAGTTGATTCCTCCTCAACTGTAGCCTCCAGGACCGAAAACCTATTTTGAAGGGGAACAGCCCCAGGGGATTGACCCCCCAACTGCTTCTTTCCCCTCTTCCTGACAGTGACCCAAGACTCATTTCTAGGAGTGACTATCTCCTTATAACTCCTTTCTATGTCCTCCTCCACTTTCCGGATTATGCGGAGCTCCTCTAATTCCACCTCCAGCTCCTTTACACGCTCCTCCAGAAACTGCACTTTTACACACTTCCCACAAGTAAAATCACCTGAAACACTGCTGGACTCCCTCACTACATACATCCCACAGGAGATGCAGCTTACAGCCTGAACTGCCATCTCTGAATCAGTTCCCAGCAGAAAAATAAAAATATATTAAAAAAAACTTCCCACACACTTATAATTAGGTTAGAGGAGGTGGGAGGGTGGGATTCTCTACCAGTGTAGAGGATCGGGTATCCTCTCTGCACTAATTTATAGGGTTAGGGGCCCAAGAAAAAAAAAACTACAAGTACCGGCAAGCGTCCTAGTGACGACTTCCAGTTTCTAACTAATTTAAAAAAACGCCGAAACTCGCGACTTTAAAACTAAAATAAAAAGTTACCCAGTATAAACTGAAAAATACACCTTTTTGCTGCCTCCTCACTCGCCCAAAAAATCACTGCCTCTCGACTCTGCTCCACAGGAACAATGCTTCAGCTTATCTTTTGTACTGATGTGCTGGGCTTCTTCAGCAATGAGGATGGGGATATTTGTGGAGCTTCCTCTTCCAGTGAGTTGTTTAATTGTCCACCAAGATTCTCTACTGGATATGGAATGACTACAGAACTTGGATCTGATCCATTGGTTGTGGAATCGCTTAGTTCTCTATCACTTGCTATTTTTGCTGTTTGGCACACGTGTTGTCCTGTGTTGTAGCTTTACCAGATTGACACCTCATTTTTAGGTATGCCCGGTACTGCTCCTGGCGTGCCCTCCTGCACCCTCCATTGAACCAGGGTTGATCCCCTGGCTTGATGGTAATGGTTGAGTGGGGTTATGCTGGGCCATGAGGTCGTAGATTGTGCTGGAGTACAGTTCTGCTGCTATGGATGGCCCACAGCATCTCATGGTTGCCTAGTCTAGGGTTGTTAGATCTGTTTGAAGTCTGTCCCATTTAGTACGGAGATAGTGCCACACAACATGATGGAGGGTATTCTCAGTGTGAAAGTGGGACTTTGTCTCCATAAGGACTGTGCGGTGGTCATTCTTATCGATATTGTTATGGACAGATGTATCTGTGGCTGGCAGATTGGTAAGGATGAGGTTAAGTATGTTATTTCCTCTTATTGATTCCCAGTCTAGCAGTTATATCCTTTAGACCTGACCAGCTCGATCAGTAGTGCTGCCCAGCCAGTCTTAGTGGTGGACATTGAAATCCCCCATCCAGAGTACAGTTTGCATCCTTGCCACCCTCAGTACTTCCTCTAAGTGTTGTTCAACATAGAGGAATACTGATTCATCAGCGAAGGAGGACGGTACGTGGTAACCAGTAGGAGGTTTCCTTACCCTTGTTTACCCTGAAGCTTTGAGACTTCGTAGGGTCCGGAGTCGATGTTAAGGACTCCCAGGAGAGCTTTCTCCTGACTATAAACCACTGTGCTGCCTCCTCTGCTGGATCTGTCCTGCTGGTGAGACAGGATATATCCAGGGATGGTAATGGTGGTGTCTGGGGTGTTATCTATAAGGTATGATTCCATGAGGATGACTGCCAGGCTGATGCCTGATTAGTCTGTGAGACAGCTCTCCCACTTTTGGCATAAAGCCCCCTGATGTTAGCAAGGAAGACTTTGCAGGGTCAACAGGGCTGTTTGTTTTGCACTTTTCCAGTGCCTAGTTCAATGCCAGGTGGTCTGTCTGGTTTCATTTCTTTGTTGAGACTTTACAGCAATTATTACAACTGAGTGGCTTGCGAAGTGAATTTTGGGGGCAATTGAGACCTTTTGTAATTCCTTGAAATTTTGGGCAGAGAAGGAGCCATACAATCAGTGATACAACCAGAAAAAATGCTTTCTATGGTGCATCTGTAAAAGTTGGTGAGAGTCACAGCTAACATGCCAAATTTCCTTCGTCTTTTGAGAAAGTAGAGGTGTTAGTGGCTTTCTTAGCTATGGTGGCAGTATGGGGGAACCAGGACAAGTTGTTGGTCTTCTGGACACCTAAAAACTTGAAGCTCTCAACCCTTTCTACTTCATCCTCATTGATGTAGACCGGGGCATGTTCTCCTTTATGCTTCCTGAAGTCAATGACAATCTCCTTTGTTTTGTTAACATTGAGGGAGAGATTATTGTTGCTGCACCAGTTCACCAGATTCTCTATCTCATTCCTGTACTCTGTCTTGTCATTGTTTGGGATCTGACCCAATACAGTCAACAAACTTGAAAACTGAATTGGGGGGGAATTTGGTCACAGTCACAGGTGTATAAGGAGCTTGGTAGGGGGCTGAGAACACAGCCTCGTGGGGCACTGGTGTTGAGGATTATCATGGAGGAAGTGTTATTGCCAATCCTTACTGATTGTGGAGTTAGGAAATTCCAGTTGCAGAGGGAGGTGCCGAGGCCCAGGCCACGGAGTTTAGAGATGAGTTTTGTGGGAATAATAGTGTTGAAGGCTGAGCTGTAGTCAATAAATAGGAGTCTGACATAGACGTCCTTGTTATCTAGTTGTTCTAAGGTTGAGTGCAGGGACAGGGAAATGGTGTCTGCTGTGAACCTGTTGCAGCGAAAGGCAAACAGTAGTGGATCCAGGTAGTCTGGGAGGCTGGAATTGATTCATGCCATGACTAACCTTTCGAAGCACTTCATAATGGTGGATGTCAGAGCCATCGGCCATTAGTCATTAAGGCACACTGCCTGGTTTTTCTTGGGTACTGAGATGATGGTCATCTTCTTGAAGCAGATAGGAACCTCAGATTGTTGTGAAGCAAGGTTGAATATGTCTATGAATACCTCCGCTAGCTGATCAGCACAGGATCTGAGTGCACGACCGGGTACGCGATCAGGGCCAGTTGCTTTCCGTAGGTTGACCTTTGAGAAGGCTGCTCTGACATCTGCAAAGGTGATCCCAGGGTAGTGGTTCATCCAGCGCTTCCAGGGTGGTGGGTACGCTCTCACTGACCTCTTGCTCAAAATGGGCGTAGAATGCATTGACCTCATCAGAGAGGAATGCATTGGAGCTGGTGATTTTACATGCCTTTATCTTATAGCCTGTTATGTCTTGTAGACCTTGCCATCGTCAGCGGGGGTTGGTGTGACTAGCCTGGGACTCTAGTTTGGTCCAGTTCTGTCTTTTGACATCTTTGATGGATCTCCTTAGATCATATCTGATTTTCTTGTATATATCAGGGTCGCCTTGAACACCTCAGGCCTGGACTTCAGCAAGCAGTGGATATCCCTGTTCATCCGTGGTTTCCAGTTGGGGAACACATGGATTTGCTCCTTTTCACACAGCCTTCTACACACTTACTAATGCAGTCAGTTACTGTGGTGGTGTACTCGTTCAGGCTGGTCACAGAGTTTTCAAATATTGACCAGTCCACTGACTCCAAGCAGCCCCGTAGGAAATCATCCAATTCTTCAGACCAACACTGAACAACTCTCTTTGATGGATTCTCCCGGTTCAGTTTTTGCTTGTAAGCCAGGAGCAGGAGCACAGCCTTGTGGTCTGATTTGCCTAAGTGTGGGCGGGCGAAAAGCATGGTTGATATTTGTGTATCATTGGTCTAGGATGATTGGGCCTCTGGTGGAACAGGAGACGTATTGGTGGTAACTTGGTAATATGCTCTTGAGCTTGGCCTGATTGAAGTCCCTGACCACGATGAACAAGGCCTTGGGATGTTTTGTCTCAAGACTATTCGTGTTAGGGTATATTTCGTCCAGCGCGATCTTCACATCCGCATGGGATGGGATGTAAACTGCCATTGGGATAATGAAGGCGAACTCCCATGGAAGATAGTAGGGGTGGCATTTTAGTGTCAGGTATTCTGGATCTGGGGAGCAGAAAGATCCTAGTGTTGCTACATCTAGGCACCACGAGGTGTTGATTAAGAAGCAGACCCCACCTCCCCTAGCCTTGCCTGAGGCCGCTGTACAGTCTATTCAATGGATTGAGAAGCTCTCTGGCTGTAGGGCACTGTCCAGTGAAGCAGAAGTGAGCCACTGAGGCAAGGCCAACTTCAATAGCATAAGAATGGAGCTATCTGATCCAGATAAATAGAGAAACTATTACTGAGCAAAGGGAATTTTAAGGAAAGCTATTTAGGACAGAGTCAAGTGATATTCTCACAAGGGTAAATGGGAGGAGAAACAAATTCAGAGCTGCCTGGATGATGAGATTAAAATGAAGCAAAAACGTCTGCTTATAATAGATGGCAGCTAGATCATAGAATTGTAAAAGGAGGCTGAATATAGAAAGTCCAGGGGATTTTTTTTCCATATTCTTTTGTGGGGTTTGGATGTCACTGGAAAAGCTCGCATTTGTCACCCATCCCAAATTGCCCTTGAATCAACAATTCACAGGATAGTTAAGAGTCAACCACTGCTGGTGAGGCCACAACCAGAATATTGTGTGCAGATCTGGCCCCACCCCTTCATCACTGCCAGAGTGCCAGGCTGGCACTGCTAGGTTGGCACTGCCCAATGGGCACTGCCTGGCCTTGTACCCGACCACTCAGAGTGCTTCAGTGGCCTGTGGTCCCACCGGCAAGCCCATCATGTCTGGTCACTGTTGGTGATCCTCACAGGTGAGGACTTTGACCAGTGGGACTGGTGGGTTTAGGTGAGTGACAATAATGTCTGGAGCTTGTTAATGAGAGGTTAATCATGTCATTAATATGGAAATCAGTTTTGCACCCTTTCTGGGTAAATTTGTAACTTTACAGGGATAGGGTGGGGAAGTGGGAAGATATTCTACCAGCGCATCAGTGCAGACTTGATGGGCTGAATGGCTTGCTTCTGCAGTGTAATAATCCAATCATATATAAACTGCCATGAGATATATAGACACAGTTACCAGATTATCTACATACTGATCTTTGTACCATTCTCTTGAAAGGTACCACTGAACCCAATGAAGAAACCAAGTTGAGAGATGGGGATCAAAAATCCAAAGATGTTCCTTCCATTATTACCTCCCCAGGTGAAAACTCAGGAAGACTTGAAGGCAAGGTCAGCTCAGGCCAGACCAGGTGAGCTCTAACACAGCCCTGGCAGCTTCTCTATGGTGAAGTGTGCGTACGCCCCCCTAGCAGCATCAGTTATTGTCAACGTCATTGACGTATCTTGCACGATCCTGGCTAAAACTCAACATACAGTAAACATGTATCCATTTTAATAACAATCTGATAACTTCATGGTCATTGTATGGCGTGACCCACAATAGCAGTGACTTTTTAGAAGAATCATCTTGCTCCTTTCTGGGATATTTTGATTAATGGGGCAGGTTCTGATATCATCCAGAACCTATGTGTGCTCCTTAATTTCATTTCACTTCAATTTCATCATTCAAGTTGATTTTTAAACTAATAGACTGACAGACCAAGGGTGGACGCTGGACAACATCAGTGGAACAGTGGCAGTAGATGGTGGACAGGTGATGATACAGCCCTGTGCCTTTGCAGCAAATAACAAAGAATGAAGAAAAGAAACAGGCCCTTTGGCCCTCCAAGCCTGTGCCCATCATGATGCTCGAACTAAACTAAAAAAAAACCTTCTGCTCTTATTCGGTCCACCTACCTCTATTCTCTCCCTGTTCCTGTACCCATTCAGATGCCTCTTAAATGTTGCAAATGTGTCTGCTTCCACCACTTCCTCTAGCAGCACATTCCAGATACCCATTACTCTCTGTGCGAAAAACTTCCCCTGCTCATCTCCCTTAAACTTTCCCCCTGAACCTGTGCCACTTGTAATTGACACATCCACCCTGGAACATAGAACATAGAACATAGAACATTACAGTGCAGAACAGGCCCTTCGGCCCACGATGTTGCGCCGACCAGTTACAAAACAATGACCCACTAGCCTAAACCAATCCCTTTTTATCCATAAACCTATCCACAGATCTCTTAAACGCCCCCAAACTAGGTGCATTTACAATTGCAGCTGGCAGGGCATTCCAGTCCCTCACCACCCTCTGGGTAAAGAACCTACCCCTGACATCTGTCCTATAACTAACCCCCCTTAATTTAAAATCGTGCCCCCTCGTGCTAGCTTTCTCCATCCTAGGAAAAAGGCTATCACTATCTACCCTGTCTAAACCTCTAATCATCTTATATGTTTCAATGAGATCCCCTCTTAGCCGCCTTCTTTCCAGCGAAAACAACCCCAAATCTCTCAGTCTCTCCTCATAGGATCTCCCCTCCATACCAGGCAACATCCTGGTAAACCTCCTCTGCACCCTCTCCAAAGCCTCTACATCCTTCCTGTAATGTGGGGACCAGAACTGCACACAAAACTCCAAGTGTGGCCGCACCAGAGTTGTGTACAGTTGCATCATGACGCTGCGACTCCTAAATTCAATCCCCCTACCAATAAATGCCAAGACACCGTATGCCTTCTTAACAACCTTATCTACTTGATTCCCAACTTTCAGGGATCTATGTACACATACACCTAGATCCCTCTGCTCCTCCACACTATTCAAAGTCCTCCCGTTAGCCCTATACTCAATACATCTGTTATTCCTACCGAAATGAATTACCTCACACTTCTCCACATTAAACTCCATCCGCCACCTCTCAGCCCAGCTCTGCAACCTTTCTAAGTCATCCTGCAAACTATGACACCCTTCCTCACAATCTACCACACCTCCGACTTTGGTGTCATCAGCAAACTTACTAATCCACCCACTATACCCTCATCCAGATCATTAATAAAAATTACAAACAGCAGTGGCCCCAAAACAGATCCCTGAGGCACACCACTTGTAACCGAACTCCATGACGAATATTTCCCATCAACCACCACTCTCTGTCTCCTATCTGCTAGCCAATTCCTGATCCAATTACCTAGATCACCCCCAATCCCATACATCTGCATTTTCTGCAGAAGCCTACCATGGTGAACCTTATCAAACGCCTTGCTAAAATCCATATACACCACATCAACTGCCTTACCCCTATCCACCTCTTTGGTCACTTTCTCAAAGAACTCGATAAGGTTAGTAAGGCACGACCTACCCGCTACAAAACCATGCTGACTGTCTCTAATCAACTCATTGCTTTCCAAATAACTATAAATCCTGTCTCTAATAATCCGTTCCAAAACCTTACCCACCACAGAAGTAAGACTCACCGGTCTATAATTCCCAGGGAAGTCCCTTCTCCCCTTCTTAAACAATGGGACAACATTTGCTGTCCTCCAATCTTCTGGTACTATACCAGAGACTAACGACGACCTGAAGATCAGAGCCAGAGGCTCCGCAATCACCCCTCTTGCCTTCCAAAGAATCCTAGGGTAAATCCCATCTGGACCAGGGGACTTATCTATTTTCAAACCCTCTAAAATATCCAGCACATCCCCTGTATCAACTGAAATACTACCTATTTTACACCCCTGCACCCCAGTGTCCTCCTCAGCTACATTTCTGTCCCCTTGCGTGAACACCGAAGAGAAATATTGGTTCAACGCCTCTCCAATCTCCTCCGGTTCCACACACAACTTCCCTCTACTGTCTGTAACTGGCCCTAATCTTGTTCTAAACAACCTTCTGTTCTTGACATACCTGTAAAACGTCTTAGGGTTCTCCTTAATCCTATCAGCCAAAATCATCTCATGTCCTCTTTTAGCCCTTCTTAACTCCCTCTTCAACTCCCTCCTAGCCAATCTAAAACTTTCTAATGCACTACCTGAGCCCTCGAGCCTCATCCGAACATAAGCCTCCTTTTTCTTCCTAACCAACGAATCAACTTTTTTAGTGCACCACGGTTCCCTGGGCCTACCAAATCCTCCTTGCCTGACAGGGATATACTTATCACAGACCCGCAATAGCTGCTCCTTGAAAAATCTCCACATCTCGGATGTTCCCAGTCCCTGTAATCTCCCATTCCAACCCCTCAAGATAAAGGGGGGGCGGTTTAGAACAGAGTTGAGGAGGAACTTCTTCACTCAAAGGGTGGTGAATCTCTGGAATTCTCTGCCCGTTGAAGTGGTGGAGGCTGCCTCGCTAAATATTTTTAAGAAACGGGTTGATGGGTTTTTGATAAGAGAAGGGATTAAGGGTTATGGGGAGAGGGCAGGAAGGTGGAGCTGAGTCACGACAGATCAGCCATGATCTTATTGAATGGCGGGGCAGGCTCGAAGGGCCAGATGGCCTACTCCTGCTCCTATTTCTTATGTTCTTATGTTCTGAATTCTCTCCTAATAGCCTCATAATTACCCTTCCCCCAGCTGAAACTACTGACCCGAGGTTCATGCCTATCCCTTTCCATCACTAAGGTGAACGTAATCGAATTGTGGTCACTATCCCCAAAATGCACACCAACTTCCAAGTCTAGCACCTGGTCTGGCTCATTACCGAGCACCAAATCCAATATAGCCTCACCTCTAGTTGGCCTATCTACATACTGAGTCAAAAAACCTTCCTGCACACTTTGAACAAAAACTGACCCCTCTAACGAGCCAGAGCTATAGCAATTCCAATCAACATGAGTAAAGTTAAAGTCCCCCATAATAATTACCCTATTACTTTCACTCCTAACAAGGATCGTCTCCGCAATCCTTTCCTCAACCTCTCTAGAACTTTTTGGAGGTCTATAAAAGACTCCCAACAGGGTGACCTCTCCTCTCCTATTTCTAATCTCCGCCCATACTACCTCAACAGACAAGTCCTCATCAAAGTTCCTCTCCGACACTGAGATACAGTCGTTGACCAATAATGCTACCCCACCCCCCCTTCTACCTCCTTGTCTACTCCGATTAAAGCATTTGTACCCCGGGACCTGCAACATCCATTGACCCTGCTCTATCCAAGTCTCTGAAATGGCCACAACATCGAAGTCCCAGGTACTGGTCCACGCTGCAAGTTCATTCACCTTATTGCGAATACTCCTCGCATTAAAGTATACACATTTCAAACCACATTCCAAACCCTGTTCCGTCCCTCCCCCGCAATGCCGTGCATTGCAGTCCCCATCTATGCCCCCCTCACTTTCACCCCCTCTACTCAGGATCCCACCCCCCCTCTGAATCAGTTTAAACCACTCCGCATAACCTTAACAAATTTACCTCCCAGGATATTTGTTCTCCTTTGGTTCAGGTGAATCCCATTCCTCTTATAGAGGTCCCACCTTCCCCAGAACAAGCCCCAATTGCTCAAGTACTGGAACCCCTCCCTCCTGCACCATCCCCTCAGCCACGAGTTCAAGCTTTCCCTCTCTCTATTCCTCTCTAAACTATCCCGTGGCACAGGCAAGAGTCCAGAGATAACCACTCTGTCTGACTTGGCCTTTAGCTTCCACCCCAACTCCATGAATCTCTGCTTAATGTTCCCTTCCCTTAGCCTTCCTATATCATGCGTCCCCACATGAATTATAACTTGGGGTTGATCTCCCTCTCCCCTGAGAGTCTTGAATATCCTCTCTGATACATCCTGGACCCCAGCCCCTGGTAGGCAACACACCAGCCCTGAGTTCCTATCATTATTACCGACTCTCCTATCCGTCCCTTTAACGGTGGAGTCCCCAATGACAAGTCCTAATCTTTTGCTACCCCTAACCACCTGAGCTTTTACAGTAGGCTCATCCCCAGAGACCTGCTCCCTTTGGCTATCCCCAGTTGATCCCTCCTCAACTGTAGCCTCCAGGACCGAAAACCTATTTTGGAGGGGAACAGCCCCAGGGGATTGTCCCACCACATTCTTTTTTCCTCTCCTCGTGGCAGTGACCCAAGACTGGTTTCTAGGAGTGACTAACTCCCTATAACTCCTATTAATGTCCACCTCTGCATCCCGAATTTTGCAGAGCTCCTCTACTTCCACCTCCAACTCCTTTACACGCTCCTCCAGAAGCTGCATTCTAACGCACTTCCTACAAGTAAAATCCCCTGAAACACTACTGGAGTCCCTCACCACATACATCCCACAGGAGATGCAGCACACTCCCTGAACTGCCATCCCTGAAACAATTACTAGCAGAAAAAATAAAAAATATTAAAAAGAAAACTTACCCACACTTATAATTTAGGTTAGAGGAGGTGGGAGGGTGGGATTCTCTACCAGTGTAGAGAATCGGGTATCCTCTCTGCACTAATTTATAGGATTAGGGGCCCGGGAAAAAAAAACTACAACTACCAGCAAGCGTCCTAGTGACGACTTCCGGTTTTAACTAATTTAAAAAAAAAACGCCAAAAACTCGCAACTTTAAAAACTAAAAATAAAAGTTAGACAGAATAAACAGAAAAATGTACCCGTTTGCTGCCTCCTCTGATGTCCAAAAATCGCTGCCTCTCGACTTTGAAGGAAGCTTCTGGTTACCCATCCTATCTATGCCTCTCATAATTTTGTAGATCTCCCGTCAGCCTCTGTCTTTCTGGTGAAAACAATCCTACTTTATTCAACCTCTCTTCATAGTCATCACCCTCAAGATCAGGCACATCCTAATGAAAGCTATAAGGTTATGAAGCAACTAGCTGACTCTCAGCAGAGACAAATGCCAAGGTCCAGGGAATGTTAGCTGTAGTTTCAAATTACATTGTACACTTTAAGCAGCAATGTGAAACATCCTGAAATATTTTCCATTGAGGTAATTTTCAAACACACTCTGGCTGCCTTGACTATTATTCTGGAATATAAACCAATTTAAATTAAAATCTTTATAAATTTAGGATCTGCATCTTGAATGTCTGAGCACTTATCACAGTCCCAGGGGGCATTGATTGTGGTTTGGCTGGTGAAGTTTTACAAAGACATTATATGAACATTCAAATTGATCTCATTGCTGCTTTTGAGATTTTGGTAAATTCCCTACCAACAACCAGTCGAATGTGATTGTTTATATGTGAAGTGCTTTGGAATGTCTTGAGGGTATGAAAGGTGTTAAATGAAGACAGGTTCTGTTTTGATCTGGGTGGTAGACTGAGGTAGTAGATGTTGGGCGCAGATTGCTGAGATCTGTAATGGTCTACAATCTGGGATGAGAAATCAGAGTCTTGCTACAGAGAGACAGTGTGAATGCAGCATGGAGAAAGATAGCCATCCTTGTCAAGACATTGACCAGCATGAGATAGACTGAGATACAGCTTCTGCTCCATTTATTCTCCCCGTCACTGAAACCTTGTCAAACCCATCAAATCTCCAAGATAGCTGCTCTCCATCACTCCGGCCAGATGAGTAGGTCCTTTTTTAATGACTCCACCATTGGCACCGTGTCTTCACTGACTCAGATCTCTTGAATTCTCTCCCTAACTCGCTCCATCTTTCTACCTTTCCTTCCCTCTCCAAGGAAAAAGCGGGACCTAACTGAGATGAAGAAGTGAGGTTGTGTGTTGATGCAGTGGCTGTGGAAAGTTTTAAATGAATATTTTGTCTCCGTGTTTATAAAGGGAAGATGCAGATTCAGTAGTCCAGGAGGACCACTGAGATATTGGACAGGAAAGTCACAGAGAGAGAGGAAGTAGTCAAAGGGCTGGAATCATTGAAGGTTAATAAATCACCAGGGCCAGGTGGATTGTTTCTGAGGCTCCTGAAGGAGGTCAGGGAGGAGAAAGCAGCTGCTCCCAGGATGATTTCCCAATCCTCGCTTGATGCAGGGGAGGTACCAGAGCACTGGAGAAATGCAAAGGTAGTTCTATTGTTTAAAAAGGGATTGAAGGAAATGCCAAACAATTATAGACCAGTTAGTCTTACGTCAGTGGTGGGCAGATTAATAGAATGAATCCTGAGGAATGGGAATACCTGTGGATGGACTTGTTAGGGATGTCAGCATGGATTTGTTAAAAGAAAGTCTTGCCTCACAAATTTGATTGAATTCTTTGAGGAAGTGACAGGAAGGGTTGATGAAGGGAATTCAGTCAATGTGGTGTACATGTATTTTAACAAGGAGTTTGACAAGGTCCCACATTGCTGATTGGTCAGAAAAGTAAGAGGCCATGGGATACTGGGTAATGTGGCAAACTGGCTTAGTAACAGGAAATAAAGGGCAATAATCTAGGGATGTCCTTGTGAATGGAAAGCTGTCTGACGTGGTGTTCCATAGGGCTTGGTGTTGGAACCCTTGCTGTTTGTATTATATACTAATGATTTGGACATGAATATGGGAGGCGCGATTGGGAAATTTACAGACGACACAAAGAGATTAGCCGAGTAGTGGATAGTGTAAAGGAGAGCTTTAATCTCCAAAACCATATCAATGGGTTGGTAGAGTGGGCGGTAAAGTGACAGGTGGATTTTAACATAGAGAAGTGTGAGATCATGTATTTAGAGAGTTTAAACAGTATTAGGAAATACACAGTAAATAGGAATATACGAAGAGGGGTTGAAGTGAGAAATCTTAGTGCACAAGAATACAGATCCCTGAAGGCAGCAGTTTAAGTTGACAAGATCGTACAGAAGGTGTATGGGATCCGCTCCTTCATTGGTAGAGGTATAGAATATAAAAATAAGGATATAATGTTGGAATTATGTCAAGCACTGGTGAGGCCACAACTGGAGTATTGTGTGCAGTTCTGGTCACCATATTACAGGAACGACACATTTGCTCCAGAGAGAGTGCAGAGGAGGTTTACAAGAATGTTACCAGGTTAGAAAAGGGTAACTCTGAGGAGAGTAGGGTTAGATTGGGATTATTTTCCTTGGAACAAAGTAGGCTGAGGGGTGACTCAATAGAGGTGTCCAAAATGATGAGGAGAAGAGATAGAGTGGACAGGACAAAATTGTTGCCCTTGGTGGAGAATTCTAGAACCAGGCAACTTAGATTTGAGGTGAGTGACAGAAGGTGTAGAGGGGACTGAGGAAGAACTTCTTTACACAGAGGGTTGTGGATATTTAGAATTTGCTGCCTGTTTTGATGGTGGAGACCCTAACCCCTTTTAAAAAGTACTTGGATCTGCACCTCAAGCGTTGTAAGCTACGGGACTACTGGCTGAATGCAAAAGGAGGTGCCCTTGGGCTAGCATGGATAGGATGGATCAAATGGCCTCCTTCCATGTGTAATTTTTCTATGATTCTATTGTTTAAGAGAGTCTTTAAACCTCTCACTTTGCCCTGGCCTGATATATTTGATAGATCTGGTGTCAGGATCCTGTCTGTACTGCTGTTGTGATGTTTTATTCTGTTAAAGGTATAGAGATGTTGATGGTTGCTGTGGTATTGTATTAAGAAGATGTGTTGTACAACTGCAGATCTGAACGGTGGTTTCTGGAGAAGCATCCAGACAAATTCCTGGCTCTGCTGGCAAAACTGTACATGTTTTCCTTCACCTGGGCAGTGGGCGGCTGCTTGAATCGTGAGGATGACTATGAGGAGGAAGCTCTGATTGGCTTCAGTGACAGAAGCAAAGAGGATGCTACTATCAAGGTCACGCTGGATTTTGACGGATTGGTCCGCAGCTTGTTCGAAGGACAAACATCGCTTTGTGAGCCAGGAACTTTACATCCATTTTCTCGATTCCTGCTTGAACTCTGATACTTGGTGATTCATTCACCACTGAAAAAGATTCTAGTTTAAAAATGCACCTGCATTTCTCAGTGTCTGCTAAATGGTATCTACTCAGAGGTGGAATAGTAACGACATGCACACTTAGACTCTCACCTGGTCTACCATCCTGTCCAATTTTATGATTCCAAATCAGAAATGGGGTTAATTTGGCCACAGCAAAGCTGTATGAATTAGAGTATAATTTATTCGCACTGGGAAAATGTAAAATAGGGGTTAATGTTTACACAGTGAGACAGGGTGAAATAGGGGTTAATGTTTACACAGTGAGACAGGGTGAAATAGGGGTTAATATTTACACAGTGAGACAGGGTGAAATAGGGGTTAATATTTACACAGTGAGACAGGGTGAAATAGGGGTTAATGTTTACACAGTGAGACAGGGTGAAATAGGGGTTAATGTTTACACAGTGACACAGGGTGAAATAGGGGTTAATATTTACACAGTGAGACAGGGTGAAATAGGGGTTAATATTTACACAGTGAGACAGGGTGAAATAGGGGTTAATGTTTACACAGTGAGACAGGGTGAAATAGGGGTTAATGTTTACACAGTGAGACAGGGTGAAATAGGGGTTAATGTTTACACAGTGAGACAGGGTGAAATAGGGGTTAATAAGAACATAAGAACATAAGAAATAGGAGCAGGAGTAGGCCATCTAGCCCTTCGAGCCTGCCCCGCCATTCAATAAGATCATGGCTGATCTGTCGTGACTCAGTTCCACTTTCCGGCCCTCTCCCCATAACCCTTAATCCCCTCTCTTATCAAAAACCCATCAACCCGTTTCTTAAAAATATTTAGCGAGGCAGCCTCCACCACTTCAACGGGCAGAGAATTCCAGAGATTCACCACCCTTTGAGTGAAGAAGTTCCTCCTCAACTCCGTTCTAAACCGCCCCCCCCCCCCTTTATCTTGAGGCTGTGCCCCCCAGTCCTACTGTCTTTTTTGAGCGGGAAGAGTCTCTCCACCTCTATCCTATCCATCCCATTCATCATCTTATACGTCTCAATGAGATCTCCCCTCATTCTTCTAAACTCTAACGAGTACAAGCCTAGTTTATTCAGCCTCTCCTCATAGCTCAACCCCCTCAACTCCAGTATCAGCCTAGTAAACCTCCTCTGCACTCCCTCCAAGGCCAAAATATCCTTGCGCAGGTGCGGTGCCCAAAACTGCACACAGTACTCCAGCTGCGGCCTCACCATGTTCTATACAGCTGCAGCAAGACCTCCCTACTTTTATATTCAATCCCCCTCGCTATGTTTACACAGAGAGACAGGGTGAAATAGGGGTTAATGTTTACACAGTGAGACAGGGTGAAATAGGGGTTAATATTTACACAGTGAGACAGGGTGAAATAGGGGTTAATATTTACACAGTGAGACAGGGTGAAATAGGGGTTAATGTTTACACAGTGAGACAGGGTGAAATAGGGGTTAATGTTTACACAGTGAGACAGGGTGAAATAGGG
Organism: Prionace glauca; assembly: GCA_037974335.1. Taxonomy (NCBI): domain Eukaryota; kingdom Metazoa; phylum Chordata; class Chondrichthyes; order Carcharhiniformes; family Carcharhinidae; genus Prionace; species Prionace glauca. Next base: position 1,716,802 of record CM075725.1, on the reverse strand, counting down.
GTTAATGTTTACACAGTGAGACAGGGTGAAATAGGGGTTAATAAGAACATAAGAAATAGGAGCAGGAGTAGGCCATCTAGCCCTTCGAGCCTGCCCCGCCATTCAATAAGATCATGGCTGATCTGTCGTGACTCAGTTCCACTTTCCGGCCCTCTCCCCATAACCCTTAATCCCCTCTCTTATCAAAAACCCATCAACCCGTTTCTTAAAAATATTTAGCGAGGCAGCCTCCACCACTTCAACAGGCAGAGAATTCCAGAGATTCACCACCCTTTGAGTGAAGAAGTTCCTCCTCAACTCCGTTCTAAACCGCCCCCCCCCCCCCTTTATCTTGAGGCTGTGCCCCCCAGTCCTACTGTCTTTTTTGAGCGGGAAGAGTCTCTCCACCTCTATCCTATCCATCCCATTCATCATCTTATACGTCTCAATGAGATCTCCCCTCATTCTTCTAAACTCTAACGAGTACAAGCCTAGTTTATTCAGCCTCTCCTCATAGCTCAACCCCCTCAACTCCAGTATCAGCCTAGTAAACCTCCTCTGCACTCCCTCCAAGGCCAAAATATCCTTGCGCAGGTGCGGTGCCCAAAACTGCACACAGTACTCCAGCTGCGGCCTCACCATGTTCTATACAGCTGCAGCAAGACCTCCCTACTTTTATATTCAATCCCCCTCGCTATGTTTACACAGAGAGACAGGGTGAAATAGGGGTTAATGTTTACACAGTGAGACAGGGTGAAATAGGGGTTAATGTTTACACAGTGACACAGGCTGAAATAGGGGTTAATATGTACACAGTGACACAGGGTGAAATAGGGGTTAATGTTTACACAGTAAGACAGTGTGAAATAGGGGTTAATGTTTACACAGTGAGACAGTGTGAAATAGGGGTTAATGTTTACACAGTGAGACAGTGAAATAGGGGTTAATGTTCACACAGTGAGACAGTGAAATAGGGGTTAATGTTTACACAGTGAGACAGGGTGAAATAGGGGTAGTATTTACACAGTCAGACAGGGTGAAACGGGGTTAATATTTACACAGTGAGACAGGGTGAAATAGGGGTTAATGTTTACACAGTGAGACAGGGTGAAACAGGAGTTAATATTTACACAGTGAGACAGGGTGAAATAGGGGTTAATATTTACATAGTGAGACAGGGTGAAATAGGGGTTAATGCTTACACAGTGAGACAGTGTGAAATAGGGGTTAAAGTTTACACAGATTTTTCAGACCTCCTTTTATTATGATAAATGCAACCTAAAAGAGATGGCATTTGTGAATAATATTTCCTGCAGTTGTGCAGGTTTATTCACTCCAGTGTACTGTCCCTGGCTCAGAGTCAAAAGGACGTAGCTTCTAGTCTCAGACCACACAATGTAGCCTATAAGTCAATGCTGAAGGAGTGTTGCACTGTCAGACGGTCAGTACTGAGGGAGTGCCGCAGTGTCAGAGGGTCAGTAATGAGGTAGTGCCGCACGGTCAGACGGTCAGTGTTGAGGGAGTGCCGCACTGTCAGAGGGTCAGTGCTGAGGGAGTGCCGCACTGTCAGAGGGTCAGTGCTGAGGGAGTGCCGCACTGTCAGAGGGTCAGTGCTGAGGGAGCGCCGCACTGTCAGAGGGTCAGTGCTGAGGGAGTGCCGCACTGTCAGAGGGTCAGTGCTGAGGGAGTGCCGCACTGTCAGAGGGTCAGTAATGAGGGAGTGCCGCACTGTCAGAGGGTCAGTAATGAGGGAGTGCCGCACTGTCAGAGGGTCAGTACTGAGGGAGTACCGCACTGTCAGAGGGTCAGTAATGAGGGAGTGCCGCACTGTCAGAGGGTCAGTAATGAGGGAGTGCCGCACTGTCAGAGGGTCAGTGCTGAGGAAGTGCCGCACAGTCAGAGGGTCAGTACTGAGGGAGTACCGCACTGTCAGAAGGTCAGTAATGAGGGAGTGCCGCACTGTCAGAGGGTCAGTGCTGAGGGAGTGCCGCACTGTCAGAGGGTCGGTACTGAGGGAGTGCTGCACTGTCAGAGGGTCAGTGCTGAGGGAGTTCCGCACTGTCAGAGGGTCAGTACTGAGGGAGTGCCGCACTATCAGAGGGTCAGTACTGAGAGACTGCCGCACTGTCAGAGGGTCAGTGCTGAGGGAGTGCCGCACTGTCAGAAGGTCAGTACTGAGGGAGTGCCGCACTGTCAGAGGGTCAGTGCTGAGGGAGTGCCGCACTGTCAGAGGGTCAGTGCTGAGGAAGTGCCGCACTGTCAGAGGGTCAGTAATGAGGGAGTGCCGCACTGTCAGAGGGTCAGTAATGAGGGAGTGCCGCACTGTCAGAGGGTCAGTACTGAGGGAGTGCCGCACTGTCAGAGGGTCAGTGCTGAGGGAGTGCCGCACTGTCAGAGGGTCAGTGCTGAGGGAGTGCCGCACTGTCAGAGGGTCAGTAATGAGGGAGTGCCGCACTGTCAGAGGGTCAGTAATGAGGGAGTGCCGCACTGTCAGAGGGTCAGTACTGAGGGAGTACCGCACTGTCAGAGGGTCAGTAATGAGGGAGTGCCGCACTGTCAGAGGGTCAGTAATGAGGGAGTGCCGCACTGTCAGAGGGTCAGTGCTGAGGAAGTGCCGCACAGTCAGAGGGTCAGTACTGAGGGAGTACCGCACTGTCAGAAGGTCAGTAATGAGGGAGTGCCGCACTGTCAGAGGGTCAGTGCTGAGGGAGTGCCGCACTGTCAGAGGGTCGGTACTGAGGGAGTGCTGCACTGTCAGAGGGTCAGTGCTGAGGGAGTTCCGCACTGTCAGAGGGTCAGTACTGAGGGAGTGCCGCACTATCAGAGGGTCAGTACTGAGAGACTGCCGCACTGTCAGAGGGTCAGTGCTGAGGGAGTGCCGCACTGTCAGAGGGTCAGTGCTGAGGGAGTGCCGCACTGTCAGAGGGTCAGTGCTGTGGGAGTGCCGCACTGTCAGAGGGTCAGTACTGAGGGAGTGCCGCACTGTCAGAGGGTCAGTGCTGAGGGAGTGCCGCACTGTCCGAAGGTCAGTGCTGAGGGAGTGCCGCAGTGTCAGAGGGTCAGTGCTGAGGGAGTGCCGCACTGTCAGAGGATCAGTGCTGAGGGAGTGCCGCACTGTCAGAAGGTCAGTGTTGAGGGAGTGTCACACTGTCAGAGGGTCAGTGCTGAGGGAGTGCCGCACTGTCAGAGGGTCAGTAATGAGGTAGTGCCGCACTGTCAGAGGGTCAGTACTGAGGGAGTGCTGCACTGTCAGAGGGTCAGTGCTGAGGGAGTGTCGAACTGTCAGAGAGTCAGTGCTGAGCGAGTGCCGCACTGTCAGAGGGTCAGTACTGAGGGAGTGCCGCACTGTCAGAGGGTCAGTGCTGAGGGAGTGCCGCACTGTCAGAGGGTCAGTACTGAGGGAGTGCCACACTGTCAGAGGGTCAGTGCTGAGGGAGTGCCGTACTGTCAGAGGGTCAGTGCCGAGGGAGTGCCGCACTGTCAGAGGGTCAGTGCTGAGGGAGTTCCGCACTGTCAGAGGGTCAGTACTGAGGGAGTGCCGCACTATCAGAGGGTCAGTACTGAGAGACTGCCGCACTGTCAGAGGGTCAGTGCTGAGGGAGTGCCGCACTGTCAGAGGGTCAGTGCTGTGGGAGTGCCGCACTGTCAGAGGGTCAGTGCTGTGGGAGTGCCGCACTGTCAGAGGGTCAGTACTGAGGGAGTGCCGCACTGTCAGAGGGTCAGTGCTGAGGGAGTGCCGCACTGTCCGAAGGTCAGTGCTGAGGGAGTGCCGCAGTGTCAGAGGGTCAGTGCTGAGGGAGTGCCGCACTGTCAGAGGATCAGTGCTGAGGGAGTGCCGCACTGTCAGAAGGTCAGTGTTGAGGGAGTGTCACACTGTCAGAGGGTCAGTGCTGAGGGAGTGCCGCACTGTCAGAGGGTCAGTAATGAGGTAGTGCCGCACTGTCAGAGGGTCAGTACTGAGGGAGTGCTGCACTGTCAGAGGGTCAGTGCTGAGGGAGTGTCGCACTGTCAGAGGGTCAGTGCTGAGCGAGTGCCGCACTGTCAGAGGGTCAGTACTGAGGGAGTGCCGCACTGTCAGAGGGTCAGTGCTGAGGGAGTGCCGCACTGTCAGAGGGTCAGTACTGAGGGAGTGCCACACTGTCAGAGGGTCAGTGCTGAGGGAGTGCCGTACTGTCAGAGGGTCAGTGCCGAGGGAGTGCCGCACTGTCAGAGGGTCAGTGCTGAGGGAGTGCCGCACTGTCAGAGGGTCAGTCCTGAGGGAGTGCTGCACTGTCAGAGGGTCAGTACTGAGGGAGTGCCGCACTGTCAGAGGGTCAGTACTGAGGGAGTGCCGCACTGTCAGCGGGTCAGTGCTGTGGGAGTGCCGCACTGTCAGAGGGTCAGTGCTGAGGGAGCGCCGCACTGTCAGAGGGTCAGTGCTGAGGCAGTGCCGCAGTGTCAGAGGGTCAGTGCTGAGGGAGTGCCGCACTGTCAGAGGGTCAGTGCTGAGGGAGTGCTGCACTGTCAGAGGGTCAGTGCTGAGGGAGTGCCGCACTGTCAGAGGGTCAGTGCTGAGGGAGTGCTGCACTGTCAGAGGGTCAGTGCTGAGGGAGTCTTGCACTGTCAGAGGGTCTGTGCTGAGGGAGTGCCGCACTGTCAGAGGGTCAGTGCTGAGGGAGTACCGCACTGTCAGAGGGTCAGTGCTGAGGGAGTACGCACTGTCAGAGGGTCAGTACTGAGGGAGTGCCGCACTGTCAGAGGATCAGTGCTGAGGGAGTGCCGCACTGTCAGAGGGTCAGTGTTGAGGGAGTGCCGCACTGTCAGAGGATCAGTGCTGAGGGAATGCCACACTGTCAAAGGGTCAGTACTGAGGGAGTGTCGCACTGTCAGAGGGTCAGTGCTGAGGGAGTGCTGCACTGTCAGAGGGTCAGTGCTGAGGGAGTGCCGCACTGTCAGAGGGTCAGTACTGGGGGAGTGCCGTACTGTCAGAGGATCAGTGCTGAAGGAGTGCCGCACTGTCAGAGGGTCAGTGCTGAGGGAACGCTGTACTATCAGAGCGGAGGTATGGAGGGAGGCTGAGTATTCGTAAGTACTTGGAGCAGGAGTAGACCATTTGGCCCCTACAGCCTGCTCCTGTTCATGGTGCTGTATTTCAAATGGGAATTTGAACCAAGGGCCTGACTGCTCTGGGGAAAATGGCCTGGTGAATGGGGCTCTGAATGTTCTGTTTATGCTTCAAAAGTTCTAACCTGTGCAGATTCCGCCCTGAAATATTCATCTCATTGTCTTTGACTCTTTCAGCTGTTCAGTTTCCATCTTCTAATTTGACAGTCTTTGGATATTTTGTGGACATGCAAACCGGGAATCTTGTACCCTGGGAGAAATTAGTTCCATCTACTCGAACCCTTATTTCAAAAGGTAACATGGAATTAAGATTTCTCATTTTATACATGTATGAGGCTTTGTACTTACCGATGTGGATGTGTGCCTACATGTGGGTCTGTGTGTGATGGTTGAGGATGATGTGGGTATGCCGGCGTTGGACTGGCGTAAACACAGTAAAAAGTCTGACAACACCAGGTTTTAGTCCAACCGATTTATTTGATAATATTCTCACAAGCTTTCGAGGGTGCTGCCTCTTTGTCAAGTGAATGGAGAGTTCTGGCCTCAGACAGATAGAGCACACAAAGTACAGACAGTTGCTGATTAGAATGCGAATCCTTACACCTAACCTGCTGTTCAATTCTTAAAGTGGCTGATAATGTGAGTGGAAGGAGCACTGATCACAGTTTAAAGAGATGTGTATTGTCTCCAGACAGTACAGTAAGTGAGGTTTTGCAAACCCAGGCAAGTCACGGGGGTTACAGATAGTGCGACATGAACCCAAGATCCCTGTTGAGACCGTCCTCATGTGTGCGGAACTTGGCTATCAGTCTCTGTTCAGCGACTCTGCGCTGTCGTGTGTCATGAAAGCCGCCTTGGAGAATGCTTACCCGAAGGTCAGAGGCTGAATGCCCGTGACCGCTGAAGTGTTCGCCAACAGGAAGGGAACAGTCTTGCCTGGTGACTGTCGAGCGATGTTCATTCATCCGTTGTCGTAGCGTCTGCATGGTCTCCCCAACGTACCATGCTTCGGGACATCCTTTCTTGCAACGTATCAGGTAGACAATGTTGGCCGAGTTGCAAGAGTATTTACCATGTACCTGGTGGATGGTATTCTCACGTGTGATGATGGTATCCATGTCGATGATCCGGCATGTCTTGCAGAGGTTGCTGTGGCAGGGTTGTGTGGTATTGTGGTCACTGTTCTCCTGAAGGCTGGGTAGTTTGCTGCGAACAATGGTTTGTTTGAGGTTGTGTGGTTGTCTGAAAGCAAGAAGTGGGGGTGTGGGGATAGCCCTGGCGAGATGTTTGTCTTCATCAATGATATGTTGAAGACTCCGGAGAAGATGTCGTAGCTTCTCCGCTCCGGGGAAGTACTGGACGACGAAGGGTACTCTGTCCACGACACAATGGACAGAGTACCCTTCGTCGTCCAGTACTTCCCCGGAGCGGAGAAGCTACGACATCTTCTCCGGAGTCTTCAACATATCATTGATGAAGACAAACATCTCGCCAGGGCTATCCCCACACCCCCACTTCTTGCTTTCAGACAACCACACAACCTCAAACAAACCATTGTTCGCAGCAAACTACCCAGCCTTCAGGAGAACAGTGACCACAATACCACACAACCCTGCCACAGCAACCTCTGCAAGACATGCCGGATCATCGACATGGATACCATCATCACACGTGAGAATACCATCCACCAGGTACATGGTAAATACTCTTGCAACTCGGCCAACATTGTCTACCTGATACGTTGCAAGAAAGGATGTCCCGAAGCATGGTACGTTGGGGAGACCATGCAGACGCTACGACAACGGATGAATGAACATCGCTCGACAGTCACCAGGCAAGACTGTTCCCTTCCTGTTGGCGAACACTTCAGCGGTCACGGGCATTCAGCCTCTGACCTTCGGGTAAGCATTCTCCAAGGCGGCCTTCATGACACACGACAGCGCAGAGTCGCTGAACAGAGACTGATAGCCAAGTTCCGCACACATGAGGACGGTCTCAACAGGGATCTTGGGTTCATGTCGCACTATCTGTAACCCCCGTGACTTGCCTGGGTTTGCAAAACCTCACTTACTGTACTGTCTGGAGACAATACACATCTCTTTAAACTGTGATCAGTGCTCCTTCCACTCACATTATCAGCCACTTTAAGAATTGAACAGCAGGTTAGGTGTAAGGATTCGCATTCTAATCAGCAACTGTCTGTACTTTGTGTGCTCTATCTGTCTGAGGCCAGAACTCTCCATTCACCTGACGAAGAGGCAGCCCCCTCGAAAGCTTGTGAGAATATTATCAAATAAATCGGTTGGACTAAAACCTGGTGTTGTCAGACTTTTTACCATGGTTGAGGATAACAGAGTACATTCTCTTGGGCTGTGTCCATCATGGATTAATTGTAAATCGAATTATCACTACAAATTTTACAAGCAGATGTAATGGGCCAAATGGTCTCCTTCTGCTCATAACAATTCTATGATTCTGTGATTTGATGTTTGGTGTTTGGGTAATAAATGACTGAATCTCCCTGTTTCTACTGATTCTACTGATTCTTTTAGTTGTGTTAAAGGTGCACAATCTTTTCATTTGTCCCTCTCTTGTCCTGATTCTTTCTCCAGTATGGTCCCCAAGCTTTTTCTCACTTTTGTTTTTTTCTTCTGCGTCTATTGGCACAGTCAATCCGTGTATCCCATTGGGAGATTTCTTTGTTTAAGGTGCTAAGTTGTTATATTTATTGAATGACAATCATCTTATTATTCAAAAGCTCTTTAAACAATACCTGGGTTAACAAACAGAATTTTTTTACTATATTAATTCGTGGAACAAGGGTGTCACTGGCTGGCCAACATTTATTTCCCATCCCTTGTTGCCCTTGGAGCCTCACTGTGGCTCTGGAGTTACATGTAGGCCAAGCCAGGTCAGGGTGACAGATATTCTTCCCTTAAGGACATTAGTGAACCAGATGGGTTTTTGTGACAATCAACAATGATTTCACATCATCAGTAGATTCTTAATTCCAGATGATTTTAATTGAATTCAGATTCCACCATCTGCTGTGGTGGGATTGGAACCCGGTTTCCCAAGCATTAGCTAAGTTTCTGGATTAATAGATAAAATGAGCACGTTATGGTGAGTTTTCAAGAATAGGAGTCGTTAAGGTGATGCTACAGGTTTCCAATAAGTATCTAATCAATGATGCAGGGGGTTAGAAATTCTGAGATTTTGCTTCACACTCAGTCTCAGCTAAATCTGCTCTCGCCTCTGACTAATGTTGTCTTATGTTAAATGGGGTTAAAAATAAGAACATAAGAAATAGGAGCAGGAGTAGGCCATCTGGCCCTTCGAGCCTGCCCCGCCATTCAATAAGATCATGGCTGATCTGTCGCTGCTCAGTTCCACTTTCCCGCCCTCTCCCCATAACCCTTAATCCCCTCTCTTATCAAAAACCCATCAACCCGCATCTTAAAAATATTTAGCGAGGCAGCCTCCACCACTTCAACGGGTAGAGAATTCCAGAGATTTACCACCCTTTGAGTGAAGAAGTTCCTCCTCAACTCTGTTCTAAAACACTCCCCCTTTATCTTGAGGCTGTGCCCCCTAGTCCTACTGTCTTTTTTGAGCGGGAAGAGTCTCTCCACCTCTATCCTATCCATCCCATTCATCATCTTATACGTCTCAATGAGATCTCCCCTCATTCTTCTAAACTCCAACGAGTACAAGCCTAGTTCATTCAGCCTCTCCTCATAGCTCAACCCTCTCAACTCCGGTATCAGCCGAGTAAACCTCCTCTGCACTCCCTCCAAGGCCAAAATATCTTTGCGCAGGTGCGGCGCCCAAAACTGCACACAGTACTCCAGCTGCGGCCTCACCAATGCCCTATACAGCTGCAGCTGTAGGCCTCCCTACTTTTATATTCAATCCCCCTCGCTATGAAGGCCAGCATCCCATTCGCCTTCCTGACCACCTGCTGCACCTGCAAGCTGGGTTTTTGCGACTCATGCACAAGGACCCCGAGGTCCCTCTGCACCGTCGCCTGCTGCAGTTTTTCGCTACGTAAGTAATGGTCCTTCCTACCATTCTTCCTACCAAAGTGGACCACCTCACACTTGCCAACATTAAATTCCATTTGCCATTTACTGGCCCATTCGCCCAGCCTATCTATATCCTTCTGCAGACTCTCCACACCCTCCGCACAATTTGCCGTTCCCCCAATCTTGGTGTCATCCGCAAATTTCGACACCCTACACTCGGTTCCCTCCTCCAGATCATCTATATAAATGGTAAAAAGCTGAGGCCCCAGCACCGACCCCTGGGGTACTCCACTAGTCACCATCCGCCAATCTGAATAGCACCCGTTGACCCCCACTCTCTGCCTCCTATTTGACAAACAATCCTCTATCCACGCTAACACCCTACCCCCAACTCCAAGTCCCCTGACCTTCTGCAATAACCTCTTATGAGGTACTTTGTCAAACGCCTTCTGAAAATCCAGAAAGACCACATCCACCAGCTCTCCTCTATCCACCGCCCTAGACACATCCTCATAGAACTCCAGTAAATTTGTCAGACACAACTTCCCTTTAATGAAACTGTGCTGCGTCCGCCCTATCAAGCAATTCCCTTCAAGATGCCTCGCAATTTCCTCTTTAATGACGGATTCTAACATTTTACCTACCACAGACGTTAAACTAACCGGCCTATAATTCCCTGCCTTTTGCCTGGCACCCTTCTTAAACAACGGCGTAACATTAGCCGTTTTCCAATCTTCCGGCACTTCCCCGGAATCCAGCGACGTCTGGAAAATAACCACCAATGCATCCACTATAACCTCCGCCATTTCTTTCAGAACCCTCTGATGCATTCCATCTGGTTCTGGGGACTTGTCCACAATCAGCCCCTCCAGTCTGTCGAGCACCGCCTCTCTAGTAACAGTAATGTCATTAAGACCCTCCAGTCCTACCACCTTTCCATCGCTAACACCTGGCAAATTATTCACGTCCTCCTCCATGAAGACAGAAACAAAAAACTTATTCAATACCTTAGCCATATCCCCATCCCCTACCACTAGGTCACCTTTCTCATTCTCTAAAGGACCAACGTTCACCCTAGCCAGCCTCTTCCTTTTTATATATTTATAAAAACTCTTGCTATCCTTTTTTATATTAAGCGCTAGCCCAGCTTCATAGCTTCTCCTACCCTCCTTTATCAACTTCTTTGTCAATCTTTGTTGACATTTAAACCTCTCCCAATCCTCTTCTCGCCCACTACTCTTCACTTCTCTAAATTCCTCCGCTTTTAATTTAACACTTTCTTTCACCTCCTTCGTTATCCACGGCTTATTACCTCTCCTCCTACTATCCTTTTTGACCATCGGAATAAATTTCTGCTGAGCACCAAGAAAGATCTCCTTAAAGATCCTCCACTGCTCCTCAGCAGACCCTCCCTCCAGCGCACACCCCCAGTCCACATTCGCCAATTCTTCTCTCATCCTACCATACTCCCCTCTATTCAAACAAAAGACGTGTGTCCGGGAACCCACTTTCTCCTCCTCCACTTGCACCAGAAACTCCACCATACAATGATCACTCTCTCCAAGAGGATCCTTCACCACAAGGTCCCTAATTCTACCCGCCTCATTACATAGCACCAGATCCAAGATAGCTCGCTCCCTCGTCGCTCCAACACACACTGTTCAAGGAAATTATCCCGGCAGCATTCCAAGAACTCCTCCTCGAGCCCACCGTGTCCAACATGGGTCGACCAATCAATATGTAGATTGAAATCCCCCATAACTACTGCCGTCCCATTCCTGCACGCCGCACTTATTTGCGCGTTAACAGCCCGCCCCACCTCCAGATCATTATTCGGGGGCCTATAGACGACACCCACCAGCATCTTCCTCCCTTTGCTGTTCCTAATCTCTACCCATAACGATTCCACGTTCTGCTCCTTGGCTCCAATATCATCCCTTGCTACCACCCTGATGCTGTCCTTAATCAGCAGAGCTACGCCCCCCCCTTTTCCCTCCCGCTTATCCTTCTTAAACACTTGATACCCTTGGACATTCAGCTCCCAGTCCCTGTCACCTTGCAGCCACGTCTCTGTAATGGCCACCAGATCATATCCATTTGTGTCGATCTGCGCCACCATCTCATCCACTTTATTCCGAATGCTTCGTGCATTTAGGTACAGCGCTTTCATCCCAGCCTTAACCTGGACCCTATTTGCCATAACGCCACCAACCCTACTCACGCCCCCTACTCCCTCTATTATTGGGACATCCTCGGCCTCTTTCCTTACCTGTACCCTCTCCTTAACTTTAGACCTCGTAAGGTTACCTACCCTCGCACCCCCCCCCCCCTAATTAGTTTAAAGCCCTGTCTACAGTCCTCTTTACTCGATTCGCCAGCACTCTGGTCCCAGCACGGTTCAGACCAACCCCATCCTGCCCGAACAGGTCCCACCTACCCCAATACTGGTGCCAATGCCCCATAAATTCAAACCCATTCCTCCCACACCAATCTCTGAGCCATCCATTCATTTCCTTAATCCTGTCAACCCTACGCCCGTCTGCACTCGGTTCAGGCAGTAGCCCAGAGATGACCACCTTGTCGGTTCTACTTTTTAGTTCCATTCCCAGCTTCTCATACTCCGTCACCAGATCCTCAGTCCACACTTTGCCTATGTCATTGGCACCCACATGTGCCACAACGACCGGATTCTCCCCCTCCCACTCCAGGTTCCTCTGCAGCCCAGCTGCGACATCCCCGTACCCGAGCACCAGGCAGACAACACACCCTTCTGTGCACTTTGTCATTGTGACAAAGGACAGTGTCAATACCCTTCACCCCACTATCTCCAATCACTACTACGTTCCTTTTCCCCTTCTTTTTGCCTATATCCTGCTGCATCACTGTACCGTATACAATTTGCTCACCAACCTCACCTGCCTCGTCCTCTTCCAGACTGGCAGCAAGAACCTCAAACCTGTTATGCAGATTAAGAGGCTGAGGCCTCCGCTCCTCACTCTCCTTCCTCCTCCCAGCAGCCCCCTCTTGTCCCTGACCCTTAGATTTAGCCAGTCTAGGGGGGGGTGGATGTCACTTGCACCCCATTGTCAATGGCACCCTCTCTCCCCCTGATGAGCCTCAGTGTCTGTAGCTCAGAGGCCAGCTCATTTACCCTGAGCTGGAGCTCCTCCAGCAACCTGCACTTACTGCAGACATGGTCACTGGGAAGGAACCTGGGGTCCACCAGTTCCCACATCATACAGAAACCACACATCACATGCCCCTCCATTATTCACTATAGTAGGTTTGAGAAAAAAAAAATTTCCCTTGTTTTTTCAAAGAAACTCAGCTGGCCTTTTTTCCTTCCAGCCCTTTTTGATATTAAGCCCTAATAGTTCACTCTGCTTCCCACTCACTCCATTGCCCGCTCAGACGCTGCCCGCTGTCTATACCAGGCCTCCTTTTAAACCTGGCGCTGATTTAAAGCAGGCTACAAAGAACAAAGAGCTTTAAGCTTATTTTAAACAGGTTTTTAACAGGTAAATTCTTAGCTTTCTCTCTGCTCCTTCACTCGTCTGCTCCAGCAAACAATGAAAGGCTTCACCGTGTGGCCCTGATAATTAATTAAATTAAAGCAGGCTAGTCCACAACTCCCTCAGAATTCTTAAAGCAGTAAATACAATAAAATAAATGCTTTAAACAGTTCTACAAAGAACAAAGTGCTTTAAACTTATTTTAAACAGGTTTTTAACAGGTAAATTCTTAGCTCTCTCTCTGCTCCTTCACTTGTCTGCTCCAGCAAACAATGAGTTTCAATTGAGTTGCTCATAAAATTCAGCCACCAGTGGGAAACTCTCTCTAATTTTGGCTGATTGATAATAAGTCAACAATCTCATTCTGTGATGTTACTGGATGGCAGCTGTGGAAAATAGATAAAATCATGTTATGAACCAGTCAGTTCTAACCTACGTGCTGACTAAGCCACAGTGGTAAACCCCTCCATGGTATTGCTCCTCTCTATCTCAGACTTACTACCCTGAGAAATCTGTTTGCTTCCTCTAGTGTTGGCTTCTGGCACATGCTCGATTTTAATCGTTCCACATTGGCTACTGTGCCTTTAACCACTAGGGCCTTAACCTCTGGAATTCCCTCACTAAACCTCTGCGCCTCTCTTTTCTCCTTTATCACACTTGTTAAAGCTTATGTCTTTGATCAAGCTAGTCACTTGTCTGAATATCTATGGATGTGTCTTGGTATCCAGTTGGGTCCTATCATATTTTACTGTGATGAAGGTGCTTATAAATGTGAGTAGTTTTGTTGGCGTTGTTGAGACAGTGGGTGCTGCATTTAACCTGCATATTTTTGTAACTGGCACAAGAGGAGTGATGGCTCTGTCGTACAGCTAACGAGATGGGAGCTGCTCTGTTAGCAAAGGATACATCGTTTCCATAAATAAATCTTGCCCCTAAAGTGCATGTTCCTCTGCCTGCCCCTCCCCAACCTCTTGCAAAATCCTTATGGACAGATCTAAGCAGGAGGACTGACCAACTAGGATTGCACCTCTCAGCAATGTTGCCATTCAACCTGAACTCTGTTCAGGCGCCAGCCAATAAAACTGCTCCTCTCAATTCTCACCCCATCATTAGTGAAACTTTAGTGAAGGAACCTTGGAGTATTTAACTACATCAAATAAGCTATACTGCAAGCTGCTATTGCAGCTGTTGAATAAAAATGACCAAGTTAGTTAAGAGTTAAATCTTTCTCACAGATTGGCTCTTTGTCTTGTTGCTGTTTGTAGGAGTACAGTTATCGAGTCTCAATGAAGCAGTAACATCAGGAACAAGACAAGCCAATCAGGAAAATCTTGTGTGTACAATAGACACTGTGCGGTATTCTTTTATAACCAGCCTGCTGCTTCTTAACAAATTCCCTGTGCTGCTTACAGGTAAGGACGTATTGGCAAAATCAATTCATCATATTTACTTTCTCTATTCTGAAGTAGAACTACCCAACTTCTCTAGTCCCTTCTCGTAACCAGCCCTGCTTCCAAATGGCAGTGGGATGTTTAGTTTGCTTATACGTTCAATGGCTTCCTGAGATGTGGATTGGAGAACTGGGCAACAGATCATCGTGGGCAGGTTGATGTGATAAGTTCAATGAGAATCACAGCTCAGATCATAGAACACAGAAAAAACTACACCACAAACAGGCCCTTTGGCCCACAAGTTGCACCAATCATATCCTGACTGACTAGGCTTATCTATAACCCTCAATCCTTTAAGTCCCATTCATCACCCCTCATCTTCCACTAATGGAGCAAGTGGTTTTGTTTGAGCTTTGTCCACTGAGGGGACAGGGACGTCAGAGACAGGGACCTCGGCTTTATGATGTGATTTATTATTGTCACATGTATTAGCATACAGTGAAAAGTATTATTTCTTGTATGCTATACAGACAAAGCATACTGTACATAGAGAAGGAAAGGAGAGTGTGCAGAATATAGTGTTACAGCCATAGCTAGGGTGCAGAGAAAGATCAACTTAATTTGAGGTAGGTCCATTCAAAAGTCTGACAGCAGCAGGGAAGAAGCTGTTCTTGAGTCGGTCGGTACGGGGCCTCAGACTTCTGTATATTTTTTCCGACAGAAGAAGGTGGATTGCTTCTCGGCCTTTTGGCTAAGATCAAGTGTAGTATCGACATGCTGTGCTTGGTTGAAGTCATTAGGTTATGTTTCAGCTTCATTTGAAGCAATTTTTTAAAGTGGCACCTCGGCCTTTTGGCTAAGATGCAAATAAGATCAAGCCTTGGAGGAGGAGCTACGCCTATCCAATCAGCATGGATCATGCAGATCAAGCCCCAGACAGGAGGTGAGAGTCATAGAACATAGAACACTACAGCAGAAACAGGCCCTTCGGCCCACGAGTTGCGCTGATCACTTGTATACCTACTAAGCCATAGACCTATCTATAACCCCCAATCCCATTAGATCCCATATACTCATCCAGAAGTCTTTTAAAAGACCCCAGCGAGTTCGCCTCCACCACCACTGATGGCAGCCGATTCCACTCACTCACCACCCTCTGAGTGAAAAATTTACCCCTAACATCACTTCTGTACTTGCTTCCCTGCACCTTAAATCTGTGTCCTCTCGTAGCGACCATTTCAGCCCTGGGAAATAGCCTCTGAGAATCCACCCTATCTATTCCTCTCAACATCTTATAAACTTCTATCAGGTCACCTCTCAACCTTCGTCTCTCCAGGGAGAAGAGTCCCAGCTTCCTCAACCTATCTTCATAAGACATGCCTCCCAATCCAGACAACATCCTTGTAAATCTTCTCTGCACCCTTTCAATAGCTTCCACATCCTTCCAATAGTGAGGCGACCAGAACTGCACACAGTACTCCAAGTGGGGCCTGACAAGGGTCTTATAAAGTTGCAGCATTATCTCCCGACTCCTAAACTCAATCCCTCGATTAATGAAGGCCAGTACACCATACGCCATCTTGACCACATCCTCCACCTGCGAGGCCGATTTAAGAGTCCTGTGGACCTGGACCCCAAGATCCCTCTGCTCTTCAACACAGCAGAGACTCCTACCCTTGATATTGTATTCCTTCATCCCATTGGTCCTGCCAAAATGGACCACTACACATTTATCTACGTTGAAGTCCATCTGCCACTTCTCCACCCAGTCTTGCATCCTATCTGTGTCCCGCTGCAACTTCTGACATCCCTCCAGACCATCCACAACACCACCAACCTTCGTATCGTCTGCGAACTTGCTAACCCATCCCTCCACTTCCTCATCCAGGTCATTTATGAAAATGACAAACAGCAAGGGTCCTAGAACAGATCCCTGGGGCACTCCACTGGTGACCGACCTCCATTCAGAAAAAGACCCATCCACAACCACTCTCTGCCTTCTGCAGACAAGCCAGTTCTGGATCCACAAGGCCAAAGCCCATTGGATCCCAAGCCCTCTCACCTTCTCAAGAAAAAAGTCCATGTAAACCACATTTACCGCTCTTCCTTCGTCAATGTGTTCAGTCACATTTTCAAAGAACTCAACTAGGCTCGTAAGGCACGATCTGCCCTTGAAAAAACCATGTTGACTATTTCTGATCATTCTAAACTTCTCCAAATGCTCATAAATCTTGTCCCTCAGAAGCCTCTCCATCAACTTACCAACCACTGAGGTCATACTCACTGAGTTTAGAAGAATGAGGGGAGATCTCATTGAGACGTATAAGATGATGAATGGGATGGATAGGATAGAGGTGGAGAGACTGTTCCCGCTCAAAAAAGACAGTAGGACTAGGGGGCACAGCCTCAAGATAAAGGGGGGGCGGTTTAGAACAGAGTTGAGGAGGAACTTCTTCACTCAAAGGGTGGTGAATCTCTGGAATTCTCTGCCCGTTGAAGTGGTGGAGGCTGCCTCGCTAAATATTTTTAAGAAACGGGTTGATGGGTTTTTGATAATAGAAGGGATTAAGGGTTATGGGGAGAGGGCGGGAAGGTGGAGCTGAGTCACGACAGATCAGCCATGATCTTATTGAATGGCGGGGCAGGCTCGAAGGGCCAGATGGCCTACTCCTGCTCCTATTTCTTATGTTCTTATGTCGGTAATTTCCTGGGCTATCCCTGTTCCCTTTCTTGAAAATAGGAAACACATCCGCAATCCTCCAATCCTCCGGAACCTCTCCCGTCTCCATCGACGACGCAAAGATCATTGCCAGGGGCTCTGCAATCACTTCCCTCACCTCCCACAGTAACCTGGGGTACATCCCATCTGGTCCCGGCGACTTGTCTATCTTGATAGAGTTTAAAAGTTCTAACACATTCTCTTCCTTAATATCCACATAATCTTTTCAGTCTGCCACAAACCTGCAGTACAACCTCCCAGATCACTTTCCACCATGAATACGGAGGCAAAGTACTCATTAAGCACCTCTGCCATTTCTTCCGGTTCCGCACAGACTTTTCCCCCTTCACCTTTTATAGGTCCTATCCCTTCTCTTCTCATCCTTTTACCTTTCACATATTTGTAGAAGGCCTTGGGGTTCTCCTTAATCTTACCCGCCAAGGCCTTCTCATGACCCCTTCTGGCTCTCCTAATTTCCTTTTTAAGCTCCTTTCTACAAGCCTTATACTCCTCTA
The DNA here is from genome assembly GCA_037974335.1 of Prionace glauca. Lineage (NCBI taxonomy): Eukaryota > Metazoa > Chordata > Chondrichthyes > Carcharhiniformes > Carcharhinidae > Prionace > Prionace glauca. The sequence continues at coordinate 1,699,558 of CM075725.1, read as the reverse complement.
GATCCTTACCATCTCCTAGCTCTCTGAACCTTTTATACACCTTTCCTTTCTTCCTGACTAGGTTCACCACAACCTTCGTGCACCACGGTTCCCATGCCCTACCAAAATCTCCTTGTTTCATGGAACGTTATCGCGCAGAGCTCCAGTCAAACATTCCTTGAATATCCACCACCTTCCTTCTGTACTTTTCCCCAAGAACGCCTCCTTCCAGTTTATTTGTCCAATTATCTGCATGATGTTTTCATATTTCCCCTTACTCCAGACAAACACCTTCCTAGCCTGTCTGATCCTATCTCTTTCCAATGCTATTGTGAAGGAGATAGAATTATGATCTCCATCCCCAAGATGCTCTCCTACCGAGAGATCCGACACCTGTCCTGGTTCATTAGCCAGCACCAGGTCAAGTACAGTCTCTCCTCTCGTAGGCTTATCCATGTACCGTGTCAAGAACCCCTCCTGAACACACCTAACAAACTCCTCCCCATCCAAACCCCTTACCCTAGAGATATTCTAGTCGATGTTTGGGAAATTAAAGTCTCCCATCACGACAACCAGTCCTGTATTGTCAGCTCGGATCGGGAATGTCTCAACTTGTAGGGACTCTGAATTGGATTTAATTTGACTTGATTGGATTGGAATAACGTTTAAAAAAAAGAAGGTGGAGGAGCAAATGTCCTGGGTGCGTGGAGTCCTTAATTATGTTGGCTGCTTCTCTGGGGCAGCAGGAATGTGTAATAAGATGGGAATAATTAATGATCTTGCAGTTAGGGATCCTCTTGGAAGAAGTGATCACAGTGTTGTTGAATTTAAAATACAGATGGAGCGTGAGAAGGTAAAATCCAATACCAGTGTCTTGTGCCTAAACAAAGGAGACTAATAAAGAGATGGGGAGGAGTTGGCGAAGTTAAACTGGGAGCAAAAACTTTATGATGGGACAATTGAGGAATAGTGGAGGACTTTCAAAGTGATCTTTCACACTGCTCAGCAAATGTATATACCAGTGATAAGGAAGGACTGTAGAAAAAGAGATAATCAACCATGGATTTCTAAGGAAATAAAAAATGGTATCAAGTTGCAAGAAATGCATACGAAGTGGCAAAGATTAGTGGGAACCGAGAGTTGGGATCTCTTTACAAGGTCTGCAGAAAGCCATGATAAAAGCTATTAAAAAAAATAAGATGGATCATGAGAGTAAACTCGCTCAGAATATAAAAACTGATAGCAAAACTTTCTACGAATATGTAAAACGAAAAAGAATGGCTAAAGTAAACATTGGTCCTTTCGAGGATGAGAAGGGGGATGTAACAACTGGAATGAGAAAATGGCTGAGGCATTGAACAGGTATTTTGTGTTGGTCTTCACAATGGAAGTCATAAATAACGTGCCAAAAATTGATGACAGGAAGCCTATGGCAGGTAATGACCTAGAAACTATCATTATCACAAGAGGTAGTGTTGGGCAAGTTAATGGGGCGAAAGGTAGACAAGTCTCCTGGCCCTGATGGAATGCATCCCAGGGAACTAAAAGAGATGGCAGGAGAAATAGCAAATGCACTGGTGGTAATTTACCAAAATTCGCTGGACTCTGGGGTGGTTCCCACAGATTGGAAAACAGCAAATGTGACACCACTGTTTAAAAAAGGAGGTAGACAAAAGGCAGGTAACTATAGGTCAGATAGCTTAACTTCTGTGATGGGGAAAATGCTTGAATCTATCATAAGGAAGAAATAGCGAGATACCTGGATGTAAATTGTACCATTGGTAAGATGCAGCATAGGTTCATGAAGGAGTCTGACATAGGTGTCTTTGTTATGTAGATGTTCTAGAGTTAAATGCAGGGCCAAGGAGAAGGCGTCTGCTGTGGACCTGTTGTGCTGTTAGCGAACTGAAATGGATCCAGGCAATCTGGGAGGCTGGAATTGATTTGTGCCATGACTAACTTTATGAAGCACTCCATAATGATGGATTTCAGAGCCACCGGACAACAATCATTAAGGCATGCTACCTGACTTTTCTTAGGTACCGGGATGATGGCTGTCTTCTTGAAGCAGATAGGGACCTCAAATTGTTTGAAGAGAGGTTGAAGATGTCTGCAAATACTCTTGCCAGCTGGTCCGTGCATGATCTGAGTGCTCGTCCTGGTACCCCACCTGGGCCAGTCGTGGATTGACCTTTGAGAAAGCTGCAATGGTGACTTCGATACAAGCTCGTCCAAGGCTTCCAGGGTGGAGGGCATGCTCTCACTAACCTCTTGCTCAAAATGGGTGTAGAATGCATTGAGCTCATCAGGGAGAGGTGCATTGGTGCCCGTGATTTTACATGCCTTCATGTTCTGCCTTGTAGACCTTGCCATAGTCGGGGAGGGGGGTTGGTTCCGTGTGACTAGTCTGGGACTCTAGCTTGGCTGGGTTCTGTCTTTTGGCATCTTTGATGGATCTCCTTAGTTCATATCTGGCTTTCTTGTATAGGTCAGAGCAGCCTTGAACACCTCAAACCTGGACTTCAGCAATCAGTGGATATTCCTGTTCATCCATGGTTTCCAGTTGGGGAACACACAGATTCTTTGGCACACAGTCTTATACACAGTTACTAATGAAGTCAGTTACTGTAGTGGTGTACTCGTTCAGGCTGTTCACAGAGTTTTTAAATACTGACCAGTCCACTGACTTGAAGCAGCCCCGTAGGAGATCATCCAATTCCTCAGACCAACATTGCATGACTCTCCCGGTTCAGTTTTTGCTTATGAACCCGGAGCAAGGAACACAGCCTTGTGGTCTGATTTGCCAAAGTGTGAGCAGGTGATAAAGCAGTCGGCATGTTTGATATTTGTAAAGCAGTGGTCTAGGATGCTTGGGCCTCTGCTGGAACAGATGAGTTGGTGGTATCTTGATAGAACATCATTGAGCGTTCCACCTGTTTTTTGAGGCAGTTGTGATGTATTGTGCTTTTATGCTGCATGGATCTCTTAATTCAGTGCATCTAGATCCACACAACTGACACTCCTTTTCCTGGCTATGAGAGATTTATATTAAACAGGCTTTACATTGTTGGTGAGGAAGAATATTCATGTCCCTTGCTGGTCTGGGTAGGTGTGGCTGTTGGTGGGGGAGTAGGTGTTGGTGAAGATGGGGAAAGGTGTCAGGGTTGAGATGCCAGTGCCTTTCTGCTAATTTCAGATCCATTCTAGTGTTTCCTGGGAGTTACTTGTTGCTATTTCTCTTGGCAGACTGATGGTTCATATTCTTCAATTCTTGGCCTTCTGTGCTCTGGCTATTAACCAAGCTGAAATTCAGTGCTATTCCATGTTCCTTCCTCACTCTCCAACAAAAAAAGTCAAAGGAATGTTTTATTTCACAGGTTTATCTACAGCAACAGCAAAAGCCTGAATAAAAGATAATTAACCCAATTATCTGCATTTCATGCTTTAATTTTCATCTCTCTTTCTCTTGAAGAGTGCCTGACATTCTACTTGAACTTCACCCACAGAGAAGCTGTTTCTGCTTGTGGCAAATCCATAACAAGTGCCATATATCTAAAAAAAAATTGATCAACCCAACAGCAAACCTTGGAGAAAGTGCTGAAAGTGTGAAACTCATTCTCTCGTGAAGTGGTTGAAGTGAATAACATAATTGTAGTTAACTATCTGAGGGACAAAGGAATAGAAAAATCTGCAGATAGGGTGAGGCACAAACTCTCAAATTCCCTGCCTTTCCTGAGAGTGTGTATATGCCAGAGAGTGGTTCTTGACAGGGGTAGTGAACAGTACTGTACATAATTGATGAAGCAGAGCAGCAGGTGATTAAACCCAACATATCAGGAGGCTGAGTTTATGAACCTTGTTTGTTTTTAATTCAGAAACCCTCGTTCTTTCTGATCCAGAAGCTGCAGCCTCTCTGTAACCTGCCTTTACCGGGTTACATTATCCTGTTGGCACTCTCTATTTAATTGCTCTTGGAATTTTACAGCATTCACTTCAGAAATGGCAAGACTGTCAACCAGAGCGTTGGGTGAAAACAATTTGTTTTCACATTTTGGGTGAAAAAATCTGCTGATACTATAGATATAAAATATAAATCTGTTCAGCAATTCTCATTTAATTACACCTGAAAAACGTCAGAAATTCTTATTTTAAATGCAATTGCTAATGATGCATAACAATATCATTCTCTTTGCTGCCCTATCATGGTGAAAACCCTCTTGTTAACTGATCACTGGTTTCTACATATTTTAAGGTTCCTTTTCTTTTGAACAATTGCATGATAATTTTTCTATTCCCTGCTTTTCACTGAGTTTATTTGAGTCAGTAGGATCAAAAAGAACTTGACGTGACTAATCTCTCAACATAATGAGCAGCACTCCTACAGCAGTAACTGAATAAATACATATATAAGCAGGGATCCAAAAGATTCAATCAACATATCCTCCAAACTCATCGACAGCATTGACCCAGCAACCTTATCTTTCTCATCACTCAAACGTTCATGGAAATTATTCATCATAAAATTTCTAACTAATCAATTTTTTAAATTAATTCTGGGACATACATGTCGCTGGCTACCTGCACTTATGGCCCATTCTTAGTTGCCCGAGGCAGTTGAGAGTTAACCATGTTGCTGTGACTCTTATGTAGGTCAGACCGAGCAAGGATGGCAAATTATCTTCCCGAAAGGACATTAGTGAACCAGATGGGTTTTTCCAGCAATGAACAATGGTTTCACAGTCATCAGTAGATTCTCAATTTCAGATTTTTTTTTATTTGAGTCTAAATTCCATCATCTGCCATGATGGGATTCGAACTTGAGTCCCTACTGTTCTCTGAATTACATACAATGCATTTACATTCTTCCTTATATCAGGAAACCAATACTGTGCAACATACTCCAGAGGTGGTCTCACCAATTCTCTCTACAACTAAAGCATAACCACTCTGCTTTCACATTCAAACCCATTGCAATAAAGAATTACAGAAGGAGGAGACATGCTCAGAGGAGGAAGAGGAATCCATGACTGACAAAGGAAGTCAAGCACAGCATAAGAGCAAAAGAAAAAGCATACAAATTATCAGGGATTAGTGGGAAGCCAGAGGATTGGGAAAGCTTTAAAAATGAGCAGAGGGCAATTAAAACGCGATAAGGGGGGAGAAGATGAGATACAAGTGTAAGCTAGCTAGTAATATAAAAGAAGATAGAAAGAGTTTTTTCAACATATAAAAGGTAAGAGAGAGGGACCACTGCAAAATGAGGCTGGAGAAATAATAATAGGAAACAAAGAAATGGCAGAGGAACATAAGAACATAAGAAATAGGAGCAGGAGTAGGCCATCTGGCCCTTCGAGCCTGCCCCGCCATTCAATAAGATCATGGCTGATCTGTCATGGCTCAGTTCCACTTTCCCACCCTCTCCCCATAACCCTTAATCCCTTCTCTTATCAAAAACCCATCAACCCGCTTCTTAAAAATATTTAGCGAGGCAGCCTCCACCACTTCAACGGGTAGAGAATTCCAGAGATTCACCATCCTTTGAGTGAAGAAGTTCCTCCTCAAGTCCGTTCTAAACAAACCCCCCTTTATCTTGAGGCTGTGCCCCCTAGTCCTACTGTCCCTTCTGAGCAGGAAGAGTCTCTCCACCTCTATCCTATCCATCCCATTCATCATCTTATACGTCTCAATGAGATCTCCCCTCATTCTTCTAAACTCTAACGAGTACAAGCCTAGTTTATTCAGCCTCTCCTCATAGCTCAACCCCCTCAACTCCAGCATCAGCCTAGTAAACCTCCTCTGCATTCCCTCCAAGGCCAAAATATCCTTGCATAAGTACGGTGCCCAAAACTGCACACAGTACTCCAGCTGCAGCCTCACCAATGCCCTATACAGCTGCAGCAAGACCTCCCTACTTTTATATTCAATCCCCCTCGCTATGAACGCCAGCATCCCATTCGCCTTCCTGACCACCTGCTGCACTCGCAAGCTGGGTTTTTGCGACTCATGCACAAGGACCCCAAGGTCCCTCTGCACCGTCGCCTGCTGCAGTTTTTCGCCACGTAAGTAATAAAGTTCCCATCATTATTCCTACCAAAGTGGACCACCTCGCACTTGCCAACATTAAATTCCATTTGCCATTTCCTGGCCCATTCGCCCAGCCTATCTAGATCCTTCTGCAGACTCTCCACACCCTCCGCACAATTTGCCTTTCCACCAATCTTGGTGTCATCAGCAAATTTCGACACCCTGCACTCGGTTCCCTCCTCCAGATCATCTATATAAATGGTAAATAGCTGAGGCCCCAGCACCGACCCCTGGGGCACTCCACTAGTCACCAACCACCAATCCGAATAGCACCCACTGACCCCCACTCTCTGCCTCCTATTTGACTGAATATTGGAACTGAATAGCTACTTTGCATCAGTCTTCACGATGCCACCAGTGGGATGCCAGAGCCCCAGGAGAATCAGGGGGCACAGGTGGGTGTAGTGGCCATCACTAAGGAGAAGGTTCTGGGGAAGCTGACAGATCTGAAGATGGATAAATCACCTGGACCCGATGGACTACACTGCAGGTTCTAAAAGAGATAGCTGAGGAAATTGTGGAGGCATTGTGGTGATCTTTCAGGAATTACTGGAGGCAGGGAGGGTCCCAGAGGACTGGGCAGTAGCTAATGTAACACCACTATTTAAGAAAGGAGGGAGGCAGCAAACGGGAAATTATAGGCCTGTTAACCTGACTTCAGTCATTGGCAAAATTTTAGAGTCCATTCTTAAAGATGAGATTGTAGAGTACTTAGAAGTGCATGATAAAGTAGGACTGAGTCAGCACAGCTTTGTCAAGGGGAGATCATGTCTGACAAATGTGTTACAGTTCTTTGACCAGGTAACAAGGAAGTTAGATAAAGGAGAACCAGTGGATGTGCTTTATTTAGATTCCCAGAAGGCCTTTGACAAGGTGCCACATAGGAGAGTGTTAAATAAGTTAAGAACCCTTGATGTTAAGGGTAAGATCCTGACGTGGATAGAGGATTGGCTGACTGGCAGAAGGCTCTTACCTTCTGGGGATAAAGGGATCTTTTTCAGGATGGCAGCTGGTGACTAGTGGTGTGCCTCAGGGGTCAGTACTGGGACCACACCTTTTCACAATATACATTAATGATTTGGAAGAAGGATCTGAAGGCACTGTTGCTAAGTTTGCAGATGATACAAAGATATGTAGAGGGACAGGCAGTACTGAGGAAGCAGGGGAGGCTGCAGAACGACTTGGACAGGTTAGGAGAGTGGGCAAAGAAGTGGCAGATAGAAAACAATGTGGAAAAGTGTGAGGTTATGCACTTTGGAAAGAGGAATGGAGGCAGAGACTATTTTCTAAATGGGAAAATGCTTAGGAAATCAGAAACACAAAGGGACTTGGGAGTCATTGTTCAAGATTCTCTTAAGGTTAACGTGTAGGTTCAGTCGGCAGATAGGAAGGCAAATGCAGTGTTAGCATTCATATCGAGAGGACTAGAATACAAGAACAGGGATGTACTTCTGAGGCTGGATAAGGCTCTGGACAGAACCCATTTGGAATATTGTGAGCAGTTTTGGGCCTCGTATCTCAGGAAGGATGTGCTGGCCACAGAAAGGATCCAAAGGAGGTTCACAAGAATGATCCCTGGAATGAAGAGCTTGTCGTATAAGGAACGGTTGAGGATTCTGGGTCTGTACTCGTTGGAGTTTAGAAGGATGAGGAGGGATCTTGTTGAAACTTACAGGATACTGAGAGGCCCTGGATAGAGTGGATGTGGAGGGGATGTTTCCACTTGTAGGAAAAACTAGACCCAGAGAGGGCACAACCTCAGGGTAAATAAGAATATAAGAACATAAGAAATAGGAGCAGGAGTAGGCCATCTAGCCCTTCGAGCCTGCCCTGCCATAGAATAAGATCATGGCTGATCTGTCGTGACTCAGCTCCACCTTCCCGCCCTCTCCCCATAACCCTTAATCCCTTCTCTTATCAAAAACCCATCAACCCGCATCTTAAAAATATTTAACGAGGCAGCCTCCACCACTTCAACGGGCAGAGAATTCCAGAGATTCACCACCCTTTGAGTGAAGAAGTTCCTCCTCAACTCTGTTCTAAACCGCCCCCCCTTTATCTTGAGGCTGTGCCCCCTAGTCCTACTGTCCTTTCTGAGCGGGTAGAATCTCTCCACCTCAATCCTATCCATCCCATTCATCATCTTATATGTCTCAATGAGATCTCCCCTCATTCTTCTAAACTCTTACGAGTACAAGCCTAGTTTATTCAGCCTCTCCTCATAGCTCAACACCCTCAACTCCGGTATCAGCCTAGTAAACCTCCTCTGCACTCCCTCCAAGGCCAAAATATCCTTGCGCAGGTGTGGCGCCCAAAACTGCACACAGTATTCCAGCTGCGGCCTCACCAATGCCCTATACAGCTGCAGCAAGACCTCCCTACTTTTATATTCAATCCCCCTCGCTATGAAGGCCAGCATCCCATTCGCCTTCCTGACCACCTGCTGCACCTGCAAGCTGGGTTTTTGCGACTCATGCACAAGGACCCCGAGGTCCCTCTGCACCGTCACCTGCTGCAGTTTTTCGCCACGTAAGTAATAGTCCTTCCTACCATTCCTCCTACCAAAGTGGACCACCTCACACTTGCCAACATTAAATTCCATTTGCCATTTCCTGGCCCATTCGCCCAGCCTATCTAGATCCTTCTGCAGACTCTCCACACCCTCCGCACAATTTGCCTTTCCCCCAATCTTGGTGTCATCAGCAAATTTCGACACCCTGCACTCGGTTCCCTCCTCCAGATCATCCATATAAATGGTAAATAGCTGAGGCCCCAGCACCGAGGACGATCCTCCTAAAGGGACGATCCTTTAAAACAGAGATGAGGAGGAATTTCTTCAGCTGGCGAATGGTGAATATGTGGAACTCTTTGCTGCAGAAGGCTGTGGAGGTCAGGTCATTGAGTGTCTTTAAGATAGAGATAGATAGGTTATTGATTAGTAAGGGGATCAGGGGTAATGGGGAAAAGGCAGGAGAAAAATATCAGCCATGATTGAATGGCGGAACAGACTCGATGGGCTGAATGGCCTCATTCTGCTCCTATGTCTTATGATCTCATGATCTTATTCTATTATTAGCTTCCCTAATTACTGTACCTGTACTTGCTGTACTTGTGATTCATGCACAAGAACCACCTCAGTCCTTCTCCGTCTCAGAGCTCTGCAATCTCTCACCATTTAGATAATATGTTTCTTTTTATTTCTCCTGCCAAAATGAACAATACCACATTATATTCCACGTAGCAGATCTTTACCCACTCACTTAACCTACTGACGAAGGAGGGTGGTGGGCGGGTGGGGGTGGAGTGGGGGTGGGGGGTTGGGGAGGAGTTTTCTGGCCCTTCTGTGGCCTGTTTCTCGGTGCAGGAGGCAACCTGCCATTGCCATTGGCTTGACTCCATGCTGCCAGGGAGAGCCAGAAAACCATCCCCTGTATTGCTTTGAGGTCTCCTTATGTCTTCTTCATTATTTACTTTCTTACTTAACTTTGTGTCATCAGCTAATTAACCATTCCTTCAATCCCCTTATCCGAGGCAGTTATAGAAACGTAGAACAGTACAGCACAGTACAGGCCCTTCGGCCCTCAATGTTGTGCCGAACTGTGTCCAAACCCAAGATCAAGCTATCCCACTCCTTATCTTTCTGGAGTGCTCCATGTGCCTATCCAATAACCACTTCACTATCACAGCAGGCAGTCTATTCCACACCCCAACCACTCTGTGAGTAAAGAATCTACCTCGGACATCCCTCCTATATCTCCCACCATGAACCTTATAGTTATGCCCCCTAGTAACAGCTACATCCACCCGAGGAAATAGTCTCTGAATGTCCACTCTATCAATCCCCCTCGTCATCTTATAAACCTCTATTAAGTCGTCTCTCATCCTCCTCCACTCCAAAGAGAAAAGCCCTGGCTCCCTCAACCTTTCCTCAGAAGACCTACCCTCCAAACCAGGCAGCATCCTGGTAAATCTCCTCTGCACTCTCTCCAATGTTTCCACATCCTTCTAATAGTGAGGTGACCAGAACTGAACACAGTATTCCAAATGTGGTCTCACCAAGGTCCGGTATAGTTGCAGCATAACCTCACAGCTCTTAAACTCAAACCCCCTGTTAATAAACGCTAACACACTATAAGCCTTCTTCACGGCTCTGTCCACTTGAGTGGCAACCTTCAGAGATTTGTGGATATGAACCCCAAGATCTCTCTGTACCTCCACATTCCTCAGAACCCTGCCATTGACCCTGTAATCTGCATTCAAGTTTGTCCTACCAAAATGAATCACCTCACACTTATCAGGGTTAAACTCCATCTGCCATTTTTCTGCATCCTATCATATAGAACACTACAGCACAAATAGGCCCTTCGGCCCACAAGTTGCACTGATCATATCCCTACCTACTAGCCTACGTATAACCCTCAATCCCATTAAATCCCATGTACTCATCCTGAAGTCTCTTAAAAGATCCCAACGAGTTCACCTCCACCACCACCGACGGCACCCGATTCCACCCACTACTCTCTGAATGAAAAACTTACCCCTGACATCTCCTCTGTACCTACTCCCCAGCACCCTAAACCTGTGTCCTCTCGTAGCGACCATTTCAGCCCTGGGAAATAGCCTCTGAGAATCCACCCGATCTATACCTCTCAACACTTTATACACCTCTATCAGGTCGCCTCTCATCCTTCGTCTCTCCAGGGAGAAGAGACCTAGCTCCCTCAACCTATCCTCATAAAGCATGCCACCCAATCCAGGCAACATCCTTGTAAATCTTCTCTGCACCCTTTCAATAGCTTCCACATCCTTCCTGTAGTGAGGCGACCAGAACTGCACACAGTACTTCCAAGTGGGGCCTGACAAGGGTCTTATAAAGCTGCAGCGTTACCTCCCGACTCCTAAACTCAATCCCTCGAGTGATGAAGGCCAGTACACCATACACCTTCTTGACCACATCCTCCACCTGCGAGGCTGATTTAAGAGTCCTGTGGACCCGGACCCCGAGATCCTTCTGATCCTCAACACTGCTAAGACTCCTACCCTTGATATTATACTCCTTCATCCCATTGGACCTGCCAAAATGGACCACTACACATTTGTCCGGGTTGAAGTCCATCTGCCACTTCTCCGCCCAGTCTTGCATCCTATCTATGTCTCGCTGCAACTTCTGACATCCCTCCAGACTATCCACAACACCATCAACCTTCATGTTGTCGACAAACTTACTAACCCATCCCTCCACTTCCTCATCCAGGTCATTTATGAAAATGACAAACAGCAAGGGTCCCAGAACAGATCCCTGGGGCACCCCACTGGTGACTGACCTCCATGCCGAAAAAGACCCATCCACAACCACTCTATGCCTTCTGCAGGCAAGCCAGTTCTGGATCCACAAGGCCAAAGCCCCTTGGATCCCATGCCCTCTCACCTTCTCAAGAAGTCTTGCATGGGGGACCTTATCAAATGCCTTGCTGAAGTCCACGTAAACCACATCCATCACTCTTCCTTCATCAATGTGTTTAGTCACATTTTCAAAAAACTCAACTAGGCTCGTAAGGCACAACCTGCCCTTGACAAAACCATGGTGACTATTTCTGATCATACTAGACTTCTCTAAATGTTCATAAATCCTGTCCCTCAGGATCCTCTCCATCAACTTACCAACCACTGAGGTCAAACTCACCGGTCGGTAATTTCCCGGGCTATCCCTGTTCCCTTTCTTGAATATTGGAATCACATCCACAATCCTGTAATCCTCCGGAACCTCTCCCATCTCCATTGACGATGCAAAGATCATTGCCAGAGGCTCTGCAATCTCTTCCCTCGCCTCCCACAGTAACTTGGGGTACATCCCATCTGGTCCCAGCGAATTATCTGTCTTGATGCTATAAATAGCAAAAAGTTGAGTCCCCAGCACAGCACTTGTCAACCAGAAAACGACCCATTTATGTTTGCACTCCATTTCATGTCAGCTAGCCAATCTTCTATCCATGCCAATCTGTTTAATATTTGACCCCTATATCTCCTTCTGCATGTCTAGATACAATACAGATACTGGTTCTCATTTATCCACACACATGTGACTCACTGAAAGAACTCTAATAGATTGATTAAAAATTTCACAAAACCATGTTGGCTCTGCCTGACTACCGTGAACTTATCCAAGTGCCCTGCTATAACATCTTTAATAACAGCTTCTGATATTTTCCCTATGACATGTTGAACTAACTAACCTGCAGTTCCTGATTTCCGTCTCCCTTTTTGAGTAAAGGAGTTAAACTCACTCTTCCAATTCAACTGAACCTTCCCTGAATCTGGGAAGCTTCGGAAAATTAAATCAACGCATTAACAACCGCACTGAAAACTTCTTAAATGAACCTTTCTTGTTTGTGATGTTGATTGACGTGTGAATATTGGCCAGGAGACTAGGGATAGCTCTCATATTCTTTTTGCAAATAATGACATCCAGTCGACCAGACAGATAGGACCTGAGTTTAATATCTCATCCAAAAGAAAGCATCTTTGATAATGTGTTCACTTAATGCTGCACTAGAACATTAGCTTTGACTTTTGTTCTTAAGCTCTGGAGTGGGACTTGAATCTGGAAACATTATTATTCAGAGGTGAGAGTGCTCCCAACTGAGCCAGGCAGTTGAGAAATGCTATTCATTAAACTCTCCCCTCATTCAAGATAGCTGAATATAACTGTCTGCTGAGCGCTCAAATCATTTCCTGTCCTCCACTCACAGAGCCAGTGGCTGTGCCTGTTTACTGTGAATTCCCCCAGCAGGCCCGTATCAATGTAGGAAGGAGCAATTCTGGGGGCAGGCACTTCCTAAGAAGCAAGCAGAGCAATGATTGGGAGCAGCTACAAGATCCAGAGCCTTATAATGAGCAGTCTGGCAGCAAGTTACAGGAGTCAGAAACAATAATGTATGATTCATTATAGAAGAAAGATAGAAAGTACAAACACCCTGTTCCATTAACTAGGTGCTGGTGAGTAAAAAGCTCATTGTAAGCAGTGTAGTATGATGTAGCAGCATTCTCTAGTAGGCCTAACCAGACAAAAAACTCTCAAGATGTCTTTCAGATGACGAGCTCTCTATTCTTTCATTTGTTCATTAACTCTACATGCTCTGATCGCTCATTCATCCAAAAATGGCATGTTATTGAAAGGCTTTTAGAAATCTAGATAGATGATATTTACCATATTGCCCTTTTTAGTCTCTGTTACCTTGTCAAAGAATTCAATGGCATTGGTTAAGCAAGACTTTCCATTTTAAAATCCATGCTGAGTATTAAAAGAACAAAGAAAATGACAGCACAGGAACAGCTCTCCAAGCCTGCACCAACCATGCTGCCCTGACTGAACTAAAACCCCCTACCCTTCCGGGGACCATATCTCTGTATTCCCATCTCATTCACGTATTTGTCAAGACACCTCTTAAATGTTACTACCGTATCCATTTCCAAAACTTCCCCTGGCAATGAGTTCTGGGCACCCACTACTCTCTGTGTAAAATATCTGCTTCATACATCTCCTTTAAACTGTGCCCCTTGCACCTTAAACCTATGACCTGTAGTAATTGACTCTTCCACCCTGGGAAAAGCATCTGACTATCCATTCTCTCCATGCATCTCATAATCTTGTAGACTTCTAATTGGTCGCCATTTAGTAATTAAGAGAATCAATACTCTTAAGGGTTCTGCCATTTACTATATTTCTTATCTGTATTAGACCTCAAGATAAAGGGGAGGCAGTTTAGAACAGAGTTGAGGAGGAACTTCTTCACTCAAAGGGTGGTGAATCTCTGGAATTCTCTGCCCGTTGAAGTGGTGGAGGCTGCCTCGCTAAATATTTTCAAGACGCAGGTTGATGGGTTTTTGATAAGAGAGGGGATTAAGGGTTATGGGGAGAGGACGGGAAGGTGGAGCTGAGCCACGACAGATCAGCCATGATCTTATTGAATGGCGGGGCAGGCTCGAGGGGCTAGATGGCCTACTCCTGCTCCTATTTCTTATGTTCTAAAATGCATTACCTCCATCTGCCATCTCTCCGCCCAAGTCTCCAACTGACCTATATCCTGCTGTATCTTCTGATAGTCCTCTTCGCTATCCACAAATCCACCAACTTTGTGTCGTCCACAAACTTACTAATTAGTCCAGTTACATTTTCCTCCGAATCATTTATAGATATTACAAACAACAAAGGCCCCAGCACTGATCCCTGAGGAACACCATTTGTCACAGCCCTCCATTCAGAAACACACCCTTCCACTGCTACCCCCTGTCTTCTTTGACCGAGGAGATGCCAGCATTGGACTGGAGTAAACACAGTACGATATCTCACAACACCAGGTTAAAGTCCAATAGGTTTATTTGGCAGCGTTTGTTGGTGGCATTTGCTACCAAATAAACCTGTAGGACTTTAACCTGATGCTGTGAGACTTCTTACCTTTTTTGACTGAGTCAGTTTTGTATCCACCTTGCCAGCTCACCAGCTCACCTCTGATCCCATACGACCTCACCTTCTGCACCAATCTGCCTTGAGGGACCTTGTCAATGGGCTTACTGAGGTCCATGTAGACAACATCCACTGCCCTATCCTCATCAATCATCTTCTCGCTTCCTCGAAAAACTCGATCAAGTTTGTGAGCCACGATCTCCCCTTCACAAAACCATGTTGCCTCTCACTAATACGTCCACTTATTTCTAATTGGGAATAAATCCTGCCTCAAAGAACCCTCTCCAAAAATTTCCCGACCACAGATGTAAGGCTCATCGGCCTGCAATTACCTGCATTATTCTTGTTACCCTTCTTAAACAAAGGAACAACATTGGCGATTCTCCAATCCCCTGGGACCTCTCCTGTCGCCAGTGAGGATACAAAGATTTCTCTCAAGGCCCTAGCAATTTCCTCCCTTGCCTCTCTCAGTATTCTGGGGTATATCCCATCAGGCCCTGGAGACTTGTCTACCTTAATGTTTCTTAAGAACTCCAAATTTCCTTTTTGATCTCAGTATGACTCAAACTATCTACATGTCCTCTCCCAGACTCATCATCCACCAGTCCTTCTCTTTGGTGAATACTGATGCAACGTACTCATTTAATACCTCGCCCATTTCCTCTGGCTCCACGGATAGTTCCCTCATTTGTCCTTGAGTGGGCCAACCCTCTCCCTGGCTACCCTCTTGCTCTTTATATTTGTGTAAAAAGCTTTGGGATTTTCCTTACTCCTGTTGGCCAATGACTTTTCATGACCTCTTTTAGCTCTTCTTACTCTTTGCTTAAGTTTCTTTCCACTTTCCCTGTATTCCACACTTGGTTTGTGTGTTCTCAGCCTCCTAGTTTTGACAAATGCTTCCTTTTCCTTTTTGACTAGACTAACAATATCTCCCATTATCCAAGGTTCCCAAAACTTGCCATTCCCAGCCTTCATCCTCACAGGAATGTGCTGGTCCTGAATCCCTATCAACTTAGACTTGAAACCCTCCCACATGCCAGATGTTGGTTTGCTCTCAAACATCTGCCCCCAATCTACATTCTTCAGTTCCTGCCTAATATTGTAATTAGTCTTCCCCAGTTTAGTACCTTCACTTGAGGACTACACTTACCTTTATCTATCAGAACCTTAAAGCTTACTGAATTGTGGTCACTGTTCCTGAACTGCTCCCCTACTGAAACATCGACCACCTGGACAGGCTCATTCCCCAATGCAACGTTCAGTATAGACCCTGCTCTAGTTACATAAGAACAAAAGAACATAAGAAATAGGAGCAGGAGTAGGCCATCTAGCCCTTCGAGCCTGCCCCACCATTCAATAAGATCATGGCTGATCTGTTGCTGCTCAGTTCCACATTCCCACCCTCTCCCCATAACCCTTAATTCCCTTGACTATCAGAAACCTATCTACCCGTGACTTAAATATATTTAGCGAGGTAGCCTCCACCACTTCAACGGGCAGAGAATTCCAGAGACTCACCACCCTTTGAGTGAAGACGTTTCTCCTCAACTCAGTCCTAAATTTGCTTCCCCCATAATTAAAGCCCCCATGCACACTGGACATTCTCTCTTCCTCCTCCTTCCATCGGGAAAAAGATACAAAAGTTTGAGGACTCGAACCAATCGATTCAAAAATAGTTTCATTCCTGCTGCCAACAGATATTTGAATGAACCTACTCCATATTAAGTTGATCTTTCTCTACACCTAGCTATGACTGTAACACTACATTCTGCACTCTCTCCTTTTCCCCTATATACCCTATGAACAATATATTTTGGCTGTACATAAGAACATAAGAAGTAGGAGCAGGAGTAGGTTATCTGGCCCTTCCAGCCTGCCTCGCCATTCAATAAGATCATGGCTGATGTGATAGTGGGTTCAGTTCCACTTATCCGCCCGCTCACCTTAATTCCCTTAATTGGTTAAAAATCTACCTATCTGTGACTTTAACGCATTTGATGAGGTAGCCTCTACTGCTTCATTGGGCAGAAAATTCCAAAGATTCACTACCTCTGGGAGAAGTTCCTCCTCAATTCTGTTCTAAATTGACTCCCCTGTATTTTGAGGTTATGTCCCCTAGTTCTTGTTTCCATTCTAAATGGAAATAACCTCGCTGCTCCTACCCTGTCGAGCCCCTTCATTATCTCATGTGTCTCTATAAGATCTCCCCTCAATCTTCTAAACTCCAATGAGCACAGGCCCAATCTCTCCTCATAAGGTAACCCCCTCATCTCTGGAATCAACCTGGTGAACCTTCTCTGCACTCCCTCCAAAGCTAATATATCCTTTCTTAAATAAGGGGACCAAAATTGTACGCAGTACCCTAGGTGTGGCCTCACCAGTACCCTGTACAATTGCAGCAAGACCTCCCTACGTTTATATTCTATCCCCCTCGCTATGAAGGCCAGCATCCCATTCACCTTCTTGATCACCTGCTGCACCTGCAGACTGGGTTTTTGCGATTCGTGCACAAGGACCCCCAGGTCCCTCTGCACAGTAGCATGTTGTAATTTTTCACCGTTTAAATAATAGTCCATTTTACTATTATTCCTTCCAAAGTGGATAACCTCACACTAACATTATACTCCATCTGCCAGATCCTTGCCCACTCACTTAGCCTATCCAAATCTCTCTGCAGACTTTCTGTGTCCTCCACACAATTTGCTTTCCCACTCATCTTTGTGTCATCCGCAAACTTTGTTACCCTACACTCGGTTCCCTCCTCCAGATCATCTATATAAATGGTAAATAGTTGAGGCCCCAGCACCGACCCCTGGGGCACCCCACTAGTCACTGAGAATCAACTTGGTACAGCACGCAAGAAACAATACTTTTCACTATATACTAATATGTACCATATATTCAAGAGTAAATCAAATCAAATCACTCACTCACCCCAACAAAGTACAAGTTCAGGCCTTTCTGTAGTCAGAACTCTGAAGAGCACAGAGAGTAGCTGGCGACTCGAGAATGGTATCAACAGTTTGGTTGAGTGGGCAAATGGAATTCAATCGATAAATTATGAGGTACTGAATTTAGGAAGGGAAAATAAAGCAAGGGGAAACACCGTGAATGAGAAGATATTGAGAGAGGTTGAGGAGGTGAAAGACTTGGGTGCACGTGTCCTCAGATCTTTAAAGATAGCAGAACAGGTAGACAAGGTGTTTGTTGTTGCTGTTGTTTTGTGTATAGTTTTGGCATTACAGGCGGGAGAGTGTGCAGTGGAGATTTACAAGAATATTTCCAGGGCTGAAAAATTGCAGCAATGAGGAGAGATTAGATAGTCTAGGGTGTTGTCCTTAGAACAGAGGAAGCTAAGGTACAACCAAATTGAGATGTTATCAAATTTGATGCTCCTTTACTATCCTCTTCACGAGCAACTATATGGCCAGTTTTTGTATCATCTGCAAATTTCTCAAACATGACCCACACATTTAAGTCTAAATCATTAATATATACAAAACAGACAGCAAGGCTGCAATACCGAGCCCTGTGGAACACCACCAGCAACTGTTTTCCCCCTGTTTTACTGGGGTTGGAGTTCTCAAGGACCAGGATTACATAGATGGCAATCACATTGCTTTGCAGTCTCCTGCAGAAAGGCAGCAAGACCTCATGTGTCCTGCTTAGTTGCAGCCAGTTGTGCCTTTCTCAGCTTTACCCCCAAAAAAAGGCCAGAACCTGGACACTGGGCTGACCTGAGCTACTTTAAGGACTAAATACTGTTATGATCTCCACTCGGAGAGTTTCCCATGGGCTAGTGTGAAGGGGCATATTTAATCGTGTAACTCTACCTTTCAAATCTGTACCTTATCTTCACTCACACCTCCAAGTATGGGAATAATCTTTCTGAACCTAATTTCAGACATGCCACACTATCCTGCTTTACCAGAACCCAGCCAGAACAATAATCACCACAAAACTGCATCATCTCAGTTCCAAATCCAAAAACCCTAATGCTGATTAAAGATCTGAGTCTTACTCGATGACCCCAATATGGCCGACAGCGCTCTCCAACTCAAAATGCAGAGACCTGGGAAGGTTTGTAGTCTGCTTTTATAGTGCACAGTCGTTGCTGGTTAGGTGTTTTATTTTTATCTGTACACTTGTAGTGTCCCTCACCCTTCCACCTCCTCCAACCTAAAGCGGGTGAGTAAATATCAGGTAAGCTGTTTCTTTCTTTTTCTTGTTTTATCCATAAGTTTATCTAGAGGGGATGGAAGGGAAGGCAGTGCAATGTTCCTGCTGCAGGATGTTTGAGGTGAGAGATGCTGTCAGTGTCCCTGCTGATTTCACCTGTGGGAAGTGCGCCCATCTCCAGCTCCTCAAAAACCATATTAGGGAACTGGAACTGGAGCTGGATGAACTTCGGATCATTCGGGAGCAGAGGTGATGACAGATAGATGCTTCAGGGATGTAGATATTCCGAAGAATGATGATAGATGGGTGACGGTGAGAGAGGCTGGGAGGAAGCAGTCAGTGCAGGGATCCCCTGTGGTTGTTTCCCTCGGCAACAAGGATACCGCTTTGGATACTGTTGAGGGGGATGACCTACCAGTGGTAAAATGCGGTGATCGGATCTCCAGCATTGAGTTTGTCCCTGTGGCTCAGAAGGGAAGGGGGAGAGCAGGAGAGCAATATTATTGGGGACACGATGGTTAGAAGGACAGATAGGAGGTTCTGTGGCAGCAAGAGAGACTCATGGATAGTATGTTGCCTCCTGGGTATCAGGATCCGTGACGCCTCAGACTGTATTTTCAGGATCCTTAAGTGGAGGGGAACAGTCACAAGTTGTGGTTTACATCATTACCAACGACATAGGTAAGAGAAGGGATGGGGATTTAAAACAGGAATTTAGGGAGCTCTGGTGGAAGCTGAGATGATGTGGGTTTGCCGGCGTTGGACTGGCGTAAACACAGTAAGAAGTCTGACAACACCAGGTTTTAGTCCAACCAATTTATTTGATAATATCCTCACAAGCTTTCCAAAGCTTGTGGTTGGACTAAAACCTGGTGTTGTCAGACTTTTTACTGTGGAAGCTGAGAGCCAGGACAAAACATGTTGTCATCACTGGTTTGTTGCTGGTGCCACGTGCTAGTGAGTTGAGGAACAGGGAGAGAGTGCAGATAAGCACATGGCTTCAGGGATGGTGTAGGAGGGAGGGTTTCAGTTATATGGATAATTGGAGCACCTTCTGGGGAAGGTGGGATCTGTACAAACTGATGGTTTGCACCTGAACCAGAGGGACACCGATATCCTGGGAGGGAAATTTGCTACGGCTCTTCAGGGGGGGTTTAAACTAATTTGTCAGGGAGATGGGAAAATGAGATGTAGTTCAGAAGCCAGTGAGCATAGTGAGGTACTGAGGAGGATATCAAGGTCACAGGAGTGTTCTGACAGACAGAAAGGTGGGTTGAAGTGTGTCTCCTTCAATGCAAGGAGCATCTGGAGTAAGGTAGGTGAACTTGGAGCATGGATTGGTACTTGGGACTATGATGTTGTGGCCGTTACAGAGACATGGTTAGAACAGGGACAGGAATGGTTGTTGGCAGCTCCAGGGTATCGATGTTTCAGTAAGAGTAGGGAACGTGGTAAAAGAGATGGAGGAGCAGCATTGTTAATCAACGATAGTTTAACGGCTGCTGAAAGGCATTTCGAGGGTGATCTGCCTACTGAGGTAATATGGGCTGAAGTTAGAAATAGGAAAGGATTGGTCACATTGTTAGGAGTTTTCTACAGGCCCCCAAATAGTGATAGAGATGTGTAGGAGGAAATGGCAAAGCAGATTATGGATGGTGTGGAGGTCACAGGACAGTTATCGTAGATGACTTTAACTTTCCAAATATTGACTGGAACCTTTAAAGGTCGAATAGTTCGGATGGGACACTTTTTATACAGTGTGTGCAGGAGGGTTTCCTGACACAATATGTAGATAAGCTGACAAGAGGTGGGACCACATTGGACTTGGTAGTGGGTAATGAACCGGGCCAAGTGTTAGATTTGTTTGTGGGAGAGCACTTTGGAGATAGTGATCATAATTCGGTGTCTTTTATTATTGCAATGGAGAGGGATAAGGTCACACAGCAGGGCAAGGTTTATAATTGAGGCAGGGGTAATTATGATGCGATTAAGCAAGAATTAGGGAGCATAAGATGGGAACAGAAACTGTCAGGGAAAGGCACAATTGAAAAGTGGAGTTTGTTCAAGGAACAAATACTGTGTGTCCATGGTAGGTACGTCCCTGTCAGGCAGGGAGGAAATGGCCGAGTGAGGGAACCATGGTTCACAATAGAGATTGAATGTCTTGTCAAGAGGGAAAAGGAAGTGTGTGTAAGGATGAGAAAACAAGGTTGAGTTGGGTCACTTGGGGGTTACAAGGTAGCAAAGAATTAACTAAAGAAAGGGCTTAGGAGAGCTAGGAGGGGGCATGAGAGGTCCTTGGCAGGTCAGATGAAGGAAAACCCCAAGGCTTTTTACCCTTCTGTGAGAAATGAAAGAATGACCAGGGTGAGGTTAGGGCCGGTCAAGGATAGTAGTGGGAACTTGTGCATGGAGCCAGAAGAGATAGGTGAGACGATGAATGAATATTTTTCTTCAGTGTTCACAAAGGAGAGGGGCCATGTATTTGAGGAGGAGTGTGTGATACAGGCTGATAGGATAGAGGAGGTAGATGTTCTGAGGGAAAATGTATCAGCAATTTTGAAAAACCTGAGGGTCGATAAGTCCCGTGGGCCAGATGGGATATATCCTAGGATACCTTGGGAGGTAAGGGAGGAGATTGCAGAGCTTTGGCTTTCATGTTTGGGTTCTGAGGAATGTGGAGGAACAGAGAGATCTTGGGGTTCATATCCACAGATCTCTGAAGGTTGCCACTCAAGTGGATAGAACCGTGAGCAAGGCTTATAGTGTGTTAGCGTTTATTAACAGGGGGTTTGAATTTAAGACCTGTGGGATTATGCTGCAACTGTACAGGACCTTGATGAGACCACATTTGGAATATTGTGTGCAGTTCTGGTCACCTCACTATAAGAAGGATGTGGAAACATTGGAGAGAGTGCAGAGGAGATTTACCAGGATGCTGCCTGGTTTGGAGGGTAGGTCTTATGAGGAAAGGTTGAGGAAGCTGAGACTTTTCTCTATAGAGCAGAGAGGATGAGAGGCGACTTAATAGAGGTTTATGAGCTGACGAGGGGGATAGATAGGGTGGACATTCAGAGACTATTTCCTTGGGTGGATGCAGCTGTTACTAGGGGACATAATTATAAGGTTCATGGTGGGAGATATGGGAGGGATGTCCAAGATAGATTCTTTACTCAGAGAGTGGTTGGGGTGTGGAATACACTGCCTGCTGTGATAGTGGAGTCGGACACTTTAGGAACTTTCAAGCAGTTATTGGATAGGCACATGGAGCACACCAGAATGATAGCAAGTGGGATAGACTGATCTTGGGTTTGGACAAATCTCAGCACAACATCGATTGCCGGAGGGCCTGTACTGTGCTGTAATGTTCTATGTAAAATGACCATAGACTTCCTGTCAACATACTGGATGTGCAGGTGACTCTTGAACCTGGAATGCTTAGCCTTAAGTTTACTTTTGTTGGTTTTCTGCAGGTGAATCTGGTGTTGGGAAGTCTGCTCTCATTGAAGAAATGCTTTCAAAGTTTCAGGAATCCAAAGGCGCGTTGTTCCAACCAAAGACCATTCTCGGGAACATCTTCTATTACAATGAGATGAAACATGAAAGGTGAGCCAGCATGGGCCTACAATAGTGAAAAACGACAACATAGGAATGTAATAAGCTGGCTGATCCATGGCTTCTCTTTCTTGGTTAATTCAAAGGAACCATATAACCCATTAAGGCATCAGCCATGTCAAATAATTTCTCTGTTTGGAGGGCCAATGTTTTGTTTTAATTCATTGGATGTGGGCCTTGCTGGCTGGGGCAATATTTGTTGTCCATCAATGAGGACATTTCAGAGTTGAATCACATTGCTGTGAATCTGGAGCTACACCTAAGCCAGGCCAGTAAAGATAACAGATTTCCTTCCCTAAAGAGCACTTGTGAACCAATTGGTTTTTATGACAATTATTGAATTCAAATTTCAGCATTTTCCATGGTGGGATTTGAACTCAGGTCCCCAGAATGTTACCTTGAGTCCAGCAACAATACCACTGCACCACAGCTCCTCTGACAACTCTTGGCTTACTTGTTTGGGTCACTGTGTTTAATTAACTTGCAACTTAAATCCATTTAGCTGTCTTTCTTCCAAATCCCTCGATACCAATAAAAAATCAAACAATCTCAGCCTTTGAGGAAGAGAGTTTGAGATTGTCACTACCGTTTGTTTGAAGAAATGCTTCCTGACATCCCTTCTAAATGGCTTTTGACTTCAAGGTTGTACTGCCTTGTTCTGAATTGCTTCATTAGAGGAATATGGAGCAGATATAGAGTCATTCAGTCGTACAGTGCAGAAAAGGTCCTTTTGGCTCATTGAGTCTGCACAGATAATAACAACTACTAAAGTCACACTAATCCCATTTTCCTGCACCTGTCCCATATACTTGAATATTATGATGTTTCAAATGCTCATCCAAATATTTTTTAAAGCTGGTAAGGTTTCCGGCGTGTCCCAGGTGTGCATTCCAGATTCCCACCACTCTTTCTCAAATTCCCTCCGAATCCACTTCTCCTCACCCTAAAACTATTCCCCTTGTGACTAACCCCTCAACCAAGAGGAACAGCAGCTCCATACTCACCCTGTTTGGATCAGTCATGAGGTCATTGATTGGTGGGAAACATTTAATGGACTTAATAACTGACTCCTGTTCAAAGTAAATGCCCCAATTATCCATTTCACAACAGAATGATACTCACTGTTCTTCCATAAATAAAGTTTTATACCTTTGACCTTTACCTAATCAAGCAGCTGACTTAATACCTCAGCAGAATGATGGAAGCTCTGAGGGTTCCCTCCCTCAGCACCACATTCACATGCCACACAGGAGAGGCATTCCATTCTGCTGTACAATTTCTATTCACCTTGGAGGCAGTTGAGTGCTGGACGGAGTCAGGGTTCCTCTAGAATTGGGTTGTGGATGGTTGGGTGAAAGGAGTAATGTGAAGGATGGCGAGGGGCAGAGAAAACGGAACCATTAGAGAATGCTGCACTGTCAGAGGGTCAGTACTGAGGGAGTGGCGCATTGTCGGAAGGTCAGTACTGAGGGAGTGCTGCACTGTCAGAAGGTCAGTGCTGAGGCAGTGCTGCACTGTCAGAGGGTCAGTGCTGAGGCAGTGCTGCACTGTCAGAGGGTCAGTGCTGAGGGAGTGCCACACTGTCAGAGGGTCAGTGCTGAGGGAGTGCCGCACTGTCAGAGGGTCAGTGCTGAGGGAATGCTGCACTGACAGAGGGTCAGTACTGAGGGAGCTCCGCACTGTCAGAGGGTCAGTGCTGAGGGAGTTCCGCACTGTCAGAGGGTCAGTGCTGAGGGAGTGCCGCACTGTCAGAGGGTCAGTGCTGAGGGAGCGCCGCACTGTCAGAGGGTCAGTGCTGAGGGAGTGCCGCACTGTCAGAGGGTCAGTGCTGAGGGAGCGCCGCACTGTCAGAGGGTCAGTGCTGAGGGGGCGCCGCACTGTCAGAGGGTTAGTGCTGAGGGAGCGCCGCACTGTCAGAGGGTCAGTGCTGAGGGAGTGCCGCACTGTCAGAGGGCCAGTACTGAGGGAGTACCGCACTGTCAGAGGGTCAGTACTGAGGGAGTACCGCACTGTCAGAGGGTCAGTACTGAGGGAGCGCCGCACTGTCAGAGGGTCAGTACTGAGGGAGTGCTGCACTGTCAGAGGGTCAGTACTGAGGGAGTACCGCACTGTCAGAGGGTCAGTACTGAGGGAGTGCCGCACTGTCAGAGGGTCAGTGCTGAGGGAGTGCCGCACTGTCAGAGGGTCAGTACTGAGGGAGTACCGCACTGTCAGAGGGTCAGTGCTGAGGGAGTGCCGCACTGTCAGAGGGTCAGTGCTGAGGGAGTGCCACACTGTGAGAGGGTCAGTGCTGAGGGAGTGCCGCACTGTCAGAGGGTCAGTGCTGAGGGAGTGCCGCACTGTCAGAGGGTCAGTGCTGAGGGAGTGCCGCACTGTCAGAAGGTCAGTACTGAGGGAGCGCCGCACTGTCAGAGGGTCAGTGCTGAGGGTGCGCCGCACTGTCAGAGGGTCAGTACTGAGGGAGTGCCGCACTGTCAGAGGGTCAGTGCTGAGGGAGCGCCGCACTGTCAGAGGGTCAGTGCTGAGGGTGCGCCGCACTGTCAGAGGGTCAGTACTGAGGGAGCGCCGCACTGTCAGAGGGTCAGTGCTGAGGGTGCGCCGCACTGTCAGAGGGTCAGTGCTGAGGGAGCGCCGCACTGTCAGAGGGGGTGGACTGAGAGAGTGCCGCACTACTAGGTTCCATCTTCTAAATGTGACATTGATCTGCAATTGTGATATTCCTCTCTGTGTTCTCTGGTGGGTACAGCGCTGTAGAAGTCTCACAACACCAGGTTAAAGTCCAACAGTTTTATTTGGTAGAAAAAGCCACGAGCTTTCGGAGCGCTGGCTGCCCTTCGTCAGTGGGAGAGAACTCCCACTCACCTGACAAAGGAGCAGCGCTCTGAAAGGTCGTGGATTTTGCTACCAAATAAATGTGTTGGACTTTAACCTGGTGTTGTGAGACTTCTTACTGTGTTTACTCCAGTCCAACACCAGTATCTCCATATCATTCTCTGGTGGCGTCAGAGATCTCTTGGCACTGTTTCAATTTGGTGAATTTTCTCTGTGTCAATCTCATTGTATCTCACGGGCCTGATTCTGGCTGTGTGGAAGAGAGTGAGTTTAACTCACCCTGTCCATTTATCACTTGCTGTTCCTCGCTGTGCACGTACTGAGGGTGGAATTTTACCGGCATGTCTGCCCAAGGTTCGTATGATCCTGCGCAAGGCCAACAGAGAATGCTGATCCCCGAGTCCTGTCTGCCCCCAGAATCAGGGCCGGTAAAATTCCCACCTTCATTTACACAATGGGTGGCACTTTCTTGCCCTTCACACCAGCTGAATCTTCCAGTCTTGCTGAAGGTAACCCTGTGCTCAAGTCCCTGGCAGCGGGTTGGGCATGCCATTCGAAACATCGTAGACATTGGCAGAACTGGAAGATCCCACTGCAGCCAATGGCAAAGACCCTTTGTGGTTGGGGAATGGGAGACAAGAAATCCTGCCCAGTGACTGCTTGGTGGATGATGAGTCTGGGAGAGAGTGTGTAGATAGTTTGAGTCATGTTGAGATCAAAAAGGAGGAGGTATTGGGGTTCTTGAGAAACATTCAGGTAGACAAGTCCCCAGCTTCTGATGGGATATATCCCAGAATACTGAGAGAGGTACAGGAGGATATTGCTGGGGCTTTGAGAGAAACCTTTGTACCTGACTGACTACAGGGGAGGTCATGATGTGGGTATGCCGGCGTTGGACTGGCGTAAACACAGTAAAAACCTGGTGTTGTCAGACTTTTTACAGGGGAGGTCCCAGAGGATTGGAGAATAGCCAATGTTGTTCCTTTGTTTAAGAAGAGTAGCAAGAATAATCCAGGTAATTACAGGCCAATGAGCCTTACATCAGTGGTAGGGAAATTATTGGAGAGGATTCTTCGAGACAGCATTTATTCCCACTTGGAAATAAATGGACATATTAGTGAGAGGCAACGTGGTTTTGTGAAGGGGAGGTCGTGTCTCACGAACTTGATCGAGTTTTTCGAGGAACTGACAAAGATGGTTGATGAGGGTAGGGCAGTGAATGTTGTCTACATGGACTTCAGTAAGCCCATTGACAAGGTCCCTCATGGCAGACTGCTGCAGAAGGTGAGGTCACATGGGATCAGAGGTGAGCTGGCAAGGTGGATACAAAACTGGCTCGGTCAAAGAAGACAGAGGGTAACAGTAGAAGGGTGTGTTTCTGAATGGAGGGCTGTGACAAGTGGTATTCCTTAGGGATCAGTGCTGGGGCCTTTGCTGTTTGTAATATATATATAAATAATTTGGAGGAAAATATAACTGGTTTGATTAGTAAGTTTACGGACGGCACAAAGGTTGGTGGATTTGTGGATAGCGATGAGGACCATCAGAGGATACAGCAGGATATGAATCAGTTAGAGACTTGGGCGGAAAGATAGCAGATGGAGTTTAATCTGGATAAATGTGAGGTAATGCATTTTGGAAGGTCTAATACAGATAGGAAAGATACAGTAAATGGCAGAACCCTTAAGAGTATTGATAAGTAAAGGGATCTGTGTGTACAGATACACAGGTCACTGAAAGTGGTAATGCAGGTGGAGAAGGTAGTCAAGAAGGCATACGGCATGCTTGCTTTCATCGGCTGGGGTATTGAGTTTAAAAATTGGCAAGTCAGGTTGAGCTTTATGGAACCTTAGGCCGCGCTTGGAATATAGTGTTCAATTCTACACTACCAGAAGGATGTAGAGGCTTTGGAGAGGGCACAGAAAAGATTTACCAGGATGTTGTCTGGTATAGAGGGCATTAGCTATGAGGAGAGGTTGGAGAAACATGGTTTGTTCTCACTGAAACAATGGAGGTTAAGGGGCGACCTGATAGAAGTCTCCAAGATTATGAGCAGCATGGAGAGAGTGGATTGTCAGAAGCTTTTTCCCAGGGTGGAAGAGTTAATTACTCAGGGCCACAGGTTTAAGCTGTAAGGGGCAAGGTTTAAAGGAGATGTATGAGGCAAATATTTTACACAGAGGGTGGTGGGTGCCTGGAATTTGTTGCCGGGGGAGGTAGTGGAAGTGGATTCGGTAGTAACATTTAAGGGGCATCTTGACAAAGACATGAATGGGATGGGAACAGAGGGATATGTCCCTGGAAGGGTAGGGGGTTTTAGTTCAGTTGGGCAGCCGGAGGGCCAAAGGGCCTGTGCTGTAACTTTCTTTGTTCTTTGTACACTTCCTAAACACCTGATTGGGATGATTGATGCTGTGTGAAGGCAGCTTCTTTCTTCATTGTTCTCAGAGAGAAGGAATAAATGTTCTTTTCTTTTTATCCTACATGTAGTAGCTTGGTGGGAGGAATCAGCCATATGAAAGAAGGTTTCAACAGGACAAAGGACTCTGGACCACTCTGCATTGACGGAGGTATGGCACATCACCATAGCAACCGAGTGAGAATGATGCTGGATGTTAAATCTCTCTCTACAGAAAGCTTCTTCACACGATTGTGTCATTTTCCAAATGTTATCCATCATCTTCCCTGATTCACCCCCTCCCACCTCCACTCTCAACAAGCCCTTTGATAGTCAGGAGATGTGAATTGCTGCACACCTCTTGACCTTGTCAAGTGCTTTGTTTTCTATAATCACACAACGAGAGCTTGTCGACAGTCTGTGAATGTCACCATAAGGGATCATCTGAATTCTCTTCCCAAATGTTTCATTCCCAGAATACCTGATTCACCATGCAGTGTGCTGGGCCACTTAAACCTTAATCAGTGCTTCTTATTTACACTGTCAAGTGGTAACAGTTCATGCTTGGAGCTGTGAGAAGGTTGAACAGATTTATTTCATTGTTTATTTCAGAGGACTTTTTCCACATGCTAATGGGGAGAACAGAGGAGTGAGGCCATTATCAGAATGGTTCACTGGATTTGAGTTAATGTGGGAGAGAATGGAAAAGCTGGCCTTGTGCTACTTAGAGCAAAGAAGGTGGTGTTGCTGGTGGCGGGAATGGGGTGTGATGGTGGCCATTGCAGGGCAATGGGTGGTGAAGAAGAGGTTTTTAATCTGTATCGCTGTAGTTTACAACACCTCAAATCCATGTTCAGTTCAATGTAATGAGGATTCCTCCCTCTACCATCCTTTCCACGACTTCCACCATCCTCTGGATGAAAAAGTTTCTCCTCAATTCTCCTCAAATCATTTTGTCAATTGCTTTATATCTGTGGTCCCTGATTATTGACCTCTCTGCTCAGTGAAATAATCCTTCCCATTTAGTCTTTCTCAGGCCTTCATAATTTTATACCCTTCAATTAAATCTCCTCTCAGCCTCCTCAATTCTCGAGAAAACAACCCTAGGGCGGCACGGTAGCACAGTGGTTAGCACTGCTGCTTCACAGCTCCAGGGTCCTGGGTTCGATTCCCGGCTCGGGTCACTGCCTGTGTGGAGTTTGCACATTCTCCTCGTGTCTGCGTGGGTTTTCTCCGGGTGCTCCGGTTTCCTCCCACAGTCCAAAGATGTGCGGGTTAGGTTCATTGGCTATGCTAAAATTGCCCCTTAGTGTCCTGGGATGTGTAGGTTAGAGGGATTAGCAGGTAAAATGTGTAGGGATATGGGGATAGGGTCTGGGTGGGATTGTGTTCGGTGCAGACTCGATGGGCCGAAGGGCCTGTTTCTGCACTGTAGGGTTCTATGGTTCTATGGTTCTATGGTTCTATGGTTCTAGCCTATCCAATCTTTCCTTAAAGGGTGAACTGGAAACTACATATATTAATACACAGGGCCCTGTTCTTTGCAGACTAAAAGAACATGTACCGACATCTCTATTACAGCTAAATAACATGTGATAGCCATTCATTGGTTCATTCCTCAGGGCAATGCCTTGACCCACCAGAATCAAGCTGACTGGTTTAAATATCAAACAATGCTTGGCAGTTAATTGTCAGTCACCATCAACTGGTTCATCCTCCATGGCAAGGCCTCTACCAGAGTTCACCTTGCCAAGTAATCAACAATCTTCTCATGTAATATGAACAAAGAACATTGCACCAGAAGAATAGGCCCTTCAGCCCTCCAAACCTATGCCGATCATGATGTCTGCCTAAACTAAAACTGTATACATTTATAGAGTCCATATCCTTCCATTCCATCCTACTCATGTATCTGTCTAGATGTCCCTTCAATGCTGCTATCGTACCTGCTCCCACCATCACCAGACAGTCATCACCTTCTGTGTAAAAAAACTTGCCTCGCACATCTCCTCTAAACTTTTTCCCACACACCTTAAATTTATGTCCTCTAGTACTTGACTTTTCTCCCCTAGGAAAGAACATCTGACTATCTACTCTGTCCATGCCACTCATAATCTTGTAAACCTCTATCAGGTCACCCCTCAACCTCTGTCGTTCCAGTGAGAACAGACCGAGTTGTTGAAGTTGTTGTTTCCTCTAAAATTGACATTTTTATATTGTGTAAAACTTACAACAATAAAACAGACAGATCAGCTCAGCAGGTTTGAGCCAGTATTTATGCTCTGTTCAACCCTCCTCTCATCTTCCTTTATCTAACCCTCTATGAAACATACTCTTCCTTTTCTACTTCCCCAGTGTGGTTATCCAGCTTCCTCTAAAGTACATCTATCCTAGTCCATCAATCACGTCATGTGGTGCAGAGTTCCACATTCTCTCCATTCTCCAAGAAATTTCTCCCAGATTCCCTATTAGATTTACTGCCCTCTACTTATGGCCTGTAGTTTCGGGCAATACCATAGTTGGAAACATCTTCTTCATATCTATTTTCAGAATATATAATCATTCCAGTAAACACTATCAAGTCACCCCTTTATCCTGGATAAAGAACCTCAGCCTGTTTGTTGTTTTCCTCAGTAGTGTGACTATAACTGACAATTCAAATGCCCAGTTTGAACCCGATTTGATGTTTAATGTCTAAGTATTTCACCTCAGCTTTCCTTTCCTGATTTTACCAACTCTGGCAGTCCTCTTCTCCCTCACCCCTTCCTGTGTGAGGCCAGGTACCATGTGTTGGCAAGCAGTTTGATGTTACAGATATTGACCCAGCCCCGCTGATTTCTATCTGGTATCAATCAGCACTCACACACAAACATCTTCCAGCAGTCACTGAGAATCGAGGCTGAACACCTCCTAACGTCAGACAGAGATCAGAGAGCTAGGCTGAGTCAGGCACTGAGGCCAAGCTGGCCATTCTTGAGGCCAGTCTGTCATCACTTACAATTCAGTCAACAGATATTGGTAATTAGCATACATAACCAGGGACATTGTTAATCCATCAGAATTACAGTTTCAAAATATTTTTCAAGTTTCTGGTTAAGAATTTTGCCTGATTGTGAAATTATCTTTCAGGATGGTTTATATCCACCACCTGCACTAAACAGAACTACGGGCAGTTAAAAGAACCACCTGGACTCTGCAAGCTTAACATTCACTTCCTTATTGCTCAGATGTTTCTGTTCCTTGCTACATTAATACAGAACATTGTCCCTAACCTCAAGTCAGAGTGCACCCATCTCCACTTTGGCACCTCTACAATTCATTGTTAAATGGAATGAAAGTGGAAGAATTATTTAACTTTCAGAATGAAGTGCTCCAGGCTGAGTTCATGTTACCCTCCCAGTAACAAGCTCCTCTCTTCCTCCCTGTTTCTCTTATTTGGAGCACTTACTTCAAAATGAGGCATAATAATAATATTCAACAATCATTCCATTATTAGATTCTGTTCCATTCTGTTGATTTTTCTAATAGTGTTCCCTTCCATCTGGAGATATGAATAAATACAAAGAATTCTAAGCTAGAGAGTAAATATCAGAGGGAACAGCATTCAGCTTAGAATTAGTCAACTTTGAAAAGATGTTATACAAAAAGACTCATTGTTTTCACTCAAACGCATTCAGTAGAACTGTGTGGCTCATTCTCTGAGCATTCAGCACTAAGGCATTGTAATCACCTGTCAGAATCACACACAGGCTTGAACCCATCTGGAATCACTCAGTAATAATACAGCGCACTGAGCAACATGTATAAGTGAGAGATCTGCATGAGGCACAAACTCCAATTAAGTGATGCAATTAGACATTGAATTCACACTTAAATACCTCAGGCTAGTGATTATTTCACATTGTTTGACACTTATTAAAAAAATCATTCAAGCGATGTGGGCTTTGCTGGCTAGGCCAGCACTTATTGCCCATCCCTAATCACCCTTGAGCTTGTAATGCTGCATTTACAGAAACAAAAAACAGCAAAACAATACAGACGTCTGAAAGAGAAGCTGTGAAAAAAATTGAAGGGGCTTTTTGTCTGTTCTCATTCAGGTGCTTGAAATTTACGAATTAGAAGAATCAGTGGGTGCCATCAGGGAACATCATTAAGTGTGCAGAAAATCTTTGTACCAAGTCTGTGTGAGGAAGCAGCCTTCAATGAGGCAAACAGCTACTTCCTTTCATGTCTTTATGAATGGAACAAAGCAAAGTGTCGCAGCTTCAGTTTCCTCTAGTTAACTGCTGGACTAGCCTGCCACCTAGAGGACTGAATGTAGATCCTGATAAAGCATTCGGGTTGTCTCTGAGCAATCTGAGGCATCTTTTGTGTTTTGCCAGGAGAGGACAAGGGGACATCATTAAATAATAAGGAAATCTTTGTACCATAAGTATCTGGCTGTATCATAGAAGTCATGATGTGGAGATGCCGGCGTTGGACTGGGGTAAACACAGTAAGAAATCTCACAACACCAGGTTAAAGTCCTAAACAATTGGTTGGACTTTAACCTGGTGTTGTGAGACTTTTTACTGTATCATAGAAGACAGAGGGTGGTGGAGGGAAAATTTTCAGATTGGAGGCCAGTTACCAGCGGTGTACCACAGGAATCAGTGCTGGGTCCTCTGCTATTTGTGAGTTTTATCAATGACTTGGAAGAGGGGGTTGAAGGGTGGGTGAGTAAATTTGCTGATGACACCAAGATTGGTGGAGTAGTGGATGAGGTGGAGGGCTGTTGTAGGCTGCAAAGAGACATTGATAGGATGCAGAGCTGGGTCGAAAAGTGGCAGATGGAGTTTAACCCTGATAAGTGTGAGGTGATTAATTTTGGTCGGACAAACTTGAATGCAGATTACAGGGTCAACGGCAGGGTTCTGAGGAATGTGGAGGAACAGAGAGATCTTGGGGTTCATATCCACAAATCTCTGAAGGTTGCCACTCAAGTGGATAGAGCCATGAAGAAGGCTCACAGTGTGTTACCGTTTATTAACAGGGGTTTGAGTTTAAGAGCCGTGGGGTTATGCTGCAACTATACCGGACCTTGGTGAGACCACATTTGGAATATTGTGTTCAGTTCTGGTCACCTCACTATAAGAAGGATGTGGAAACATTGGAGAGAGTGCGGAGGAGATTTACCAGGATGCTGCCTGGTTTGGAGGGTAGGTCTTATGAGGAA
Source organism: Prionace glauca (assembly GCA_037974335.1). Classification (NCBI taxonomy): domain Eukaryota; kingdom Metazoa; phylum Chordata; class Chondrichthyes; order Carcharhiniformes; family Carcharhinidae; genus Prionace; species Prionace glauca. Next base: position 1,666,792 of record CM075725.1, on the reverse strand, counting down.
AGGTTGAGGGAACTGGGGCTTTTCTCTCTAGAGCGGAGGAGGATGAGAGACGACTTAATAGAGTTTATAAGATGATGAGAGGGATTGATAGAGTGGACATTCAGAGACTATTCCCTTGGGTGGATGTAGTTATTACTTGGGGGCATAACTATAAGTTTCATGGTGGGAGATATAGGAGAGATGTCTGAGGTAGATTCTTTATTCAGAGAGTGGTTGGGGTGTGGAATACACTGCCTGCTGTGATAGTGGAGTCGGACACTTCAGGAACTTTCAAACGGTTATTGGATAGGCACATGGAGCACTCCAGAATGATAGGGAGTGGGATAGACTGATCTTGGGATTGGACATTGCTTGGCACAACATGAGGGCCGAAGGGCCTGTACTGTGCTGTAATGTTCTATGTTTCTATACTACACAAATACATCACATACTTAAAGAGTCATAGAATCAGAGAGGCTTCCAGCATGGAGACAGACTCTTCTGCCCAACTCGTCCATGCTGTCCTTTTTTTTAAATCACTAAGCCAGTCCCAATTGCCTGCGAATGGGCCAGGAAATGGCAAATGGAATTTAATGTTGGCAAGTGTGAGGTGGTCCACTTTGGTAGGAGGAATGGTAGGAAGGACTATTACTTACGGGGCGAAAAACTGCAGCAGGCGACGGTGCAGAGGAACCTCGGGGTCCTTGTGCATGAGTCGCAAAAACCCAGCTTGCAGGTGCAGCAGGTGGTCAGGAAGGCGAATGGGATGCTGGCCTTCATAGCGAGGGGGATTGAATATAAAAGTAGGGAGATCTTGCTGCAGCTGTATAGGGCATTGGTGAGGCCGCAGCTGGAGTACTGTGTGCAGTTTTGGGCGCCGCACCTGCGCAAGGATATTTTGGCCCTGGAGGGAGTGCAGAGGAGGTTTACTAGGCTGATACCGGAGTTGAGGGGATTGAGCTATGAGGAGAGGCTGAATAAACTAGGCTTGTACTCGTTAGAGTTTAGAAGAATGAGGGGAGATCTCATTGAGACGTATAAGATGATGAATGGGATGGATAGGATAGAGGTGGAGAGACTCTTCCCGCTCAAAAAAGACAGTAGGACTAGGGGGCACAGCCTCAAGGTAAAGGGGAGGCGGTTTAGAACAGAGTTGAGGAGGAACTTCTTCACTCAAAGGGTGGTGAATCTCTAGAATTCTCTGCCCGTTGAAGTGGTGGAGGCTGCCTCACTAAATATTTTTAAGAAACGGGTTGATGGGTTTTTGATAAGAGAAGGGATTAAGGGTTATGGGGAGAGGGCGGGAAGGTGGAGCTGAGCCACGACAGATCAGCCATGATCTTATTGAATGGCGGGGCAGGCTCGAAGGGCCAGATGGCCTACTCCTGCTCCTATTTCTTATGTTCTTATGAAATGGCTTTGGCGGGTAGGATTAAGGAAAATCCTAAGGCATTTTACTCCTATATTAGAAGGAAAAGGATGGTTAGAGGGAACATTGGTCCTCTCAGGGACAGAGGAGGGGAACTATGCTTGGAGCCTGGGGGAATGGGGGAGATCTTGAATGAATACTTTGCGTCGGTATTCACTCAGGAGAGGGGTCAGTCCTCTGCTGCTGTGCTTGAGAAGTTTGAGGATCCGTTGAGGGAAATAGTCATCACGAGGGAAGAGGTGTTGGGACTTTTAGACAGTATAAAGACGGACAAATCTCCGGGGCCTGATGGCATCTATCCTAGGCTGCTAAGGGAGGTAAGGGATGAAATTGCTGGGCCTCTGACGCAAATCTTTGTCTCTTCTTTGGACACAGGTGAGGTCCCAGAGGATTGGCGGATTGCAAATGTAGTACCATTGTTTAAGAAGGGTCAGAGGGATAACCCAGGGAACTATAGGCCAGTGAGCTTGACTTCAGTTATAGGCAAGATAATGGAGAGGATCCTCAAGGATAGGATGTATGAGCATCTGGAGCGCTGCAATCTGATCAGGGATACGCAGCATGGCTTCGTTACAGGGAGGTCGTGCCTTACGAATCTATTGGAATTTTTTGAAGAGGTGACAAAAATGGTTGACGAAGGACAAGCCGTTGATGTTGTCTATATGGATTTCAGTAAGGCGTTTGACAAGGTCCCTCACAGTAGGCTGATAGAAAAGGTGAAGGCTCATGGGATACAAGGCCAGGTATGTAGATGGGTGGAGAACTGGCTTGGGAGGAGGAGACAGCGGGTAGTAGTGGAGGGCTCCTTTTCCAATTGGAGGTCTGTCACCAGTGGGGTGCCGCAGGGCTCGGTACTAGGACCTCTACTATTTGTAGTATATATTAATGACTTGGAAGAGGGGGTAGGTGGTGTGATCAGCAAATTTGCTGATGACACTAAGATGGTTGGATTGGCGGGTACTGAGGAGCAGTGCCTGGCAATGCAACAGGACATAGACAGGCTGGTAGATTGGGCAGATAGATGGCAAATGGAATTTAATCCGGAGAAATGCGAGGTGATGCACTTTGGCCGGAATAATGTGGAAGGGAGTTATATGATAAAAGGTAGAACTATCCGGAGTATAGATACGCAGAGAGACCTGGGGGTGCAGGTACACAAGTCCCTGAAGGTGTCGGTGCAGGTGCAGAATGTGATGAGGAAAGCGTATGGCATGTTAGCCTTCATAGGAAGGGGTATAGAATATAAGAGTAGGAGTCTGATGTTGCAGTTGTATAGAACGTTGGTTCGGTCTCACCTGGAGTACTGCGTCCAGTTCTGGTCGCCGTACTACCGGAAGGATGTAGAGATCCTGGAGAGAGTGCAGAGGAGATTTACCAGGATGTTGCCTGGTATGGAAGGGCTGTCTTACGAGGAAAGATTGAACGCACTTGGGCTGTTTTCCCTTGAGAGACGTCGGCTGAGGGGGGATCTAATAGAGGTTTATAAGATTATGAAGGGGACAGATAGAGTAGATGGTGATAAGCTTTTTCCGCTATTAGAAATGGATAGAATGAGGGGTCACGGGCTTAGGGCGAGGGGGGCTAGATATAAGACTAATATTAGAGGGCAGTTTTTCACACAAAGGGTAGTGGGGATGTGGAATGCACTGCCGAGTAAGGTGGTGGAAGCAGGCACGCTAGGGTTGTTCAAGAGTCACTTGGACAGCCACATGAGCGGTCTACATATAGGGGGATATAGCAGGCCTTACTAAACATTGTAGGCTTGGGGTCAGTTTTAGCCTCAGGGATATAGAGTCTTTTTAATAATGAAATTTTTATCCACAGGCATTTAAGTCCAGCAAGGGGCATGCGGGCGGCAGGTTGTGGTGGGCTGCTCTTGGATATTGCTTCGGGAGTTGCCTATTGCTTCATGTCGTTGGTGTGCGTAAACTGGACCATCTCGAGGGTATCATGACAGCTCAGAGGCTATGTCTGTTGCTGTGCGGACACATGGATTTGGGCCTGTGTCCGTGGGAGTTTGCGCGTTCTCCCCATGGTTGCGTGGGTTTCCTCCCACATCCCAAAAATGTGTTTTTAGGCTGATTGATTGGATAACAAATTGTCCCTATATTGGACCTCCCTGATCCTCATACATTAGGCATAGACTAAAATCATGAATAGGTCACTGACCATGGGACGGCGGCGCGGGCTCGTTGGGCCGAAGGGCCTGTTTCCCGTGCTGTGTTGTTCTTTGTTCTTTGTTTGTTTGTAAAACTTTAAGGATGAGGGAAGAATGTAGTGAACTGTGGGCCATTGAGCCTAAAAAGCCTGTTGTTAGGAAAATGCTGGAAGCTATTATTAAGGAAGTCTTAACAATGGATTTAGAAAAGCCTACTATGATTAGAATTGGTCAACATGGTTTTACTAAAGGGAACTTCTATATGGTAAATTTAGTGTTTTGTGTTTTGAGGATATAAGTAGGAGGGTTGTTAAAGGGGAAGCAGCAGATGCATTTAGATTTCCAAAAGGTATTCAATAAAGTGCCACACAAAAAGTTAATTGACAAGATAGGGGGCCATGGACTTGGGGATTATAGATTAGTAGGACATTTGGTTAGAACATAGAACATAGAACATAGAACATTACAGCGCAGAACAGGCCCTTCGGCCCACGATGTTGCGCCGACCAGTTACAAAACAATGACCCACTAGCCTAAACCAATCCCTTTTCATCCATAAACCTATCTACAGATCTTTTAAACGCCCCCAAACTAGGTGCATTTACAACTGCAGCTGGCAGGGCATTCCAGTCCCTCACCACCCTCTGGGTAAAGAACCTACCCCTGACATCTGTCCTATAACTACCCCCCCTTAATTTAAAATCGTGCCCCCTCGTGTTAGCTTTCTCCATCCTAGGAAAAAGGCTATCACTATCTACCCTGTCTAAACCTCTAATCATCTTATATGTTTCAATGAGATCCCCTCTTAGCCGCCTTCTTTCCAGCGAAAACAACCCCAAATCTCTCAATCTCTCCTCATAGGATCTCCCCTCCATACCAGGCAACATCCTGGTAAACCTCCTCTGCACCCTCTCCAAAGCCTCTACATCCTTCCTGTAATGTGGGGACCAGAACTGCACACAAAACTCCAAGTGCGGCCGCACCAGAGATGTGTACAGTTGCATCATGACGCTGCGACTCCTAAATTCAATCCCCCTACCAATAAACGCCAAAACTCCGTATGCCTTCTTAACAACTTTATCTACTTGATTCCCAACTTTCAGGGATCTATGTACACATACATCTAGATCCCTCTGCTCCTCCACACTATTCAAAGTCCTCCCGTTAGCCCTATACTCAACACATCTGTTATTCCTACCGAAATGAATTACCTCACACTTCTCCACATTAAACTCCATTCGCCACCTCTCAGCCCAGCTCTGCAACCTTTCTAAGTCATCCTGCAAACTATGACACCCTTCCTCACAATCTACCACACCTCCGACTTTGGTGTCATCAGCAAACTTACTAATCCACCCAACTATACCCTCATCCAGATCATTAATAAAAATTACAAACAGCAGTGGCCCCAAAACAGATCCCTGAGGCACACCACTTGTAACCGAACTCCATGACGAATATTTCCCATCAACCACCACTCTCTGTCTCCTATCTGCTAGCCAATTCCTGATCCAATTACCTAGATCACCCCCAATCCCATACATCTGCATTTTCTGCAGAAGCCTACCATGGTGTACCTTATCAAACGCCTTGCTAAAATCCATATACACCACATCAACTGCCTTACCCCTATCCACCTCTTTGGTCACTTTCTCAAAGAACTCGATAAGGTTAGTAAGGCATGACCTACCCGCTACAAAACCATGCTGACTATCTCTAATCAACTCATTACTTTCCAAATAACTATAAATCCTGTCTCTAATAATCCTTTCCAAAACCTTACCCACCACAGAAGTAAGACTCACCGGTCTATAATTCCCAGGGAAGTCCCTTCTCCCCTTCTTAAACAATGGGACAACATTTGCTGTCCTCCAATCTTCTGGTACTATACCAGAGACTAACGACGACCTGAAGATCAGAGCCAGAGGCTCCGCAATCACCCCTCTTGCCTCCCAAAGAATCCTAGGGTAAATCCCATCTGGACCAGGGGACTTATCTATTTTCAATCCCTCTAAAATATCCAGCACATCCCCCGTATCAACTGCAATACTATCTATTTCACACCCCTGCACCCCAGTGTCCTCCTCAGCTACATTCCTGTCCCCTTGCGTGAACACCGAAGAGAAATATTGGTTCAACGCCTCTCCAATCTCCTCCGGTTCCACACACAACTTCCCTCTACTGTCTGTAACTGGCCCTAATCTTGTCCTAACCAACCTTCTGTTCTTGACATACCTGTAAAACGCCTTAGGGTTCTCCTTAATCCTATCAGCCAAAATCATCTCATGCCCTCTTTTGGCCCTTCTTAACTCCCTCTTCAACTCCCTCCTAGCCAATCTAAAACTTTCTAATGCACTACCTGAGCCCTCAAGCCTCATCCGAACATAAGTCTCCTTTTTCTTCCTAACCAACGAATCAACTTTTTTGGTGCACCACGGTTGGTTAATGGGTAGGAAGCAGAGAGTGGGTATAGTTAGGGCATTTTCAAGTTGGCAGGCAGTGAATAGTGGAATGCTGTAATGATCAATGCTGGAACCTCAGCTATTTTTAATCTACATTAATGATTTAGATGAAAAAACAAAGAGTAATGTATCAAAGTTTGCTGATGATACCCAGCTAGGTGGAAAGGGAAGTTGTGGGTAGGATACAGAGACAGCAAGATATATAAAAAGATGGAAGCTGAAGTTTAATATAGGTAAGTTTGAAGTTATTCGCTTTGATCAGAAGGAGAAGACAAACAAAATAACTTTTAAAACTTGTAAATGTTCAAAGAGACTTTGGTCTGTTACAGGAATGCAATGTAAGTGCAGAAAGTAATTTGGACGGAAAATGGCATGTTGGTCTTTAGATTGGAAAGCCGTTGGACAACGGCTAATGTTACGCCATTGTGTAAGAAGGGTGCCAGGCAAAAGGCGGGGAATTATAGGCCGGTTAGTTTAACGTCTGTTGTAGGTAAAATGTTAGAATCCGTCATCAAGGAGGAAATAGCGAGGCATCTTGAGGGGAATTGCTTGATAGAGCAGACGCAGCACAGTTTCATTAAAGGGAAGTCGTGTCTGACAAATTTACTGGAGTTCTATGAGGATGTGTCTAGGGCAGTGGATAGAGGAGAAACGGTGGATGTGGTCTTTCTTGATTTTCAGAAGACGTTTGACAAAGTACCTCACAAGAGGTTATTGCAGAAGGTCAGGGGACATGGAGTTGGGGGTAGGGTGTTAGTGTGGATAGAGGACTGGTTGTCAAATAGGAAACAGAGAGTAGGGGTCAATGGGTGATATTCGGATTCGCGGTTGGTGACTAGTGGAGTGCCTCAGGGGTCGGTGCTGGGGCCTCAGCTATTTGCCATTTATATAGATGTTCTGGAGGAGGGAACTGAGTGTATGGTGTCAAAATTTGCTGATGACACCAAGATTGGGGGAACAGCAAATTGTGCGGAGGGTGTGGAGAGTCTGCAGAAGGATCTAGATAGGCTGGGCGAATGGGCCAGGAACTGGCAAATGGAATATAATGTTGGCAAGTGTGAGTTGGTCCACATTGGTAGGAATAATGGTAGGAAGGATTATTACTTACGTGGAGAAAAACTGCAGCAGGCGACGGTGCAGAGGGACCTCGGGGTCCTTGTGCATGAGTCGCAAAAACCCAGCTTGCAGGTGCAGCAGGTGGTCAGGAAGGCGAATGGGATGCTGGCCTTCATCACGAGGGGGATTGAATATAAAAGTAGGGAGGTCTTGCTGCGGCTATATAGGGCATTGGTGAGGCCGCAGCTGGAGTACTGTGTGCAGTTTTGGGTGCCGTACTTACGCAAGAATATTTTAGCCTTGGAGGGAGTGCAGAGGAGGTTTACTAGGCTGATGCCGGAGTTGAGGGAGTTGAGCTATGAGGAGAGGCTGAATAAACTAGGCTTGTACTCGTTAGAGTGTAGAAGAATGAGGAGAGATCTCATTGAGACACATAAGATGTTGGGACATGAATGTAGCTGAGGAGGACACTGGGGTGCAGGGGTGTAAAATAGATAGTTTTGCAGTTGATACGGGGGATGTGCTGGATATTTTAGAGGGTTTGAAAATAGATAAGTCCCCTGGTCCGGATGGGATTTACCCTAGGATTTTTTGGGAGGCAAGAGAGGTGATTGCGAAGCCTCTGGCTTTGATCTTCAGGTCGTCATTGGTCTCTGGTATAGTACCGGAAGATTGGAGGACAGCAAATGTTGTCCCATTGTTTAAGAAGGGGAGAAGAGACTTCCCTGGGAATTATAGACCGGTGAGTCTTACTTCTGTGGTGGGTAAGGTTTTGGAAAGGATTATTAGAGACATGATTTATAGTTATTTGGAGAGTAATGAATTGATTAGAGACAGTCAGCATGGTTTTGTAGCGGGTAGATCGTGCCTTACTAACCTTATCGAGTTCTTTGAGAAAGTGACCAAAGAGGTGGATAGGGGTAAGGCAGTTGATGTGGTGTATATGGATTTTAGCAAGGCGTTTGATAAGGTTCACCATGGTAGGCTTCTGCAGAAAATGCAGATGTATGGGATTGGGGGTGATCTAGGTAATTGGATCAGGAATTGGCTAGCAGATAGGAGACAGAGGGTGGTGATTGATGGTAAATATTCGTCATGGAGTTCGGTTACGAGTGGTGTGCCTCAGGGATCTGTTTTGGGGCCACTGCTGTTTGTAATTTTTATTAATGATCTAGATGAGGGTATAGTTGGGTGGATTAGTAAGTTTGCTGATGACACCAAAGTCGGAGGTGTGGTAGATTGTGAGGAAGGGTGTCATAGTTTGCAGGGTGACTTAGAAAGGTTGCAGAGCTGGGCTGTGAGGTGGCGGATGGAGTTTAATGTGGAGAAGTGTGAGGTAATTCATTTCGGTAGGAATAACAGATGTGTTGAGTATAGGGCTAACGGAAGGACTTTGAATAGTGTGGAGGAGCAGAGGGATCTAGGTGTATGTGTACATAGATCCCTGAAAGTTGGGAATCAAGTAGATAAGGTTGTTAAGAAGGCATACAGTGTCTTGGCGTTTATTGATAGGGGGATTGAATTTAGGAGTCGCAGCGTCATGATGCAACTGTACACAACTCTGGTGCGGCCACACTTGGAGTTTTGTGTGCAGTTCTGGTCCCCACATTACAGGAAGGATGTAGAGGCTTTGGAGAGAGTGCAGAAGAGGTTTACCAGGATGTTGCCTGGTATGGAGGGGAGATCCTATGAGGAGAGACTGAGAGATTTGGGGTTGTTTTCGCTGGAAAGAAGGCGGCTAAGAGGGGACCTTATTGAAACATATAAGATTATTAGAGGTTTAGACAGGGTAGATAGTGATAGCCTTTTTCCTAGGATGGAGAAAGCTAGCACGAGGGGGCACGACTTTAAATTAAGGGGGGATAGTTATAGGACTGATGTCAGGGTTAGGTTCTTTACCCAGAGGGTGGTGAGGGACTGGAATGCCCTGCCAGCTGCAGTTGTAAATGCACCTAGTTTGGGGGCGTTTAAGAGATCTGTGGATCGGTTTATGGACGAAAAGGGATTGGTTTAGGCTAGTGGGTCATTGTTTTGTAACTGGTCGGTGCAACATCGTGGGCCGAAGGGCCTGTTCTGCGCTGTAATGTTCTATGTTCTATGAATGGGATGGATCGGATAGAGGTGGAGAGACTCTTCCCGCTCAGAAAGGACAGTAGGACTAGGGGGCACAGCCTCAAGATAAAGGGGGGGGGGCGGTTTAGAATGGAGTTGAGGAGGAACTTCTTCACTCAAAGGGTGGTGAATCTCTGGAATTCTCTGCCCGTTGAAGTGGTGGAGGCTACCTCACTAAATGTTTTTTAAGATGCAGGTTGATGGGTTTTTGATAAGAGAGGGGATTAAGGGTTATGGGGAGAGGGCGGGAATGTGGAACTGAGCCACAACAGATCAGCCATGATCTTATTGAATGGCAGGGCAGGCTTGAGGGGCCAGATGGCCTACTCCTGCTCCTATTTCTTATGTTCTTATGTTTATTGCAAGAGGGTTGGAGTAAAGGAATAAATAAGTTCTGCTACAGTTGTACAGGGTTTTGATGAGGCCCCGTGTGGAGTATTGTTTGCAGTTTTGGTCTCCATGTTTAAGAAAGGATACATTGCATTGTAGGTGCTACAGCAAAGGTTCACTAAATTGAACCCCACTGGTTAGACCCCACTGTGTGCTGATCTGGGCACCACACCTTAGGAAGGACATGTTGGTCTTGGAGAGAGTGCAGCATAGGTTTATAAAAATGATATCTTCAGGTGTTTAATTAAGAGGAGAGATTATACAAATGAAACTTATTTTCTCTAGAATTTAGAAGGTTACGGGCAATCTGATCAAAGTCTTCAATATGCTCACAGGAAAAGACAGTAGATAAATTATTTCCACTGGTTGGAGATTCAAGAACTGGGGGGCATAGTCTAAAAATAAGGGCCAGACCATTCAGGAGAGATGTTAGGAAGCATTTCTACATACAAAGGGTGGTAGAAGTTTAGAACTCTCTTCCAGGGCTTCTTAAATGCAAGTCATTCATTGTACAAATGATCGAATAATATTACTTGTTATGGATGGCAACAAAAAGTCTGTGTTTACGCCAGTCCAACGCTGGCATACCCACATGGATGGCAACACCAGGATTGTCACGCCACTAACGCTGTTAAGTGACAATTAGCCACATTTCACTTTAGTTTCCATTTTTGCTGCAATTAATTATCACTTCCCAGAGTGTGAATTTATCAGTAACACCTCACAAAATAAATGTGCGATTCATGACCACATTTACTGCATGAAAGGAATACTGATGGGATAAATGGTTCCCTGCTGTGTTGTACAATGCTTTGATTCCAATGCTCCCATGCAGCACCAGAGAAATGCAAGTTGCTTTTGAGAAATAATAGTGCAAAACAAAATTATGACCAGGATAAATAAATATGTGCATATTGTTTGGGACAAACTGGATGCAGGGATATTGTTTCCTCTGGCTGGAGGCAGGAGTTCTGGAATAAGGAATCATAGCCTCAGGTCAGCTGAGAATTCTTGTGGAATTCTCTACCACTGTGGAGGCTAAGTCATTGAATGTATTTAAGAAAGAAGTAAATAGGGGCCTAGACTCTGAAGGACAAGGGGTTTAGGGAGAGAGTGAGGGTGACTGACAGGAGCTAATTGAGTACAAAATTGGCTTGATGACAGAACTGAGTAAGAACATTCACACTACCAGGTTAAAGTCCAACAGGTATTTGGTAGTGGCTTTTGCTTGTAAGATTTCTTACTGTGTTTACCCCAGTCCAACCCCGGTATCTCCACACCCTTATGACAGAAGCTAGAGGGTGGTTGTAGAGAGTTGTTTTTCAAACTGGAGGCCTGTGACCAGCAGTGTGCCTCAGGGATCGGTGCTGGGTCCACTATTATTTGTCATTTATATTAACGATCTGGCGGAGAATATAGGAGGCATGGTCAGTAAGTTTGCAGATAACACCAAGGTTGGAGGCATAGTGGACAGTGAAGAAGGTTATCTAAGATTTTAACGGGATCTTGATTAATTGGGCCAATGGGCTGACGAATGCCAATTTAATTTAGATAAATGTGAGATGATGCGTTTTGGTAGATTGAATCAGGACAGGACTTACTCAGTTAATGGTAGGGCATTGGGGAGAGTTACAGAACAAAGAGATCGAGGGGTACAGGTTCATAGCTCCTTGAAAGTGGAGTCACAGGTGGACAGAGTGGTGAAGAAGGCATTCGGCATGCTTGGTTTCATCAGTCAGAGAACATTGAATACAGGAGTTGGGACGTCTTGTTGAAATTATATAAGACATTGATAAGGCCACACTTGGAACACTGTGTACAGTTCATGGTCACCCTATTGTAGAAAGGATATTATTAAACTAGAAAGAGTGCAGAACAGATTTACTAGGATGCTATCCAGACTTAATGGTTTGAGTTATAAGGAGAGGCTGGATAGACTGGGACTTTTTTTTCTGGAGCATAGGAGGCTGAGGGGTGATCTTATAGAGGTCTACAAAATAATGAGGGGCACAGATCAGCGAGATAGTTAATATCTTTTCCCAAAGGTAGTGGAATCTAAAACTAGAGGACAGAGGTTTAAGGTGAGAGGGGAGAGATACAAAAGAGTCCAGAGGGGCACATTTTTCACACAGTGGGTGGTGAGTGTCTGGAACAAGCTGCCAGAGGTAGTAGTAGAGGCTTTTGTCTTTTAAAAAGCATTTAGACAGTTATATGGCATAGAGGGATATGGGCCAAATGTGGACAATTGGGACTAGCTTAGGGGTTTAAAAAAATAGGCAGCATGGATAAATTGGACGAAAGGGCCTGTTTCCCTGCTGTAAATCTCTATGACTCTCTGACTCTATAACCATCCCTCCTAAATTCTCATCCAAATCATTCATACAAATGACAAATAACAGTGGACCCAGCATCGATCCCTGAGACACAACACTGGTCACAGGCCTCCAGTTTGAAAAAACAACCTTTTACAACCACACTCTGGCTCCTGTCTTCAAGCCAATTTAATATCCAATTGGCTACCTCACCCTGGATCCTGTGAGATTTAACCTTATTCAACAACTTACCCATAAGGTACCTTGCTAAAGTCCATGTAGACAACATCAACTACACTGCCCTCATCTACCTTCTTGGCTATCCCTTCAAAAAAACGCAATCAAATTTGTGAGACATGATTTTCCACTCACAAAGCCATGCTGACTGTCCCTAATCAGTCCTTGTGTCTCTAAATGCCTGTATATCCTGTCTCTCAAAATACCTTCCAACAATTTGGTTCCTAAGCGACTGTGCTAGAGAATTGGAACTGCAGCTCGAGGATCTTTAGAACATAGAACATTACAGCGCAGAACAGGTCCTTCGGCCCACGATGTTGTGCCGACCAGTTACAAAAACAATGACCCACTAACCTAAACCAATCCCTTTTTGTCCATAAACCTATCCACGGATCTCTTAAACACCCCCAAACTAGGCACATTTACAACTGCAGCAGGCAGGGCATTCCAATCCCTCACCACCCTTTGTCTGGTTAGGGAAAATAGACAAGAACTACCGGCAGGTGGTCACACTGGGGCCATGGAAGGCAGACAAGTGGGTAATTGTCAGGAAGGGGAAAGCTTGGGTGATGGAGAGCACCCCGGTGGATGTGCTCCTTCATAATAAGTACTCCTGTCTGAGTACTGCTGGGGGGGACAGCTCACCTGGGGGAAGCAGCAGTGGCCATGTCTCTGGAGCAGAGTCTGGCCCTGGTAACTCCGGAGGGCTAAGGAAAGGGGGAGGAAGGCAGTATTAATCGGGAACTCTACAGTGAGGGGATCCCAGCACCAGGGAGGCAAACCACCATCCGAGACTCCCGTCTGCCTCCGCAAAATCGCCTGTCTGACCTACAGTGAGGGGGTTGGACAGGCGATTTTGCAGAGGCAGACAGGAGTCTCGGATGGTGGTTTGCCTCCCTGGTGCTGGGATCCGGGATGTCTCTGGTCGCGTCCCAGAAATCCTGAGGTGGGAGGGAGAGGAGCCAGAGATAGTGGTACATATTGGTACCACTGACATAGGTAGGAAGAGGGAAGGGATCATGAAAAGAGAATATAGGGAGTTAGGTAGACAGTTGAGAAGGAGGAACGCAAAGGTAGTAATCTCGGGATTGCTACCTGTGCCATGGGAAAGTGAGAGCAGGAATGGAATGAGGTGGAGGATGTGTGGCTGAGGGACTGGAGCAGGGGGCAGGGATTCATGTTCTTGAATCATTGGGATTGGGGCAGGTGTGACCTGTACAAAAAAGACGGGTGGCACTTGAACCCCAGGGGGACCAATATCCTGGTGGGAAGGTTGGCTAGGGCTACTGGAGGGACTTTAAACTAGAAAGGTTAGGGGGAGGGAATCGAGATGAGGTGACTGAGAACGAAGAGGTTATCTCGCAAAAAGAGAAGGATTGTAGACAGTGTAAGAGGGAGGATAGACGGGTGATGGAGAAGGGGAGCGGTCAGACCGAAGGTTTGAGATCGTCTATTTTAACGCCAGGAGTGTGGTGAATAAAGTGGATAAACTTAGAGCGTAGATCGCTGCTTGGAAATCTGATGTGGTGGCCATTACAGAGGCTTGGATGTATCAGGGACAGGATTGGGTACTTCAGGTGCCGGGTTTCAGAAAGGACAGGGAGGGAGGCAAAAGATCGGTGGGGGGGGGGGGAGTGGCACTATTGATCAGGGATAGTGTCACGGCTGTAGAGAAGGTGGACGCCTTGGAGGGATTGTCTACGGAGTTTCTGTGGGTGGAAGTTCGGAACAGGAAGGATTGATAACTTTGCTGGGTGTTTTCTATAGGCCGCCCAATAGTGACAGGGAAGTTGATGTGCAGATAGGGAAACAGATCCTGGAGAGACGTAGTAATAACAGAGTTGTCGTGATGGGAGACTTTAATTTCCCAAATATCGATTGGAATATCCCTAGGGAAAGGTGTTTGGATGGGGAGGAGTTTGTTAGGTATGTTCAGGAGGGTTTCCTGACACAGTATGTGGATAAGCCTACAAGAGGAGGGGCTGTACTCGATCTGGTGTTGGGTAATGAACCTGGACAGGTGTTGGATCTCTCAGTGGGAAAGCATCTTGGGATCGTGATCATAACTCTATCTCCTTTACACTAGCATTGGCGAGAGATAGGGTCAGGCTAGTTAAGAAAGCGTTTACCTTGAGTAAGGGGAAATATGAAACCATCAGGCAGGAAATTAGATGAATAAATTGGAAGGAGGTATTCTCGGGAAAAAGTAGCAAAGTAAGGTGGCTGATTTTCGAGGAATGTTTGTCTAGATTTCTGCATGACAACGTTCCGATGAGACAGGGAAGTTTTGGTAGGTTACGGGAACCGTGGTGCATGAAAGTTGTAACGAACCTAGTCAAAAAGAAAAGGAAAGTGTACAAAAGGTTCAGAGAGCTAGGCAGTGTTAGGGATCTAGAGGTGTATGTGGCTTGTAGGAAGGAACTTCAGAAGGAAATTGGGAGAGCCAGAAGGGGTCATGAGAAGGCCTTGGCAGGTAAGATTAAGGAGAACCCTAAGGCGTTCTACAAATATGTGAAGAGTAAAAGGATGAGATGTGAAGGGATTGGACCTATAAAATGTGAAGGTGGGAAAGTTTGTACAGAACCGGTAGAAATATCAGAGGTGCTTAATGAATACTTTACCTCGGTATTCACAGTGGAAAAAGATCTGGGAGGTTGTACTGCAGGCTTGCAGCGGACTGAAAAGATTGAGTATGTGGATCTTAAGAAAGAGGATGTGTTGGAGCTTTTGAATAGCATCAAGATAGATAATTCGCTGGGACCAGATGGGATGTACCCCAGGTTACTGTGGGAGGTGAGGGAAGTGATTGCAGAGCCTCTAGCGATGATCTTTGCGTCGTCGATGGAGACGGGAGAGGTTCCGGAGGATTGGAGGATTGCGGATGTGGTTCCTATATTCAAGAAAGGGAACAGGGATAGCCCGGGAAATTACCGACCGGTGAGTCTAACCTCAGTGGTTGGTAAGTTGATGGAGAAGATTCTGAGGGACAGGATTTATGAACATTTGGAGAAGTTTAGTACGCTCAGTAGTAGTCAGCACAGCTTTGTCAAAGGCAGATCGTACCGTGTGAGCCTGGCTGAGTTCTTCGATAATGTGACTGAACACATGGACGAAGGAAGTGCCGTGGACGTGGTTTACATGGACTTCAGCAAGGCTTTTGATAAGGTCCCCCATGCAAGACTTCTTGAGAAGGTGAGAGGGCATGGGATCCAAGGGCCTTTGGCCTTGTGGATCCAGAACTGGCTTGCCTGCAGAAGGCAGAGAGTGGTTGTGGATGGGTCTTTTTCTGAATGGAGGTCAGTCACCAGTGGGGTGCCCCAGGGATCTGTTCTGGGACCCTTGCTGTTTGTCATTTTCATAAATGACCTGGATGAGGAAGTGGAGGGATGGGTTAGCAAGTTCGCCGATGATACAAAGGTTGGTGGTGTTATGGATGGTTTGGAGGGATGTCAGAAGTTGCAGTGGGACATAGATAGGATGCAAGACTGGGCGGAGAAGTGGCAGGTGGATTTCAACACAGATAAATGTGTAGTGGTCCATTTTGGCAGGTCAAATGGGATGAAGGAGTATAATATCAAGGGTAAGACTCTTAGCAGTGTAGAGGATCAGAAGGACCTTGGGGTCCAAGTCCATAGGACTCATAAATCGTCCTCGCAGGTAGAAGATGTGGTTAAGAAGGCGTGTGGTGTACTGGCCTTCATTAATCGAGGGATTGAGTTTAGGAGTTGGCAGATAATGCTGCAGCTTTATAAGACCCTGGTCACACCCCACTTGGAGTACTGTGTGCAGTTATGGTCACCTCATTACAGGAGGGATATGGAAGCTATTGAAAGGGTGCAGAGGAGATTTACAAGAATGTTGCCTGGATTGGGAGGCATGCCTTATGAAGATAGGTTGAGGGAGCTCGGTTTTTTTTCCTTGGAGAGATGAAGGATGAGAGGTGACCTGATAGAGGTGTATAAGATGTTGAGAGGTATAGATCGGGTGGATTCTCAAAGGCTATTTCCCAGGGCTGAAATGGTCATTACGAGAGGACACAGGTTTAAGGTGCTGGGGAGTAGGTACAGAGGAGATAGAACATAGAACACTATAGCACACACAGGCCCTTCGGCCCACGAGTTGCGCCGATCACATCAACACCTACCAACCTACAGACCTATCTATAACCCTCAATCTCATTAAACCCATAAACTCATCCAGAAGTCTTTTAAAAGACCCCAGCAAGTTCGCCTCCACCACCACTGACGGCAGCCGATTCCATTCACTCACCACCCTCTGAGTGAAAAACTTACCCCTAACATCACTTCTGAACTTCCCTCCCTGCACCTTAAATCTGTGTCCTCTCGTAGCAACCATTTCAACCCGGGGAAATAGCCTCTGAGAGTCCACCCTATCTATTCCTCTCAACATTTTGTAAACTTCTATCAGGTCGCCTCTCAACCTTCGTCTCTCCAGGGAAAAGAGTCCCAGCTCCCTCAACCTATCTTCATAAGGCATGCCTCCCAGTCCAGGCAACATCCTTGTAAATCTCCTCTGTACCCTCTCAATAGCTTCTACATCTTTCCTATAGTGAGGCGACCAGAACTGCGCACAATACTCTAAATGAGGCCTGACAAGGGTCTTATAAAGTTGCAGCATTACCTCCCGACTCCTAAACTCAATCCCTCGATTAATGAAGGCCAGCACACCATACGCCTTCTTGACCACCTCCTCCACCTGCGAGGCCGATTTAAGAGTCCTGTGGACCCGGACCCCAAAATCCTTCTACTCTTCAACACTACTAACACTCCTGCCCTTGATAGTGTACTCTTTCATCCCGTTGGTTCTGCCAAAATGGACGATTACACATTTATCCGCATTGAAGTCCATCTGCCACTTCTCCGCCCAGTCCTGCATCCTATCTATGTCCTGCTGTCAGGGATAAGTTTTTCACTCAGAGGGTGGTGGGTGAGTGGAATCGGCTGCTGTCGGTGGTGGTGGAGGTAAATTCGATAGGGCCTTTTAAGAGACTTCTGGATGAGTACATGGGACTTAATAGGATTGAGGGTTATAGGAAAGCCTAGTAAGTAGGGAGATCATCAGCGCAACTTGTGGGCTGAAGGACCTGTTTGCGCTATAGGTTTTCTATGTTCTTTCTATGTTCTAATTTACCCACCGCAGATGTGAGGCTCACTGACCTGTAGTTCCCAGGCTTTTCCCTGCAGCCCAAAGGTACTAAATTTGCCACCCTTCAATCTTCAGGCACTTCCCTGTGACTATCAATGATTCAAATATCACTGCTAGAGAACCCTCAATTTCCTCCCTAGCCTCGCACAACATCCTGGAATACATTTCATCAGGTCCCAGTGTTTTCTCTGCACTTTAAGACTTCCAGCACCTCCTTCTCTGTAATATGTACATTCTTCAAGACATCACTATTTATTTCCCCAAGTTCCCTAACACCCATGCTTTTCTCAATAGTAAATACTGGTGAGAAATATTCATTTAGGATCTCACCCATCTCTTGTGGATCCGCACATAGATGACCTTGTTGATCCTTAAGAGGCCCTACTCTCTCCCTAGTTACTCTTTTGGCCTTTATGTATTTGTAGAAGCTGTTTGGATTCTCCTTTGCCTTATCTGCCAAAACAACCTCATGTCCTCTTTTTGCCCTCCTGATTACTCTCTTAACTCTCCTCTGACACCCCCAATACTCTTCAAGAGCTACCTATGCACGTCATGTGTCTCCTTTTTCTTCTTGACCAGGGCCTCAATATCCCGAGTCATCCAGCGTTCCCTATCTCCTACCAGTATTGCCCTTCAGTCTAAGAGGAATGTGAACCTTGTTTAACATACTTTTGAAAGCCTCCCACTTACCAGATGTCTCTTTGCCTTCCCAAAGACTCCCCTAATTAACTTTTGAAAGTTCCTGCCTGATACCATCAAAATTGGCCAGTTTTTGGGCCAGACCTATCTTCAAACTAATGGAATTATGATCATTAGTTCCTAAGTATCTTTCACTAACACTTACTAAGTGAATAAGTTAGGTTAGTAAGTTTATAGATGACACCAAGATTGGTGGACAGTGAAGAAAGTATCTAAGATTGCAATGGGATCTTGATCAATTGGGCCAGTGGGCTGATGAATGGCAGATGGAGTTTAATTTAGATAAATGTGAGGTGATGCATTTTGGTAAGTCAAATCAGAGCAAGACTTACTCAGTTAATGGTAGGCCATCGGGGAGTTACAGAATAAAGACGAGCTTAGTGGTTAAAAAGAAAGGGCAGCATGGACAAGTTGGGCTGAAAGGCTGATGTAGAGGCTTTGGAGAGGGTGCAGAGGAGGTTTACCAGGATGTTGCCTGGTATGGAGGGGAGATCCTATGAGGAGAGATTGAGAGATTTGGGGTTGTTTTCGCTGGAAAGAAGGCGGCTAAGAGGGGATCTCATTGAGACATATAAGACGATTAGAGGTTTAGACAGGGTAGATAGTGATAGCCTTTTTCCTAGGATGGAGAAAGCTAACACGAGGGGGCACGATTTTAAATTAAGGGGGGGTAGTTATAGGACAGATGTCAGGGGTAGGTTCTTTACCCAGAGGGTGGTGAGGGACTGGAATGCCCTGCCAGCTGCAGTTGTAAATGCACCTAGTTTGGGGGCGTTTAAAAGATCTGTGGATAGGTTTATGGATGAAAAGGGATTGGTTTAGGCTAGTGGGTCATTGTTTTGTAACTGGTCGGCGCAACATCGTGGGCCGAAGGGCCTGTTCTGCGCTGTAATGTTCTATGTTCTATGCTGTAAACCTCTGACTCTATGCTGATAGAGGATCATCCATGATCACATTAAATGGCAGAGCAGGCCCAATGGGCCAAATGAGCAACTCCTGCTCCTATTTTCCAAGTTTCTATGAATGAAGACAACAATGGAACTTGAGATTATCCACTCCCATCAGTGTAGGATTCTCAATATTATTTCAAACTGATTCTCAGGTGTTGCAATAATACTGCTTTCAGGTAGTCACCATTAGTCAAGTCTCAAAGCAACTGCAGAGGCCTTGATTTGTCAACCTTGGATTGTACTTGAGAAGATGACACTGAGGTTTTTTTTTAACTGAATGCTTGGCCATTTCAGAGGGCAGCAAAGAGTCAACCACATTGCTGTGGCTCTAGAGTCACATGTAGGCCAGACCAGGGTGAGGACGGCAGATTCCCTTCCCAGAAGGACACTAGTAATCTGGATGCATTTGTACAAGAATCTAGTTTGTTCATAGTAATTGTTATTCCAGCTTTATTAATTAATTGAACCTCAGTTCCCCAGTTGCTGTGGTAGAACATAGAACATAGAACATTACAGTGCAGAACAGGCCCTTCGGCCCACGATGTTGCGCCGACCAGTTACAAAACAATGACCCACTAGCCTAAACCAATCCCTTTTCATCCATAAACCTATCCACAGATCTCTTAAACGCCCCCAAACTAGGTGCATTTACAACTGCAGCTGGCAGGGCATTCCAGTCCCTCACCACCCTCTGGGTAAAGAACCTACCTCTGACATCTGTCCTATAACTACCCCCCCTTAATTTAAAATCGTGCCCCCTCGTGCTAGCTTTCTCCATCCTAGGAAAAAGGCTATCACTATCTACCCTGTCTAAACCTCTAATCATCTTATATGTTTCAATGAGATCCCCTCTTAGCCGCCTTCTTTCCAGCGAAAACAACCCCAAATCTCTCAATCTCTCCTCATAGGATCTCCCCTCCATACCAGGCAACATCCTGGTAAACCTCCTCTGCACCCTCTCCAAAGCCTCTACATCCTTCCTGTAATGTGGGGACCAGAACTGCACACAAAACTCCAAGTGCGGCCGCACCAGAGATGTGTACAGTTGCATCATGACGCTGCGACTCCTAAATTCAATCCCCCTACCAATAAACGCCAAAACTCCGTATGCCTTCTTAACAACCTTATCTACTTGATTCCCAACTTTCAGGGATCTATGTACACATACACCTAGATCCCTCTGCTCCTCCACACTATTCAAAGTCCTTCCGTTAGCCCTATACTCAACACATCTGTTATTCCTACCGAAATGAATTACCTCACACTTCTCCACATTAAACTCCATCCGCCACCTCTCAGCCCAGCTCTGCAACCTTTCTAAGTCATCCTGCAAACTATGACACCCTTCCTCACAATCTACCACACCTCCGACTTTGGTGTCATCAGCAAACTTACTAATCCACCCAACTATACCCTCATCCAGATCATTAATAAAAATTACAAACAGCAGTGGCCCCAAAACAGATCCCTGAGGCACACCACTTGTAACCGAACTCCATGACGAATATTTCCCATCAACCACCACTCTCTGTCTCCTATCTGCTAGCCAATTTCTGATCCAATTACCTAGATCACCCCCAATCCCATACATCTGCATTTTCTGCAGAAGCCTACCATGGTGAACCTTATCAAATGCCTTGCTAAAATCCATATACACCACATCAACTGCCTTACCCCTATCCACCTCTTTGGTCACTTTCTCAAAGAACTCGATAAGGTTAGTAAGGCATGACCTACCCGCTACAAAACCATGCTGACTGTCTCTAATCAACTCATTACTTTCCAAATAACTATAAATCCTGTCTCTAATAATCCTTTCCAAAACCTTACCCACCACAGAAGTAAGACTCACCGGTCTATAATTCCCAGGGAAGTCCCTTCTCCCCTTCTTAAACAATGGGACAACATTTGCTGTCCTCCAATCTTCTGGTACTACACCAGAGACTAACGACGACCTGAAGATCAGAGCCAGAGGCTCCGCAATCACCCCTCTTGCCTCCCAAAGAATCCTAGGGTAAATCCCATCTGGACCAGGGGACTTATCTATTTTCAATCCCTCTAAAATATCCAGCACATCCCCCGTATCAACTGCAATACTATCTATTTCACACCCCTGCACCCCAGTGTCCTCCTCAGCTACATTCCTGTCCCCTTGCGTGAACACCGAAGAGAAATATTGGTGGATGTGAATTCACACCTCTGCATCATTAGTTCAGGCTTTTGGATGAGAAGTTCTGTAAGATAATCACTTTGTTACTGTTCTGATTTATTCATCCTTAATAACCAGTTAATATTACCCTGTCCCTTCCTATCATCCTTCCTCATTGATGATGTGTACAATTTCCACACGAATCGGAAAGAGATTCTTGTTGAATTTTGTGTTGTCTGCCTTGTATCAGGGTATTCAAAAGGAATGAGACATTTACATGTATAAAAGGTGGCTCTAAATAACTATGCAAATCATTCTTTCCTTCAGCATTTTGGGCATCTCAAATGTGTTCCAGCCACAAGTATTTCAGAAATGTAATCACTGTTTTAACATACTTCTACACAGAAAGATCCCATCAATGGCAGCTATTGTTCACAGGGTGCCCTGAGATCTCTCATGTCTACCTGAGAGGGCAGACTGGGTCTAGCATTAATATTTCTCACTGGATTGACGGCACATCCAACAGTGTAGCACTCCATCAGTAATTTGTGAGGGCAGAAGAAGGAATAATGACCTTAAACATCTTGAGGGCGACCTGAACTCATGAGCTGCTTGGTGAATGTCTTCCAGTGATTGCTTTGCTATCAGCAGCAGAGAATCAGTGTGTTTTAATGAGAATTGCTTTCTTGCTTTGGTTGGTTCAGTTTGCAGCGGTCAGCGAATGGAGTTCCCAGGGAGATACGGTGTTCAAACTGACACAAAATCTAGCCGTGACAGCAAGGAGCTGCTGGTAAACACAATGTTATTCAGCACACAGACAACATCAGCCCAAGCTCAGGCACAGATTCTGCAAAGACTGGTGAAGAAGAGCAGAAACCGGTTCAGCTCAGTAAAGAGCAACAAGGTCAGCAGTACTCAGTGTGTTACTCAAACATTACCTCTACACTGACAGGTCAAAATGAAAGCAAACTGTATTCCCAGTGTATTTATTTAGGAATGTAGGAACATAGGAGCAGGAGTAGGCCATTTGATCCCCTGAGCTTCCTCCATTGTTCAGTTAATCATAATTGATCTTCCACTACAATGCCATTTTCCTGCACCATCCCCATAACGCTTGGCATCTTTAATATCAGAAATCTATCAATATCTAGAATATATTCACTGACTGAACCTCCACAGCCCACTGGGGTAAAAATTCCAAAGACTAAAGGAATCCCTCCTCATCCCAGTCCTAAATGGCCCAGCCTTTTTCTGAGACTGTGTCACAAGAACACTAGAAATAAGAGCAGAAGAGGTCCTTCAGGGTAGACCCTTCATAAACACAATAGATCAGGAATAGGCCACCAGGCCGTTCAAGCCTGCCCACCATTCAATAAGATCATGGCTGATCAATGCCGGCCTCAACTCCTTTTCTGTGCCATTTCCCCAAAGCGCTTCACTCCTCGATCTATCAAATATTTATCCATCTCCACTTTGAATACTTACAATAATTCAGCATCCTTTGGGTCAGAGAATTCCAGAGATTGATCACCCTCTGTGAGAATAAATTTCTGCGCAGCTCAGTTTTAAATGACCAGTTCTTTATCTTGTAGCTATGTGCTCTTGTTCAACGTTCTTCCACTAGTGAAAACATCTCATCATCTACCCTGTCAAGCACCCTCAGGATCTTATGTTTGAATAAGATCACTCCTCATTCTTCTAAACTTCAAGGAATACAGACCCAGACCAATTAGTCTCTCTTGATAGGGTAACCCTCTCATCTCAGGAGTTAGTGTGAGGAATCTCCTTTGGACTGTCTCCAATGTTACTATCTCCTTTATAGGTAAGGGGATCAAAACTGTACGCAGTATTCCAGGTGATGCCTCACCAACCTCCCTATTTTAAACCCCAACCCCTTTGCAAAAAAGGCCACAATGCTGTTAGCCTTCTTAATTACTTGTTGGACCTACCTGCTAACCTTTCGTGATTCATGCACTAGAACACCTAGATCCACTCACCTACAGTCCCTCTCCATTTAATCTGCCTTTTGATTTCTCCTACCAAAGTGCATGACCTCACACCTCCCCCGATTTTACTCCATTTGTTTGGTTTTCACCCAGTCACCGAATCTATCTATATCCCATTGCAGAATTACAATATCCTCCTCATAACCTGTCCTTCAACATATCTTCATATCATTAACAAATTCAGAAACCTTACATTCTGCTCCTTCTGCTCCAGGTCATTAATGTAAATAGTGAACCAAGATCTGACCCCTGCAGTACTCCACTAGTTACACCTTTCCACTCTGAAAAGGACCCATTTATTCCAAATCTCTGTTTTCTATATGACAGCCAGTTTTCAGTCCATGCTAACACACTTCCAATTACATGGACTTTTACTTTATGGAGCAGCCTCTTAGGCAGCACCTTGACAAATGACTTTTGAAAATCTAAATACACTACATTTACAGGTCCCCCTCTATCGACTCTCCCTGTTATATCCTCAAACTATTTGAGCAAATTTGTCAAACATGATTTCACTTTTATAAAACCATGTTGACTAGGTTTGATTATATTCAGCTTTCCCAAATGATTAGCTATTTCCTCTTTGATTATTAGCTGCAGTGTCTTGCCAATAATAGATGTGGAAACTAACTGGCCTATAAGAATTGCTTTAAGAATTCTGAGGGAGTGTTTAGAAAAGAGTTGTGGACTAGCCTGCTTTAATTTAATTAATTATCAGGGCCACACGGTGAAGCCTTTCATTGTTTGCTGGAGCAGAGAGAAAGCTAAGAATTTACCTGTTAAAAACCTGTTTAAAATAAGTTTAAAGCACTTTGTTCTTTGTAGACTGTTTAAAGCATTTATTTTATTGTATTTACTGCTTTAAGAATTCTGAGGGAGTGTTTAGAAAAGAGTTGTGGACGAGCCTGCTTTAAATCAGCGCCAGGTTTAAAAGGAGGCCTGGTGTAGACAGCGGGCAGCATCTGAGCGGGCAGTGGAGTGAGTGGGAAGCAGAGTGAGCTAATAGGGCTTAATATCAAAAAAGGGCTTGAAGGAAAAAGGCCAGGTGATTTTCTTTGAAAAAACAAAGAAAAAAAATTTTTTCTCAAACCTACTATAGTGAATAATGGAGGGGCATGTGATGTGTGGTTTCTGTATGATGTGGGAACTGGTGGACCCCAGGGTCCATCCCAGTGACCATGTCTGCAGTAAGTGCAGGTTGCTGGAGGAGCTCTAGCTCAGGGTAAATGAGCTGGCCTCTGAGCTACAGACACTGAGGCTCATCAGGGGGAGAGAGGGTGCCATTGTCAATGGGGTGCAAATGACATCCACCCCCCCTAGACTGGCTAACTCCAAGTGTCAGGGACAAGAGGGGGCTGCTGGGAAGAGGAAGGGGGGTGAGGAGCGGAGGCCTCGCCCTCTTAATCTGCATAACAGATTTGAGGTTCTTGCTGCCAGTCTGGAAGAGGACGAGGCAGGTGAGGTTGGTGAGCAAATTGCACACGGTACAGTGATGCAGCAGGACATAGGCAAAAAGAAGGGGAAAAGGAACGCAGTAGTAATTGGGGACAGAGGGGTGAAGGGTATTGACACTGTCATAAGAACATAAGAAATAGGAGCAGGAGTAGGCCATATGGCCCTTCGAGCCTGCCCCGCCATTCAATAAGATCATGGCTGATCTGTCGTGACTCAGCTCCACCTTCCCGCCCTCTCCCCATAACCCTTAATCCCCTCTCTTATCAAAAACCCATCAACCCGTTTCTTAAAAATATTTAGCGAGGCAGCCTCCACCACTTCAACGGGCAGAGAATTCCAGAGATTCACCACCCTTTGAGTGAAGAAGTTCCTCCTCAACTCTGTTCTAAACCGCCCCCCCTTTATCTTGAGGCTGTGCCCCCTAGTCCTACTGTCTTTTTTGAGCGGGAACAGTCTCTCCACCTCTATCCTATCCATCCCATTCATCATCTTATACGTCTCAATGAGATCTCCCCTCATTCTTCTAAACTCTAACGAGTACAAGCCTAGTTTATTCAGCCTCTCCTCATAGCTCAATCCCCTCAACTCCGGTATCAGCCGAGTAAACCTCCTCTGCACTCCCTCCAGGGCCAAAACATCCTTGCGCAGGTGCGGCGCCCAAAACTGCACACAGTACTCCAGCTGCGGCCTCACCAATGCCCTATACAACTGCAGCAAGACTTCCCTACTTTTATATTCAATCCCCCTCGCTATGAAGGCCAGCATCCCATTCGCCTTCCTGACCACCTGCTGCACCTGCAAGCTGGGTTTTTGCGACTCATGCACAAGGACCCCGAGGTCCCTCTGCACCGTCGCCTGCTGCAGTTTTTCGCCCCATAAGTAATAGTCCTTCCTACCATTCCTCCTACCAAAGTGGACCACCTCACACTTGCCAACATTAAATTCCATTTGCCATTTCCTGGCCCATTCGCCCAGCCTATCTAGATCCTTCTGCAGACTCTCCACACCCTCCGCACAATTTGCCTTTCCCCCAATCTTGGTGTCATCAGCAAATTTCGACACCCTGCACTCGGTTCCCTCCTCCAGATCATCTATATAAATGGTAAATAGCTGAGGCCCCAGCACCGACCCCTGGGGCACCCCACTAGTCACCAACCGCCAATCCGAATAGCAACCATTGACCCCCACTCTCTGCCTCCTATTTGACAACCAATCCTCTATCCACGCTAACACCCTACCCCCAACTCCATGTCCCCTGACCTTCTGCAATAACCTCTTGTGAGGTACCTTGTCAAACGCCTTCTGAAAATCCAGAAAGACCACATCCACCGGCTCTCCTCCATCCACTGCCCTAGACACATCCTCATAGAACTCCAGTGTCCTTTGTCACAATGACAAAGTGCACAGAAGGGTGTGTTGTCTGCCTGGTGCTCGGGTACAGGATGTCGCAGCTGGGCTGCAGAGGAACCTGGAGTGGGAGGGTGAGAATCCGGTCGTTGTGGTGCATGTGGGTGCCAATGACGTAGGCAAAGTGCGGACTGAGGATCTGGTGACGGAGTATGAGAAGCTGGGAATGGAATTAAAAAGTAGAACCGACAAGGTGGTCGTCTCTGGGCTACTGCCTGAACCGAGTGCAGACAGGTGTAGGGTTGACAGGATTAAGGAAATGAATGGGTGGCTCAGGGATTGGTGTGGGAGGAATGGGTTTGAATTTATGGGGCATTGGCACCAGTATTGGGGTAGGTGGGACCTGTTCGGGCAGGATGGGGTTGGTCTGAACTGTGCTGGGACCAGAGTGCTGGCGAATCGAGTAAAGAGGACTGTAGACAGGGCTTTAAACTAATTGGGGGGGGGAGGGTGCGAGGGTTGGTGATATTACGAGGTCTAAAGTTAAGGAGAGGGTACAGGTAAGGGAAGAGGCCGAGGATGTCCCAATAATAGAGGGAGTAGGGGGCGTGAGTATGGTTGGTGGCGTTGTGGCAAATAGGGTCCAGGTTAAGGCTGGGATGAAAGCGCTGTATCTGAATGCACGAAGCATTCGGAATAAAGTGGATGAGCTGGTGGCGCAGATAGACACAAATGGACATGATCTGGTGGCCATTACAGAGACGAGGCTGCAAGGTGACAGGGACTGGGAGCTGAATGTCCAAGGGTATCAAGTGTTTAGGAAGGATAGGCGGGAGGGAAAAGTGGGGGGGCGTAGTTCTGCTGATTAAGGATAGCATCACGGTGGTAGCAAGGGATGATATTGGAGCCAAGGAGCAGAGGGTGGAATCGTTTTGGGTGGAGATTAGGAACAGCAAAGGGAGGAAGATGCTGGTGGGTGTCGTCTATAGGCCCCCGAATAATGATCTGGAGGTGGGGCGGGCTGTTAACACGCAAATAAGTGCGGCGTGCAGGAATGGGACGGCCGTAGTTATGGGGGATTTCAATCTGCATATTGATTGGTCGACCCATGTTTGACACGGTGGGCTCGAGGAGGAGTTCTTGGAATGCTGCCGGGATAATTTCCTCGAACAGTGTGTGTTGGAGCCGACGAGGGAGCGAGCTATCTTGGATCTGGTGCTTTGTAATGAGGCGGGTAGAATTAGGGACCTTGTGGTGAAGGATCCTCTTGGAGAGAGTGATCATTGTATGGGAGAATTTCTGGTGCAGATGGAGGAGGAAAAAGTGGGTTCCCGGACACACGTCCTTTGTTTGAATAGAGGGGAGTATGTAGGATGAGAGAAGAATTGGCGAATGTGGACTGGGGGAACGCGTTGGAAGGTAGGTCTGCTGAGGAGCAGTGGAGGATCTTTAAGGAGATCTTTCTTGGTGCTCAGCAGAAATTTATTCCGATGGTCAAAAAGGACTGTAGGAGGAGAGGTAATAAGCCGTGGATAACGAAGGAGGTGAAGGAAAGTGTTAAATTAAAAGCGGAGGAATTTAGAGTAGCGAAGAGGAGTGGGCGAGAAGAGGATTGGGAGAGGTTTAAATGTCAACAAAGATTGACAAAGAAGTTGATAAAGGAGGGTAGGAGAAACTATGAAGCTGGGCTAGCACTTAATATAAAAAAGGATAGCAAGAGTTTTTATAAATATATAAAAAGGAAGAGGCTGGCTAGGGTGAACGTTGGTCCTTTAGAGGATGAGAAAGGGGACCTAGTGGTAGGGGATGGGGATATGGCTAAGGTATTGAATAACTTTTTTATTTCCGTCTTCACGGAGGAGGACGTGAATAATTTGCCGGGTGTTGGCGATGGAAAGGTGGTAGGACTGGAGGGTCTTAATGACATTACTGTTACTAGAGAGGCGGTGCTCGACAGACTGGAGGGGCTGATTGTGGACAAGTCCCCAGGACCGGATGGAATGCATCCGAGGGTTCTGAAAGAAATGGCGGAGGTTATAGTGGATGCATTGGTGGTTATTTTCCAAACGTCGCTGGATTCCGGGGAAGTGCCGGATGATTGGAAAGTGGCTAATGTTACGCCGTTGTTTAAGAAGGGTGCCAGGCAAAAGGCGGGGAATTATAGGCCGGTTAGTTTAACGTCTGTGGTAGGTAAAATGTTAGAATCCGTCATTAAAGAGGAAATTGCGAGGCATCTTGAAGGGAATTGCTTGATAGAGCAGACGCAGCACGGTTTCATTAAAGAGAAGTCGTGTCTGACAAATTTACTGGAGTTTTATGAGGATGTGTCTAGGGTGGTGGATAGAGGAGAGCCGGTGGATATGGTCTTTCTGGATTTTCAGAAGGCGTTTGACAAAGTACCTCATAAGAGGTTATTGCAGAAGGTCAGGGGACATGGAGTTGGGGGTAGGGTGTTAGCGTGGATAGAGGATTGGTTGTCAAATAGGAGGCAGAGAGTGGGGGTCAATGGATGCTATTCGGATTGGCGGTTGGTGACTAATGGGGTGCCCCAGGGGTCGGTGCTGGGGCCTCAGCTATTTACCATTTATATAGATGATCTGGAGGAGGGAACCGAGTGCAGGGTGTCGAAATTTGCTGATGACACCAAGATTGGGGGAAAGGCAAATTGTGCGGAGGGTGTGGAGAGTCTGCAGAAGGATCTAGATAGGCTGGGCGAATGGGCCAGGAAATGGCAAATGGAATTTAATGTTGGCAAGTGTGAGGTGGTCCACTTTGGTAGGAGGAATGGTAGGAAGGACTATTACTTACGGGGCGAAAAACTGCAGCAGGCGACGGTGCAGAGGGACCTCGGGGTCCTTGTGCATGAGTCGCAAAAACCCAGCTTGCAGGTGCAGCAGGTGGTCAGGAAGGCGAATGGGATGCTGGCCTTCATAGCGAAGGGGATTGAATATAAAAGTAGGGAGGTCTTGCTGCAGCTGTATAGGGCATTGGTGAGGCCGCAGCTGGAGTACTGTGTGCAGTTTTGGGCGCCGCACCTGCGCAAGGATGTTTTGGCCCTGGAGGGAGTGCAGAGGAGGTTTACTCGGCTGATACCGGAGTTGAGGGGATTGAGCTATGAGGAGAGGCTGAATAAACTAGGCTTGTACTCGTTAGAGTTTAGAAGAATGAGGGGAGATCTCATTGAGACGTATAAGATGATGAATGGGATGGATAGGATAGAGGTGGAGAGACTGTTCCCGCTCAAAAAAGACAGTAGGACTAGGGGGCACAGCCTCAAGATAAAGGGGGGGCGGTTTAGAACAGAGTTGAGGAGGAACTTCTTCACTCAAAGGGTGGTGAATCTCTGGAATTCTCTGCCCGTTGAAGTGGT
Organism: Prionace glauca; assembly: GCA_037974335.1. NCBI lineage: Eukaryota > Metazoa > Chordata > Chondrichthyes > Carcharhiniformes > Carcharhinidae > Prionace > Prionace glauca. The sequence continues at coordinate 1,637,515 of CM075725.1, read as the reverse complement.
GGAGGCTGCCTCGCTAAATATTTTTAAGAAACGGGTTGATGGGTTTTTGATAAGAGAGGGGATTAAGGGTTATGGGGAGAGGGCGGGAAGGTGGAGCTGAGTCACGACAGATCAGCCATGATCTTATTGAATGGCGGGGCAGGCTCGAAGGGCCAGATGGCCTACTCCTGCTCCTATTTCTTATGTTCTTATGTTCTTATGTTCTTATGTTCTTATGTTCTTATGTTCTTATGTTCTTATGTTCTTATGTTCTTATGTTCTTATGTTCTTATGTCCTTGTGCATGAGTCGCAAAAACCCAGCTTGCAGGTGCAGCAGGTGGTCAGGAAGGCGAATGGGATGCTGGCCTTCATAGCGAGGGGGATTGAATATAAAAGTAGGGAGGTCTTGCTGCAGCTGTATAGGGCATTGGTGAGGCCGCAGCTGGAGTACTGTGTGCAGTTTTGGGCGCCGCACCTGCGCAAAGATATTTTGGCCTTGGAGGGAGTGCAGAGGAGGTTTACTTGGCTGATACCGGAGTTGAGGGGGTTGAGCTATGAGGAGAGGCTGAATGAACTAGGCTTGTACTCGTTGGAGTTTAGAAGAACGAGGGGAGATCTCATTGAGACGTATAAGATGATGAATGGGATGGATAGGATAGAGGTGGAGAGACTCTTCCCGCTCAAAAAAGACAGTAGGACTAGGAGGCACAGCCTCAAGATAAAGGGGGGATGTTTTAGAACGGAGTTGAGGAGGAACTTCTTCACTCAAAGGGTGGTGAATCTCTGCAATTCTCTGCCCGTTGAAGTGGTGGAGGCTGCCACGCTAAATATTTTCAAGAAGCGGGTTGATGGGTTTTTGATAAGAGAGGGGATTAAGGGTTATGGGGAGAGGGCGGAAATGTGGAACTGAGCCATGACAGATCAGCCATGATCTTATTGAATGGCGGGGCAGGCTCGAAGGGCCAGATGGCCTACTCCTGCTCCTATTTCTTATGTTCTTATGTTCTATATCAAAGAAAGAACAAAGAGCAAAGAACAACCCAACACGGGAAACAGGCCCTTCGGCCCAACAAGCCCGCACCGCCGCATCACCCTACACCTATTCTACCCTGCGTGTCTACAAATAGAACCCCTGACTTAGCCAGATTCAGGGGAGAATAGTGTCAATTTGGTAAAACCAATCAGCCTAAGAGCACATCTTTGGGGTGTGGGAGGAAACCGGAGCGCCCGGAGGAAACCCACGCATCTACATGGAGAATGCGCAAACTCCCACAGACACAGGCCCAAATCCATGTGCCTGCACAGCCAGCAGTGCTAGTCACTGAGCTGTTGCTGCGCCCATCTACCGGTCCAGGATCAAGCTCACACACCGACACGAAGTACTAGGCCACTCCCGGAACCTCCAAGAGCAGCCCACGCACGACCCACCGTGTGCATGCCCCTCGTTTGACACGAGGTGGACCTCCACCTGCGGAATAAATGACAAAAACGTTAATTACAAGCCTGCCTTTCCGGTGTCTCCCAAGGTTCTAACCCTTATTTAATAACCCCTACCATAACCCTCCATCTTCGTTTCATTCATGTGCCTATCTAACTGAACCTTAAACGAGTCCAACGTTCCCGCCTCCACCCTGTCTTCAGCCTTTCTCCCTTTCTGAACAAGGGCTGTTTTCCAATCTTCTGGTTCCCTCCCGGATTTTAGTGAATTCGGAAAATTTTCAACCAATGGGTCCAAAGATGTGCAGATTAGGTTGATTGGCCATGCTAAATTGCCCCTTTCATGTCCCGGGGTGTATATGTTAGAGGGATTAATGGGGTAAATACGTGGGGTTTCGGGGATAGAGCCGAGGTGGGATTGTTGTTGGTGCAGACTCAATGAGCTGAATGGCCTTTTTCTGCACTGTATGGTTTCTATGATTTCTAGGGTCTCTGCAACCACTTCCTGTGCCCAGTAAGAACCTTATACGTTTCCATGAGATAACCCCTCATTCTCCTGAATTCCAGTGCATACAGGTTCAATTGTCATGATCTCTCCTCAGATGACAATCCTGCCATCCCAGGAATCAGCCATTTTGCTGCATTCCATCAATTGCAAGTATGTCCTTTCTTACATAAGGAGACCAAAGCTGCATACAATACTTACAGGTGTGCTCTCACTAAGGTCCTGTTCAGCTGCAGTAAGACATGCTTGCTCCGATACTCAAGCTCTGTTTTGCAATGAAGGATAATATACCATTTGTCTTCCTAATTGCTGGCTGTACCGACATGCCTGCTTTCAGTGACTGATGTATCCACAAAGATTGACAAAGAAGTTGATAAAGAAGGGTAGGAGAAACTATGAAGCTGGGCTAGCGCTTAATATAAAAAAGGATAGCAAGAGATTTTATAAATATATAAAAAGGAAGAGGCTGGCTAGGGTGAACGTTGGTCCTTTAGAGGATGAGAGGGGAGAGACTTAGTGGTAGGGGATGGGGAAATGGCTAAGGTATTGAATAACTTTTTTGTTTCTGTCTTCACGGAGGAGGACGTGAATAATTTGCCGGGTGTTAGAGATGGAAAGGCAGTAGGACTGGAGGGTCTTAATGACATTATTGTTACATAGAACATAGAACATAGAACATTACAGTGCAGTGCCCTTCGGCCCACGATGTTGCGTCGACCAGTTACAAAACAATGACCCACTAGCCTAAACCAATCCCTTTTCGTCCATAAACCTATCCACAGATCTCTTAAACGCCCCCAAACTAGGTGCATTTACAACTGCAGCTGGCAGGGCATTCCAGTCCCTCACCACCCTCTGGGTAAAGAACCTACCTCTGACATCAGTCCTATAACTACCCCCCCTTAATTTAAAGTCGTGCCCCCTCGTGCTAGCTTTCTCCATCCTAGGAAAAAGGCTATCACTGTCTACCCTGTCTAAACCTCTAATCATCTTATATGTTTCAATGAGATCCCCTCTTAGCCGCCTTCTTTCCAGCGAAAACAATCCCAAATCTCTCAGTCTCTCCTCATAGGATCTCCCCTCCATACCAGGCAACATCCTGGTAAACCTCCTCTGCACCCTCTCCAAAGCCTCCACATCCTTCCTGTAATGTGGGGACCAGAACTGCACACAAAACTCCAAGTGTGGCCGCACCAGAGTTGTGTACAGTTGCATCATGACGCTGCGACTCCTAAATTCAATCCCCCTACCAATAAACGCCAAGACACCGAATGCCTTCTTAACAACCTTATCTACTTGATTCCCAACTTTCATGGATCTATGTACACATACACCTAGATCCCTCTGCTCCTCCACACTATTCAAAGTCCTCCCGTTAGCCCTATACTCAACACATCAGTTATTCCTACCGAAATGAATTACCTCACACTTCTCCACATTAAACTCCATCCGCCACCTCACAGCCCAGCTCTGCAACCTTTCTAAGTCTCCCTGCAAACTATGACACCCTTCCTCACAATCTACCATACCTCCGACTTTGGTGTCATCAGCAAACTTACTAATCCACCCAACTATACCCTCATCTAGATCATTAATAAAAATTACAAACAGCAGTGGCCCCAAAACAGATCCCTGAGGCACACCACTCGTAACCGAACTCCATGACGAATATTTCCCATCAACCACCACCCTCTGTCTCCTATCTGCTAGCCAATTCCTGATCCAATTACCTAGATCACCCCCAATCCCATACATCTGCATTTTCTGCAGAAGCCTACCATGGTGAACCTTATCAAATGTCTTGCTAAAATCCATATACACCACATCAACTGCCTTACCCCTATCCACCTCTTTGGTCACTTTCTCAAAGAACTCGATAAGGTTAGTAAGGCACGACCTACCCGCTACAAAACCATGCTGACTGTCTCTAATCGACTCATTACTCTCCAAATAAATATAAATCCTGTCTCTAATAATCCTTTCCAAAACCTTACCCACCACAGAAGTAAGACTATATTGAGTATAGGTCTATAATTCCCAGGGAAGTCCCTTCTCCCCTTCTTAAACAATGGGACAACATTTGCTGTCCTCCAATCTTCCGGTACTATACCAGAGACCAACGACGACCTGAAGATCAGAGCCAGAGGCTTCGCAATCACCCCTCTTGCCTCCCAAAGAATCCTAGGGTAAATCCCATCCGGACCAGGGGACTTATCTATTTTCAAACCCTCTAAAATATCCAACACATCCCCCGTATCAATTGCAATACTATCTATTTTACACCCCTGCACCCCAGTGTCCTCCTCAGCTACATTCATGTCCCCTTGCGTGAACACCGAAGAGAAATATTGGTTCAACGCCTCTCCAATCTCCTCCGGTTCCACACACAACTTCCCTCTACTGTCTGTAACTGGCCCTAATCTTGCCCTAACCAACCTTCTGTTCTTGACATACCTGTAAAACGCCTTAGGGTTCTCCTTAATCCTATCAGCCAAAGTCATCTCATGTCCTCTTTTAGCCCTTCTTAACTCCCTCTTCAACTCCCTCCTAGCCAATCTAAAACTTTCTAATGCACTACCTGAGCCCTCAAGCCTCATCCGAACATAAGTCTCCTTTTTCTTCCTAACCAACGAATCAACTTTTTTAGTGCACCACGGTTCCCTGGGCCTACCAAATCCTCCTTGCCTGACAGGGATATACCTATCACAGACCCGCAATAGCTGCTCCTTGAAAAATCTCCACATCTCGGAAATTCCCAGTCCCTGTAATCTCCTAGTCCAACCAATGCTTCCTAATTCTCTCCTAACAGCCTCATAATTACCCTTCCCCCAGCTGAAACTACTGACCCGAGGTTCATGCCTATCCCTTTCCATCACTAAGGTGAACGTAACCGAATTGTGGTCACTATCCCCAAAATGCACACCAACTTCCAAGTCTAGCACCTGGTCTGGCTCATTACCCAGCACCAAATCCAATATAGCCTCACCTCTCGTCGGCCTATCTACATACTGAGTCAAAAAACCTTCCTGCACACTTTGAACAAAAACTGATCCCTCTAACGAGCTAGAGCTATAGCAATTCCAATCAACATGAGTAAAGTTAAAGTCCCCCATAACAATTACCCTATTACTTTCACTCCTAACAAGGATCGTCTCCGCAATCCTTTCCTCAACCTCTCTAGAACTTTTTGGAGGTCTATAAAAGACTCCCAACAGGGTGACCTCTCCTCTCCTATTTCTAATCTCCGCCCATACTACCTCAACAGACAAGTCCTCATCAAAGTTCCTCTCTGACACTGAGATACAGTCCTTGACCAATAATGCTACCCCACCCCCCCTTCTACCTCCTTGTCTACTCTGACTAAAGCATTTGTACCCCGGGACCATCCATGCTGACAGGAATGGATGTCAGCAACATCCATTCCTGACCCTGCTCTATCCAAGTCTCTGAAATGGCCACAACATCAAAGTTCCAGGTACTGGTCCACGCTACAAGTTCATCCACCTTATTGCGAATACTCCTCGCATTAAAGTATACGCATTTCAAACCCTGCTCCGCCCCTCCCCCACAATGCCGTGCATTGCAGTCCCCATCTATGCCCCCCTTACTTTCACCCCCTCTACTCAGGATCCCACCCCCCCTCTGAATCAGTTTAAACCACTCCGCATAACCTTCACAAATTTACCCCCCAGGATATTGATTCCCCTCTGGTTCAGGTGTAGCCCATCCCTCTTATAGAGGTCCCACCTTCCCCAGAACGAGCCCCAATTGCTCAAGTACTTGAACCCCTCCCTCCTGCACCATCCCCTCAGCCACGAGTTCAAACTTTCCCTTTCTCTATTCCTCTCTAAACTATCCTGTGGCACAGGCAAGGGTCCAGAGATAACCACTCTGTCTGACTTGGCCTTCAGTTTCCACCCCAACTCCATGAATCTCTGCTTAATGTCCCCTTCCCTTAGCCTCCCTATATCATGCTTCCCCACATGAATTATAACTTGGGGTTGATCTCCCTCTCCCCTGAGAGTCTTGAATATCCTCTCTGATACATCCCGGACCCCAGCCCCTGGTAGGCAACACACCAGCCCTGAGTTCCTATCATTATTACCGACTCTCCTATCCGTCCCTTTAATGGTGGAGTCCCCAATCACAAGTCCTAATCTTTTGCTACCCCTAACCACCTGAGCTTTTACAGTAGGCTCATCCCCAGAGACCTGCTCCCTTTGGCTATCCCCAGTTGATTCCTCCTCAACTGTAGCCTCCAGGACCGAAAACCTATTTTGGAGGGGAACAGCCCCAGGGGATTGTCCCACCACATTCTTTTTCCCTCTCCTCGTGGCAGTGACCCAAGACTGGTTTCTAGGAGTGACTAACTCCTTATAACTCCTATCAATGTCCACCTCTGCATCCCGAATTTTGCGGAGCTCCTCTACTTCCACCTCCAACTCCTTTACACGCTCCTCCAGAAGCTGCATTCTAACGCACTTCTTACAAGTAAAATCCCCTGAAACACTATTGGAGTCCCTCACCACATACATCCCACAGGAGATGCAGCACACTGCCTGAACTGCCATCCCTGAAACAATTACCAGCAGAAAAAATAAAAAATATTCAAAAAAAACTTACCCACACTTACAATTTAGGTTAGAGGAGGTGGGAGGGTGGGATTCTCTACCAGTGTAGAGAATCGGGTATCCTCTCTACACTAATTTATAGGGTTAGGGGCCTGGAAAAAAAAAACTACAACTACCGGTAAGCGTCCTAGTGACGACTTCCAGATTTTAACTAATTTAAAAAAAAACCCGCCAAAACTCGCAACTATAAAACTAAAACTAAAAGTTAAACGGTATAAACAGAAAAATATACCTTCTTGCTGCCTCCTGTGATGTCTAAAAATCGCTGCCTCTCGACGCTGCTCGCCAGAAACAATGAGTTACGAGAGAGGTGGTGCTCGACAGACTGGAGAGGCTGAATGTGGACAAGTCCCCAGGACCGGATGGAATTCATCCGAGGGTTCTGAAAGAAATGGCGGAGGTGATAGTGGATGCCTTGGTGGTTATTTTCCAGACGTCGCTGGATTCCGGGGAAGTGCCGGAAGATTGGAAAACGGCTAATGTTACGCCGTTGTTTAAGAAGGGTGGCAGGCAGAAGGCAGGGAATTATAGGCCAGTTAGTTTAACGTCTGTGGTAGGTAAATGTTAGAATCCGTCATCAAGGAGGAAATAGCGAGGCATCTTGAGAGGAATTGCTTGATAGGGCAGACGCAGCACGGTTTCGTTAAAGGGAAGTCGTGTCTGACAAATTTACTGGAGTTCTATGAGGATGTGTCTAGGGCAGTGGATAGAGGAGAGCCGGTGGATGTGGTCTTTCTGGATTTTCAGAAGGCGTTTGACAAGGTACCTCACAAGAGGTTATTGCAGAAGGTCAGGGGACATGGAGTTGGGGGTAGGGTGTTAGCGTGGATAGAGGATTGGTTGTCAAATAGGAGGCAGAGAGTGGGGGTCGATGGATGCTATTCGGATTGGCGGTTGGTGACTAGTGGAGTGCCCCAGGGGTCGGTGCTGGGGCCTCAACTATTTACCATTTATATAGATGATCTGGAGGAGGGAACCGAGTGTAGGGTGTCGAAATTTGCTGATGACACCAAGATTGAGGGAAAGGCAAATTGTGCGGAGGGTGTGGAGAGTCTGCAGAAGGATCTAGATAGGCTGGGCGAATGTGCCAGGAAATGGCAAATGGAATTTAATGTTGGCAAGTGCGAGGTGGTCCACTTTGGTAGGACTAATGGTAGGAAGGACTATTACTTACGGGGTGAAAAACGTCAGCAGGCGACGGTGCAGAGGGACCTCGGGGTCCTTGTGCATGAGTCGCAAAAACCCAGCTTGCAGGTGCAGCAGGTGGTCAGGAAGGCGAATGGGATGCTGGCCTTCATAGCGAGGGGGATTGAATATAAAAGTAGGGAGGTCTTGCTGCGGCTGTATCGGGCACTGGTGAGGCCGCAGCTGGAGTACTGTGTGCAGTTTTGGGCGCCGTACTTACGCAAGGATATTTTGGCCTTGGAGGGAGTGCAGAGGAGGTTTACTAGGCTGATACCGGAGTTGAGGGGGTTGAGCTATGAGGAGAGGCTGAATAAACTAGGCTTGTACTCGTTAGAGTTTAGAAGAATGAGGGGAGATCTCATTGAGACATATGAGATGATGAATGGGATGGATAGGATAGAGGTGGAGAGACTCTTCCCTCTCAGAAAGGACAGTAGGACCAGGGGGCACAGCCTCATGATAAAGGGGGAGCGTTTTAGAACGGAGTTGAGGAACTTCTTCATTCAAATGGTGGTGAATCTCTGGAATTCTCTGCCCGTTGAAGTGGTGGGAGGCTACCTCACTAAATATTTTTAAGAAGCGGGTTGATTGGTTTTTGATAAGAGAAGGGATTAAGGGTTATGGGGAGAGGGCGGGAAAGTGGAACTGAGCCATGACAGATCAGCTATGATCTTATTGAATGGCGGGGCAGGCTCGAAGGGCTAGATGGCCTAATCCTGCTCCTATTTCTTATGTTCTTATGGTCTTATGTGACTTTGTACATCAACATTTCCCAATCTATCACCGTCTAATGATGAGTGTTTGTTCTTGGAAGGTGATTGTATTTTTGGATGACCTCAACATGCCAGCAGTTGAACAGTACGGTGCACAGCCTCCACTGGAACTCATTCGACAGTTCCTCGACCTCGGAGGATTCTTCGATATTCAGAACTTCAAGTGGTTGGTATGTCCCATGCCTTGTTTCCTGATTACGCATTGGGTAAAGTTCTTCCCCCGTGAGGATAAAAGTCCTAGGAATGCATTTTGGAAGGTCTAATAAAGATAGGAAATATACAGTAAATGGCAGAAACCTTCAGATCTTGATAGATAGAGGGATCTGGGTGTACAGGTACACAGGTCATTGAAAGCGGCAACACTGGTAGAGAAGGTAGTCAAGAAGACATAAGGCATGCTTGCCTTCATTGGCCAGGGCATTGAGTTTAAAAATTGGCAAGTCATGTTACAGCTTTATGGAACATTAGTTAGGCCGCACTTGGGATATAGTGTTCAATTCAGGATGCTACACTACCAGAAGGATGTGGAGGCTTTGGAGAGGGGACAGAAAAGATTTACCAGGATGTTGCCTGGCATGGAGGGCATTAGCTATGAGGAGAGGTTAGAGAAACTTGGTTTGTTCTCACTGGAACAACGGAAGTTGAGGGGCAACCTGGTAGAAGTCTACAAGATTATGAGAGGCATGGACAGGGTGGATAGTCAGAAGCTTTTTCCCAGGGTGGAAGAGTCAATTACTAGAGGGCACAGGTTTAAGGTGTGAAGGGCAAGGTTTAAAGGAGATGTACGAGGCAGATTTTTTACACAGAGGGCGGTGGGTGCCTGGAATTCACTGCAGGGAGAGGGAGTAGAAGCGGATGTGGAATGACTTTTAAGGGCAGCTTGACAAACATGTCAGTAAGAAGGCAATAGAAGGATATGGTCCCTGGAAGGATAGGGGGTTTTAGGTCAATCAGGCAGCATAGTTGGTGCAGGCTTGGGGTGCCAAAGGGATTGTTCTTTGTTTTTTGATGTGAATGGAATGGGACAAGAACGAAGATCATTAAACCTATGAATTCTGTTCCAGTTATTGACCAGCAATTTGCCTAACTTCCTCTACTCGTTCCCCAGTCAAAGGGGAAACTCTCAAACACAAGTGGAAATTTGCTTTTGGGAACTGAATACGGAGTCGGCTTCTAGCACATTTTCAGATAGAATCCAGAATTACGTCAAACTGCAAAAAAGTTTGTTCCACATCACACACTGAGACAAATACTCCACATCACACACTGAGACAAATACTCCACATCACACACTGAGAGACAAATACTCCACATCACACACTGAGACAAATACTCCACTCTCACACTGAGAGACAAATACTCCACATCACACACTGAGACAAATACTCCACATCACACACTGAGACAAATACTCCACATCACACACTGAGAGACAAATACTCCACATCACACACTGAGAGACAAATACTCCAAATCACACACTGAGACAAATACTCCACATCACACACACTGAGACAAATACTCCACATCACACACTGAGACAAATACTCCACATCACACACTGAGAGACAAATACTCCACATCACACACTGAGAGACAAATACTCCAAATCACACACTGAGACAAATACTCCACATCACACACTGAGAGACAAATACTCCACATCACACACTGAGAGACAAATACTCCACATCACACACTGAGAGACAAATACTCCAAATCACACACTGAGACAAATACTCCACATCACACACTGAGAGACAAATACTCCACATCACACACTGAGAGACAAATACTCCACATCACACACTGAGAGACAAATACTCCATATCACACACTGAGAGACAAATACTCCATATCACACACTGAGAGACAAATACTCCACATCACACACTGAGAGACAAATACTCCATATCACACACTGAGACAAATACTCCACATCACACACTGAGAGACAAATACTCCATATCACACACTGAGAGACAAATACTCCATATCACACACTGAGAGACAAATACTCCACATCACACACTGAGAGACAAATACTCCATATCACACACTGAGACAAATACTCCACATCACACACTGAGAGACAAATACTCCATATCACACACTGAGAGACAAATACTCCACATCACACACTGAGAGACAAATACTCCATATCACACACTGAGACAAATACTCCACATCACACACTGAGAGACAAATACTCCACATCACACACTGAGAGACAAATACTCCACATCACACACTGAGACAAATACTCCACATCACACACTGAGACAAATACTCCATATCACACACTGAGACAAATACTCCACATCACACACTGAGAGACAAATACTCCACATCACACACTGAGACAAATACTCCACATCACACACTGAGACAAATACTCCATATCACACACTGAGAGACAAATACTCCACATCACACACTGAGAGACAAATACTCCATATCACACACTGAGAGACAAATACTCCACATCACACACTGAGACACATTCTCCATTCCATATCAAAAATTGGTCTTCAGATCTTCACTCACAGACCTCAGCCTCTGTGTCTGTACAATGTTCTATCATGAGCATTGAATCTTAGGCCTTGCTGCCATCTCATTCTTGACAAGGAGGTGACAATACCATTTACCTTGGCACCCCTGTTGGGCCTGCCAATGAGGTCTCAGGTCTTTGGGCTCAGGTCTCCACCGTAGGGTTCCTTATGGGCTGGTGTATAATTTCAATGTATTTAGGTGCCTGTGTGACAATATCTCAGTGTTTCTTCTGTCCTTTTACCAGCGTGTGGAGGATGTGACACTAGTGGCAGCGTGTGCCCCGCCACTTGGTGCTCGCACTGAACTCAACCAAAGACTCCTCAAACACTTCAGCATCTTCACACTGCCTCAGCCTTCCATCCAGTCACTGAAGCACATCTTCCAGGTAAGAGGCCAGCTCAGTACCAACTGAACCAGTGTTAGACAGAGTAAAGCTCCCTCTACACTATCCCCCATCAAACACTCCCAGGACAGGTACAGGACGGGGTTAGATACAGAGTAAAGCTCCCTCTACACTGTCCCCCCATCAAATACTCCCAGGACAGGTACAGCATGGGGTTAGATATACAGTAAAGCTTCCTCTACACTGTCCCCCATCAAACACTCCCAGGACAGGTACAGCACGGGGTTAGATACAGAGTAAAGCTCCCTCTACACTGTCCCCCCCATCAAACACTCCCAGGACAGGTACAGCACGGGGTTAGATACAGAGTAAAGCTCCCTCTACAGTGTCCCCATCAAACACTCCCAGGACTGGTACAGCACGGGGTTAGATAAAGAGTAAAGCTCCCTCTACACTGTCCCCCATCAAACACTCCCAGGACAGGTACAGCACGGGGTTAGATACAGAGTAAAGCTCCCTCTACACTGTCACCCATCAAACACTCCCAGGACAGGTACAGCACGGGGTTAGATACAGAGTAAAGCTCCCTCTACAGTGTCCCCATCAAACACTCCCAGGACAGATACAGCACAGGGTTAGATACAGAGTAAAGCTCCCTCTACAGTGTCCCCATCAAACACTCCCAGGACAGGTACAGCACGGGGTTAGATACAGAGTAAAGCTCCCTCTACACTGTCCCCCCATCAAACACTCCCAGGACAAGTACAGCACGGGGTTACATACAGAGTAAAGCTCCCTCTACACTGTCCCCATCAAACACTCCCAGGACAGGTACAGCACGGAGTTACTTACAGAGTAAAGCTCCCTCTACACTGTCCCCCCATCAAACACACCCAGGACAGGTACAGCACGGGGTTAGATACAGAGTAAAGCTTCCTCTACACTGTTCCCCATCAAACTAACCCAGGACAAGTGCAGCATGGGGTTAGATACAGAGTAAAGCTCCCTCTACACTATCCCCCATCAAACACTCCCAGGACAGGTACAGCACGGGGTTAGATACAGAGTAAAGCTCCCTCTACACTGTCCCCATCAAACACTCCCAGGACAGGTACAGCACGGGGTTAGATACAGAGTAAAGCTCCCTCTACACAGTCCCCATCAAACACTTCCAGGACAGGTACAGCACGGAGTTAGATACAGAGTAAAGCTCCCTCTACACTGTCCTCATCAAACACTCCCAGGACAGGTACAGCATGGGGTTAGATACAGAGTAAAGCTCCCTCTACACTGTCCCCCATCAAACACTCCTAGGACAGGTACAGTACGGGGTTAGATACAGAGTAAAGCTCCCTCTACACTGTCCCCATCAAACACTCCCAGGACAGGTACAGCACGGAGTTAGATACAGAGTAACGATCCCTCTACACTGTCCCCATCAAACACTCCCAGGACAGGAACAGCACGGAGTTAGATACAGAGTAAAGCTCCCTCTCCACTGTCCCCCATCAAACACTCCCAGGACAGGTACAGCACGGGGTTAGATACAGAGTAAATCTCCCTCTACACTGTCCCCCATCAAACACTCCCAGGACAGGTACAGCACGGGGTTAGATACAGAGTAAAGCTCCCTCTACACTGTCCCCCATCAAACACTCCCAGGACAGGTACAGCACGGGGTTAGATAGAGAGTAAAGCTCCCACTACACTGTCCCCATCAAACCCTCCCAGAACAGGTACAGCACGGGATTAGATACAGAATAAAGCTCCCTCTATACTGTCCCCATCAAACACTCCCAGGACAGGTACAGCACGGGGTTAGATACAGAGTAAAGCTCCCTCTACACTGTCCCCCATCAAACACTCACAGGACAGGTACAGCACGGGGTTAGATACAGAGTAAAGCTCCCTCTACACTGTCCCCCATCAAACACTCCCAGGACAGGTACAGCACGGGGTTACATACAGAGTTAAGATCCCTCTACACTGTCCCCAATCAAACACTCCCAGGACAGGTACAGCACGGGGTTAGATACAGAGTAAAGCTCCCTCTACACTGTCCCCCATCAAACACTCACAGGACAGGTACAGCACGGGGTTAGATACAGAGTAAAGCTCCCTCTACACTGTCCCCCATCAAACACTCCCAGGACAGGTACAGCACGGGGTTACATACAGAGTTAAACTCCCTCTACACTGTCCCCCATCAAACACTCCCAGGACAGGTACAGCACGGGGTTAGATACAGAGTAAAGCTCCCTCTACACTGTCCCCCATCAAACACTCACAGGACAGGTACAGCACGGGGTTAGATACAGAGTAAAGCTCCCTCTACACTGTCCCCCATCAAACACTCCCTGGACAGGTACAGCACGGGGTTACATACAGAGTTAAGCTCCCTCTACACTGTCCCCCATCAAACACTCACAGGACAGGTACAGCACGGGGTTAGATACAGAGTAACGCTCCCTCTACACTGTCCCCCCATCAAACACTCCGAGGACAGGTACAGCACGGGGTTAGATACAGAGTAAAGCTCCCTCTACCCTGTCCCCCCATCAAACACTCCCAGGACAGGTACAGCACGGGGTTAGATACAGAGTAAAGCTCCCTCTACACTGTCCCCATCAAACACTCCCAGGACAGGTACAGCACGGAGTTACTTACAGAGTAAAGCTCCCTCTACACTGTCCCCCCCATCAAACACACCCAGGACAGGTACATCACGGGGTTAGATACAGAGTAAAGCTTCCTCTACACTGTCCCCATCAAACACTCCCAGGACAGGTACAGCATGGGGTTAGACACATTGTAAAGCTCCCTCTACACAGTCCCCATCAAACACTCCCAGGACAGGTACAGCACGGGGTTAGATACAGAGTAAAGCTCCCTCTACACTGTCCCCCATCAAACACTCCTAGGACAGGTACAGCACGGGGTTAGATACAGAGTAAAGCTCCCTCTACACTGTCCCCATCAAACACTCCCAGGACAGGTACAGCACGGAGTTAGATACAGAGTAACGATCCCTCTACACTGTCCCCATCAAACACTCCCAGGACAGGAACTGCACGGAGTTAGATACAGAGTAAAGCTCCCTCTCCACTGTCCCCCATCAAACACTCCCAGGACAGGTACAGCACGGGGTTAGATACAGAGTAAATCTCCCTCTACACTGTCCCCCATCAAACACTCCCAGGACAGGTACAGCACGGAGTTAGATACAGAGTAAAGCTCCCTCTACACTGTCCCCCCATCAAACACTCCCAGGACAGGTGCAGCACGGAGTTAGATACAGAGTAAAGCTCCCTCTACACTGTCCCCCATCAAACACTCCCAGGACAGGTACAGCACGGGGTTAGATACAGAGTAAAGCTCCCTCTACACTGTCCCCTTCAAACACTCCCAGGACAGGTACAGCACGGGGTTAGATACAGAGTAAAGCTCCCTCTACACTTTCCCGATCAAACACTCCCAGGACAGGTACAGCACGGGGTTAGATACAGAGTAAAGCTCCCTCTACACTGTCCCCCATCAAACACTCCCAGGACAGGTACAGCACAGGGTGAGATACAGAGTAAAGCTCCCTCTACACTGTCCCCCCATCAAACACTCCCAGGACAGGTACAGCACGGGGTTAGATAAAGAGTAAAGCTCCCTCTACACTGTCCCCCATCAAACACTCCCAGGACAGGTACAGCACGGGGTTAGATACAGAGTAAAGCTCCCTCTACACTGTCACCCATCAAACACTCCCAGGACAGGTACAGCACGGGGTTAGATACAGAGTAAAGCTCCCTCTACAGTGTCCCCATCAAACACTCCCAGGACAGGTACAGCACGGGGTTAGATACAGAGTAAAGCTCCCTCTACACTGTCCCCCCATCAAACACTCCCAGGACAAGTACAGCACGGGGTTAGATACAGAGTAAAGCTCCCTCTACACTGTCCCCATCAAACACTCCCAGGACAGGTACAGCACGGAGTTACTTACAGAGTAAAGCTCCCTCTACACTGTCCCCCCATCAAACACACCCAGGACAGGTACAGCACGGGGTTAGATACAGAGTAAAGCTTCCTCTACACTGTTCCCCATCAAACTAACCCAGGACAAGTACAGCATGGGGTTAGATACAGAGTAAATCTCCCTCTACACTATCCCCCATCAAACACTCCCAGGACAGGTACAGCACGGGGTTAGATACAGAGTAAAGCTCCCTCTACACTGTCACCCATCAAACACTCCCAGGACAGGTACAGCACGGGGTTAGATACAGAGTAAAGCTCCCTCTACACAGTCCCCATCAAACACTTCCAGGACAGGTACAGCACGGAGTTAGATACAGAGTAAAGCTCCCTCTACACTGTCCTCATCAAACACTCCCAGGACAGGTACAGCACGGGGTTAGATACAGAGTAAAGCTCCCTCTACACTGTCCCCCATCAAACACTCCTAGGACAGGTACAGCACGGGGTTAGATACAGAGTAAAGCTCCCTCTACACTGTCCCCATCAAACACTCCCAGGACAGGTACAGCACGGAGTTAGATACAGAGTAACGATCCTTCTACACTGTCCCCATCAAACACTCCCAGGACAGGAACAGCACGGAGTTAGATACAGAGTAAAGCTCCCTCTCCACTGTCCCCCATCAAACACTCCCAGGACAGGTACAGCACGGGGTTAGATGCAGAGTAAATCTCCCTCTACACTGTCCCCCATCAAACACTCCCAGGACAGGTACAGCACGGGGTTAGATACAGAGTAAAGCTCCCTCTACACTGTCCCCCATCAAACACTCCCAGGACAGGTACAGCACGGGGTTAGATAGAGAGTAAAGCTCCCACTACACTGTCCCCATCAAACCCTCCCAGAACAGGTACAGCACGGGATTAGATACAGAATAAAGCTCCCTCTATACTGTCCCCATCAAACACTCCCAGGACAGTTACAGCACGGGGTTAGATACAGAGTAAAGCTCCCTCTACACTGTCCCCCATCAAACACTCACAGGACAGGTACAGCACGGGGTTAGATACAGAGTAAAGCTCCCTCTACACTGTCCCCCATCAAACACTCCCAGGACAGGTACAGCACGGGGTTACATACAGAGTTAAGCTCCCTCTACACTGTCCCCCATCAAACACTCCCAGGACAGGTACAGCACGGGGTTAGATACAGAGTAAAGCTCCCTCTACACTGTCCCCCATCAAACACTCACAGGACAGGTACAGCACGGGGTTAGATACAGAGTAAAGCTCCCTCTACACTGTCCCCCATCAAACACTCCCAGGACAGGTACAGCACGGGGTTACATACAGAGTTAAGATCCCTCTACACTGTCCCCCATCAAACACTCCCAGGACAGGTACAGCACGGGGTTAGATACAGAGTAAAGCTCCTTCTACACTGTCCCCCATCAAACACTCACAGGACAGGTACAGCACGGGGTTAGATACAGAGTAAAGCTCCCTCTACACTGTCCCCCATCAAACACTCCCTGGACAGGTACAGCACGGGGTTACATACAGAGTTAAGCTCCCTCTACACTGTCCCCCATCAAACACTCACAGGACAGGTACAGCACGGGGTTAGATACAGAGTAAAGCTCCCTCTACACTGTCCCCCCATCAAACACTCCGAGGACAGGTACAGCACGGGGTTAGATACAGAGTAAAGCTCCCTCTACACTGTCACCCATCAAACACTCCCAGGACAGGTACAGCACGGGGTTAATTACAGAGTAAAGCTCCCTCTACACTGTCCCCATCAAACACTCCCAGGACAGATACAGCACAGGGTTAGATACAGAGTAAATCTCCCTCTACAGTGTCCCCATCAAACACTTCCAGGACAGGTACAGCACGGGGTTAGATACAGAGTAAAGCTCCCTCTACACTGTCCCCATCAAACACTCCCAGGACAGGTACAGCACGGGGTTAGATACCGAGTAAAGCTCCCTCTACACTGTCCCCCCATCAAACACTCCCAGGACAGGTACAGCACGGGGTTAGATACAGAGTAAAGCTCCCTCTACACTGTCCCCATCAAACACTCCCAGGACAGGTACAGCACGGAGTTACTTACAGAGTAAAGCTCCCTCTACACTGTCCCCCCCATCAAACACACCCAGGACAGGTACATCACGGGGTTAGATACAGAGTAAAGCTTCCTCTACACTGTCCCCCATCAAACTATCCCAGGACAAGTACAGCATGGGGTTAGATACAGAGTAAAGCTCCCTCTACACTGTCCCCATCAAACACTTCCAGGACAGGTACAGCACGGAGTTAGATACAGAGTAAAGCTCCCTCTACACTGTCCTCATCAAACACTCCCAGGACAGGTACAGCACGGGATTAGATACAGAGTAAAGCTCCCTCTACACTGTCCCCCATCAAACACTCCTAGGACAGGTACAGCACGGGGTTAGATACAGAGTAAAGCTCCCTCTACACTGTCCCCATCAAACACTCCCAGGACAGGTACAGCATGGAGTTAGATACAGAGTAACGATCCCTCTACACTGTCCCCATCAAACACTCCCAGGACAGGAACTGCACGGAGTTAGATACAGAGTAAAGCTCCCTCTCCACTGTCCCCCATCAAACACTCCCAGGACAGGTACAGCACGGGGTTAGATACAGAGTAAATCTCCCTCTACACTGTCCCCCATCAAACACTCCCAGGACAGGTACAGCACGGGGTTCGATACAGAGTAAAGCTCCCTCTACACTGTCCCCCCATCAAACACTCCCAGGACAGGTGCAGCACGGAGTTAGATACAGAGTAAAGCTCCCTCTACACTGTCCCCCATCAAACACTCCCAGGACAGGTACAGCACGGGGTTAGATACAGAGTAAAGCTCCCTCTACACTATCCCCCCATCAAACACTGCCAGGACAGGTACAGCACGGGGTTAGGTACAGAGTAAAGCTCCCTCTACACTGTCCCCCATCAAACACTCCCAGGACAGGTACAGCATGGGGTGAGATACAGAGTAAAGCTCCCTCTACACTGTCCCCATCAAACACTCCCAGGACAGGTACAGCACGGGGTTAGATACAGAGTAAAGCTCCCTCTACACTGCCCCCATCAAACACTCCGAGGACAGGTACAGCACGGGGTGAGATACAGAGTAAAGCTCCCTCTACACTGTCCCTATCAAACACTCCCAGGACAGGTACAGCACGGGGTTAGATAAAGAGTAAAACTCCCTCTACACTGCCCCCATTAAACACTCCCAGGACAGGTACAGCACGGGGTTAGATACAGAGTAAAGCTCCCTCTACACTGTCCCCCCATCAAACACTCCCAGGACAGGTACAGCACGGGGTTAGATACAGAGTAAAGCTCCCTCTACACTGTCCCCATCAAAAACTTCCAGGACAGGTACAGCACGGAGTTAGATACAGAGTAAAGCTCCCTCTACACTGTCCTCATCAAACACTCCCAGGACAGGTACAGCACGGGGTTAGATACAGAGTAAAGCTCCCTCTACACTGTCCCCCATCAAACACTCCTAGGACAGGTACAGCACGGGGTTAGATACAGAGTAAAGCTCCCTCTACACTGTCCCCATCAAACACTCCCAGGACAGGTACAGCACGGGGTTAGATACAGAGTAAAGCTCCCTCTACACTGTCCCCATCAAACACTCCCAGGACAGGTACAGCACGGGGTTAGATACAGAGTAAAGCTCCCGCTACACTGTCCCCCCCATCAAACACTCCCAGGACAAGTACAGCACAGGGTTAGATACAGAGTAAAGCTCCCTCTACACTGTCCCCCATCAAACACTCCCAGGACTGGTACAGCAAGGAGTTAGATACAGAGTAACGATCCCTCTACACTGTCCCCCATCAAACACTCCCAGGACAGGTACAGCATGGGGTTAGATACAGAGTAAAGCTCCCTCTACACTGTCCCCATCAAACACTCCCAGGACAGGTACAGCACGGGGTTAGATACAGAGTAAAGCTCCCTCTACGCTGCCCCCATCAAACTATCCCAGGACAGGAACAGCACGGCGTGAGATACAGAGTAAAGCTCCCTCTACACTGTCCCTATCAAACACTCCCAGGACAGGTACAGCACGGGGTTAGATACAGAGTAAAGCTCCCTCTTCACTGTCCCCCCATCAAACACTCCCAGGACAGGTACAGCACGGGGTTAGATACAGAGTAAAGCTCCCTCTACACTGTCCCCCCATCAAACACTCCCAGGACAGGTACAGCACGGGGTTAGATACAGAGTAAAGCTCCCTCGACACTGTCCCCCATCAAACACTCCCAGGGCAGGTACAGCACAGGGTTAGATACAGAGTAAAGCTCCCTCTACACTGTCCCCATCAAACACTCCCAGGACAGGTACAGCACGGGGTTACATACAGAGTAAAGCTCCCTCTACACTGTCCCCATCAAACACTCCCAGGACAGGTACAGCACGGGGTTAGATACAGAGTAAAGCTCCCTCGACACTGTCCCCCATCAAACACTCCCAGGGCAGGTACAGCACAGGGTTAGATACAGAGTAAAGCTCCCTCTACACTGTCCCCATCAAACACTCCCAGGACAGGTACAGCACGGGGTTACATACAGAGTAAAGCTCCCTCTACACTGTCCCCATCAAACCCTCCCAGAACAGGTACAGCACGGGATTAGATACAGAATAAAGCTCCCTCTATACTGTCCCCATCAAACACTCCCAGGACAGTTACAGCACGGGGTTAGATACAGAGTAAAGCTCCCTCTACACTGTCCCCCATCAAACACTCACAGGACAGGTACAGCACGGGGTTAGATACAGAGTAAAGCTCCCTCTACACTGTCCCCCATCAAACACTCCCAGGACAGGTACAGCACGGGGTTACATACAGAGTTAAGCTCCCTCTACACTGTCCCCCATCAAACACTCCCAGGACAGGTACAGCACGGGGTTAGATACAGAGTAAAGCTCCCTCTACACTGTCCCCCATCAAACACTCACAGGACAGGTACAGCACGGGGTTAGATACAGAGTAAAGCTCCCTCTACACTGTCCCCCATCAAACACTCCCAGGACAGGTACAGCACGGGGTTACATACAGAGTTAAGATCCCTCTACACTGTCCCCCATCAAACACTCCCAGGACAGGTACAGCACGGGGTTAGATACAGAGTAAAGCTCCTTCTACACTGTCCCCCATCAAACACTCACAGGACAGGTACAGCACGGGGTTAGATACAGAGTAAAGCTCCCTCTACACTGTCCCCCATCAAACACTCCCTGGACAGGTACAGCACGGGGTTACATACAGAGTTAAGCTCCCTCTACACTGTCCC
Source organism: Prionace glauca (assembly GCA_037974335.1). Classification (NCBI taxonomy): domain Eukaryota; kingdom Metazoa; phylum Chordata; class Chondrichthyes; order Carcharhiniformes; family Carcharhinidae; genus Prionace; species Prionace glauca. Next base: position 1,616,785 of record CM075725.1, on the reverse strand, counting down.
CCATCAAACACTCACAGGACAGGTACAGCACGGGGTTAGATACAGAGTAAAGCTCCCTCTACACTGTCCCCCCATCAAACACTCCGAGGACAGGTACAGCACGGGGTTAGATACAGAGTAAAGCTCCCTCTACACTGTCACCCATCAAACACTCCCAGGACAGGTACAGCACGGGGTTAATTACAGAGTAAAGCTCCCTCTACACTGTCCCCATCAAACACTCCCAGGACAGATACAGCACAGGGTTAGATACAGAGTAAATCTCCCTCTACAGTGTCCCCATCAAACACTTCCAGGACAGGTACAGCACGGGGTTAGATACAGAGTAAAGCTCCCTCTACACTGTCCCCATCAAACACTCCCAGGACAGGTACAGCACGGGGTTAGATACCGAGTAAAGCTCCCTCTACACTGTCCCCCCATCAAACACTCCCAGGACAGGTACAGCACGGGGTTAGATACAGAGTAAAGCTCCCTCTACACTGTCCCCATCAAACACTCCCAGGACAGGTACAGCACGGAGTTACTTACAGAGTAAAGCTCCCTCTACACTGTCCCCCCCATCAAACACACCCAGGACAGGTACATCACGGGGTTAGATACAGAGTAAAGCTTCCTCTACACTGTCCCCCATCAAACTATCCCAGGACAAGTACAGCATGGGGTTAGATACAGAGTAAAGCTCCCTCTACACTGTCCCCATCAAACACTTCCAGGACAGGTACAGCACGGAGTTAGATACAGAGTAAAGCTCCCTCTACACTGTCCTCATCAAACACTCCCAGGACAGGTACAGCACGGGATTAGATACAGAGTAAAGCTCCCTCTACACTGTCCCCCATCAAACACTCCTAGGACAGGTACAGCACGGGGTTAGATACAGAGTAAAGCTCCCTCTACACTGTCCCCATCAAACACTCCCAGGACAGGTACAGCATGGAGTTAGATACAGAGTAACGATCCCTCTACACTGTCCCCATCAAACACTCCCAGGACAGGAACTGCACGGAGTTAGATACAGAGTAAAGCTCCCTCTCCACTGTCCCCCATCAAACACTCCCAGGACAGGTACAGCACGGGGTTAGATACAGAGTAAATCTCCCTCTACACTGTCCCCCATCAAACACTCCCAGGACAGGTACAGCACGGGGTTCGATACAGAGTAAAGCTCCCTCTACACTGTCCCCCCATCAAACACTCCCAGGACAGGTGCAGCACGGAGTTAGATACAGAGTAAAGCTCCCTCTACACTGTCCCCCATCAAACACTCCCAGGACAGGTACAGCACGGGGTTAGATACAGAGTAAAGCTCCCTCTACACTATCCCCCCATCAAACACTGCCAGGACAGGTACAGCACGGGGTTAGGTACAGAGTAAAGCTCCCTCTACACTGTCCCCCATCAAACACTCCCAGGACAGGTACAGCATGGGGTGAGATACAGAGTAAAGCTCCCTCTACACTGTCCCCATCAAACACTCCCAGGACAGGTACAGCACGGGGTTAGATACAGAGTAAAGCTCCCTCTACACTGCCCCCATCAAACACTCCGAGGACAGGTACAGCACGGGGTGAGATACAGAGTAAAGCTCCCTCTACACTGTCCCTATCAAACACTCCCAGGACAGGTACAGCACGGGGTTAGATAAAGAGTAAAACTCCCTCTACACTGCCCCCATTAAACACTCCCAGGACAGGTACAGCACGGGGTTAGATACAGAGTAAAGCTCCCTCTACACTGTCCCCCCATCAAACACTCCCAGGACAGGTACAGCACGGGGTTAGATACAGAGTAAAGCTCCCTCTACACTGTCCCCATCAAAAACTTCCAGGACAGGTACAGCACGGAGTTAGATACAGAGTAAAGCTCCCGCTACACTGTCCCCCCCATCAAACACTCCCAGGACAAGTACAGCACAGGGTTAGATACAGAGTAAAGCTCCCTCTACACTGTCCCCCATCAAACACTCCCAGGACTGGTACAGCAAGGAGTTAGATACAGAGTAACGATCCCTCTACACTGTCCCCCATCAAACACTCCCAGGACAGGTACAGCATGGGGTTAGATACAGAGTAAAGCTCCCTCTACACTGTCCCCATCAAACACTCCCAGGACAGGTACAGCACGGGGTTAGATACAGAGTAAAGCTCCCTCTACGCTGCCCCCATCAAACTATCCCAGGACAGGAACAGCACGGCGTGAGATACAGAGTAAAGCTCCCTCTACACTGTCCCTATCAAACACTCCCAGGACAGGTACAGCACGGGGTTAGATACAGAGTAAAGCTCCCTCTTCACTGTCCCCCCATCAAACACTCCCAGGACAGGTACAGCACGGGGTTAGATACAGAGTAAAGCTCCCTCTACACTGTCCCCCCATCAAACACTCCCAGGACAGGTACAGCACGGGGTTAGATACAGAGTAAAGCTCCCTCGACACTGTCCCCCATCAAACACTCCCAGGGCAGGTACAGCACAGGGTTAGATACAGAGTAAAGCTCCCTCTACACTGTCCCCATCAAACACTCCCAGGACAGGTACAGCACGGGGTTACATACAGAGTAAAGCTCCCTCTACACTGTCCCCATCAAACACTCCCAGGACAGGTACAGCACGGGGTTAGATACAGAGTAAAGCTCCCTCTACACTGTCCCCATCAAACACTCCCAGGACAGGTACAGCACGGAGTTAGATACAGAGTAAAGCTCCCTCTACACTGTCCCCATCAAACACTCCCAGGACAGATACAGCTTGGGGTTAGATACAGAGTAAAGCTCCCTCGACACTGTCCCCCATCAAACACTCCCAAGACAGGTACAGCACGGAGTTAGATACAGAGTAAAGCTCCCTCTACACTGTCCCCCATCAAACACTCCCAGGACAGGTACAGCACAGGGTTAGATACAGAGTAAAGCTCCCTCTACACTGTCCCCCATCAAACACTCCCAGGACAGGTACAGCACGGAGTTAGATACAGAGTAAAGCTCCCTCTACACTGTCCCCATCAAACACTCCCAGGACAGATACAGCACGGAGTTAGATACAGAGTAAAGCTCCCTCTACACTGTCCCCATCAAACACTCCCAGGACAGGTACAGCACGGGGTTAGATACAGTGTAAAGCTCCCTCTACACTGTCCCCCATCAAACACTCCCAGGACAGGTACAGTACGGAGTTAGATACAGAGTAAAGCTCCCTCTACACTGTCCCCCATCAAACACTCCCAGGACAGGTACAGCACGGGGTTAGATACAGAGTAAAGCTCCCTCTACACTGTCCCCATCAAACACTCCCAGGACAGGTACAGCACGGGGTTAGATACAGAGTAAAGCTCCACATGTACAGTCACATTCTCAGACTCAGATCACTGCTGGAATTTACCTCCCCCCCACCCAGATCACTGCTGGAAGTTACCCCCCTCCCCCAGCACCACCTCCTGCCGCCCCGCAACACATCAGATCCCCTCCCCGAAATTCCCCCCTGCACCATCCCCCTGCCTCCCCCGAACCCCCCAAACCCAAACATCTGTTCCTGGCATCTGCCCCCCCCCCCCCCCCCCCCCCCCCACCAGCAGCAGAAACAACCAAATCTCGCTTCTTCCCATAGAATCATAGAACCCTACAGTGCAGAAAGAGGCCCTTCGGTCCATCGAGTCTGCACCCGAACACAATCCCACCCAGGCCCTACCCCCATATCCCCACTTATTATACCCACTAATCCCCCATGACACGCCCACTGGAGTTTCCCCCTGCCCAAAATAGTACCAAAAAGGCAGTGCCAACCTGTGCAATGGGACAAACCACAGGGCATTGCCAGCACACTGCTCTGCCATAACTCCCCGCCCCACCCCACCCCACGGAGGTTATACTCACCATTCCAGCTGCAGGAAGATCATTGCAACATCTCAAACCTGGGTGAACCTGTTGTAAACTGTGATAATGTAATGTCAGATTGGTGGGGGCGCGGAGGGTGGTGGAATTTACAGTGAGGGTGAATCTACCGGAGGGGTTGGGGAATCTACAGTGGGGAGAATCTATTGGGCAGGGGAATCGGTTGGGGGGGATTCTACAGGGGGGTCATATATGGCAGGGTGAATCTACGGGGTGGGGGTAGGAGTGGTGGCCTGCCTGGTACTGCTCCTGGCGTGCCCTCCTGCACCCTTCATTGGACCAGGGTTGATCCCCTGGCTTGATGGTAATGGTTGAGTGGGGTTATGCTAAGCTATGATGTCGTAGATTGTGCTGGAGTACAGTTCTGCTGCTATTGATGGCCCACAGCATCTCATGGATGCCCAGTCTAGGGTTGTTAGATCTGTTTGAAGTCTGTCCCATTAGGCACTGTGAAAGTGCCACACAACATGATGGAGGGTATTCTCAGTGTCTCCACAAGGGTTGTGCAGTGGTCACTGTTATCAATCCAGTGGGGGGGAATATACTGCAGGGAGTTAATATGTGGTGGGGGCGATTAATGAAATGTAAATATATTGAAATGAATGTCAGTCAAGCTCATGCCCGTTATGGGTGTGAATCTCGTTATGAAACTGGCGAGGGGCAGCAAGAATTCAAAGTTGTGATTTCACTGGTGTGGATTTGTGACTTATGGGGCTTCGCAGAACCTGAGGCCTGGCTTCTGTTCCCTGGGATGGCTCGAGATTATCCCCAACATTTCAAAATCAAATTTCTCTTTTCTTCAAAGTCAAGAACTCACATGACTGTTCCCGCAAAGTCCCTCAGGACAGGTACAGTGTGTACACCTATGTCAGGCAGACCAAGCAATATTGCAGTGGTGTAATCACGTGCTTGAATCTGTTCAGCTGGTGAGACATGTTTGTCAGCACTCATTTGCCATTCTGGTTTCATCAGGTACAAATTGGCAGTCACCTGCAGAGCAGAAACTTCATGCCAATTGTACGGAACTGCCAAGACCTGTTAGTGATGGCAGCAATTACCATTTATTACAAGATGTGCCATCAAATGCTGCCCAGTCCAGTCAAACCACACTACACTTTCAACATGCGGGACCTTGCTAAAGTAAGTAATCCAGATCATCATCAATAGTTACATAATGTCAACACTGCTCAGTACAGCAGCTCACAGCATCACCTTTAATACTGATTAATACTCCAGCTCACTGAATCATCATTACTACTGATTAATACTCCAGCTCACAGCATCATCATTAATACAGATTAATATTACAGCTCACAGCATCATCATTAATACTGATTAATACTCCAGCTCACAGCATCATCATTAATACCGATTAATATTACAGCTCACATCATCATCATTAATACAGATTAATACTACAGCTCACAGCATCATCATTAATACTGATTAAAACTACAGCTCACTGAATCATCATTAATACTGATTAATACTACAGCTCACGGAATCATCATCATTTAATATTAATTAATACTCCAGTTCACTGAATCATCATTCATATTGATTAATGTTCCAGCTCACTGAATCATCATTAATACTGATTAATATTTCATCTCACTGAATCATCATTAATACTGATTAATACTCCAGCTCACTGAATCATCATTAATACTGATTAATACTCCATCTCACTGAATCATCATTAATACTGATTAAAGTTCCAGCTCACTGAAACATCATTAATATTGATTAATACTCCATCTCACTGAATCATCATTCATACTGATTAATGTTCCAGCTCACTGAATCATCATTAATACTGATTGATACTGAGTATATGCTTTGTGTATCTGTGTTTGTGTGCTCTGTGAATCTGTTTGTGTTTCTGTGTGTGTTGCGGGGGAACGGCAAATTGTGTGGAGGGTGTGGAGAGTCTGCAGAAGGATCTAGATAGGCTGGGCGAATGGGCCAGGAAATGGCAAATGGAATTTAATGTTGGCAAGTGTGAGGTGGTCCACTTTGGTAGGAGGAATGGTAGGAAGGACTATTACTTACGGGGCGAAAAACTGCAGCAGGCGACGGTGCAGAGGGACCTCGGGGTCCTTGTGCATGAGTCGCAAAAACCCAGCTTGCAGGTGCAGCAGGTGGTCAGGAAGGCGAATGGGATGCTGGCCTTCATAGCGAAGGGGATTGAATCTAAAAGTAGGGAGGTCTTGCTGCAGCTGTATAGGGCATTGGTGAGGCCGCAGCTGGAGTACTGTGTGCAGTTTTGGGTGCCGCACCTGCGCAAAGATATTTTGGCCTTGGAGGGAGTGCAGAGGAGGTTTATTAGGCTGATACCGGAGTTGAGGGGGTTGAGCTATGAGGAGAGGCTGAATAAACTAGGCTTGTACTCGTTAGAGTTTAGAAGAATGAGGGGAGATCTCATTGAGACATATAAGATGATGAATGGGATGGATAGGATAGAGGTGGAGAGACTCTTCCCGCTCAAAAAAGACAGTAGGACTAGGGGGCACAGCCTCAAGATAAAGGGGGGGCGTTTTAGAATGGAGTTGAGGAGGAACTTCTTCACTCAAAGGGTGGTGAATCTCTGGAATTCTCTACCCGTTGAAGTGGTGGAGGCTGCCTCGCTAAATATTTTTAAGACGCGGGTTGATGGGTTTTTGATAAGAGAGGGGATTAAGGGTTATGGGGAGAGGGCGGGAATGTGGAACTGAGCCACGACAGATCAGCCATGATCTTATTGAATAGCGGGGCAGGCTCGAAGGGCTAGATGGCCTACTCCTGCTCCTATTTCTTATATTCTTGTGTTCTTATGTGTGTGCGTTTGTGTGTGTATGTGTTCCTATCTATAGTTTGAGTGTGTGTGTGTTTCTGTGTGTGTGTGCCTCTGTATAGTGTGTGTATGTGTGCTTGTGTATAATGTGTGTGTGTCTTTGTGTGTGTGTGTGTGCGCCTGTGTATAGTATGTGTGTGTGTGTGCCTGTGTATAGTGTGTGTGTGTGTGTGTATAGTGTGTGTGTGTGTATAGTGTGTGTGTGTGTATAGTGTGTGTGTGTGCCTGTGTATAGTGTGTGTGTGTGCCTGTGTATAGTGTGTGTGTGCCTGTGTATAGTGTGTGTGTGCCTGTGTATAGTGTGTGTGTGCCTGTGTATAGTGTGTTTGTGCCTGTGTATAGTGTGTGTGTGTGTGTGTGCCTGTGTATAGTCTGTGTGTGTGCCTGTGTATAGTGTATGTGTGTGTGTGTGCCTGTGTATAGTGTGTGTTTGTGTGTGTGTGCCTGTGTATAGTGTGTATGTGTGTGTGTGCACCTGTGTATAGTGTGTGTGTGTGCACCTGTGTATAGTGTGTGAGTGTGTGTGTGCCTGCGTATAGTGTGTTTGTGTGTGTGTGCCTGTGTATAGTATGTGTGTGTGTGTGTGCCTGCGTATAGTGTGTTTGTGTGTGTGTGCCTGTGTATTGTGTGTGTGTGTGTGCCTGTGTATAGTGTGTGTGTGTGCCTGTGTATAGTGTGTGTGTATGTGTGTGCCTGTGTATAGTTATGTGTGTGTGTGTGTGTGCCTGTGTATAGTGTGTGTGTGTGTGTGCCTGTGTACAGTGTGTGTGTATGTGTGTGCGTGTGCCTGTGTATAGTGTGTGTGTGTGTGTGCCTGTGTATAGTGTGTGTGTGTGCCTGTGTATAGTGTGTGTGTGTGCCTGTGTATAGTGTGTGTGTGTATATATGTGTGTGTGCCTGTGTATAGTATGTGTGTGTGTGCCCGTGTATAGTGTGTGTGCATGTGTATAGTGTGTTTGTGTGTGTGTGCCTGTGTATAGTGTGTGTGTGTGCCTGTGTATAGCGCGTGTGTGTGTGTGTATGTGTGTGCCTGTGTATAGTGTGTTTGTGTGTGTGGGTGCCTGTGTATAGTGTGTTTGTGTGTGTGTGCCTGTGTATAGTGTGTATGTGTGTGTGCCTGTGTATAGCGTGTGTGTGCCTGTGTATAGTGTGTGTGTGTGTGTGAGTGTGTGTGTGAGAGTGTGTGCCTGTGTATAGTGTGTGTATAGTGTGTGTGTGTGTGAGTGTGTGTGTGTGCCTGTGTATAGTGTGTGTGTGTGTGTGTGAGTGTGTGTGTGTGCCTGTGTATAGTGTGTGTATAGTGTGTGTGTGTGTGAGTGTGTGTGTGTGCCTGTGTATAGTGTGTGTGTGTGTGTGTGAGTGTGTGTGTGTGCCTGTGTATAGTGTGTGTGTGTGTGTGAGTGTGTGTGTGTGTGTGTGTGAGTGTGTGTGTGTGCCTGTGTATAGTGTGTGTGTGTGTGTGTGTGAGTGTGTGTGTGTGTGTGAGGTGGGGGAAGGTGGATGATGACTGTCCATTTTTCTGACAGTTTTGCCTTGTTTCTGTAGGTGGTTCAGGGCCTACTCCTGGCTCATGAATCTGACATTGTCTCCAGAGACAAAGCAATCATCCTGTTTGCTCACGAAGTTACCAGGGTTTTCCATGATCGGCTGAGCGATGAAAATGATAGGAGGATATTTTATACTTTCCTGTCAGATGATCTCCACGACTACTTCAAGGTGAGCATTGTCCAGGGCAATGGTGGGAGTCCAGCGTGGGCTAAGTGAAAGCCAGGAGATCGGGTGGGGCCAGGCCTTAATGGCAACATTTCATTTTGAAAAGTATTCTCCAAGTTCAGCCCCATCTTAAGCCTGCTTGGCCAGTACCTGCTAGTGGGATTGGGCAACCGGACATGAGAGCCAGAGACCTGTGCCTGTCAGTGGCAGCAATGAGAATGGGGGGAAGGGTGGTTCTGTAGGTGATCAGAGATTCCCAAGTGGGCAGGGTCAAAGAGGAGGAGCCTGGGTCAAGGGAGGTTTAATGCTTCCTCGTGGAATCTGGATGTTCACCATCAGACCTCTCAGTGCTTTGATTTTACATGAACATGGCTGATGAAGCCAGCTCCGCCAGTTAATACAATCATAGCTGATTCTGTCTTTCAGCACCATTTTCCAGGCTGCTCCCCCTGTCCTGTGATTCCCTGAGACCGAAGCCAGACTTTTCCAGCAGCATCTTCCTGTCTGACTGACTGCGCATACCCACCGTGGTGAGGGACACATTCAACAAAAAACTCCATTGACAACAGTGGGGCCAAAAGACCCTGTCACTGGCCAATGGCCACTGTCTTTGCGATAGTGAATAACAAAGAAATTCCCACCCAAAAAATCCATCTATCCTGGTGTAAGATGCCTTTAAGGGATATCAGCCTGGGATCACAAGAAAGGAAGTGTGACAAATGATCCGGTCTTAGTCTCACTTTTGCTTTGAGCAGAGCACAAACTGCTCTGTTGTCTTCAGACTTTACCTGTTTCTTTTCTTGAACATAGAACCCTAGACATAGACATAGACATAGAGGTACAATGAACATGGAGATACAAGTTGCACACAGTACTCAAGATGAAACCCCGATACAATTGCTGCAGGACTTCTTTATTGCTGTACTCTAATCCCCTTATAATATCATTTATAAACTTTTGGTACAATCCTAGAAGAGTGTACCGCAGCAGGTTGCCATTCAGCCCTTTGAATCTGTGCTATTTCTTCCAGAAAGCATTGCCAAGTTAGTTCCATTCCCACACATTCCCTCTATCTCTGCAATTCTTTGCTTCTTAAAGTACTTCTCAACTTTATTTTGAATCTGTTGAATCTGTTTCCATGACTTATCAGATCAAATTCCCAATGCTAATCCTTTACTTTGAAAATTGTTTTCCCTCGCATTACTCCTGGTTACCGTAAATCTCTGCCTTTGGAAACACTTCCCCTTTTGTTCACAAAACCCTTTCCCTTTAGGAGTACCTTCCCGTAGGAGAATGGATAAACTGATCACTGTGCCATATTTCAGGAGACCACGTTAGGTGGGGGAGTTAAAAGAAGTGTAATGGGGAAAATGTTACAAGCTATTATTGAAGCTCTTGTTGTAGCAGAGCACTTGGATAAGCTCAAGCTAGCCAGGCAGAGTCAATATTGTTTTGTAAAAGAGAAATCATGGTGGTTAATTTATAATCGGCCTCGCAGGTGGAGGAGGTGGTCAAGATGGCGTATGGTGTACTAGCCTTCATTAATCGAGGGATTGAGTTTAGGAATCAGGAGGTAATGCTGCAACTTTATAAGACCCTTGTCAGACCTCACTTAGAGTATTGTGCGCAGTTCTGGTCGCCTCACTACAGGAAGAATGTGGAAGCTATTGAGAGGGTGCAGAGGAAATTTACAAGGATGTTGCGTGGATTGGGAGGCATGCCTTATGAGGATAGGTTGAGGGAGCTCGGTCTCTTCTCCCTGGAGAGACGAAGGTTGAGAGGCAACCTGATAGAAGTTTACAAAATGTTGAGAGGAATAGATAGGGTGGACTCTCAGAGGCTATTTCCCCGGGTTGAAATGGTCGCTATGAGAGGACACAGATTTAAGGTGCGGGGAGGGAAGTACAGAGGTGATGTTAGGGGTAAGTTTTTCACTCAGAGGGTGGTGAGTGAATGGAATCGGCTGCCGTCAGTGGTGGTAGGGGTGAGCTCGCTGGGGTCTTTTAAAAGACTTCTGGATAAGTATATGAGGTCTAATGGGATTGGGGGTTATAGATAGTTCTATGGCCTGGTAGGTATAGATGTGATCAAAGAACAAAGAACAAAGAACAATCCAGCACGGGAAACAGGCCCTTCAGCCCAACGAGCCCGCGCCGCCACATCACCCTGCACCTATTCTACCCTGCATATCTATGAATGGAACCCTACTCAGTCAGATTCAGGGAAGAAATAGTGTCAATTTGGTAAAAACCGATTAGCCTGAGAGCACATCTTTGGGGTGTGGGAGGAAACCGGAGCGCCCGGAGGAAACCCACGCAACCACAGGGAGAATGCGCAAACTCCCACAGACACAGGCCCAAATCCATGTGCCTGCACAGCCAGCAGTGCTAGTCACTGAGCTGTTGCGGCGCCCATCTACCGGTCCAGGATCAAGCACACACACCGACACGAAGTTCTAGGCCACTCCTGGAACTTCCAAGAGCAGCCCAGGCACGACCTGCCGTGTGAATGCCCCTCGTTTGACACGAGATGGACCTCTACCTGTGGAATAAAGTCAAAAATATTAATCTTACAGCCTGCCTTTCCGGTGTCTCCCGAGGTTTAACCCTATTTAATATCCCCTACCATATCCCTCCATTCTCGTTTCACTCATGTGCCTATCTAACTGCATCTTAAACGAGTCCAATGTTCCTGCCTCCACCACCCTACTCGGTAGCGCGTTCCAGACCCCTACAACTCTCTGCGTAAAGAACCTTCTTCTCACCTCCAAATTATACCTCTCCCCCCTCACCCTTAAATGATGACCTCTCGTGTTTGTATCTAGTCTAGGGAGCAGTCTCTCACTATTAACTCTATCCATTCCCTTCATTATCTTATATACTTCTATCATGTCCCCTCTCAATCTCCGCCTTTCCAAGGAGAATAGTCCCAGTTTCTTCAACCTCTCCTCGTAACCCAGTCCCCCCATGCCAGGCAACATCCTGGTAAACCTCCTCTGCACCCTTTCCAGAGACTCCACGTCCTTCCGGTAGTAAGGTGACCAGAACTGGACGCAGTACTCCAAATGCGGTCTAACCAACGTTCTGTACAACTGAAGCATTAGACAGCAGCTTTTATACTCTATGCCCCTTCCTATAAAGGCCAACATCCCATAAGCCTTCCTAACAACCTTCTCCACTTGATGCAACCTTCATGGATTTGTGAACCTGCACTCCCAGGTCCCTCTGTATGTCAATGCTCCTAATCGGCCTCCCTTTAATCTCATAGCTCCTCTCTGCATTATTCCGTCCAAAATGCATCACCTCGGCGCAACTTGAAGGGCCTGTTTGTGCTGTAGTGTTCTATGTTCTATGTTCTAACTTATTCGGGTTCTTTGAGGAAGTGCCAGTAACTATAGGTACCTGGTAGATGTACTGGACTTAGATTGTCAAAAGGCATTTGGTGAGATGCCACTTCCAAGGTTATTGGGGAAAATAAAAGCTCATGGTCACGGTGTATGGTCATTGGCTAACAGGAAATAGAGCGTAGGCATAATATTTTCATGTTAGCAAGATGTAGTAGTGGTGTGGCACAGGGATCAGTGCTAGGACCTCAATGGTTTACCAGTCATAAACATGACTTAGAGGTAGAGATAGTTGCCAAGTTTGTTGATTATACAAAGATAGGTGGGAAAGTAAGCAGTGAAGAGATCATAATGAGGCTACAAAAAGATAGATGAAGGTATGACAGAGATCAGGCAAAGAGAGTAAAAGATGGAAACATATGAAATTGTCCATTTACCAATTAAACTACTTAAGCATGACAAAGTATAATACTTAACAGCGAGCTATCGCTATTATTCCAATTTAGCAGTATCCCTGACATTGACGGAAATCCCTTCTTTCGAACCAGTTAGCGCAGAAACCAAAAATGCTTAAAAGGTTACAAGATTTCAGGCCTTTTAACTCTGGTGAATGATCCAGACAGAGATACTTGTCTCCTAATACCCATGCAGCAACTTCCAGGGAAAGCACCACCCCGAAACAGCAGAATCTCAGAGAAAAGGATTTATTTCCTAGCAGATTCCAGTCTCCAAACCTCAGAAAGGGGAATAGAGAGGCTCTGCTTCTCCCAAAAAGCAACTGATCCTAAATTCTTTGCAGAAGCCAAGCCACACCCAATCATATGACCTTACCTGTCAATCAACCTAGTTATGCCCTACTGTGCAATATCCTGGGAAAAACACAAAATAACAGAATCCTGCATTAGTTCATATAAAAAAATGAAGGCAATTAAGATGAATTATACTGCTGCAGTACAACACAGTGCTGCTGTATACAGACAGGATGGCTCAGGTAATGAAAAAACAAACCGTTACATCAGATCCTGCATAAACAAATGATAAATATATTTCTTAAAGGTGGAATATTGTCACAGGCTCCTTAGAGAATGAGACTGGGGAAAAAATAGGGAAGGAGTACCTTTTAGTATCCTGGGATGAATCCCATCAGGACCAGGAGATATGTCTACCTTTAGATCCGCTAAGTTGCCCAACACTACCTCCTTCGTGATAATAAATAAAAGAAGAAAATTACAACACCAGTACAGGCACTTCGGCACTCCAAGCCTGCACTTACCAACTAAAACCACTTACCCTTCCGGGGACCGTGTCCCTCTATTCCCATCCTTTTCATGTATCTGTCAAGGTGCCCCTTAAAAGCCACGACTGTATCCGCTTCCACTACCTCCCCCGGCAACGAGGCCCAGACACGACTCCTCTCTGTGTAAAAAATCTGCCTCGTACATCTCCTTTAAATCTTGCCCTTCTCACTTTAAACCTGTGCCCCCTGAGTAATTGACTCTTCCACCCTGGGAAAAAGCTTCTGACTATCCATTCTGTCCATACCTCATAATCTTGTAGATTTCTATCAGGTCTCCCCTCAACCTCCATCACTCCAGTGAGAACAAACCAAGTTTCTCCAACCTCTCCTCATAGCTAATGCCCTCCATTCCAGGCAACATCCTGGTAAATCTTTTCTGTACCCTCTCCAAAGCCTCCACATCCTTCTGGTAGTGTGGTGACCAGAATTGAACACTATATTCCAAGTGTGGCCTAACTAAGATTCTATAAAGCTGCAACCTGACTTGCCAAAGGAACAACATTGGCTATTCTCCAATCCTCTGGGACCTCCCCTGTAGTCAGTCAAGATACAAAGATTTCTCTCAAGACCCAGCAATATCCTCCCGTACCTCTCTCAGTATTCTGGGGTATGTCCCATGAGGATATACCCCAAGCCCTGGGGACTTGTCGACCTTAATTTTTCTCAAGAACCCCAATACCTCCTCCTTTTTGATCTCAACATGACTCAAACTATCAACACACTCTCTCCCAGACTCATCATCCACCAAGTCCTTCTCTTTGGTGAACACTGATGCAAAGTACTCATTTAATACCTTGCCCATTTCCTCTGGCTCCATGCATAGTTCTCTCTCTTGTCCTTGACTGGGCCAATCCCCTCCCTGGCTACCCTCTTGCTCCTTTCTTAGTATAAAAAGCCTTGATTTTTGACGTAGTTGAAACCTTCTACCCACATTTTCTCCTTGCTCCCTCCTTATCGGCCTTCTCACATAGGTTCCCCCGGCACATTATTTAAAATCTCCACAACCAGTCTCGCACACATTCCTCCTGTATCAGAAAGGGTTTAATACAATATCCTGTATCACAGAAGGTTTAATACAATATCCTGTATCAGAGAGGGTTTAATACAGTGTCCTGTATCAGAGAGGGTTTAATACAATATCCTGTATCAGAGAGGGTTTAATACAGTGTCGTGTATCAGAGCGGGTTTAATACAATATCCTGTATCAGAGAGGGTTTAATACAATATCCTGTATCAGAGAGGGTTTAATACAGTGACCTGTATCAGAGAGGATTTAATACAATGTCCTGTATCAGAGAGGGTTTAATACAATATCCTGTATCAGAGAGGGTTTAATACAATGTCCTGTATCAGAGAGAGTTGAATACAATGTCCTGTATCAGAGAGGGTTTAATACAGTGTCCTGTATCAGAGAGGGTTTAATACAATGTCCTGTATCAGAGAGGGTTTAATACAATATCCGGTCTCAGAGAGGGTTTAATTCAGTGTCCTGTATCAGAGAGGGTTTAATACAATATCCTGTATCAGAGGGGGTTTAATACAGTGTCCTGTATCAGTGAGGGCTTAATACAATATCCTGTATCAGAGAGGGTTTAATACAGTGTCCTGTATCAGAGAGGGTTTAATACAATGTCCTGTATCAGAGAGGGTTTAATACAATATCCTGTCTCAGAGAGAGTTTAATACAATGTCCTGTATCAGAGAGGGTTTAATAGTGTCCTGTATCAGAGAGGGTTTAATACAGTGTCCTGTATCAGAGAGGGTTTAATACAGTGTCCTGTATCAGAGGGGGTTTAATACAGTGTCCTGTATCAGAGAGGGTTTAATACAGTGTCCTGTATCAGAGAGGGTTTAATACAGTGTCCTGTATCAGAGAGTGTTTAATACAATGTCCTGTATCAGAGAGGGTTTAATACAGTGTCCTGTATCAGAGGGGGTTTAATACAGTGTCCTGTATCAGAGAGGGTTTAATACAGTGTCCTGTATCAGAGAGTGTTTAATACAATATCCTGTATCAGAGAGGGTTTAATACAATGTCCTGTATCAGAGAGGGTTTAATACAATATCCTGTATCAGAGAGGGTTTAATAGTGTCCTGTATCAGAGAGGGTTTAATACAGTGTCCTGTATCAGAGAGGGTTTAATACAGTGTCCTGTATCAGAGGGGGTTTAATACAGTGTCCTGTATCAGAGAGGGCTTAATACAATGTCCTGTATCAGAGAGGGTTTAATACAATATCCTGTCTCAGAGAGGGTTTAATACAATATCCTGTCTCAGAGAGGGTTTAATAGTGTCCTGTATCAGAGAGGGTTTATACAGTGTCCTGTATCAGTGAGGGCTTAATACAATATCCAGTATCAGTGAGGGCTTAATACAATGTCCTGTATCAGAGAGGGTTTAATACAATATCCTGTCTCAGAGAGGGTTTAATAGTGTCCTGTATCAGAGAGGGTTGAATGCAATGTCCTGTATCAGAGAGGGTTTAATACAGTGTCCTGTATCAGAGAGGGTTTAATACAGTGTCCTGTATCAGAGAGGGTTTAATACAATGTCCTGTATCAGAGAGGGTTTAATACAGTGTCCTGTATCAGAGAGGGTTTAATACAATGTCCTGTATCAGAGAGGGTTTAATACAATGTCCTGTATCAGAGAGGGTTTAATACAATGTCCTGTATCAGAGAGGGTTAAATACAATATCCTGTATCAGAGAGAGTTTGATGCAGTGTCCTGTATCAGAGAGGGTTAAATACAATATTGTGTATCAGAGAGGGTTTAATAGTGTCCTGTATCAGAGAGGGTTTAATACAATATCCGGTATCAGAGAGGGTTGAATACAGTGTCCTGTATCAGAGAGGGTTTAATACAGTGTCCTGTATCAGAGAGGGTTTAATACAATATCCTGTATCAGAGAGGGTTTAATACAGTGTCCTGTATCAGAGAGGGTTTAATACAATATCCTGTATCAGAGAGGGTTTAATACAATATCCTGTATCAGAGAGGGTTTAATAGTGTCCTGTATCAGAGAGGGTTTAATACAATATCCTGTATCAGAGAGGGTTGAATACAGTGTCCTGTATCAGAGAGGGTTTAATACAGTGTCCTGTATCAGAGAGGGTTTAATACAATATCCTGTATCAGAGAGGGTTTAATACAGTGTCCTGTATCAGAGAGGGTTTAATACAATATCCTGTATCAGAGAGGGTTTAATACAATATCCTGTATCAGAGAGGGTTTAATACAATATCCTGTATCAGAGAGGGTTTAATACAGTGTCCTGTATCAGAGAGGGTTTAATAGTGTCCTGTATCAGAGAGGGTTAAATACAATATCCTGTATCAGAGTGAGTTTAATACAGTGTCCTGTATCAGAGAGGGTTTAATACAGTGTCCTGTATCAGAGAGGGTTTAATACAATATCCTGTATCAGTGAGGGTTAAATACAGTGTCCTGTATCAGAGAGGGTTTAATACAATGTCCTGTATCAGAGAGGGTATAAAACAGTGTCCTGTATCAGAGAGAGTTTAATGCAGCGTCCTGTATCAGAGAGGGTTTAATACAATATCCTGTATCAGTGAGGGTTAAATACAGTGTCCTGTATCAGAGAGGGTTTAATACAGTGTCCTGTATCAGAGATGGTTTAATACAGTGTCCTGTATCAGAGAGAGTTGAATACAATATCCTGTATCAGTGAGGGTTTAATACAGTGTCCTGTATCAGAGAGGGTTTAATACAATATCCTGTATCAGAGAGGGTTTAATACAGTGTCCTGTATCAGAGAGAGTTGAATACAGTGCCCTGTATCGGAGAGGGTTTAATACAATATCCAGTATCAGAGAGGGTTGAATGCAATGTCCTGTATCAGAGAGGGTTTAATACAATGTCCTGTATCAGAGAGGGTTAAATACAATATCCTGTATCAGAGAGAGTTTGATGCAGTGTCATGTATCAGAGAAGGTTAAATACAATATCCTGTATCAGAGAGAGTTTAATGCAATGTCCTGTATCAGAGAGGGTTAAATACAATATCCTGTATCAGAGAGGGTTTAATAGAGTGTTCTGTATCAGAGCGGGTTTAATACAATATCCTGTATCAGAGAGGGTTAAATACAATATCCTGTATCAGAGAGGGTTTAATAGAGTGTTCTGTATCAGAGCGGGTTTAATACAATATCCTGTATCAGAGAGGGTTTAATACAGTGTCCTGTATCAGAGAGGGTTTAATACAGTGTCCTGTATCAGAGAGGGTTTAATACAATATCCGGTCTCAGAGAGGGTTTAATACAGTGTCCTGTATCAGAGAGGGTTTAATACAATATCCTGTATCAGAGGGGGTTTAATACAGTGTCCTGTATCAGTGAGGGCTTAATACAATATCCTGTATCAGAGAGGGTTTAATACAGTGTCCTGTATCAGAGAGGGTTTAATACAATGTCCTGTATCAGAGAGGGTTTAATACAATATCCTGTCTCAGAGAGAGTTTAATACAATGTCCTGTATCAGAGAGGGTTTAATAGTGTCCTGTATCAGAGAGGGTTTAATACAGTGTCCTGTATCAGAGAGGGTTTAATACAGTGTCCTGTATCAGAGGGGGTTTAATACAGTGTCCTGTATCAGAGAGGGTTTAATACTGTGTCCTGTATCAGAGAGGGTTTAATACAGTGTCCTGTATCAGAGAGTGTTTAATACAATGTCCTGTATCAGAGAGGGTTTAATACAGTGTCCTGTATCAGAGGGGGTTTAATACAGTGTCCTGTATCAGAGAGGGTTTAATACAGTGTCCTGTATCAGAGAGTGTTTAATACAATATCCTGTATCAGAGAGGGTTTAATACAGTGTCCTGTATCAGAGAGGGTTTAATACAGTGTCCTGTATCAGAGGGGGTTTAATACAGTGTCCTGTATCAGAGAGGGCTTAATACAATGTCCTGTATCAGAGAGGGTTTAATACAATATCCTGTCTCAGAGAGGGTTTAATACAATATCCTGTCTCAGAGAGGGTTTAATAGTGTCCTGTATCAGAGAGGGTTTATACAGTGTCCTGTATCAGTGAGGGCTTAATACAATATCCAGTATCAGTGAGGGCTTAATACAATGTCCTGTATCAGAGAGGGTTTAATACAATATCCTGTCTCAGAGAGGGTTTAATAGTGTCCTGTATCATAGAGGGTTGAATGCAATGTCCTGTATCAGAGAGGGTTTAATACAGTGTCCTGTATCAGAGAGGGTTTAATACAATGTCCTGTATCAGAGAGGGTTTAATACAATGTCCTGTATCAGAGAGGGTTTAATACAGTGTCCTGTATCAGAGAGGGTTTAATACAATGTCCTGTATCAGAGAGGGTTTAATACAATGTCCTGTATCAGAGAGGGTTTAATACAATGTCCTGTATCAGAGAGGGTTAAATACAATATCCTGTATCAGAGAGAGTTTGATGCAGTGTCCTGTATCAGAGAGGGTTAAATACAATATTGTGTATCAGAGAGGGTTTAATAGTGTCCTGTATCAGAGAGGGTTTAATACAATATCCGGTATCAGAGAGGGTTGAATACAGTGTCCTGTATCAGAGAGGGTTTAATACAGTGTCCTGTATCAGAGAGGGTTTAATACAATATCCTGTATCAGAGAGGGTTTAATACAGTGTCCTGTATCAGAGAGGGTTTAATACAATATCCTGTATCAGAGAGGGTTTAATACAATATCCTGTATCAGAGAGGGTTTAATAGTGTCCTGTATCAGAGAGGGTTTAATACAATATCCTGTATCAGAGAGGGTTGAATACAGTGTCCTGTATCAGAGAGGGTTTAATACAGTGTCCTGTATCAGAGAGGGTTTAATACAATATCCTGTATCAGAGAGGGTTTAATACAGTGTCCTGTATCAGAGAGGGTTTAATACAATATCCTGTATCAGAGAGGGTTTAATACAATATCCTGTATCAGAGAGGGTTTAATACAATATCCTGTATCAGAGAGGGTTTAATACAGTGTCCTGTATCAGAGAGGGTTTAATAGTGTCCTGTATCAGAGAGGGTTAAATACAATATCCTGTATCAGAGTGAGTTTAATACAGTGTCCTGTATCAGAGAGGGTTTAATACAGTGTCCTGTATCAGAGAGGGTTTAATACAATATCCTGTATCAGTGAGGGTTAAATACAGTGTCCTGTATCAGAGAGGGTTTAATACAATGTCCTGTATCAGAGAGGGTTTAAAACAGTGTCCTGTATCAGAGAGAGTTTAATGCAGCGTCCTGTATCAGAGAGGGTTTAATACAATATCCTGTATCAGTGAGGGTTAAATACAGTGTCCTGTATCAGAGAGGATTTAATACAGTGTCCTGTATCAGAGATGGTTTAATACAGTGTCCTGTATCAGAGAGAGTTGAATACAATATCCTGTATCAGTGAGGGTTTAATACAGTGTCCTGTATCAGAGAGGGTTTAATACAATATCCTGTATCAGAGAGGGTTTAATACAGTGTCCTGTATCAGAGAGAGTTGAATACAGTGCCCTGTATCGGAGAGGGTTTAATACAATATCCAGTATCAGAGAGGGTTGAATGCAATGTCCTGTATCAGAGAGGGTTTAATACAATGTCCTGTATCAGAGAGGGTTAAATACAATATCCTGTATCAGAGAGAGTTTGATGCAGTGTCATGTATCAGAGAAGGTTAAATACAATATCCTGTATCAGAGAGAGTTTAATGCAATGTCCTGTATCAGAGAGGGTTAAATACAATATCCTGTATCAGAGAGGGTTTAATAGAGTGTTCTGTATCAGAGTGGGTTTAATACAATATCCTGTATCAGAGAGGGTTAAATACAATATCCTGTATCAGAGAGGGTTTAATAGAGTGTTCTGTATCAGAGCGGGTTTAATACAATATCCTGTATCAGAGAGGGTTTAATACAGTGTCCTGTATCAGAGAGGGTTTAATACAGTGTCCTGTATCAGAGAGGGTTTAATACAGTGTCCTGTATCAGAGGGGGTTTAATACAGTGTCCTGTATCAGAGAGGGCTTAATACAATGTCCTGTATCAGAGAGGGTTTAATACAATATCCTGTCTCAGAGAGGGTTTAATACAATATCCTGTCTCAGAGAGGGTTTAATAGTGTCCTGTATCAGAGAGGGTTTATACAGTGTCCTGTATCAGTGAGGGCCTAATACAATATCCAGTATCAGTGAGGGCTTAATACAATGTCCTGTATCCGAGAGGGTTTAATACAATATCCTGTCTCAGAGAGGGTTTAATAGTGTCCTGTATCAGAGAGGGTTGAATGCAATGTCCTGTATCAGAGAGGGTTTAATACAGTGTCCTGTATCAGAGAGGGTTTAATACAATGTCCTGTATCAGAGAGGGTTTAATACAATGTCCTGTATCAGAGAGGGTTTAATACAATGTCCTGTATCAGAGAGGGTTTAATACAATGTCCTGTATCAGAGAGGGTTTAATACAATGTCCTGTATCAGAGAGGGTTTAATACAATGTCCTGTATCAGAGAGGGTTAAATACAATATCCTGTATCAGAGAGAGTTTGATGCAGTGTCCTGTATCAGAGAGGGTTAAATACAATATTGTGTATCAGAGAGGGTTTAATAGTGTCCTGTATCAGAGAGGGTTTAATACAATATCCGGTATCAGAGAGGGTTGAATACAGTGTCCTGTATCAGAGAGGGTTTAATACAGTGTCCTGTATCAGAGATGGTTTAATACAATGTCCTGTATCAGAGAGGGTTTAATACAGTGTCCTGTATCAGAGAGGGTTTAATACAGTGTCCTGTATCAGAGATGGTTTAATACAATGTCCTGTATCAGAGAGGGTTTAATACAATATCCTGTATCAGAGAGGGTTTAATACAGTGTCCTGTATCAGAGAGGGTTTAATACAATATCCTGTATCAGAGAGGGTTTAATACAATATCCTGTATCAGAGAGGGTTTAATACAATATCCTGTATCAGAGAGGGTTTAATAGTGTCCTGTATCAGAGAGGGTTTAATACAATATCCTGTATCAGAGAGGGTTGAATACAGTGTCCTGTATCAGAGAGGGTTTAATACAGTGTCCTGTATCAGAGAGGGTTTAATACAATATCCTGTATCAGAGAGGGTTTAATACAGTGTCCTGTATCAGAGAGGGTTTAATACAATATCCTGTATCAGAGAGGGTTTAATACAATATCCTGTATCAGAGAGGGTTTAATACAATATCCTGTATCAGAGAGGGTTTAATACAGTGTCCTGTATCAGAGAGGGTTTAATAGTGTCCTGTATCAGAGAGGGTTAAATACAATATCCTGTATCAGAGTGAGTTTAATACAGTGTCCTGTATCAGAGAGGGTTTAATACAATATCCTGTATCAGTGAGGGTTAAATACAGTGTCCTGTATCAGAGAGGGTTTAATACAATGTCCTGTATCAGAGAGGGTTTAAAACAGTGTCCTGTATCAGAGAGAGTTTAATGCAGCGTCCTGTATCAGAGAGGGTTTAATACAATATCCTGTATCAGTGAGGGTTAAATACAGTGTCCTGTATCAGAGAGGGTTTAATACAGTGTCCTGTATCAGAGATGGTTTAATACAGTGTCCTGTATCAGAGAGAGTTGAATACAATATCCTGTATCAGTGAGGGTTTAATACAGTGTCCTGTATCAGAGAGGGTTTAATACAATATCCTGTATCAGAGAGGGTTTAATACAGTGTCCTGTATCAGAGAGAGTTGAATACAGTGCCCTGTATCGGAGAGGGTTTAATACAATATCCAGTATCAGAGAGGGTTGAATGCAATGTCCTGTATCAGAGAGGGTTTAATACAATGTCCTGTATCAGAGAGGGTTAAATACAATATCCTGTATCAGAGAGAGTTTGATGCAGTGTCATGTATCAGAGAAGGTTAAATACAATATCCTGTATCAGAGAGAGTTTAATGCAATATCCTGTATCAGAGAGGGTTTAATAGAGTGTTCTGTATCAGAGCGGGTTTAATACAATATCCTGTATCAGAGAGGGTTTAATACAGTGTCCTGTATCAGAGAGGGTTGAATGCAATGTTCTGTATCAGAGAGGGTTTAATACAATATGCTGTAACAGAGAGGGTTTAATACAGTGTCCTGTATCAGAGAGGGTTTAATACAATATCCTGTATCAGAGAGGGTTTATACAGTGTCCTGTATCAGAGAGGGTTTAATACAGTGTCTTGTATCAGAGAGGGTTTAATACAATATCCTGTATCAGAGAGGGTTTAATACAATATGCTGTGACAGAGAGGGTTTAATACAGTGTCCTGTATCAGAGAGGGTTTAATACAATATCCTGTATCAGAGAGGGTTTATACAGTGTCCTGTATCAGAGAGGGTTTAATACAGTGTCCTGTATCAGTGAGGGCTTAATACAATATCCTGTATCAGAGAGGGTTTAATACAATGTCCTGTATCAGAGAGGGTTTAACACAATATCCTGTATCAGAGAGGGTTTATACAGTGTCCTGTATCAGAGAGGGTTTAATACAGTGTCCTGTATCAGTGAGGGCTTAATACAATATCCTGTATCAGAGGGGGTTTAATACAGTGTCCTGTATCAGAGAGGGTTTAATACAATGTCCTGCATCAGAGGGGGTTTAATACAGAGTCCTGTATCAGAGAGGGTTTAATACAATGTCCTGTATCAGAGAGGGTTTAATACAATGTCCTGTATCAGAGAGGGTTTAATACAATATCCTGTATCAGAGAGGGTTTAATACAATGTCCTGTATCAGAGAGGGTTTAATACAGTGTCCTGTATCAGAGAGGGTTTAATACAATATCCTGTATCAGAGAGAGTTTAATACAGTGTCCTGTATCAGAGAGAGTTTAATACAATGTCCTGTATCAGAGAGGGTTTAATACAGTGTCCTGTATCAGAGAGGGTTTAATACAGTGTCCTGTATCAGAGCGGGTTTAATACAATATCCTGTATCAGAGAGGGTTTAATACAGTGTCCTGTATCAGAGAGGGTTTAATACAGTGTCCTGTATCAGAGAGGGTTTAATACAGTGTCCTGTATCAGAGAGGGTTTAATACAATATCCTGTATCAGAGAGGGTTTAATACAGTGTCCTGTATCAGAGAGGGTTTAATACAATATCCTGTATCAGAGAGGGTTTAATACAATGTTGTGTATCCAAGTGGATTTAGTATAGTGTCCTCTATGATGGAGGGCTTAATACAATGTCTGTATCAGTGCGTGTTTAGCAGAATGTCTCTCTCAGGAGTGTTTGATACAATATTTGAGAGAGCTTGTCTTGTTACATTGATGGTGTTCTCTTGTTGTTGCACTAACAGGTGAAGTGGAGTCCTGTGCAGTTAATGGCTGACCCCTTTATGTTTGGAGATTTTATGGATATGTACGCTCCAAGCGCCAGCAAAATCTACAAACAGATTACAGATGTGAAGAAACTAGAAAATATTTTGGCTGATTATCTCTTCAGGCACAGCACTACTAATCTGAAAGTAAGATCAGGAAAATATTAGCAAACATAAGATACCTAACCCCTCACTGAGAGTAAATCGTCTTTTAATAAATAAATAGATTTTTGAACAGTAAAGGAATTAATGGTTATGGTGAGTGGGTGGGTAAGTGGAGCTGAGTCCACAAGAAGATCAGCCATGATCTTATTGAATGGTGGACCAGATCCGAGGGGCCAGATGGCCTACTCCTGCTCCTAGTTCTCATGTTCTGAAATAATATCTTGCTCCCCACCCCAGCACACTCACAGTTAGTGACTGATGACGTTGCTTACGGTGAAGAGGATGTTAATGGTGCTGATGGTGTGGATCATAGACTCAGAGAGCCATAGAGATTTACAGCATGGAAACAGGCCCTTCAGCCCAACTTGTCCATGTCGCCCTTTTGTTACTACTAAGCTAGTCTCAATCGCCCGTGTTTGGCCCATATTCCTCTATACCCATCTTACCCATGTAACTGTCTAGACATTTCTTAAAAGACAAAATTGTACCTGCCTCTACTACTCCCAACTCTGGACGCTTGTTCCAGACACTCACCACGCCGCTCTGTGTAAAAAATTTGCTCCTCTGGACCTTTTTGTATTTTTCCCCTCACGTTCAACCAATGCCCTCTCAGTTTAGACTCCCCTACCTTTGGGAAAAGATATTGACTATCGAGCTGATCTATGCCTCTCATTATCTTATAGACTTCTGTAAGATCACTCCTAAGCCTCCTCCTCTCCAGAGAATAAAATCCCAATCTATCCAGCCTTTCCTTATAACTCAAACCATCAAGCTCCAGTAGCATCCTAGTAAATCTTTTCTGCACTCTTTCTAGTTTAATAATATCCTTTCTGTAATAGGATGACCAGAACTGGAATGTACTGGATACGTACAGTATTCCATGTGTACTGGATATGTACAGTATTCCACGTGTACTGGATACGTACAGTATTCCACGTGTACTGGATACGTACAGTATTCCACGTGTACTGGATACGTACAGTATTCCACGTGTACTGGATACGTACAGTATTCCACGTGTACTGGATACGTACAGTATTCCACGTGTACTGGATACGTACAGTATTCCACGTGTACTGGATACGTACAGTATTCCACGTGTACTGGATACGTACAGTATTCCACGTGTACTGGATACGTACAGTATTCCACGTGTACTGGATACGTACAGTATTCCACGTGTACTGGATACGTACAGTATTCCACGTGTACTGGATACGTACAGTGTTCCACGTGTACTGGATACGTACAGTGTTCCACGTGTACTGGATACGTACAGTGTTCCACGTGTACTGGATACGTACAGTGTTCCACGTGTACTGGATACGTACAGTGTTCCACGTGTACTGGATACGTACAGTGTTCCACGTGTACTGGATACGTACAGTGTTCCACGTGTACTGGATACGTACAGTGTTCCACGTGTACTGGATACGTACAGTGTTCCACGTGTACTGGATACGTACAGTGTTCCACGTGTACTGGATACGTACAGTGTTCCACGTGTACTGGATACGTACAGTGTTCCACGTGTACTGGATACGTACAGTGTTCCACGTGTACTGGATACGTACAGTGTTCCACGTGTACTGGATACGTACAGTGTTCCACGTGTACTGGATACGTACAGTGTTCCACGTGTACTGGATACGTACAGTGTTCCACGTGTACTGGATACGTACAGTGTTCCACGTGTACTGGATACGTACAGTGT
Source organism: Prionace glauca (assembly GCA_037974335.1). Lineage (NCBI taxonomy): Eukaryota > Metazoa > Chordata > Chondrichthyes > Carcharhiniformes > Carcharhinidae > Prionace > Prionace glauca. The sequence goes on along the minus strand of CM075725.1, from coordinate 1,591,496 downwards.
TCCACGTGTACTGGATACGTACAGTGTTCCACGTGTACTGGATACGTACAGTGTTCCACGTGTACTGGATACGTACAGTGTTCCACGTGTACTGGATACGTACAGTGTTCCACGTGTACTGGATACGTACAGTGTTCCACGTGTACTGGATACGTACAGTGTTCCACGTGTACTGGATACGTACAGTGTTCCACGTGTACTGGATACGTACAGTGTTCCACGTGTACTGGATACGTACAGTGTTCCACGTGTACTGGATACGTACAGTATTCCACGTGTACTGGATACGTACAGTATTCCACGTGTACTGGATACGTACAGTATTCCACGTGTACTGGATACGTACAGTATTCCACGTGTACTGGATACGTACAGTATTCCACGTGTACTGGATACGTACAGTATTCCACGTGTACTGGATACGTACAGTATTCCACGTGTACTGGATACGTACAGTATTCCACGTGTACTGGATACGTACAGTGTTCCACGTGTACTGGATACGTACAGTGTTCCACGTGTACTGGATACGTACAGTGTTCCACGTGTACTGGATACGTACAGTGTTCCACGTGTACTGGATACGTACAGTGTTCCACGTGTACTGGATACGTACAGTGTTCCACGTGTACTGGATACGTACAGTGTTCCACGTGTACTGGATACGTACAGTGTTCCACGTGTACTGGATACGTACAGTGTTCCACGTGTACTGGATACGTACAGTGTTCCACGTGTACTGGATACGTACAGTGTTCCACGTGTACTGGATACGTACAGTGTTCCACGTGTACTGGATACGTACAGTGTTCCACGTGTACTGGATACGTACAGTGTTCCACGTGTACTGGATACGTACAGTGTTCCACGTGTACTGGATACGTACAGTGTTCCACGTGTACTGGATACGTACAGTATTCCACGTGTACTGGATACGTACAGTATTCCACGTGTACTGGATACGTACAGTATTCCACGTGTACTGGATACGTACAGTGTTCCACGTGTACTGGATACGTACAGTGTTCCACGTGTACTGGATACGTACAGTGTTCCACGTGTACTGGATACGTACAGTGTTCCACGTGTACTGGATACGTACAGTGTTCCACGTGTACTGGATACGTACAGTGTTCCACGTGTACTGGATACGTACAGTGTTCCACGTGTACTGGATACGTACAGTGTTCCACGTGTACTGGATACGTACAGTGTTCCACGTGTACTGGATACGTACAGTGTTCCACGTGTACTGGATACGTACAGTGTTCCACGTGTACTGGATACGTACAGTGTTCCACGTGTACTGGATACGTACAGTGTTCCACGTGTACTGGATACGTACAGTGTTCCACGTGTACTGGATACGTACAGTGTTCCACGTGTACTGGATACGTACAGTGTTCCACGTGTACTGGATACGTACAGTGTTCCACGTGTACTGGATACGTACAGTATTCCACGTGTACTGGATACGTACAGTGTTCCACGTGTACTGGATACGTACAGTATTCCACGTGTACTGGATACGTACAGTGTTCCACGTGTACTGGATACGTACAGTGTTCCACGTGTACTGGATACGTACAGTATTCCACGTGTACTGGATACGTACAGTATTCCACGTGTACTGGATACGTACAGTATTCCACGTGTACTGGATACGTACAGTATTCCACGTGTACTGGATACGTACAGTATTCCACGTGTACTGGATACGTACAGTATTCCACGTGTACTGGATACGTACAGTATTCCACGTGTACTGGATACGTACAGTATTCCACGTGTACTGGATACGTACAGTATTCCACGTGTACTGGATACGTACAGTATTCCACGTGTACTGGATACGTACAGTGTTCCACGTGTACTGGATACGTACAGTGTTCCACGTGTACTGGATACGTACAGTATTCCACGTGTACTGGATACGTACAGTATTCCACGTGTACTGGATACGTACAGTATTCCACGTGTACTGGATACGTACAGTATTCCACGTGTACTGGATATGTACAGTATTCCACGTGTACTGGATACGTACAGTATTCCACGTGTACTGGATACGTACAGTATTCCACGTGTACTGGATACGTACAGTATTCCACGTGTACTGGATACGTACAGTATTCCACGTGTACTGGATACGTACAGTATTCCACGTGTACTGGATACGTACAGTATTCCACGTGTACTGGATACGTACAGTATTCCAAGTGTGACCTTATCAATGTCTTATACAACTTCAACAAGACATCACAACTCCTGGATTCAAAGAATAAAGAACAACCCAGCACGGGAAACAGGCCCTTCGGCCCAACGAGCCCGCGCTGCCACATCACCCTACACCTATTCTACCCTGCATATCTATGAATGGAACCCTACTCAGACAGATTCAAGGAAGAAATAGTGTCAATTTGGTAAAAACCGATTAGCCTGAGAGCACATCTTTGGGGTGTGGGAGGAAACCGGAGCGCCCGGAGGAAACCCACGCAACCACAGGGAGAATGCGCAAACTCCCACAGACACAGGCCCAAATCCATGTGCCTGCACAGCCAGCAGTGCTAGTCACTGAGCTGTTGCGGTTTCCATCTACCGGTCCAGGATCAAGCACACACACCGACATGAAGTACTAGGCCACTCCTGGAACTTCCAAGAGCAGCCCACGCACGACCCGCCGTGTGAACGCCCCTCGTTTGACACGAGGTGGACCTCCACCTGTGGAATAAAGACAAAAATATTAATCTTACAGCCTGCCTTTCCGGTGTCTCCTGAGGTTTAACCCTATTTAATATCCCCTACCATATCCCTCCATTCTCGTTTCACTCATGTGCCTATCTAACTGCATCTTAAACGAGTCCAATGTTCCTGCCTCCACCACCCTACTTGGTAGCGCGTTCCAGACCCCCACAACTCTCTGCGTAAAGAACCTTCTTCTCACCTCCAAATTATACCTCTCCCCCCTCACCCTTAAATGATGACCTCTCGTGTTCGTACCCAGTCTCGGGAGCAGTCTCTCACTATTAACTCTATCCATTCCCTTCATTATCTTATATACTTCTATCATGTCCCCTCTCAATCTCCATCTTTCCAAGGAGAATAGTCCCAGTTTCTTCAACCTCTCCTCGTAACCCAGTCCCCCCATGCCAGGCAACATCCTGGTAAACCTCCTCTGCACCCTTTCCAGAGACTCCACGTCCTTCCGGTAGTAAGGTGACCAGAACTGGACGCAGTACTCCAAATGCGGTCTAACCAACGTTCTGTACAACTGAAGCATTAGACGGCAGCTTTTATACTCTATGCCCCTTCCTATAAAGGCCAACATCCCATAAGCCTTCCTAACAACCTTCTCCACTTGTGACGCAACCTTCATGGATTTGTGAACCTGCACTCCCAGGTCCCTCTGTATGTCTATACTCCTAATCGGCCTCCCTTTAATCACATAGCTCCTCTCTGCATTATTCCGTCCAAAATGCATCACCTCGCATTTGTCAGGATTAAATGCCATCTGCCACCTATCTGCCCACTGCACCAGCCTATCTATATCCTGTTGTATCACCTGACAATCCAGTTCCGTACCCGCCAACCCTGCTATCTTGGTGTCATCAGCAAACTTGCTAATCACACCACCTACGCCCTCTTCCAAGTCATTTATGTAGACTACAAAGAGGAGAGGTCCCAGTACTGAGCCCTGTGGCACACCACTGGTCACTGGCCTCCAGCCCGACAAGGTCCCTTCCACAGCTACCCTCTGATTCAATGTTCTGACCAATGAAACCAAGCATGCTGAATGCCTTCTTCACCACTCTGTCCACCTGTGACTCCACTTTCAAGGAGTTATGAACTTGTACCCCTAGATCTCTTTGTTCTGTAACTCTCCCCAACGCCCTACCATTAACCGAGTAACTCCTGCCCTGGTTCAATCTACCAAAATGTATCACCTCACATTTATCTAAATTAAACTCCATCTCCCATTCGTAAACCCAATGGCCCAATTGATCAAGATCCTGTTGCAATTGGAGATAACCTTCTTCACTGTCCATTATGCCACCAATCTTGGTGTCATCTTCAAAACTATTAACCATGCCTCCTGAATTCTCATCCAAACTTTTAATATAAATGACAAATAACAGTGGACCCAGCTTTGACCCTGAGGCTGGTCACAGGCCTCCAGTTTGAAAAACAATCTCTACAACCACCCTCTGTGATGACAGTGATGATATTTTGGACCCTGAAGACCACAGTGATGTTGACAGTTACTGTGATGGTGATTATAATGATGATTGGTTCTGTGTTTACCATTTCTAGGTAATTTACCCAGTTTTCTTCAAAGAAGCAGTGGAACACATCATCAGAGCTGCTAGAGTCTTCAGCCTACCTGGGGGACACCTGATGATGGTATACAGCACTCTGTCTGTCTCACTCACTCTCCCTCTCTCTCCCTGGCTTTCCCCTCTCACTCTGTCAAACTGTCTCTGCCTCCCTCTCTGTTTGATCTCTGTCCTGTCAGCTGTGGCCATGTTGGTAACTCTCTCATCTCTGAATCACATGATTTAGTGTTTCTGTCCCACAAATGGAGACTGACTCTCCAGTGCAGTACGGGAAGGCTTGATGTCACATTGGAGATGCTGTTGTTTGAGATGTTAAATTGCGTCCCATCTGCTCTCCCAGGGAAATGTGAAGCCTCATGAGACTTTTCCTCGAATAAACACTGATCTCTGTCTCTCTGCTGCAGTCCAAGCAGCAAGCTCACCACCATCTTCTCAAGGTCATTAGTGATGGGCAATAAATGGAGAATATATGTTGGCCTAACCAGTGAAGCCCAGACCCCTTCACTGAATAAAAAAGTCAACATCACAAATAGATAGTCCAATTCTGATCACTTTGCTGTTTATGGAAGCTTACTCTGCAGGAATTGGATGAGACATTGCCGACATCGCTGGTAACTAGTCTCCAGTCTGAAAATTTTCCCTCCACCACAACTTTCTATGAGGTAGCCAGTTATTTATCCAATCAACCAAATTTCCTTCTATCTCATACCTCCTTATCTTGCATGATCCTACCGTGGGGGAACCTTACCAAACACCTTACTAAAATCCATGTATATATGACATCAACTGCTCTACCTTCATCCACACACTTAGTTACCTCCTCAAAGAATTCAATCAAATTTGTGAGGCAGGACTTACACCTCACGAAACCGTGCTGACTATCCCGGATTAAACTGAATCTTTCCAAATGGTCATAAATCCTATCTCTCAGGAGCTTTTCCATTAACTTACCGACAACCGAAGGAAGACTAACTGGCCTATAATTACCAGGGTCATTCCTATTTCCTTTCTTGAAAAGAGGAACAATATTTGCCACTCTCCAGTCCTCTGGCACTACCCCTGTGAAAAGTCTGACAACACCAGGTTTTAGTCCAACCGATTTATTTGATAATATTCTCACAAGCTTAAGCTTTCGAGGTTACCCTCTTCGTCAGGTGAATGGAGAGTTCTGACCTCAGACAGACAGAGCATACAGAGCACAGACAGTCCCAGATCATGACTACCCCTGTGGACAGTGAGGACCCAAAGATCAAAGCTAAAGGCTCCGCAATCTCATCCCTTGCCTCCCAAAGTATCCTAGGATGTATCCCATCTGGCCCAGGAGATTTATCTACCCTCAGGTTTTTTCAAAATTGGGAATACATCTTCCCTCAGAACATCTACCTCCTCCATCCTATCAGCCTGTATCACACACTCCTCCTCAAAAACATGGCCCTCTCCTTTGTAAACACTGAAGAAAAATATTCATTCATCGTCTCACCTATCTCTTCTGGCTCCATGCACAAGTTCCCACTACTATCCTCGACCGGCCCTAACCTCACCCTGGTCATTCTTTTATTTCTCACATAAGAGTAAAAAGCCTTGGGGTTTTCCTTCATTCGACCTGCCAAGGACTTCTCATGCCCCCTCCCAGCTCTCCTAAGCCCTTTCTTCAACTCATTCCTAGCTATCTTGTAATACTCAAGCAAACCAACTAAACCTTGTTTTTTCATCCTTACACACACTTCCGTTTTCCTCTTGACAAGACATTCAACCTCTTTTGTGAATGTGATTCCCTCACTCAGCCATTTCCTCCCTGCCTGACAGGGACATGCCTATCAAGAACACGCAGTACAAAAAACAAAGAACAAAAACAGCCCGGGAAACAGGCCCTTCGGCCCAACGAGCCCGCGCCGCCATCTCAACACCACCAGTCCCCCTTTCCCCCCACGACCCCTGACTAATGTTTTATGGTCATCCAGATTGAGGGAAACTGATTTAGGGACAATTTATTCCTGCCAATCAGCCTAAGAGCACATCTTTGGGATGTGGGAGGAAACCGGAGCACCCGGAGAAAACCCACACAAGCACGGGGAGAACGCGCAAACTCCCACAGACACAGGCCCAAATCCATGTGTCTGCACAGCAATCAGCGATAGTCACTGAGCTGTCGTCTTGCCCAGTATCTGGTCCAGTTTAGGCACACACTAACCACATGAAGCACTAGGCCAATCTCGTAGAACATAGAACATTACAGCGCAGAACAGGCCCTTCGGCCCACGATGTTGCACCGACCAGTTAAAAAACACTGACCCACTAGCCTAAACCAATCCCTTTTCATCCATAAACCTATCCACGGATCTCTTAAACGCCCCCAAACTAGGCGCATTTACAACTGCAGCAGGCAGGGCATTCCAATCCCTCACCACCCTCTGGGTAAAGAACCTACCCCTGACATCCGTCCTATAACTACCCCCCCTTAATTTAAAGCCATACCCCCTCGTGCTAGCTTTCTCCATCCGAGGAAAAAGGCTATCACTATCTACCCTGTCTAAACCTCTAATCATCTTATATGTTTCAATAAGATCCCCTCTTAGCCGCCTTCTTTCTAGCGAAAACAACCCCAAATCCCTCAGTCTCTCCTCATAGAACCTCCCCTCCATACCAGGCAACATCCTGGTAAACCTCCTCTGCACCCTCTCCAAAGCCTCCACATCCTTCCTGTAATGTGGGGACCAGAACTGCACACAGTACTCCAAGTGCGGCCGCACCAGAGTTGTGTACAGTTGCAACTTAATGCTGCGACTCCTAAATTCAATCCCCCTACCAATAAACGCCAAGACACCGTATGCCTTCTTAACAACCTTATCTACTTGATTCCCAACTTTCAGGGATCTATGTACACATACACCTAGATCCCTCTGCTCCTCCACACTATTCAAAGTCCTCCCATTAGCCCTATACTCAACACATCTGTTATTCCTACCAAAATGAATTACCTCACACTTCTCCACATTAAACTCCATCTGCCACCTCTCGGCCCAGCTCTGCAACCTTTCTAAGTCACCCTGCAAACTATGACACCCTTCCTCACTATCTACCACACCTCCGACTTTGGTGTCATCAGCAAATCTCGAACAACCAAGAGCAGCCCCACTACGACCCATCGCGTGTATGCCCCTCGTTGGACACGAGGTGGACCGACTTAAAACCTGTGAATGAAAAGAGAAAAAAAACATTATTATTGTACCATATACATTTACCTTACCAGGGATGCCCCAATGCTAATGACCCTTATTTAAAACAATCTCCTATATCCACCCATCTCCAACACACTCATGTGCCTGTCTAAGTTACTCTTAAACAACTCTAGCGTGTTTGCCTCCACCACCTTACTTGGCAGAGCATTCCATACCCCCACGACCCTCTGTGTGAAAAACCTCCCTCTAATATCTGTGTTATACCTCTCCCCCCTCACCTTAAGTCCATGGCCCCTTGTCCTATGTGTCTCTATCATAGGAAATAGCTTACCTCTGTTTATCTATACCCTTCATAATCTTATATACCTCTATTAGATCCCCCCTCAGTCGGCGTCTTTCAAGGGAAAAGAGCCCCGATTTCTTCAATCTTTCCTCATACCCCAGTCCTTCCGTATAAGGCAACATCCTGGTAAACCTCCCCTGCACTCTCTCCAGAGTCTCCACGTCCTTCCGGTAGTACGGCGACCTGAACTGGACGCAGTACTCCAAAGGCGGCCTAACCAACGTTCTGTACAACTGCAACATTAGACTCCAGCTCTTATATTCTATACCCCTTCCTATAAAGGCTAACATACCATAGGCTTTCTTCACCACACTCTCCATTTGCACTGCCACCTTCAAAGACTTGTGCACTTGCACCCCCAGGTCTCGCTGCGATTCTGTACTCCTTATGGGCTTACCCTTAATCATATAACTCCCCCCACATTATTCCGGCCAAAATGCATCACCTCACATTTATCCGGATTAAACTCCATTTGCCATGTATCTGCCCAATATACCAGCCTATCAATATCCCGTTGTATTGCCAGACACTGCTCCTCACTGCTCACCAATCCAGCCATCTTGGTGTCATCAGCAAATTTGCTGATCACACCACCTACATCATTTATATACACTACAAAGAGAAGAGGTCCCAGTACTGAGCCCTGCGGCACACCACTAGTGACAGACCTCCAGCCAGAAAAGGACCCCTCCACTACTACTCTCTGACTCCTCTTTACAAGCCAGTTCTCAACCCATCTAGATACCTGGCCATGTATCCCATGAGCTTTAATCTTCTCTACCAGCCTACCATGAGGGACTTTGTCAAACGCCTTACTGAAATCCATATAGACAACATCAACGGCTCGTCCTTCGTCGACCGTTTTTGTCACCTCCTCAAAGAATTCTACCAGATTCGTAAGGCAAGACTTCCCCTTTACAAAGCCATGCTGCGTATCCTTAATCAGATTGCAACGCTCTAAGTGCTCATACATCCTATCCCTAAGAATCCTCTCCATCAACTTGCCTACCACTGACGTTAAACTCACCAGCCTATAGTTACCCGGGCTATCCCTCCTACCCTTTTTAAACAACGGTACCACGTTCGCTATCCTCCAGTCCTCTGGGACCTCACCTGTGTCCAAAAAAGAGACAAAGATTTGCGTCAGAGGCCCAGCAAGCTCATCCCTCACCTCTCTAAGCAGCCTAGGATAAATGCCATCGGGCCCCGGAGATTTATCCATTTTAATGCCATCTAAAAGCCCTAACACTTCTTCCCTCGTAATCGATAGATCTTTCAATTGGTCTACTGCTCCCTCAATGACCGTACTAGACATCAAGCCCCTCTCCTTCGTGAATACTGACACAAAGTATTCATTCAGGATCTCCCCCATTCCCTCGGACTCTAAGCACAATTCACCTCGTCTGTCCCTGAGAGGACCGATTTTACCCCTAGCCACCCTTTTGCTCCTAAGATAGAAGTAAAACGCCTTTGGATTGTGGTCACTATCTCCAAAGTGCTCTCCCACAAACAAATCTAACACTTGGCCCAGTTCATTACCCAGTACCAAGTCCAATGTGGTCCCACCTTTTGTCAGCTTATCCACATATTGTGTCAGGAAACTCTCCTGCGCACACTGTATAAAAAGTGTCCCATCCGAACTATACCGTGGTTACAAGAGCAGATCAGAGGCTGGGAATCCTATGGTGAGTAATTTACTTCCCACCTCCAAAGTCTGTCCCATTTACAAAATTTAAATCAGGAGTGTGATGGAATACTTCCCGCTTGCCAGGATGGGTGCAACTCCAATAACACTCAAAAAAATTTGACACCATCCAGGACAAAGCAGCTTGTTTGATTGGCACCACATCTACCAATAGAAACATTCATTCCCTCCATTGCCAATGCACAGTGTGCACTTTACAAAGATTCACTTCAGCAACTTACCAAGTCTCCTTGGGCAGCACCTTCTAAACTTCTAACCGCTACAATCTTAAAGGATAAGGGCAGTGCCAGGGGCCTATGCCCGAGGGGCACCCCTTACCACCGCCCAACCTCCTCGATTGCTCCCCCCTTCACTAGCGGAGTTTACTGCCAGCTCCTTGCTAATGGGGAGCTACTGTAAAACCCACCAGAGTGAAATCCTCCTGGTTGTGGGAGAGACCAGCGGGCCCGGAGAATTCAGTCCCAAACCTACTCATCATGTTTAAATAATGTGTAAATGAGTCTCTGAATATGTCATGCAGCTCCGTGTATTTCCAGTGCAGAGCTGATGGTACCAGAAATCTGGAGAGGCACTCAGGGCCAGATGCCCCGCGTGGATAGTGCTAATCCAGCCCCGTGAAAATCTCTCAGTCCACTGCGCTAATAAATCAGTGCAGCGGGATGGGAGAATCGCCCCCACTGCTTCCCACTCACAGGACACCAAACCATCTGAAAAGGCCATCAACATGAAACTTGAACTCTCCATCTCTTTCTGCTCCCACAGATGCAGCCCAGCCCACTGAGGTTTTCCAGCATTCTCTCCCCTTGTTTCAGACTTCTGGTCTCTGCTGCACTTGGCTTCATGTTCAGTTGTTTTCTGCGGATTAAATAGTTTCTGTTATCCTTTTGTCAATCAGGTTGGATTGGACAGTACAGGGAAGTTAACAAACTCGACCCTGGCCTGTCACATTGCAGGATGTAAGTTGGCTTTTCTCTCCATCGGACCACAGTACAGCCACACTGACTTCAGAGAGGATCTGAAGAAAGTCTTTAAACAAGCAGGAGTATTCAGTGTAAAGACGGTTTTACTATTGGCGGATGAGGATATCATCAAGGTAAGAAGTTGAGTTTGAAGAGAGATTAATTGAAACACCCCTGGTTTCACTTCTGATCACCCGTCTGTAAGCAGCTGCTTTGGAACTGCCTCATTCCTCAAATCACACACCAGTTTGTATCATTTAATACTGAACTCTCAGTCCTTTGTCAGTCTTCTCGGTGGAGCCAGAAATGATGCAATTGATTTCCCTTCTTCTTGATTGCACTTATGAAATCTAAATGGGCCTGCAACTTTCCATTACTTCTTGGTATCCACTGGCTGCACTGGTGATCCCTGCGGCACCTCCCTGTCCACTGGCTGCACTGGTGATCCCTGCGGCTCCTCCCTGTCCACTGGCTGCACTGGTGATCCCTGCGGCTCCTCCCAGTCCACTGGCTGCACTGGTGATCCCTGCGGCTCCTCCCTGTCCACTGGCTGCACTGGTGATCCCAGCAGCACCTCCCAGTCCACTGGCTGCACTGGTGATCCCAGCAGCACCTCCCAGTCCACTGGCTGCACTGGTGATCCCTGCGGCACCTCCCAGCCCACTGGCTGCACTGGTGATCCCTGCGGCACCTCCCAGTCCACTGGCTGCACTGGTGATCCCTGCGGCTCCTCCCAGTCCACTGGCTGCACTGGTGATCCCAGCAGCACCTCCCAGTCCACTGGCTGCACTGGTGATCCCTGCGGCACCTCCCAGTCCACTGGCTGCACTGGTGATCCCTGCGGCTCCTCCCTGTCCACTGGCTGCACTGGTGATCCCTGCGGCTCCTCCCAGTCCACTGGCTGCACTGGTGATCCCTGCGGCTCCTCCCTGTCCACTGGCTGCACGGGTGATCCCTGCGGCACCTCCCAGTCCACTGGCTGCACTGGTGATCCTGCGGCACCTCCCAGTCCACTGGCTGCACTGGTGATCCCAGCAGCACCTCCCAGTCCACTGGCTGCACCGGTGATCCTGCGGCACCTCCCAGTCCACTGGCTGCACTGGTGATCCTGCGGCACCTCCCAGTCCACTGGCTGCACTGGTGATCCCAGCAGCACCTCCCAGTCCACTGGCTGCACTGGTGATCCCTGCGGCTCCTCCCAGTCCACTGGCTGCACTGGTGATCCCTGCGGCACCTCCCTGTCCACTGGCTGCACTGGTGATCCCAGCAGCACCTCCCTGTCCACTGGCTGCACTGGTGATCCCAGCAGCACCTCCCAGTCCACTGGCTGCACTGGTGATCCCAGCAGCACCTCCCTGTCCACTGGCTGCACTGGTGATCCCAGCAGCACCTCCCAGTCCACTGGCTGCACTGGTGATCCCAGCAGCACCTCCCAGTCTACTGGCTGCACTGGTGATCCCAGCAGCACCTCCCAGTCCACTGGCTGCACTGGTGATCCCAGCAGCACCTCCCAGTCCACTGGCTGCACTGGTGATCCCAGCAGCACCTCCCAGTCCACTGGCTGCACTGGTGATCCTGCGGCACCTCCCAGTCCACTGGCTGCACTGGTGATCCCTGCGGCTCCTCCCAGTCCACTGGCTGCACGGGTGATCCCTGCAGCACCTCCCAGTCCACTGGCTGCACTGGTGATCCTGCGGCACCTCCCAGTCCACTGGCTGCACTGGTGATCCCAGCAGCACCTCCCTGTCCACTGGCTGCACTGGTGATCCCAGCAGCACCTCCCAGTCCACTGGCTGCACTGGTGATCCCAGCAGCACCTCCCTGTCCACTGGCTGCACTGGTGATCCCTGCGGCTCCTCCCAGTCCACTGGCTGCACTGGTGATCCCTGCGGCACCTCCCTGTCCACTGGCTGCACTGGTGATCCCAGCAGCACCTCCCTGTCCACTGGCTGCACTGGTGATCCCAGCAGCACCTCCCAGTCCACTGGCTGCACTGGTGATCCCTGCGGCACCTCCCTGTCCACTGGCTGCACTGGTGATCCCAGCAGCACCTCCCAGTCCACTGGCTGCACTGGTGATCCCAGCAGCACCTCCCTGTCCACTGGCTACACTGGTGATCCCTGCGGCTCCTCCCAGTCCACTGGCTGCACTGGTGATCCCTGCAGCACCTCCCAGTCCACTGGCTGCACTGGTGATCCCAGCAGCACCTCCCAGTCCACTGGCTGCACTGGTGATCCCAGCAGCACCTCCCTGTCCACTGGCTGCACTGGTGATCCCAGCAGCACCTCCCAGTCCACTGGCTGCACTGGTGATCCCTGCGGCTCCTCCCTGTCCACTGGCTGCACTGGTGATCCTGCGGCACCTCCCAGTCCACTGGCTGCACTGGTGATCCTGCGGCACCTCCCTGTCCACTGGCTGCACTGGTGATCCCTGCGGCTCCTCCCAGTCCACTGGCTGCACTGGTGATCCCAGCAGCACCTCCCAGTCCACTGGCTGCACTGGTGATCCCAGCAGCACCTCCCAGTCCACTGGCTGCACTGGTGATCCCTGCGGCTCCTCCCTGTCCACTGGCTGCACTGGTGATCCCTGCGGCTCCTCCCAGTCCACTGGCTGCACTGGTGATCCCTGCGGCACCTCCCAGTCCAGGGAGGTGATCTGTATGTTCTTCACTGAGTGCAGAGGACCAGGTTAACCAGAACTGTGGGTTCACCCAAATTACTGATTCCCCAAAGTACTCATGTGACTCTTGTACCCCCTTAGTGTCCTGGTGCTCCACTCATGAAGGGGAGACGACGGTCCAGTGGTATTATCACTAGATTATTAATCCAGAAACTCAGCTAACGTTCTGGGGACCCGGGTTCAAATCCCGCTACAGCAGATGCTGAGATTTAAGTTCAATTCCAAAAAGAATTCTGGAATTAAGCATCTACTGATGACCATGAAACCATTGTCAATTGTCGGAAAAACCTATCTGGTTTACTAATATCGTCCCGGGAAGGAAATCTGCCGTCCTTACCTGGTCTGACCTACGTGTGACTCCAGAATCACAACAATGTGGTCAGCTGCCCTCTGGCAACTAGTGATGGGTAATAAATGCTGGCCCAGCCAGCAACAGCCTTGTCCCACAAATGAAAAAAACCCACAAAGGATTCCACTCCCTGAATGTGCAGGTCAACTGTAAGAATGTTAAAGAACATTCTGCAAGTGTGTACTTGGTTCCTGGAGACTGTCCATAACAGATCCCAGGAGAGCAGCAGCTGGAGGATAAGGGATACCCACTCAGGAAGTGCTAATGATGTCAGCGCAGAGACCGCAGAATGCAGCTTAGACTAGTTACAGTCAGGCTCATGCTGCTGGGGGAGACAATCTGCCTGCTCACAATGCGGTTCCGCTACCTGGACCGATCAGGGGGAGCACTCCAGTACACCCCCTGGAGAGTTTGATGTATTATTGTGGTGCGCTGAAGCTGGGAGAACAGAGGAGGACATGGAAGACTTCCAGATTGAGGAGGGGAACCCGCAGAGGAAGGGCTGTGGACGATAGTGAGGGTCTGAATGGGGTGCAGCGTTTGGGACTGAGAGCTTACATTTAGGGGTTGACAAGCAGCTAAACTCAGACATTGCCCTATTCCATTTTTCATTTGTTAATGGGATGTGGGCATCACTGGCTGGCACAGCATTTATTGCCCATCCCTGGGGGCATTTAAAAGTCAACCACATTGCTGTGGCTCTGAAGTCACATGTAGGCCAGACCAGGTAAGGAGAGCAGATTTCCTTCCCTAAAGGACATTACTGAACCAGATGCGTTTTTCCAACAAAATTGACAATGATTTCATGGATTTGTAATTCCAAATTTTTACTGAATTCTAATTTCACCATCTGCTGTGCTGGGATTTGAACCTGGGTCCCCAGAGCATTACCCTGGGTCTCTGGATTACTGGTCCAGTGACAATACCATTACACTGCTGCCTCACCACACTGCAAATCATTGTCATCCTCCTGCAGCGCATAAGAACGTAAGAACATAAGAAATAGGAGCAGGAGTAGGCCATCTGGCCCTTCGAGCCTGCCCCGCCATTCAATAAGATCATGGCTGATCTGTCGTGACTCAGCTCCACCTTCCCGCCCTCTCCCCATAACCCTTAATCCCCTCTCTTATCAAAAACCCATCAACCCGCTTCTTGAAAATATTTAGTGAGGCAGCCTCCACCACTTCAACGGGTAGAGAATTCCAGAGATTTACCACCCTTTGAGTGAAGAAGTTCCTCCTCAACTCTGTTCTAAACCGCCCCCCCTTTATCTTGAGGCTGTGCCCCCTAGTCCTACTGTCTTTTTTGAGCGGGAAGAGTCTCTCCACCTCTATCCTATCCATCCCATTCATCATCTTATACGTCTCAATGAGATCTTCCCTCATTCTTCTAAACTCTAACGAGTACAAGCCTAGTTTATTCAGCCTCTCCTCATAGCTCAACCCCCTCAACTCTGGTATCAGCCTAGTAAACCTCCTCTGCACTCCCTCCAGGGCCAAAATATCTTTGCGCAGGTGCGGCACCCAAAACTGCACACAGTACTCCAGCTGCGGCCTCACCAATTCCCTATACAGCTGCAGCAAGACCTCCCTACTTTTATATTCAATCCCCCTTGCTATGAAGGCCAGCATCCCATTCGCCTTCCTGACCACCTGCAAGCTGGGTTTTTGCGACTCATGCACAAGGACCCCGAGGTCCCTCTGCACCGTCGCCTGCTGCAGTTTCCTTGGCTTCTACACCATACCCATGAAAGGAGCAATCTCAGAGCTGATTTTCCGCCAGCACCACACAGTTGATGAAAGCTCATCCTTCATGGGAGAGAATATCACCTCTCACCCTAGTCCTGGTCCCAGCCCCCCTTCCTATGCATTTCTGGCGGCCTTCATGGGATAGAGAATCCATAGAATCATAGAATGCCGACAGTGAAGAGGAGGCTATTTTACCCGTCGAGTTTGCACTAGCTTTCTGACAGAGTATCTTATCTGTGCCCTGTGCCCCAACTTGTCCCTGTAACCTCACATATTTCCCATGGCACACGTTGATATTCCCGAGTCTGCCTTTCTAGCTCCAGCAGCCGGGGGCTGACTGAGTACAGGGACACATTGTCTGATCGAGACACAGCAGAATCCTGCCCTCCATCCTTCCAAGTGCGGGATTCCTGGCTGCAGCCACCTGAAGTGCTCACCAATGAGTGACCCAGAAGCCTGCCCACTCTTAATTGTTATAATCTAGATCAGAAACTCCAGGGTGTTTTATGGAATCAGCCGAGACCATAAGTTTAGCACTTTGAACTTTGACACAGGTAAGGAAAGGATGTTTCCCTCCAGGTCTGATTCAATGACCCACGAGGGAGCTTTTATCAAACAAAGTTTACTGAAGAATGTAGTTAACACAGAGAAAGAAAATCAGCAATATTTTTCCCAATTACAAAGAAGGAAAGGAAAAACCCTGATACTGAATAAACATTAACAGCTCAATGTTCCAACACAAACATTCTTACAAGTTCAGGATGCTCACGTCATACTAGCAGCTTTCCCACTCCTGCTGTGAATTGCTGCTTTGGATATTGAATTGAAAATGCTGAGGTCTTCCAGCCCTGACATTGAAGCACACTTCAAGAGACAGAGGCTCTCCTGGCCCCCAGCTAGCCAGCCACCAAACAATGAATTTACCATACCAGGACAGAGGCACACTGCTTGTAACCTGCGCTCCAACAGCTCGCGACCCAACTGAAAGGGAACCCTCAGATTTCCCTGGGATCTGACCATTGACCTGTCATTGACAATTGAAAAGGACCATAAACTCCAGCACATTGCATTATACCAACACTAAAAATAAATAAAAGGATCGTTCCATGCCTTCCCTGGAGAGGCGAAGGTTGAGAGGCGACCTGATAGAAGTTTATAAAATGTTGAGAGGAATAGATAGGGTGGACTCTCAGAGGCTATTTCCCCGGGTTGAAATAGTCGCTACGAGAGGACACAGATTTAAGGTGCGGGGAGGGAAGTACAGAGGTGATGTTAGGGGTAAGTTTTTCATTCAGAGGGTGGTGAGTGATTGGAATCGGCTGCCGTCGTCGGTGGTGGAGGCGAACTCGCTGGGGTCTTTTAAAAGACTTCTGGATGAGTATATGGGGTTTAATGGGATTGGGGGTTATAGATAGGTCTATAGATTGGTGGGGTTGATGTGATCGGCGCAACTCGAGGGCCGAAGGGCCTGTTTGTGCTGTAATGTTCTATGTTCTATGTTTAGCAACAGTAGAAGAATAGACATCTCAGTGCCTGCTTATAATTGCAGAACACATGCTTAAAATACATTCCTTAAAGACACAGTAGCATCACAGAATTGCCACTGAGATATGAGAATCTGATCTGCTGGAGGATACAGGTGATGGCTGTCCGTGCTATCCTCTCACATATTGCCCACAGAATGATTGGGGTACGTTGTCTCCAGAGGCTGAGATGATGGACTGGTCTGGTTGACTGATTGACCTGGAAGGGTAACGACATGGCATTTGTACAGGACAGGGGCATAAGGATGGTATCTATGAGACAGGCACCATGGCTAGATTTGTTGACGGGATTCTCTTTTGTCGTTGTCCCACATTAGCCGGAGCACAGGTGTAGTGCTTCCCCTTAGCTGCTGGAGTGGGACTCGCTCCTCTGTGCCCAACTGTAGGACTCTCTCCTCTGTGCCCAACTGTGGGACTCTCTCCTCTGTGCCCAACTGTAGAGCTCTCTCCTCTGTGCCCAACTGTGGGACTCTCTCCTCTGTGCCCAGCTGTAGGACTCTCTCCTCTGTGCCCAGCTGTAGAGCTCTCTCCTCTGTGCCCAGCTGTAGGACTCCCTCCTCTGTGCCCAGCTGTAGGACTCTCTCCTCTGTGCCCAGCTGTAGAGCTCTCTCCTCTGTGCCCAGCTGTAGAGCTCTCTCCTCTGTGCCCAGCTGTAGAGCTCTCTCCTCTGTGCCCAGCTGTAGAGCTCTCTCCTCTGTGACCAGCTGTAGAGCTCTCTCCTCTATGCCCAGCTGTAGGAGTCTCTCCTCTGTGCCCAGCTGTAGGGCTCTCTCCTCTGTGCCCAGCTGTAGGACTCTCTCCTCTGTGCCCAGCTGTAGGACTCTCTCCTCTGTGGCCAGCTGTGGGACTCTCTCCTCTGTGCCCAGCTGTAGAGCTCTCTCCTCTGTGCCCAGCTGTAGAGCTCTCTCCTCTGTGCCCAGCTGTGGGACTCTCTCCTCTGTGCCCAGCTGTAGGACTCTCTCCTCTGTGCCCAGCTGTAGAGCTCTCTCCTCTGTGCACAGCTGTAGGACTCTCTCCTCTGTGCCCAGCTGTAGGACTCTCTCCTCTGTGCCCAGCTGTAGGGCTCTCTCCTCTGTGCCCAGCTGTAGAGCTCTCTCCTCTGTGCCCAGCTGTAGGACTCTCTCCTCTGTGCCCAGCTGTAGAGCTCTCTCCTCTGTGCCCAGCTGTGGGACTCTCTCCTCTGTGCCCAGCTGTAGGACTCTCTCCTCTGTGCCCAGCTGTAGGACTCTCTCCTCTGTGCCCAGCTGTAGGACTCTCTCCTCTGTGCCCAGCTGTAGGACTCTCTCCTCTGTGCCCAGCTGTAGGACTCTCTCCTCTGTGCCCAGCTGTAGGACTCTCTCCTCTGTGCCCAGCTGTAGGACTCTCTCCTCTGTGCCCAGCTGTAGGACTCTCTCCTCTGTGCCCAGCTGTAGGACTCTCTCCTCTGTGCCCAGCTGTGGGACTCTCTCCTCTGTGCCCAGCTGTAGGACTCTCTCCTCTGTGCCCAGCTGTAGAGCTCTCTCCTCTGTGCCCAGCTGTGGGACTCACTCCTCTGTGCCCAGCTGTAGAGCTCTCTCCTCTGTGCCCAGCTGTAGGATTCTCTTCTCTGTGCCCAGCTGTAGAGCTCTCTCCTCTGTGCCCAGCTGTAGGACTCTCTCCTCTGTGCCCAGCTGTAGAGCACTCTCCTCTGTGCCCAGCTGTAGGACTCTCTCCTCTGTGCCCAGCTGTGGGACTCTCTCCTCTGTGCCCAGCTGTGGGACTCTCTCCTCTGTGCCCAGCTGTAGGACTCTCTGTGCCCAGCTGTGGGACTCTCTCCTCTGTGCCCAGCTGTAGGACTCTCTCCTCTGTGCCCAGCTGTAGGACTCTCTGTGCCCAGCTGTGGGACTCTCTCCTCTGTGCCCAGCTGTAGAGCTCTCTCCTCTGTGCCCAGCTGTAGGACTCTCTCCTCTGTGCCCAGCTGTAGGACTCTCTGTGCCCAGCTGTGGGACTCTCTCCTCTGTGCCCAGCTGTAGAGCTCTCTCCTCTGTGCCCAGCTGTAGGATTCTCTCCTCTGTGCCCAGCTGTGGGACTCTCTCCTCTGTACCCAGTTGTAGGACTCTCTCCTCTGTGCCCAGCTGTAGGATTCTCTCCTCTGTGCCCAGCTGTAGGATTCTCTCCTCTGTGCCCAGCTGTAGGACTCTCTCCTCTGTGCCCAGCTGTAGGACACTCTCCTCTGTGCCCAGCTGTAGGACTCTCTCCTCTGTGCCCAGCTGTAGAGCTCTCTCCTCTGTGCCCAGTTGTAGAGCTCTCTCCTCTGTGCCCAGTTGTAGAGCTCTCTCCTCTGTGCCCAGCTGTGGGACTCTCTCCTCTGTGCCCAGCTGTAGGACTCTCTCCTCTGTGCCCAGCTGTGGGACTCTCTCCTCTGTGCCCAGCTGTAGAGCTCTCTCCCCTGTGCCCAGCTGTAGGACTCTCTCCTCTGTGCCCAGCTGTAGAGCTCTCTCCCCTGTGCCCAGCTGTAGGACTCTCTCCTCTGTGCCCAGCTGTAGAGCTCTCTCCTCTGTGCCCAGCTGTAGAGCTCTCTCCCCTGTGCCCAGCTGTAGGACTCTCTCCTCTGTGCCCAGCTGTAGGGCTCTCTCCTCTGTGCCCAGCTGTAGAGCTCTCTCCTCTATGCCCAGCTGTAGGAGTCTCTCCTCTGTGCCCAGCTGTAGAGCTCTCTCCTCTGTGCCCAGCTGTAGAGCTCTCTCCTCTGTGCACAGCTGTAGGAGTCTCTCCTCTGTGCCCAGCTGTAGGACTCTCTCCTCTGTGCCCAGCTGTAGGACTCTCTCCTCTGTGCCCAGCTGTAGAGCTCTCTCCTCTATGCCCAGCTGTAGGAGTCTCTCCTCTGTGCCCAGCTGTAGGGCTCTCTCCTCTGTGCCCAGCTGTAGGACTCTCTCATCTGTGCCCAGCTGTAGGACTCTCTCCTCTGTGCCCAGCTGTGGGACTCTCTCCTCTGTGCCCAGCTGTAGAGCTCTCTCCTCTGTGCCCAGCTGTGGGACTCTCTCTTCTGTGCCCAGCTGTGGAGCTCCCTCCTCTGTGCCCAGCTGTAGGACTCTCTCCTCTGTGCCCAGTTGTAGGACTCTCTCCTCTGTGCCCAGCTGTAGGACTCTCTCCTCTGTGCCCAGCTGTAGGACTCTCTCCTCTGTGGCCAGCTGTGGGACTCTCTCCTCTGTGCCCAGCTGTAGAGCTCTCTCCTCTGTGCCCAGCTGTAGAGCTCTCTCCTCTGTGCCCAGCTGTGGGACTCTCTCCTCTGTGCCCAGCTGTAGGACTCTCTCCTCTGTGCCCAGCTGTAGAGCTCTCTCCTCTGTGCACAGCTGTAGGACTCTCTCCTCTGTGCCCAGCTGTAGGACTCTCTGTGCCCAGCTGTAGGGCTCTCTCCTCTGTGCCCAGCTGTAGGACTCTCTCCTCTGTGCCCAGCTGTAGAGCTCTCTCCTCTGTGCCCAGCTGTAGGACTCTCTCCTCTGTGCCCAGCTGTAGGACTCTCTCCTCTGTGCCCAGCTGTGGGACTCTCTCCTCTGTGCCCAGCCGTGGGACTCTCTCCTCTGTGCCCAGCTGTAGAGCTCTCTCCTCTGTGCCCAGCTGTAGGACTCTCTCCTCTGTGCCCAGCTGTAGGACTCTCTCCTCTGTGCCCAGCTGTAGGACTCTCTCCTCTGTGCCCAGCTGTAGGACTCTCTCCTCTGTGCCCAGCTGCAGGACTCTCTCCTCTGTGCCCAGCTGTGGGACTCTCTCCTCTGTGCCCAGCCGTGGGACTCTCTCCTCTGTGCCCAGCTGTAGAGCTCTCTCCTCTGTGCCCAGCTGTAGGACTCTCTCCTCTGTGCCCAGCTGTGGGACTCTCTCCTCTGTGCCCAGCTGTAGGACTCTCTCCTCTGTGCCCAGCTGTAGAGCTCTCTCCTCTGTGCCCAGCTGTGGGACTCACTCCTCTGTGCCCAGCTGTAGGACTCTCTCCTCTGTGCCCAGCTGTAGAGCACTCTCCTCTGTGCCCAGCTGTAGGACTCTCTCCTCTGTGCCCAGCTGTGGGACTCTCTCCTCTGTGCCCAGCTGTAGGACTCTCTCCTCAGTGCCCAGCTGTGGGACTCTCTCGTCTGTGCCCAGCTGTAGAGCTCTCTCCTCTGTGCCCAGCTGTAGGACTCTCTCCTCTGTGCCCAGCTGTAGAGCTCTCTCCTCTCTGCCCAGCTGTGGGACTCTCTCCTCTGTACCCAGCTGTAGGACTCTCTCCTCTGTGCCCAGCTGTAGGACTCTCTCCTCTGTGCCCAGCTGTAGGACTCTCTCCTCTGTGCCCAGCTGTAGAGCTCTCTCCTCTGTGCCCAGCTGTAGGACTCTCTCCTCTGTGCCCAGCTGTAGAGCTCTCTCCTCTGTGCCCAGCTGTAGGACTCTCTCCTCTGTGCCCAGCTGTAGAGCTCTCTCCTCTGTGCCCAGCTGTAGGACTCTCTCCTCTGTGCCCAGCTGTGGGACTCTCTCCTCTGTTCCCAGCTGTAGGGCTCTCTCCTCTGTGGCCAGCTGTAGAGCTCTCTCCTCTGTGCCCAGCTGTAGGACTCTCTCCACTCTGCCCAGCTGTAGGACTCTCTCCTCTGTGCCCAGCTGTGGGACTCTCTCCTCTGTGCCCAGCTGTGGGACTCTCTCCTCTGTGCCCAGCTGTAGAGCTCACTCCTCTGTGCCCAGCTGTAGAGCTCTCTCCTCTGTGCCCAGCTGTAGGATTCTCTCCTCTGTGCCCAGCTGTAGGACTCTCTCCTCTGTACCCAGCTGTAGGACTCTCTCCTCTGTGCCCAGCTGTAGAGCTCACTCCTCTGTGCCCAGCTGTAGAGCTCTCTCCTCTGTGCCCAGCTGTAGGATTCTCTCCTCTGTGCCCAGCTGTAGGACTCTCTCCTCTGTACCCAACTGTAGGACTCACTCCTCTGTGCCCAGCTGTGGGACTCTCTCCTCTGTGCCCAGCTGTAGGACTCTCTCCTCTGTGCCCAGCTGTAGGACTCTCTCCTCTGTGCCCAGCTGTAGGACTCTCTCCTCTGTGCCCAGCTGTAGAACTCTCTCCTCTGTGCCCAGCTGTAGAGCTCTCTCCTCTGTGCCCAGCTGTAGAGCTCTCTCCTCTGTGCCCAGCTGTAGGACTCTCTCCTCTGTGCCCAGCTGTAGAGCTCTCTCCTCTGTGCCCAGCTGTAGGACTCTCTCCTCTGTGCCCAGCTGTAGAACTCTCTCCTCTGTGCCCAGCTGTAGAGCTCTCTCCTCTGTGCCCAGCTGTAGAGCTCTCTCCTCTGTGCCCAGCTGTAGAGCTCTCTCCTCTGTGCCCAGCTGTAGGACTCTCTCCTCTGTGCCCAGCTGTAGGACTCTCTGTGCCCAGCTGTAGGACTCTCTCCTCTGTGCCCAGCTGTAGGACTCTCTCCTCTGTGCCCAGCTGTAGGACTCTCTCCTCTGTGCCCAGCTGTGGGACTCTCTCCTCTGTGCCCAGCTGTGGGACTCTCTCCTCTGTGCCCAGCTGTGGGACTCTCTCCTCTGTGCCCAGCTGTGGGACTCTCTCCTCTGTGCCCAGCTGTGGGACTCTCTCCTCTGTGCCCAGCTGTGGGACTCTCTCCTCTGTGCCCAGCTGTAGGACTCTCTCCTCTGTGCCCAGCTGTAGAGCTCTCTCCTCTGTGCCCAGCTGTGGGACTCTCTCCTCTGTGCCCAGCTGTAGGACTCTCTCCTCTGTGCCCAGCTGTAGGACTCTCTGTGCCCAGCTGTAGAGCTCTCTCCTCTGTGCCCAGCTGTAGGACTCTCTCCTCTGTGCCCAGCTGTAGAGCTCTCTCCTCTGTGCCCAGCTGTAGGACTCTCTCCTCTGTGCCCAGCTGTAGGACTCTCTCCTCTGTGCCCAGCTGTGGGACTCTCTCCTCTGTGCCCAGCTGTAGGACTCTCTCCTCTGTGCCCAGCTGTAGGACTCTCTCCTCTGTGCCCAGCTGTAGGACTCTCTCCTCTGTGCCCAGCTGTAGAGCTCTCTCCTCTGTGCCCAGCTGTAGAGCTCTCTCCTCTGTGCCCAGCTGTAGGACTCTCTCCTCTGTGCCCAGCTGTAGGATTCTCTCCTCTGTGCCCAGCTGTAGAGCTCTCTCCTCTGTGCCCAGTTGTAGAGCTCTCTCCTCTGTGCCCAGCTGTAGGATTCTCTCCTCTGTGCCCAGCTGTAGGACTCTCTCCTCTGTGCCCAGCTGTAGAGCTCTCTCCTCTGTGCCCAGCTGTAGGACTCTCTCCTCTGTGCCCAGCTGTAGAGCTCTCTCCTCTGTGCCCAGCTGTAGGACTCTCTCCTCTGTGCCCAGCTGTAGAGCTCTCTCCTCTGTGCCCAGCTGTAGGATTCTCTCCTCTGTGCCCAGCTGTAGGACACTCTCCTCTGTGCCCAGCTGTAGGACTCTCTCCTCTGTGCCCAGCTGTAGAGCTCTCTCCTCTGTGCCCAGTTGTAGAGCTCTCTCCTCTGTGCCCAGTTGTAGAGCTCTCTCCTCTGTGCCCAGCTGTAGGACTCTCTCCTCTGTGCCCAGCTGTAGAGCTCTCTCCTCTGTGCCCAGCTGTAGAGCTCTCTCCTCTGTGCCCAGCTGTAGGACTCTCTCCTCTGTGCCCAGCTGTAGAGCTCTCTCCTCTGTGCCCAGCTGTAGAGCTCTCTCCTCTGTGCCCAGCTGTAGGACTCTCTGTGCCCAGCTGTAGGACTCTCTCCTCTGTGCCCAGCTGTAGGACTCTCTGTGCCCAGCTGTAGAGCTCTCTCCTCTGTGCCCAGCTGTAGGACTCTCTGTGCCCAGCTGTAGAGCTCTCTCCTCTGTGCCCAGCTGTGGGACTCTCTCCTCTGTGCCCAGCTGTAGGACTCTCTCCTCTGTGCCCAGCTGTAGGACTCTCTCCTCTGTGCCCAGCTGTAGGACTCTCTCCTCTGTGCCCAGCTGTAGGACTCTCTCCTCTGTGCCCAGCTGTAGAGCTCTCTCCTCTGTGCCCAGCTGTAGAGCTCTCTCCTCTGTGCCCAGCTGTAGGACTCTCTCCTCTGTGCCCAGCTGTAGGACTCTCTCCTCTGTGCCCAGCTGTAGAGCTCTCTCCTCTGTGCCCAGTTGTAGAGCTCTCTCCTCTGTGCCCAGCTGTAGAGCTCTCTCCTCTGTGCCCAGCTGTAGAGCTCTCTCCTCTGTGCCCAGCTGTAGGACTCTCTGTGCCCAGTTGTAGAGCTCTCTCCTCTGTGCCCAGCTGTAGGACTCTCTCCTCTGTGCCCAGCTGTAGGACTCTCTGTGCCCAGCTGTAGAGCTCTCTCCTCTGTGCCCAGCTGTAGGACTCTCTGTGCCCAGCTGTAGAGCTCTCTCCTCTGTGCCCAGCTGTAGGACTCTCTCCTCTGTGCCCAGCTGTAGGACTCTCTCCTCTGTGCCCAGCTGTAGAGCTCTCTCCTCTGTGCCCAGCTGTGGGACTCTCTCCTCTGTGCCCAGCTGTAGAGCTCTCTCCTCTGTGCCCAGCTGTAGGACTCTCTCCTCTGTGCCCAGCTGTAGGACTCTCTCCTCTGTGCCCAGCTGTGGGACTCTCTCCTCTGTACCCAGCTGTAGAGCTCTCTCCTCTGTGCACAGCTGTGGGACTCTCTCCTCTGTGCCCAGCTGTAGGACTCTCTCCTCTGTGCCCAGCTGTAGAGCTCTCTCCTCTGTGCACAGCTGTAGGACTCTATCCTCTGTGCCCAGCTGTAGGACTCTCTCCTCTGTGCCCAGCTGTAGAGCTCTCTCCTCTGTGCCCAGCTGTAGGACTCTCTCCTCTGTGCCCAGCTGTAGGACTCTCTCCTCTGTGCCCAGCTGTGGGACTCTCTCCTCTGTTCCCAGCTGTAGGGCTCTCTCCTCTGTGGCCAGCTGTAGAGCTCTCTCCTCTCTGCCCAGCTGTAGGACTCTCTCCTCTGTGCCCAGCTGTGGGACTCTCTCCTCTGTGCCCAGCTGTGGGACTCTCTCCTCTGTGCCCAGCTGTAGAGCTCTCTCCTCTGTGCCCAGCTGTAGAGCTCTCTCCTCTGTGCCCAGCTGTAGGATTCTCTCCTCTGTGCCCAGCTGTAGGACTCTCTCCTCTGTGCCCAGCTGTAGGACTCTCTCCTCTGTGCCCAGCTGTAGGACTCTCTCCTCTGTGCCCAGCTGTAGGACTCTCTCCTCTGTGCCCAGCTGTGGGACTCTCTCCTCTGTGCCCAGCTGTGGGACTCTCTCCTCTGTGCCCAGCTGTGGGACTCTCTCCTCTGTGCCCAGCTGTGGGACTCTCTCCTCTGTGCCCAGCTGTGGGACTCTCTCCTCTGTGCCCAGCTGTAGGACTCTCTCCTCTGTGCCCAGCTGTAGAGCTCTCTCCTCTGTGCCCAGCTGTGGGACTCTCTCCTCTGTGCCCAGCTGTAGGACTCTCTCCTCTGTGCCCAGCTGTAGGACTCTCTGTGCCCAGCTGTAGAGCTCTCTCCTCTGTGCCCAGCTGTAGGACTCTCTCCTCTGTGCCCAGCTGTAGAGCTCTCTCCTCTGTGCCCAGCTGTAGAGCTCTCTCCTCTGTGCCCAGCTGCAGGACTCTCTCCTCTGTGCCCAGCTGTAGGACTCTCGCCTCTGTGCCCAGCTGTAGGACTCTCTCCTCTGTGCCCAGCTGTAGGACTCTCTCCTCTGTACCCAGTTGTAGGACTCTCTCCTCTGTGCCCAGCTGTAGGACTCTCTCCTCTGTGCCCAGCTGTAGGACTCTCTCCTCTGTGCCCAGCTGTAGAGCTCTCTCCTCTGTGCCCAGCTGTAGGACTCTCTCCTCTGTGCCCAGCTGTGGGACTCTCTCCTCTGTGCCCAGCTGTGGGACTCACTCATCTGTGCCCAGCTGTAGGATTCTCTCCTCTGTGCCCAGCTGTAGGACACTCTCCTCTGTGCCCAGCTGTAGGACTCTCTCCTCTGTGCCCAGCTGTAGAGCTCTCTCCTCTGTGCCCAGTTGTAGAGCTCTCTCCTCTGTGCCCAGTTGTAGAGCTCTCTCCTCTGTGCCCAGCTGTAGGACTCTCTCCTCTGTGCCCAGCTGTAGAGCTCTCTCCTCTGTGCCCAGCTGTAGAGCTCTCTCCTCTGTGCCCAGCTGTAGGACTCTCTGTGCCCAGCTGTAGGACTCTCTCCTCTGTGCCCAGCTGTAGGACTCTCTGTGCCCAGCTGTAGAGCTCTCTCCTCTGTGCCCAGCTGTAGGACTCTCTGTGCCCAGCTGTAGAGCTCTCTCCTCTGTGCCCAGCTGTGGGACTCTCTCCTCTGTGCCCAGCTGTAGGACTCTCTCCTCTGTGCCCAGCTGTAGGACTCTCTCCTCTGTGCCCAGCTGTAGGACTCTCTCCTCTGTGCCCAGCTGTCGGACTCTCTCCTCTGTGCCCAGCTGTAGAGCTCTCTCCTCTGTGCCCAGCTGTAGAGCTCTCTCCTCTGTTCCCAGCTGTAGGACTCTCTCCTCTGTGCCCAGCTGTAGGACTCTCTCCTCTGTGCCCAGCTGTAGGACTCTCTCCTCTGTCCCCAGCTGTAGAGCTCTCTCCTCTGTGCCCAGTTGTAGAGCTCTCTCCTCTGTGCCCAGCTGTAGAGCTCTCTCCTCTGTGCCCAGCTGTAGAGCTCTCTCCTCTGTGCCCAGCTGTAGGACTCTCTGTGCCCAGTTGTAGAGCTCTCTCCTCTGTGCCCAGCTGTAGGACTCTCTCCTCTGTGCCCAGCTGTAGGACTCTCTGTGCCCAGCTGTAGAGCTCTCTCCTCTGTGCCCAGCTGTAGGACTCTCTGTGCCCAGCTGTAGAGCTCTCTCCTCTGTGCCCAGCTGTAGGACTCTCTCCTCTGTGCCCAGCTGTAGGACTCTCTCCTCTGTGCCCAGCTGTGGGACTCTCTCCTCTGTACCCAGCTGTAGAGCTCTCTCCTCTGTGCCCAGCTGTAGGACTCTCTCCTCTGTGCCCAGCTGTAGGACTCTCTCCTCTGTGCCCAGCTGTAGGACTCTCTCCTCTGTACCCAGCTGTAGGACTCTCTCCTCTGTGCCCAGCTGTAGGACTCTCTGTGCCCAGCTGTGGGACTCTCTCCTCTGTGCCCAGCTGTAGAGCTCTCTCCTCTGTGCCCAGCTGCAGGACTCTCTGTGCCCAGCTGTGGGACTCTCTCCTCTGTGCCCAGCTGTAGGACTCTCTCCTCTGTGCCCAGCTGTAGGACTCTCTGTGCCCAGCTGTGGGACTCTCTCCTCTGTGCCCAGCTGTAGAGCTCTCTCCTCTGTGCCCAGCTGTAGGACTCTCTCCTCTGTGCCCAGCTGTAGGACTCTCTCCTCTGTGCCCAGCTGTAGGACTCTCTCCTCTGTGCCCAGCTGTAGGACTCTCTGTGCCCAGCTGTGGGACTCTCTCCTCTGTGCCCAGCTGTAGAGCTCTCTCCTCTGTGCCCAGCTGTAGGACTCTCTCCTCTGTGCCCAGCTGTAGGACTCTCTGTGCCCAGCTGTGGGACTCTCTCCTCTGTGCCCAGCTGTAGAGCTCTCTCCTCTGTGCCCAGCTGTAGGACTCTCTCCTCTGTGCCCAGCTGTAGGACTCTCTCCTCTGTGCCCAGCTGTAGGACTCTCTCCTCTGTGCCCAGCTGTAGAGCTCTCTCCTCTGTGCCCAGCTGTAGGACTCTCTCCTCTGTGCCCAGCTGTAGGACTCTCTCCTCTGTGCCCAGCTGTAGAGCTCTCTCCTCTGTGCCCAGCTGTAGGACTCTCTCCTCTGTGCCCAGCTGTAGAGCTCTCTCCTCTGTACCCAGCTGTAGGACTCTCTGTGCCCAGCTGTAGAGCTCTCTCCTCTGTGCCCAGCTGTGGGACTCTCTCCTCTGTGCCCAGTTGTAGGACTCTCTCCTCTGTGCCCAGCTGTAGAGCTCTCTCCTCTGTGCCCAGCTGTGGGACTCTCTCCTCTGTGCCCAGCTGTAGGACTCTCTCCTCTGTGCCCAACTGTAGGACTCTCTCCTCTGTGCCCAGCTGTAGGACTCTCTCCTCTGTGCCCAGCTGTAGGACTCTCTCCTCTGTGCCCAGCTGTAGAGCTCTCTCCTCTATGCCCAACTGTAGGACTCTCTCCTCTGTGCCCAGCTGTAGGACTCTCTCCTCTGTGCCCAGCTGTAGGACTCTCTCCTCTGTGCCCAGCTGTAGAGCTCTCTCCTCTGTGCCCAGTTGTAGGATTCTCTCCTCTGTGCCCAGCTGTAGAGCTCTCTCCTCTGTGCCCAGCTGTAGAGCTCTCTCCTCTGTGCCCAGTTGTAGGATTCTCTCCTCTGTGCCCAGCTGTAGAGCTCTCTCCTCTGTGCCCAGCTGTAGAGCTCTCTCCTCTGTGCCCAGCTGTGGGACTCTCTCCTCTGTGCCCAGCTGTAGGACTCTCTCCTCTGTGCCCAGCTGTAGGACTCTCTCCTCTGTGCCCAGCTGTAGGACTCTCTCCTCTGTGCCCAGCTGTGGGACTCTCTCCTCTGTGCCCAGCTGTAGGACTCTCTCCTCTGTGCCCAGCTGTGGGACTCTCTCCTCTGTGCCCAGCTGTAGAGCTCTCTCCTCTGTGCCCAGCTGTAGGACTCTCTCCTCTGTGCCCAGCTGTAG
Source organism: Prionace glauca (assembly GCA_037974335.1). Classification (NCBI taxonomy): domain Eukaryota; kingdom Metazoa; phylum Chordata; class Chondrichthyes; order Carcharhiniformes; family Carcharhinidae; genus Prionace; species Prionace glauca. The sequence goes on along the minus strand of CM075725.1, from coordinate 1,563,190 downwards.
GACTCTCTCCTCTGTGCCCAGCTGTGGGACTCTCTCCTCTGTGCCCAGCTGTAGAGCTCTCTCCTCTGTGCCCAGCTGTAGGACTCTCTCCTCTGTGCCCAGCTGTAGGACTCTCTGTGCCCAGCTGTAGAGCTCTCTCCTCTGTGCCCAGCTGTAGAGCTCTCTCCTCTGTGCCCAGCTGTAGAGCTCTCTCCTCTGTGCCCAGCTGTAGAGCTCTCTCCTCTGTGCCCAGCTGTAGGACTCTCTCCTCTATGCCCAGCTGTAGGATTCTCTCCTCTGTGCCCAGCTGTAGAGCTCTCTCCTCTGTGCCCAGCTGTAGAGCTCTCTCCTCTGTGCCCAGCTGTAGAGCTCTCTCCTCTGTGCCCAGCTGTAGGACTCTCTCCTCTGTGCCCAGCTGTGGGACTCTCTCCTCTGTGCCCAGCTGTAGAGCTCTCTCCTCTGTGCCCAGCTGTAGGACTCTCTGTGCCCAGCTGTAGGACTCTCTCCTCTGTGCCCAGTTGTAGGACTCTCTCCTCTGTGCCCAGCTGTAGGACTCTCTCCTCTGTGCCCAGCTGTAGGACTCTCTCCTCTGTGCCCAGCTGTAGAGCTCTCTCCTCTGTGCCCAGCTGTAGGACTCTCTCCTCTGTGCCCAGCTGTAGGACTCTCTCCTCTGTGCCCAACTGTAGGACTCTCTCCTCTGTGCCCAGCTGTAGGACCCATTCCTCTGTGCCCAGCTGTGGGACTCTCTCCTCTGTGCCCAGCTGTGGGACTCTCTCCTCTGTGCCCAGCTGTAGGACTCTCTCCTCTGTGCCCAGCTGTAGAGCTCTCTCCTCTGTGCCCAACTGTAGAGCTCTCTCCTCTGTGCCCAGCTGTAGGACTCTCTCCTCTGTGCCCAGCTGTAGGACTCTCTCCTCTGTGCCCAGCTGTAGAGCTCTCTCCTCTGTGCCCAGCTGTAGGACTCTCTGTGCCCAGCTGTAGGACTCTCTCCTCTGTGCCCAGCTGTGGGACTCTCTCCTCTGTGCCCAGCTGTAGGACTCTCTCCTCTGTGCCCAGCTGTGGGACTCTCTCCTCTGTTCCCAGCTGTAGAGCTCTCTCCTCTGTGCCCAGCTGTAGGACTCTCTCCTCTGTGCCCAGCTGTAGGACTCTCTGTGCCCAGCTGTAGGACTCTCTCCTCTGTGCCCAGCTGTAGAGCTCTCTCCTCTGTGCCCAGCTGTGGGACTCTCTCCTCTGTGCCCAGCTGTAGAGCTCTCTCCTCTGTGCCCAGCTGTGGGACTCTCTCCTCTGTTCCCAGCTGTAGAGCTCTCTCCTCTGTGCCCAGTTGTAGAGCTCTCTCCTCTGTGCCCAGCTGTAGGACTCTCTCCTCTGTGCCCAGTTGTAGGACTCTCTCCTCTGTGCCCAGCTGTAGGACTCTCTCCTCTGTGCCCAGCTGTAGGACTCTCTCCTCTGTGCCCAGTTGTAGAGCTCTCTCCTCTGTGCCCAGCTGTAGGACTCTCTCCTCTGTGCCCAGCTGTAGAGCTCTCTCCTCTGTGCCCAGCTGTGGGACTCTCTCCTCTGTTCCCAGCTGTAGAGCTCTCTCCTCTGTGCCCAGCTGTAGGACTCTCTCCTCTGTGCCCAGTTGTAGAGCTCTCTCCTCTGTGCCCAGCTGTAGGACTCTCTCCTCTGTGCCCAGCTGTAGAGCTCTCTCCCCTGTGCCCAGCTGTAGGACTCTCTCCTCTGTGCCCAGCTGTAGGGCTCTCTCCTCTATGCCCAGCTGTAGGACTCTCTCCTCTGTGCCCAGCTGTAGAGCTCTCTCCTCTGTGCCCAGCTGTAGAGCTCTCTCCTCTGTGCCCAGCTGTGGGACTCTCTCCTCTGTGCCCAGCTGTAGGACTCTCTCCTCTGTGCCCAGCTGTAGGACTCTCTCCTCTGTGCCCAGTTGTAGGACTCTCTCCTCTGTGCCCAGCTGTAGGACTCTCTGTGCCCAGCTGTAGGACTCTCTCCTCTGTGCCCAGCTGTAGGACTCTCTCCTCTATGCCCAGCTGTAGGACTCTCTCCTCTGTGCCCAGCTGTAGAGCTCTCTCCTCTGTGCCCAGCTGTGGGACTCTCTCCTCTGTGCCCAGCTGTAGGACTCTCTGTGCCCAGCTGTAGGACTCTCTCCTCTGTGCCCAGCTGTAGGACTCTCTCCTCTATGCCCAGTTGTAGAGCTCTCTCCTCTGTGCCCAGCTGTAGAGCTCTCTCCTCTGTGCCCAGCTGTAGGACTCTCTCCTCTGTGCCCAGCTGTAGAGCTCTCTCCTCTGTGCCCAGCTGTAGGACTCTCTCCTCTGTGCCCAGCTGTAGGACACTCTCCTCTGTGCCCAGCTGTAGAGCTCTCTCCTCTGTGCCCAGCTGTAGGACTCTCTCCTCTGTGCCCAGCTGTAGAGCTCTCTCCTCTGTGCCCAGCTGTAGGACTCTCTCCTCTGTGCCCAGCTGTAGAGCTCTCTCCTCTGTGCCCAGCTGTAGGACTCTCTCCTCTGTGCCCAGCTGTGGGACTCTCTCCTCTGTGCCCAGCCGTGGGACTCTCTCCTCTGTGCCCAGCTGTAGAGCTCTCTCCTCTGTGCCCAGCTGTAGAGCTCTCTCCTCTGTGCCCAGCTGTAGAGCTCTCTCCTCTGTGCCCAACTGTAGGACTCTCTCCTCTGTGCCCAGCTGTAGGACTCTCTCCTCTGTGCCCAGCCGTGGGACTCTCTCCTCTGTGCTCAGCTGTAGGGCTCTCTGTGCCCAGCTGTAGGACTCTGTCCTCGAACAGTATGAGCATTTTCAGTTTAGGCCTCACTCTGACTGGCTGTGCGCACTCTTACCCATTGTGCTCAAATCTGTCCTGGAATGAGACAGATGGGAAGAGTGTAGACAGGACACATGCCAGTTCAGAGGGTAAGGATGCCTGGCATATATGTATGCTGAGTGAGAGCTGGAATATGATGAGGAGGGAGGCAATGGTGTGATAAGGAGGTGTGTGCGAAGGTGTGGGATGGGACCTGTGAGGTGTCAGTCAATGAGATCATTGTTGAAATGTATGGGTGTGTGCGCGGGCCAGTGGGTGTGTGGATTGGTCAGTGGGTGGGTGCATGGGTTGGTCAGTAGATAGGCTGGGCGAATGGGCCAGGAAATGGCAAATGGAATTTAATGTTGGCAAGTGTGAGGTGGTCCACTTTGGTACGAATAATGGTAGGAAGGACTATTACTTACGGGGCGAAAAACTGCAGCAGGCGACGGTGCAGAGGGACCTCGGGGTCCTTGTGCATGAGTCGCAAAAACCCAGCTTGCAGGTGCAGCAGGTGGTCAGGAAGGCGAATGGGATGCTGGCCTTCATAGCGAGGGGGATTGAATATAAAAGTAGGGAGGTCTTGCTGCAGCTGTATAGGGCATTGGTGAGGCCGCAGTTGGAGTACTGTGTGCAGTTTTGGGCGCCGCACCTGCGCAAAGATATTTTGGCCCTGGAGGGAGTGCAGAGGAGGTTTACTAGGCTGATACCGGAGTTGAGGGGGTTGAGCTATGAGGAGAGGCTGAATAAACTAGGCTTGTACTCGTTAGAGTTTAGAAGAATGAGGGGAGATCTCATTGAGACGTATAAGATGATGAATGGGATGGATAGGATAGAGGTGGAGAGACTCTTCCCACTCAGAAAGGACAGTAAGACTAGGGGGCACAGCCTCAAGATAAAGGGGGGCGGTTTAGAACAGAGTTGAGGAGGAACTTCTTCACTCAAAGGGTGGTGAATCTCTGGAATTCTCTGCCCGTTGAAGTGGTGGAGGCTGCCTCGCTAAATATTTTTAAGAAACGGGTTGATGGGTTTTTGATAAGAGAAGGGATTAAGGGTTATGGGGAGAGGACGGGAAGGTGGAGCTGAGTCACGACAGATCAGCCATGATCTTATTGAATGGCGGGGCAGGCTCAAAGGACCAGATGGCCTACTCCTGCTCCTATTTCTTATGTTCTTATGTTCAGTAGCTGGGTGTGTGTGAGTGGGTCAGTGGCTGGGCTAGTGGGTGTGGGCTAGTGGGTGTGGGCCAGAGGATGGATCACTGGGTGGGTATGTGATGGGCCAGTGGGTGGGTCAATGGGTGTGGGTCAGTGGGTGTGTGGGTGGGTCAGGAGTGTGTGGGTGGGTCAGTGGATGTGTGGGTGGATTGTAGATGTGTGGATGGGTCAGTGGGTTTGTGGGTGGGCAGTGGGTATGTGGGTTGGGGGTGTGTGGGTGGGTCAGTTGGTGTGTGAGTGGGTCAGTGGGTCTGTGGGTGGGTCAGTGGGTGTGTGTGAGTGGGTCAGTGGGTCTGTGGGTGGGTCAGTGGGTTTGTGGGTGGGCAGTGGGTATGTGGGTTGGGGGTGTGTGGGTGGGTCAGTTGGTGTGTGAGTGGGTCAGTGGGTGTGTGGGTGGGTGGGTCAGGGGGTGTGTGGGTGGGTCAGTGGGTGTGTGGGTGGGTCAGTTGGTGTGTGAGTGGGTCAGTGGGTGTGTGGGTGGGTCAGTGGGTGTGTGGGTGGGTCTGTGGGTGGGTGGGTCAGTGGGTGTGTGGGTGGGTCAGTGGGTGTGTGGGTGGGTCTGTGGGTGGGTGGGTCAGTGGGTGTGTGGATGGGTCAGTGGGTGTGTGGGTGGGTCAGTGGGTGTGTGGGTGGGTGGGTCAGTGGGTGTGTGTGTGGGTCAGTGGGTGGGTGGGTGGGTCAGTGGGTGTGTGGGTGGGTCAGTGGGTGTGTGGGTGGGTCAGTGGGTGTGTGGGTGGGTGGGCAGTGGGTGTGTGGATGGGTCAGTGGGTGTGTGGGTGGGTCAGTGGGTGTGTGGGTGGGTCAGTGGGTGTGTGGGTGGGTCAGTGGGTGTGTGGGTGGGTCAGTGGGTCTGTGGGTGGGTCAGTGGGTGTGTGGGTGGGTCAGTGGGTGTGTGGGTGGGTCAGTGGGTGTGTGGGTGGGTCAGTGGGTGTGTGGGTGGGTCAGGGGGGTGTGTGGGTGGGTCAGGGGGTGTGTGGGTGGGTCAGTGGGTGTGTAGGTGGGTCAGGGGGTGTGTGGGTGGGTCAGGGGGTGTGTGGGTGGGTCAGTGGGTGTGTGGGTGGGTCAGTGGGTGTGTGGGTGGGTCAGTGGGTGTGTGGGTGGGTCAGTGGGTGTGTGGGTGGGTCAGGGGGTGTGTAGGTGGGCAGTGGGTCTGTGGGTGGGTCAGTGGGTGTGTGGGTGGGCAGTGGGTCTGTGGGTGGGTCAGGGGGTGTGTGGGTGGGTCAGGGGGTGTGTAGGTGGGCAGTGGGTCTGTGGGTGGGTCAGTGGGTCTGTGGGTGGGTCAGTGGGTGTGTGGGTGGGTCAGTGGGTGTGTGGACGGGTCAGTGGGTCTGTGGGTGGGTCAGTGGGTGGGTGGGTGGGTCAGTGGGTGTGTGGGTGGGTGGGTCAGTGGGTCTGTGGGTGGGTCAGTGGGTCTGTGGGTGGGTCAGTGGGTGTGTGGGTGGGTGGGTCAGGGGGTGTGTGTGTGGGTGGGTTAGTGGGTCTGTGGGTGGGTCAGTGGGTGTGTGGGTGGGTCAGTGGGTGTGTGGGTGGGTCAGTGGGTGTGTGGGTGGGTGGGTCAGGGGGTGTGTGGGTGGGTAGGTCAGGGGGTGTGTGGGTGGGTCAGTGGGTGTGTCGGTGGGTCAGGGGGTGTGTGTGTGGGTGGGTCAGTGGGTGTGTGGGTAGATCAGTGGGTGTGTGGGTGGGTCAGTGGGTGGGTGGGTGGGTCAGGGGGGTGTGGGTGGGTAGGTCAGGGGGTGTGTGGGTGGGTTAGTGGGTGTGTGTGTGGGTGGGTCAGTGGGTGTGTGTGTGGGTGGGTCAGTGGGTGTGTGGGTGGGTCAGTGGGTGTGTGGGTGGGTCAGTGGGTGTGTGGGTGGGTCAGTGGGTGTGTGGGTGGTTCAGTGGGTGGGTGGGTGGGTCAGGTGGTGTGTGGGTGGGTAGGTCAGGGGGTGTGTGGGTGGGTGGGTCAGGGGGTGTGTGTGTGGGTGTGTCAGTGGGTGTGTGGGTGGGTGGGTCAGTGGGTGTGTGGGTGGGTGGGTCAGGGGGTGTGTGGGTGGGTCAGGGGGTGTGTGGGTGGGTCAGGGGGTGTGCGGGTGGGTCAGTGGGTGTGCGGGTGGGTCAGTGGGTGTGCGGGTGGGTCAGTGGGTGTGTGGGTGGGTCAGGGGGTGTGTGGGTGGGTGGGTCAGTGGGTGTGTGGGTGGGTCAGTGAGTGTGTGGGTGGGTCAGTGGGTCTGTGGGTGGGTCAGTGGGTGTGTGGGTGGGTCAGTGGGTCTGTGGGTGGGTCAGTGGGTCTGTGGGTGGGTCAGGGGGTGTGTGGGTGGGTCAGGGGGTGGGTGGGTGGGTCAGTGGGTGTGTGGGTGGGTCAGTGGGTGTGTGGGTGGTTCAGTGGGTGTGTGGGTGGGTCAGTGGGTGTGTGGGTGGGTGGGTCAGGGGGTGTGTGGGTGGGTCAGTGGGTGTGTGGGTGGGTCAGTGGGTGTGTGGGTGGGTCAGTGGGTGTGTGGGTGGGTCAGTGGGTGTGTGGGTGGGTGGGTCAGGGGGTGTGTGGGTGGGTCAGGGGGTGTGTGGGTGCGTCAGGGGGTGTGTGGGTGCGTCAGGGGGTGTGTGGGTGGGTCAGGGGGAGTGTGGGTGGGTCAGGGGGTGTGTGGGTGGGTCAGTGGGTGTGTGGGTGGGCAGTGGGTGTGTGGGTGGGTCAGGGGGTGTGTGGGTGGGTGGGTCAGGGGGTGTGTGGGTGGGTGGGTCAGGGGGTGTGTGGGTGGGTCAGGGGGTGTGTGGGTGGGTCAGGGGGTGTGTGGGTGCGTCAGGGGGTGTGTGGGTGGGTCAGGTGGTGTGTGGGTGCGACAGGGGGTGTGTGGGTGCGTCAGGGGGTGTGTGGGTGGGTCAGGGGGTGTGTGGGTGGGTCAGGAGGTGTGTGGGTGCGTCAGTGGGTGTGTGGGTGGGCAGTGGGTGTGTGGGTGGGTCAGGGGGTGTGTGGGTGGGCAGTGGGTGTGTGGGTGGGTCAGTGGGTGTGTGGGTGGGTCAGTGGGTGTGTGGGTGGGTCAGTGGGTGTGTGGGTGGGTGGGTCAGTGGGTGTGTGGGTGGGTCAGTGGGTGTGTGGGTGGGTCAGTGGGTGTGTGGGTGAGTCAGTGGGTGTGTGGGTGGGTCAGTGGGTGTGTGGGTGGGTCAGTGGGTGTGTGGGTGAGTCAGTGGGTGTGTGGGTGGGTGGGTCAGGGGGTGTGTGGGTGGGTGGGTCAGGGGGTGTGTGGGTGGGTCAGTGGGTGTGTGGGTGGGTCAGTGGGTCTGTGGGTGGGTCAGTGGGTGTGTGGGTGGGTGGGTCAGGGGGTGTGTGGGTGGGTCAGGGGGTGTGTGGGTGCGTCAGGGGGTGTGTGGGTGCGTCAGGGGGTGTGTGGGTGGGTCAGGGGGAGTGTGGGTGGGTCAGGGGGTGTGTGGGTGGGTCAGTGGGTGTGTGGGTGGGTCAGTGGGTGTGTGGGTGGGTCAGTGGGTCTGTGGGTGGGTCAGTGGGTGTGTGGGTGGGTCAGTGGGTGTGTGGGTGGGTGGGTCAGTGGGTGTGTGGGTGGGTGGGTCAGGGGGTGTGTGGGTGGGTGGGTGGGTCAGGGGGTGTGTGGGTGGGTGGGTCAGGGGGTGTGTGGGTGGGTCAGGGCGTGTGTGGGTGGGTCAGGGGGTGTGTGGGTGGGTCAGGGGGTGTGTGGGTGGGTCAGGGCGTGTGTGGGTGGGTCAGGGGGTGGGTGGGTGGGTCAGGGGGTGTGTGGGTGCGTCAGGGGGTGTGTGGGTGCGTCAGGGGGTGTGTGGGTGGGTCAGGGGGTGTGTGGGTGCGTCAGGGGGTGTGTGGGTGGGTCAGGGGGTGTGTGGGTGGGTGGGTCAGGGGGTGTGTGGGTGGGTGGGTCAGGGGGTGTGTGGGTGGGTGGGTCAGGGGGTGTGTGGGTGGGTGGGTCAGGGGGTGTGTGGGTGGGTCAGGGGGTGTGTGGGTGGGTCAGGGGGTGTGTGGGTGGGTCAGGGGGTGTGTGGGTGGGTCAGGGGGTGTTTGGGTGGGTCAGGGGGTGTGTGGGTGCGTCAGGGGGTGTGTGGGTGGGTCAGGGGGTGTGTGGGTGGGTCAGTGGGTGTGTGGGTGGGCAGTGGGTGTGTGGGTGGGTCAGGGGGTGTGTGGGTGGGCAGTGGGTGTGTGGGTGGGTCAGTGGGTGTGTGGGTGGGCAGTGGGTGTGTGGGTGGGTCAGGGGGTGTGTGGGTGGGTCAGGGCGTGTGTGGGTGGGTCAGGGGGTGTGTGGGTGGGTCAGTGGGTGTGTGGGTGAGTGGGTCAGTGGGTGTGTGGGTGGGTCAGTGGGTGTGTGGGTGAGTGGGTCAGTGGGTGTGTGGGTGGGTCAGTGGGTGTGTGGGTGGGCAGTGTGTGTGTGTGGGTGGGTCAGGGGGTGTGTGGGTGGGTGGGTCAGTGGGTGTGTGGGTGGGTCAGTGGGTGTGTGGGTGGGTCAGGGGGTGTGTGGGTGGGTCAGTGGGTGTGTGGGTGGGTCAGGGGGTGTGTGGGTGGGTCAGGGGGTGGGTGGGTGGGTCAGGGGGTGGGTGTGTGGGTGGGTCAGGGGGTGTGTGGGTGGGTCAGGGGGTGTTTGGGTGGGTCAGTGGGTGTGTGGGTGGGTCAGTGGGTGTGTGGGTGGGTCAGGGGGTATGTGGGTGGATCAGGGGGTGTGTGGGTGGGTCAGGGGGTGTGTGGGTGGGCAGTGGGTGTGTGGGTGGGTCAGTGGGTGTGTGGGTGGGTCAGGGGGTATGTGGGTGGGTCAGGGGGTGTGTGGGTGGGCAGTGGGTGTGTGGGTGGGTCAGGGGGTGTGTGGGTGGGTCAGTGGGTGTGTGGGTGGGCAGTGGGTGTGTGGGTGGGCAGTGGGTGTGTGGGTGGGTCAGGGGGTGTGTGGGTGGGTCAGTGGGTGTGTGGGTGGGCAGTGGGTGTGTGGGTGGGTCAGGGGGTATGTGGTGCCCAATGAGAATGGTGACCTGACCTGGTGGCAGGTCATCCATTTCTTTACTGGGTTTACATTGGCCGATGCAGCGAGCAGACACTCACTGGTGCTGTGTCTCAGGTGCTGTGGTGACCTTGCTGACTGGCCTTCTGCCCATCTAAGGGATAGTACATTCTGTTCTGCTCCATTTGGATTCCCTCTGAGAATCATAGGCTCTCTTCCTGGCTGACATTAGGTTCCTGGCTGCTGTCCCCCCAGCTGGGTTTGGAACAAAACAAACTACCCCCATCCCTGCGTTCCCACTGTTGAAGTGGAAATTTTCCTGCTTCTTGACTATGATAGTAAGACTCAGCAAAAGTAATTCAGACAAAATAATTAATCTTTGTTTACGAAGGACTGCCTGCAGTATTGGCAATAACTTGAATTTGGAGAGCAGTCGTTATGACTTGCTAATTCTTTCTCAAGTCCACAAAGAATCAATTCAGTATTTATACATAATCATTATCAGTTAAGAACATAAGTACATATCATTTTGTCTGACCAGAGCTTATTCAGGAATTCGATCAGTAGTAACATCGTAAGCAATGTCATAAATCATGGTACAACCTGCTGACCACCTAGAACTCTTTGTCTCATCATTCATATCTTTATCTTGTCCTTTGATAGAACAGAAGAAGGTCGGTGACTCCTTCATCCCTGACTTTATCTTGTCTTACTCATACAGCCCTAGGTTATGCAGAGTCAGCCTTACCAGGTCTTGACCTTCTCCGGTCTTTGTCATGTCTTAGGTTATGTGGAGTCAGTTTTCCTTATTTTGTACCAAATAGTTGACTAATTTTCCCATCATGTCATTACTTAATTCATACAATTTCAAACCACCCACCCCCGCACTCCCCCCGCCCCCGCTTTCCTCCCCACCAAGTTTCCCCCATCTGCATCTCCCCGCACCATGCCCCTCCCTCAATGTTCTCCCCCCGCATCCCCCATCCCCCATCCCTCATGCTAATTGATGAGTTGAAGTGATGCCTGAGTGAGTGAATCAGAGGCGGGCTGCACACAAGCTAAATGTGAATAGTTTTCTTCTAAATGGCTGAAGTTACAGTAACTTTTCTTGCCAACAATGCTGGTGAAATACACCCTGGTTTTCTTGCTGAAACTGACACTTTGCCAAAATATCGGGAGATATTTCTTATATCCCTTGTATCCGTCCCTTCCCATTATTCCAAACTTGTCCGAGATAACCATCTGTTTCCAGTGTTTCAAACTCATGAACATATCAGGTGCACTTGTTCCATTCACACAGTCAGTCTGTCCCTGTCTGAACTATTTCTTCTTCCTACAGTTTAACAGATAAAACCAGAATATTTCCCAGCAGAATTGGTTTCATTTCATGGATTTTCCTGATATTTTCATGGTAGCAACATTTTCCTGACACTGATTAATGTGGGATGGGATTGTTGACTGGTAGACAGGGATCACAGGGGAGGGGGTTATAGGGATGAGGGCCATCACCACAGACAATGGACAGTAGTCATGTTGGAGGAGACATTGTATCAACATACAGCCCAGTTAATCAGACGAGTGCCTTTCTTCTCTCTTGTCCAGGAGACATTTTTAGAAGATTTGAACTGCCTGGTGCATTCAGGCCAAGTACCTGGTCTGTTTGACGATGAAGAGTTGGACAACATTACTTTGGAACTGAAGAACCAAGACAGGGAAGGCAGCCTGCCTGAAAATAGGAAGACACTGCACCAGTTCTTTCTCCAGGTGAGGCCCGCAGAGCACACTCTTCCCATTCCCAGTCACCTACAGCATCATCCTACACTGGGAACGTCAGAAAGAAAGTATGAGGGTGAAGACCACTGTGAAAAGAGGAATGTCGGGATCGGGAGCTGTTGTACAGACTGAGGGACGAATGTTGGGATTGGGAATTGCTGTATGGACTGAGGGAGGAATATCAGGATTGGGAATTGCTGTACAGACTAAGGGAGGAATGTTGGGATTAGGAATTGCTGTATGGGCTGAGGGAGGAATGTCGGGATTGGGAATTGCTGTACAGACTAAGGGAGGAATGTTGGGATTAGGAATTGCTGTATGGGCTGAGGGAGGAATGTCGGGATCGGGAGCTGTTGTACAGACTGAGGGACGAATGTCGGGATTGGGAATTGCTGTATGGACTGAGGGAGGAATATCGGGATTGGGAATTGCTGTACAGACTAAGGGAGGAATGTTGGGATTAGGAATTGCTGTATGGGCTGAGGGAGGAATGTCGGGATTGGGAATTGCTGTACAGACTAAGGGAGGAATGTCGGGATTAGGAATTGCTGTATGGGCTGAGGGAGGAATATCGGGATTGGGAATTGCTGTACAGACTAAGGGAGGAATGTTGGGATTAGGAATTGCTGTATGGGCTGAGGGAGGAATATCGGGATTGGGAATTGCTGTACAGACTGAGGGAGGAATGTTGGGATTGGGAATTGCTGTACAGACTGAGGGAGGAATGTTGGGATTAGGAATTGCTGTACAGACTAAGGGAGGAATGTTGGGATTAGGAATTGCTGTATGGGCTGAGGGAGGAATGTCGGGATTGGGAATTGCTGTACAGACGAAGGGAGGAATGTTGGGATTAGGAATTGCTGTATGGGCTGAGGGAGGAATGTCGGGATCGGGAGCTGTTGTACAGACTGAGGGACGAATGTCGGGATTGGGAATTGCTGTATGGACTGAGGGAGGAATATCGGGATTGGGAATTGCTGTACAGACTAAGGGAGGAATGTTGGGATTAGGAATTGCTGTATGGGCTGAGGGAGGAATGTCGGGATTGGGAATTGCTGTACAGACTAAGGGAGGAATGTCGGGATTAGGAATTGCTGTATGGGCTGAGGGAGGAATATCGGGATTGGGAATTGCTGTACAGACTAAGGGAGGAATGTTGGGATTAGGAATTGCTGTATGGGCTGAGGGAGGAATATCGGGATTGGGAATTGCTGTACAGACTGAGGGAGGAATGTCGGGATTGGGAATTGCTGTACAGACTAAGGGAGGAATGTCGGGATTAGGAATTGCTGTATGGACTGAGGGAGGAATATCGGGATTGGGAATTGCTGTACAGACTGAGGGAGAGATGTCGGGATTGGGAGCTGCTGTACAGACTGAGGGACGAATGTTGGGATTGGGAATTGCTGTACAGACTCTGGCTCTGATCTTCAGGTCGTCATTGGTCTCTGGTATAGTACCGGAAAATTGGAGGTTAGCGAATGTTGTCCCATTGTTTAAGGGGAACAGAGACTTCCCCGGGAATTATAGACCAGTGAGTCTTACTTCTGTTGTGGGCAAGGTTTTAGAAAAAATTATTCGGGATAGGATTTATAGTTATTTGGAGAGTAATGAATTGATTGGAGGTAGTCAGCATGGTTTTGTAGCGGGTAGGTCGTGCCTTACTAACCTTATTGAGTTCTTTGAGAAAGTGACCAAAGAGGTGGATGGGGGTAAGGCAGTTGACGTGATATATATGGATTTTAGTAAGGCGTTTGATAAGGTTCACCATGGTAGGCTTCTGCAGAAAATGCAGATGTATGGGATTGAGGGTAGTCTAGGAAATTGGATCAGGAATTGGCTATCAGGTAGGAGACAGAGGGTGGTGGTTGATGGTAAATATTCGTCATGGAGTTCAGTTACGAGTGGTGTGCCTCAGGGATCTGTTTTGGGGGCACTGCTGTTTGTAATTTTTATTAATGATCTGGATGAGGGTATAGTTGGGTGGATTAGTGAATTTGCTTATGACACCAAAGTCGGAGGTGTGGTAGATTGTGAGGAAAGGTGTCATAGTTTGCAAGGAGACTTAGACAGGTTGCAGAGCTGGGCCAAGAGGTGGCGGATGGAGTTTAATGCGGAGAAGTATGAGGTAATTCACTTTGGTAGAAATAACAGATGTGTTGAGTATAAGGCCAACGGGAGGACTTTGAATAGTGTGGATGAACAGAGGGATCTAGGTGTATGTGTACATAGATCTCTGAAAGTTGGGAATCAAGTAGATAAGGTTGTTAAGAAGGCGTACGATGTCTTGGCGTTTATTGGTAGGGGGATTGAATTTAGGAGTCGCAGCATCATGTTGCAACTGTACACAACTCTGGTGCGGCCGCACTTGGAGTACTGTGTGCAGTTCTGGTCCCCACATTACAGGAAGGACGTGGAGGCTTTGGAGAGGGTGCAGAGGACGTTTACCAGGATGTTGCCTGGTATGGAGGGGAAGTCCCATGAGGAGAGACTGAGGGATTTGGGGTTGTTTTCGCTAGAAAGAAGCGGCTAAGAGGGGATCTTATTGAAACATATAAGATGATTAGAGGTTTAGATAGGGTGGATAGTGAACTGCAGCAGGCGACGGTGCAGAGGGACCTCGGGGTCCTTGTGCATGAGTCGCAAAAACCCAGCCTGCAGGTGCAGCAGGTGGTCAGGAAGGCGAATGGGATGCTGGCCTTCATAGCGAGGGGGATTGAATATAAAAGTAGGGAGGTCTTGCTGCAGCTGTATAGGGCATTGGTGAGGCCGCAGCTGGAGTACTGTGTGCAGTTTTGGTTGCCGCACTTACGCAAGGATATTTTGGCCTTGGAGGGAGTGCAGAGGAGGTTTACTAGGCTGATACCGGAGTTGAGGGGGTTCAGCTATGAGGAGAGGCTGAATAAACTAGCCTTGTACTCGTTAGAGTTTAGAAGAATGAGGGGAGATCTCATTGAGACGTATAAGATGATGAATGGGACGGATAGGATAGAGGTGGAGAGACGCTTCCCGCTCAGAAAGGACAGTAGGACTAGGGGGCACAGCCTCAAGATAAAGGGGGGGCGGTTTAGAACAGAGTTGAGGAGGAACTTCTTCACTCAAAGGGTGGTGAATCTCTGGAATTCTCTGCCCGTTGAAGTGGTGGAGGCTGCCTCGCTAAATATTTTTAAGACGCGGGTTGATGGGTTTTTGATAAGAGAGGGGATTAAGGATTATGGGGAGAGGGCAGGGAAGTGGAACTGAGCCACGACAGATCAGCCATGATCTTATTGAATGGCGGGGCAGGCTCGAAGGGCCAGATGGCCTAATCCTGCTCCTATTTCTTATGTTCTTATGTTCTTTTTCCTAGGATGGAGAAAGCTAGCACGAGGGGGCACGGCTTTAAATTAAGGGGGGGTAGTTATAGGAGGATGTCAGGGGTAGGTTCTTTACCCAGAGGGTGGTGAGGGATTGGAATGCCCTGCCAGCTGCAGTTGTAAATGCGCCTAGTTTGGGGGCGTTTAAGAGATCCGTGGATAGGTTTATGGATGGAAAGGGATTGGTTTAGGTTAGAGGGTCATAGTTTTTTAACTGGTCGGCGCAACATCGTGGGCCGAAGGGCCTGTTCTGCGCTGTAATGTTCTATGTTCTATGTTCTATGCTGTACAGACTGAGGGAGGAATGTCGGGATTGGGAATTGCTGTACAGACTGAGGGAGGAGTCTGGGGATTGGGAATTGCTGTACAGACTGAGGCAGGAATGTTGGGATTGGGAATTGCTGTACAGACTGAGGGAGGAGTCTGTGGATTGGGAATTGCTGTACAGACTGAGGGAGGAATGTTGGGATTGGGAATTGCTGTATGGACTGAGGGAGGAATGTGGAGATTGGGAATTGCTGTACAGACTGAGGGAGGAGTGTTGGGATTGGGAATTGCTGTACAGATTGAGGGAGGAATGTTGGGATTGGGAATTGCTGTACAGACTGAGGGAGGAGTGTTGGGATTGGGAATTGCTGTACAGACTGAGGGAGGAGTGTTGGGATTGGGAATTGCTGTACAGATTGAGGGAGGAATGTTGGGATTGGGAATTGCTGTACAGACTGAGGGAGGAGTGTGGAGATTGGGAATTGCTGTACAGACTGAGGGAGGAATGTCGGGATTAGGAGCTGCTGTACAGACAGAGGGAGGAATGTCGGGATTAGGTGCTGCTGTACAGATTGAGGGAGGAATGTCGGGATTAGGAGCTGCTGTACAGACTGTGGGAGGAATGTTGGGATTGGGAGCTGCTGTACAGACTGAGGGAGGAATGTCGGGAATAGGAGCTGCTGTACAGATTGAGGGAGGAATGTCAGGATTAGGAGCTGCTGTACAGATTGAGGGAGGAATGTCGGGATTAGGAGCTGCTGTACAGATTGAGGGAGGAATGTCAGGATTAGGAGCTGCTGTACAGATTGAGGGAGGAATGTCGGGATTAGGAGCTGCTGTACAGATTGAGGGAGGAATGTCGGGATTAGGAGCTGCTGTACAGACACAGGCTGAGAAAGGACTTGGTGAGACTCTGGGCCTGTGTAAAGTTTTGCCTTCATTGCTTTAATCTTGAATATCTCCTGCTCCTTCCCAATTGCTTCATGCTGACCTTCTCCCTTCATTGTGATTGAATTTGATTGGATTTTATGGGTCCAATCACAGTCTATTTGACATGCTGAAATGTCATGACCAATGAAAGTTAGTCAGATTGCTGCTGATAACTTCACAGAATAGAATCCCCACAATGCAGAAAGAAGCCATTCAGCCCATCATCCGACCACAATCCCACCCAGAGCCTGTTCCTATTACCCCACGTATTTACCCTTTAATCTCCCTAACACCAAGCGGCAATTTAGCATGGCCAATGCACCTAACCCACTCATCTTTCTAATGTGGGAGGAAACCAGAGCACCCGGAGGAAACCCACACAGACATGGGGAGAATGTGCAAACTCCACACAGACAGTGACCCAAGGCTGGAATTGAACTCTGGTCCCTGATGTTGTGAGGCCCCAGTGCGAATCACTGTGCCACCATGCCACCCAGGGCTCACAAGACTTCAGATTTACTGTCAGACTGAGTAACCTCCCTCTGTACGGGAACTACACCCACTGTAGTTTGGGTGTTGCACAACACAGCAAAACTGTTCTAATCTTGATATTGGAAAAGCTGATCATTTGTATTATCATATCCCATTAATGGCTATTTTAGTGCCTTCCACTCTCAAATTGCCACCAGTCATGTCCACAGATCTAGAAATGGGATAGCATAGCTTGTGTAGATGATTGTTAAGGGAGATGGAGAATCCAGAAGCAGGAAAGAGGACTGTGTGGGCCACCAGTTAGAACATAAGAACATAAGAACTAGGAGCAGGAGTAGGCCATTCGACCCCTCGAGCCTGCTCCACCATTCAATAAGATCATGGCTGATCTTTTTGTGGACTCAGCTCCACTTACCCGCCAGCTCACCATAACCCTTAATTCCTTTACTGTTCAAAAATTTATCTATCCTTGTCTTAAAAACATTCAATGAGGTAGCATCAACTACTTCACTGGGCAGGGAATTCCACAGATTCACAACCCTTTGTGTGAAGGAGTTTCTCCTCAACTCAACCCTAAATCTCCTTCACAAGAACATAAGAACATAAGAAATAGGAGCAGGAGTAGGCCATCTAGCCCTTCGAGCCTGCCCCACCATTCAATAAGATCATGGCTGATCTGTCGCTGCTCAGTTCCACTTTCCCACCCTCTCCCCATAACCCTTAATCCCCTCTCTTATCAAAAACCCATCAACCCGCTTCTTAAAAATATTTAGCGAGGCAGCCTCCACCACTTCAACGGGCAGAGAATTCCAGAGATTCACCACCCTTTGAGTGAAGAAGTTCCTCCTCAACTCCGTTCTAAACCGACCCCCCTTTATCTTGAGGCTGTCCTTTTTGAGCGGGAAGAGTCTCTCCACCTCTATCCTATCCATCCCATTCAACATCTTATACGTCTCAATGAGATCTCCCCTCATTCTTCTAAACTCTAACGAGTACAAGCCTAGTTTATTCAGCCTCTCCTCATAGCTCAACCCCCTCAACTCCGCATCAGCCTAGTAAACCTCCTCTGCACTCCCTCCAAGGCCAAAATATCCTTGCGTAAGTGCGGCAACCAAAACCGCACACAGTACTCCAGCTGCGGCTTCACCAATGCCCTATACAGCTGCAGTAAGACCTCCCTACTTTTATATTCAATCCCCCTCGCTATGAAGGCCAGCATCCCATTCGCCTTCCTGACCACCTGCTGCACCTGCAGGCTGGGTTTTTGCGACTCATGCACAAGGACCCCGAGGTCCCTCTGCACCGTCACCTGCTGCAGTTTTTCGCCACGTAAGTAATAGTCCTTCCTACCATTATTCCTACCAAAGTGGACAACGTCACATTTGCCAACATTAAATTCCATTTGCCAGTTCCTGGCCCATTTACCCAGCCTATCTAGATCGTTCTGCAGACTCTCCACACCCTCCACACAATTTGCTGTTCCACCAATCTTGGTGTCATCAGCAAATTTCAACACCATACACTCGGTTCCCTCCTCCAGATCATCTATATAAATGGTAAAAAGCTGAGGCCCCAGCACCAACCCCTGGGGCACCCCACTAGTCACCAACCGCCAATCCGAATAGCACCCATTGACCCCCACTCTCTGCCTCCTATTTGACAACCAATCCTCAATCCACGCTAACACCCTACCCCCAACTCCATGTCCCCTGACCTTCTGCAATAACCTCTTGTGAGGTACCTTGTCGAACGCCTTCTGAAAATCAAGAAAGACCACATCCACCGGCTCTCCTCTATCCACCGCCCTAGACACATCCTCATAGAACTCCAATAAATTCGTCAGACACGACTTCCCTTTAACGAAATCGTGCTGCGTCTGCTCTACCAAACAATTCTCCTCAAGATGCCTCGCTATTTTCTCCTTGATCACGGCTTCTAACATTTTTCCTACAACAGACGTTAAACTAACCGGCCTATAATTCCCTGCCTTTTGCCTGCCACCCTTCTTAAACAACGGTGTAACATTAGCCATTTTCCAATCTTCTGGCACTTCCCCGGAATCCAGCGACGTCTGGAAAATAACCACCAAGGCATCCACTATCACCTCCGCCATTTCTTTCAGAACCCTCGGATGCATTCCATCCAATCCTGGGGACTTGTCCACAATCAGCCCCTCCAGTCTGTCGGGCACCACCTCTCCAGTAACAATAATGTCATTCAGGCCCTCCATTCCTACCATCTTTCCATCGCTAAACCCGGCAAATTACTCACATCCTCCTCCGTGAAAACCGAAACAAAAAAGTTATTCAAGGCCTCAGCCATTTCCCCATCCCCTACCACTAAGTTCCCCCCTCTCATCCTCTAAGGGTCCAACGTTCACCCTAGCCAGCCTCTTCCTTTTTATATATTTATAAAATCTCTTGCTATCCTTTTTTATATTAAGCGCTAGCCCAGCTTCATAGTTTATCCTACCCTTCTTTATCAACTTCTTTGACATTCTTTATCTTATCTATACCCTTCATAATCTTATATGTTTCTGTAAGGTCTCCGCTAATTCTTCTGAATTCCAGTGGTTATAACCCTAGTCTCCTCAGTCTCTCCTCATAAGCCAACCCTCTCAATTCTGGAATCAACCTAGTGAATCTCCTCTGCACCCCCTCCAGTGCCAGTATATCCTTTCTCAAGTAAGGAGACCAAAACTGTGCACAGTACTCCAGGTGTGGCCTCACCAGCACCTTATACAGCTGCAACATAACCTCACTGTTTTTAAACTCCATCCCTCTCGCAATGAAGGACAAATTTCCATTTGCCTTCTTTATTACCTGCTGTACCTGTAGACCAACTCCTTGAGATTCCTGCACAAGGACACCCAGGTCCCTCTGCACAGCAGCATGCTGCAATTTTTTACCATTTAAATAATGCTGTTATTCCTATGGATGACCTCACATTTACCAACATTGTGCTCCATCTGCCAGACCCTCACCCATTCACTTCGATTATCTATATCCCTTTGCAGACTCTGCGCATCCTCTGCACACTTTGCTGTTCCACCCATCTTAGTGTCATCTGCGAATTTTGACACACTGCACTTGGTCCCCAACTCCAAATCATCTGTGTAAATCGTAAACAATTGCGGTTCCAACACTGATCCCTGAGGCACACCACTAGTCACTGATCGCCAGCCAGAAAAAGACCCATTTACCCCCACTCTTTGCTTTCTGTTAGTTAACCAATCCTCTATCCATGCTAATACACTACCCGTGTATTCTTACTAAGCAGAGTCCCAGCTTCAGTCTCTGTGTGAGCCTTGTGAAGTGATCTTAGATAGGCCAGCCCTTTTACAGATCATGTTCAATAAGGCAGGAATCAATATGGTACAGATTATATCTAATCTGTTATTAGAGAGAGAGAGTGGAGTTTCTCCCCACTGTCTGATACAAGATAATCACAGAGCATGGCATCATAGTTTTTTTATTGATCTATGGGAGGTGGGTATCGCTGGTTGGGCCAGCATTTATTGCCCATCCCTCGGAGGGCAGTTAACATAGTTAACATAGAACCCTACAGTGCAGAAACAGGCCCTTCGGCCCATCGAGTCTGCACCGAACACAATCCCGCCCAGAACCTATCCCCATATCCCCACACATTTACCTGCTAATCCCTCTAACCTACACATCCCAGGACACTAAGGGGCAATTTTAGCATAGCCAATGAACCTAACCCGCACGTCTTTGGACTGTGGGAGGAAACCGGAGCACCCGGAGAAAACCCACGCAGACACGAGGAGAATGTGCAAACTCCACACAGGCAGTGACCCGAGCCGGGAATCGAACCCAGGACCCTGGAGCTGTGAAGCAGCAATGCTAACCACTGTGCTACCGTGCCGCCCTAGTTGAGAGTCAACCACATTAAAGAGGCTCTGAAGTCACATTTAGGCTCAAACAGGTAAGGATGGCAGATTTCCTTCCCTAAAGGACATTAGTGAACCAGATGGGTTTTTCCAACAATCAACAATGGCTTCACGGTCGTCAGTAGATCCTTAGTTCCAGGTTTTTAAAATTGAATTCAAAACTCACCATCTGCTATGGCAGGATTTGAACCTGGGTCCCCAGAATATCAGCTGAGTTTCTGGATTAACGGACTAAGCCATTGCTTCTCATTATATTACTAGACTCCTTATCCAGATGTTTGTGTTGGTAATCGATAGACATGAGTTTGAATCCCATCATTGCAGCTGGGATGGAATTAAATAAATTTGGATTAATAGCTAATCTCAGTAGTGGTGACCATAGAATTACTAGATTGTCATAAAATCCCATCTGGTTCACTAATGTCCTTTAGGGAAGGAAATCTGCCGTCCTTACCCAATCTGGCCTACATATGACTCCAGAGCCTCAGCAATGTGGTTATCTTTTTACTGCCCTCTGAAATAGTCTAGCAAGCCACTATGTCATGAAAACTTGCTATGAAAATCAAAAACCACCTGCAATGCAGCTATTCAAAGCCACCACTCTCTCTCAAAAGCAATTAGGGAATCAATTCTGAACTTGATCTAGGTCCCCAAGATGGAAGGGTTTGACTTACCCAGTTCCCCATTTGAGTGAATGGCCTTGCCCCCCTGATCTGATGCAGGATCTCAGTCCTGCTTTGTGAGAGTGAAAAATCAGTCAAGTCTAGACTCAGTTTTAAGGAAAGTGTGGCCAGCTCAGAGTGATCCATCTTTCAGTGTGAGGGCGAGGTCAGAGTGATCCATCTTTCAGTGTGAGGGCGAGGTCAGAGTGATCCATCTTTCAGTGTGAGGGCGAGGTCAGAGTGATCCATCTTTCAGTGTGAGGGCCAGCTCAGAGTGATCCATCTTTCAGTGTGAGGGCGAGGTCAGAGTGATCCATCTTTCAGTGTGAGGGCGAGGTCAGAGTGATCCATCTTTCAGTGTGAGGGCGAGGTCAGAGTGATCCATCTTTCAGTGTGAGGGCGAGGTCAGGGTGATCCATCTTTCAGTGTGAGGGCGAGGTCAGAGTGATCCATCTTTCAGTGTGAGGGCCAGCTCAGAGTGATCCATCTTTCAGTGTGAGGGCGAGGTCAGGGTGATCCATCTTTCAGTGTGAGGGCGAGGTCAGAGTGATCCATCTTTCAGTGTGAGGGCGAGGTCAGAGTGATCCATCTTTCAGTGTGAGGGCGAGGTCAGAGTGATCCATCTTTCAGTGTGAGGGCGAGGTCAGGGTGATCCATCTTTCAGTGTGAGGGCGAGGTCAGAGTGATCCATCTTTCAGTGTGAGGGCGAGGTCAGAGTGATCCATCTTTCAGTGTGAGGGCGAGGTCAGAGTGATCCATCTTTCAGTGTGAGGGCGAGGTCAGAGTGATCCATCTTTCAGTGTGAGGGCGAGGTCAGAGTGATCCATCTTTCAGTGTGAGGGCGAGGTCAGAGTGATCCATCTTTCAGTGTGAGGGCGACGTCAGAGTGATCCATCTTTCAGTGTGAGGGCGAGGTCAGAGTGATCCATCTTTCAGTGTGAGGGCGAGGTCAGGGTGATCTATCTTTCAGTGTGAGGGCGAGGTCAGAGTGATCCATCTTTCAGTGTGAGGGCGAGGTCAGAGTGATCCATCTTTCAGTGTGAGGGCGAGGTCAGGGTGATCCATCTTTCAGTGTGAGGGCGAGGTCAGAGTGATCCATCTTTCAGTGTGAGGGCGAGGTCAGAGTGATCCATCTTTCAGTGTGAGGGCGAGGTCAGAGTGATCCATCTTTCAGTGTGAGGGCGAGGTCAGAGTGATCCATCTTTCAGTGTGAGGGCGAGGTCAGAGTGATCCATCTTTCAGTGTGAGTGCCAGCTCAGAGTGATCCATCTTTCAGTGTGAGGGCGAGGTCAGAGTGATCCATCTTTCAGTGTGAGGGCGAGGTCAGGGTGATCCATCTTTCAGTGTGAGGGCGAGGTCAGAGTGATCCATCTTTCAGTGTGAGGGCGAGGTCAGAGTGATCCATCTTTCAGTGTGAGTGCGAGGTCAGAGTGATCCATCTTTCAGTGTGAGGGCGAGGTCAGAGTGATCCATCTTTCAGTGTGAGGGCCAGCTCAGAGTGATCCATCTTTCAGTGTGAGGGCGAGGTCAGAGTGATCCATCTTTCAGTGTGAGGGCGAGGTCAGGGTGATCCATCTTTCAGTGTGAGGGCGAGGTCAGGGTGATCCATCTTTCAGTGTGAGGGCGAGGTCAGAGTGATCCATCTTTCAGTGTGAGGGCGAGGTCAGAGTGATCCATCTTTCAGTGTGAGGGCGAGGTCAGAGTGATCCATCTTTCAGTGTGAGGGCGAGGTCAGAGTGATCCATCTTTCAGTGTGAGGGCGAGGTCAGAGTGATCCATCTTTCAGTGTGAGGGCGAGGTCAGAGTGATCCATCTTTCAGTGTGAGGGCCAGCTCAGAGTGATCCATCTTTCAGTGTGAGGGCGAGGTCAGAGTGATCCATCTTTCAGTGTGAGGGCGAGGTCAGGGTGATCCATCTTTCAGTGTGAGGGCGAGGTCAGAGTGATCCATCTTTCAGTGTGAGGGCGAGGTCAGAGTGATCCATCTTTCAGTGTGAGGGCGAGGTCAGAGTGATCCATCTTTCAGTGTGAGGGCGAGGTCAGGGTGATCCATCTTTCAGTGTGAGGGCGAGGTCAGGGTGATCCATCTTTCAGTGTGAGGGCCAGCTCAGAGTGATCCATCTTTCAGTGTGAGGGCGAGGTCAGAGTGATCCATCTTTCAGTGTGAGGGCGAGGTCAGGGTGATCCATCTTTCAGTGTGAGGGCCAGCTCAGAGTGATCCATCTTTCAGTGTGAGGGCGAGGTCAGAGTGATCCATCTTTCAGTGTGAGGGCGAGGTCAGAGTGATCCACCTTTCAGTGTGAGGGCGAGGTCAGAGTGATCCATCTTTCAGTGTGAGGGCGAGGTCAGAGTGATCCATCTTTCAGTGTGAGGGCGAGGTCAGAGTGATCCATCTTTCAGTGTGAGGGCGAGGTCAGAGTGATCCATCTTTCAGTGTGAGGGCCAGCTCAGAGTGATCCATCTTTCAGTGTGAGGGCGAGGTCAGAGTGATCCATCTTTCAGTGTGAGGGCGAGGTCAGAGTGATCCATCTTTCAGTGTGAGGGCGAGGTCAGGGTGATCCATCTTTCACTGTGAGGGCGAGGTCAGAGTGATCCATCTTTCAGTGTGAGGGCGAGGTCAGGGTGATCCATCTTTCAGTGTGAGGGCGAGGTCAGAGTGATCCATCTTTCAGTGTGAGGGCGAGGTCAGGGTGATCCATCTTTCAGTGTGAGGGCGAGGTCAGAGTGATCCATCTTTCAGTGTGAGGGCCAGGTCAGAGTGATCCATCTTTCAGTGTGAGGGCGAGGTCAGAGTGATCCATCTTTCAGTGTGAGGGCGAGGTCAGAGTGATCCATCTTTCAGTGTGAGGGCGAGGTCAGAGTGATCCATCTTTCAGTGTGAGGGCGAGGTCAGAGTGATCCATCTTTCAGTGTGAGGGCGAGGTCAGAGTGATCCATCTTTCAGTGTGAGGGCGAGGTCAGAGTGATCCATCTTTCAGTGTGAGGGCGAGGTCAGGGTGATCCATCTTTCAGTGTGAGGGCGAGGTCAGAGTGATCCATCTTTCAGTGTGAGGGCGAGGTCAGAGTGATCCATCTTTCAGTGTGAGGGCGAGGTCAGAGTGATCCATCTTTCAGTGTGAGGGCGAGGTCAGGGTGATCCATCTTTCAGTGTGAGGGCGAGGTCAGAGTGATCCATCTTTCAGTGTGAGGGCGAGGTCAGAGTGATCCATCTTTCAGTGTGAGGGCGAGGTCAGAGTGATCCATCTTTCAGTGTGAGGGCGAGGTCAGGGTGATCCATCTTTCAGTGTGAGGGCGAGGTCAGAGTGATCCATCTTTCAGTGTGAGGGCGAGGTCAGAGTGATCCATCTTTCAGTGTGAGGGCGAGGTCAGAGTGATCCATCTTTCAGTGTGAGGGCGAGGTCAGGGTGATCCATCTTTCAGTGTGAGGGCGAGGTCAGAGTGATCCACCTTTCAGTGTGAGGGCGAGGTCAGGGTGATCCATCTTTCAGTGTGAGGGCGAGGTCAGAGTGATCCATCTTTCAGTGTGAGGGCGAGGTCAGAGTGATCCATCTTTCAGTGTGAGGGCGAGGTCAGAGTGATCCATCTTTCAGTGTGAGGGCGAGGTCAGAGTGATCCATCTTTCAGTGTGAGGGCGAGGTCAGAGTGATCCACCTTTCAGTGTGAGGGCGAGGTCAGGGCGATCCATCTTTCAGTGTGAGGGCGAGGTCAGAGTGATCCATCTTTCAGTGTGAGGGCGAGGTCAGGGTGATCCATCTTTCAGTGTGAGGGCGAGGTCAGGGTGATCCATCTTTCAGTGTGAGGGCGAGGTCAGGGTGATCCATCTTTCAGTGTGAGGGCGAGGTCAGGGTGATGGTGGAAATCCTACCCTGATGCTTTAGTGGGAGTGGGAGAAAGCACTACATGCTGTCAGCTCACTCCTACTATACAAATGGAAGTTATTATTCAGTGAGTCGAGGTGCTGTGGAAACACATTCTTATGTTCAGCTCTTAGTAAAACCACATCCTGCGCAAAGATATTTTGGCCTTGGAGGGAGTGCAGAGGAGGTTTACTCGGCTGATACCGGAGTTGAGGGGATTGAGCTATGAGGAGAGGCTGAATAAACTAGGCTTGTACTCGTTAGAGTTTAGAAGAATGAGGGGAGATCTCATTGAGACGTATAAGATGATGAATGGGATGGATAGGATAGAGGTGGAGAGACTCTTCCCGCTCAAAAAAGACAGTAGGACTAGGGGGCACAGCCTCAAGATAAAGGGGGGGCGGTTTAGAACAGAGTTGAGGAGGAACTTCTTCACTCAAAGGGTGGTGAATCTCTGGGATTCTCTGCCCGTTGAAGTGGTGGAGGCTGCCTCGCTAAATATTTTTAAGAAACGGGTTGATGGGTTTTTGATAAGAGAAGGGATTAAGGGTTATGGGGAGAGGGCGGGAAGGTGGAGCTGAGTCACGACAGATCAGCCATGATCTTATTGAATGGCGGGGCAGGCTCAAAGGGCTAGATGGCCTAGTCCTGCTCCTATTTCTTATGTTCTTGTGTAGAAGCTGGAGGGTAACTGAGAGATTAGCAAAGCAGGGGGCTGGTGTACAGCACTGGCCATTGTAACCGCTGTGGTGCAGAGTAAGGGCCACACGACGCAGGAAACCAGTCGGGATCACTCTGGTTTGGCAGGGGTTTCCTCCAGAGCTACCTGCAGCCACGAGACTGCAAGCCTCTGGATAGCCTGTAAATAAAGGTGATGTTATTTTCCCTCAAGTGCTGAACAGGAATGATTAGATGCGGTTATTCATTTCCCTTGCAGCGTGTGCGAGACAGGCTGCATATTGCCCTGGCTATGAGCCCAGCTGGATCAATGTTCCGTCTGCGGTGTCGAATGAACCCCTCATTGGTTAACTGCTCCACTATGGACTGGTATGACAGGTGGTCAAAGACTGCCCTGCTCAGAGTGGCTAACACCTACTTCACTCAAGGGGAATTTGAAGAGGTATGTGGTATTACTGTCTGTATTGCAGAGACCCACAATATCATTAGTATCTTTATTGAAAGAGAACTTCTTCAAATGCAGGATTTCCAGTAGCTGTGCACCATCAACTTTGACAGAATTGAAACTTTGCAACCTTTAGAAATCTACATAGAACTGTCCACATATGAAAATAGGCTTGGGGGGAACCATATGTGATGACATTGCTGGTAGGACCAGAAGCCATTGAGGCCCTCCCAGGAATTCAGAGGAAGAGGGGGAGGTGCCAGGGTGCCCCTAGGGCAGTGCCAGCCTGGCACTGGTAGCCAGGTACACTGACAGTGCCATCCTGGCACCGTGACAATGCCCACTGGTCACTCTGATACTGCCGATCGGGCGTGGGACTGCTACACAATCTGCAACAGCGATCAGGGAGGGGGTTGGTTTACGCACAAGGGAGTTTTGGCTCCGATCGCTCTGTGAAGGGATGGATGGATCAACCACGGAGCCCCGTGGTATCTAGGGGTTGCTGATTGATCTGGACTGGAAGGATTATGTGGCGATCAGTCCAAGATCAGGAGATTGGTCCGGGGGCAGGGGGATTGGTCCGGGGGCAGGGGGATTGGTCTGGGGGCAGGGGGATTGGTCCGGGGGGCAGGGGGATTGGTCCGGGGGGCAGGGGGATTGGTCCGGGGGCAGGGGGATTGGTCCGGGGGCAGGGGGATTGGTCCGGGGGCAGGGGGATTGGTCCGGGGGCAGGGGGATTGGTCCGGGGGCGGGGGGATTGGTCCGGGGGCGGGGGGATTGGTCTGGGGGCGGGGGGACTGGTCCGGGGGTAGGGGGATTGGTCCGGGGGCAGGGGGATTGGTCCGGGGGCAGGGGGATTGGTCCGGGGGCAGGGGGATTGGTCCGGGGGCAGGGGGATTGGTCCGGGGGCAGGGGGATTGGTCCGGGGGCAGGGGGATTGGTCCGGGGGCAGGGGGATTGGTCCGGGGGCAGGGGGATTGGTCCGGGGGCAGGGGGATTGGTCCGCGGGCAGGGGGATTGGTCCGGGGGCAGGGGGATTGGTTTGGGCGGACGGGGTGGTGATCGGTCCAGTGGGGGGAGGGTGACAATCCTAATTAGGGGGGGGGGAGGGTGCGAGGGTAGGTGACGCTGTGAGGTCTAAAGTTAAGGATAGGGTACAGGTAAGGGAAGAGGCCAAGGATGTCCCAATTGGTGGCGTTACGGCAAGTAGGGTCCAGGTGAAGGTTGGGATGAAAGCGCTTTATCTGAATGCACGAAGCATTCGGAATAAAGTGGATGAGCTGGTGGCGCAGATCGACACAAATGGATACGATCTGGTGGCCATTACAGAGACGTGGCTGCAAGGTGACAGGGACTGGGAGATGAATGTACAGGGCTATCAAGTGTTTAGGAAGGATAGGCAGGAGGAAAGAGGGGGTGGCGTAGCTCTGCTGATTAAGGATAGTATCGAGGTGGTAGCAAGGGATGATATCGGAGCCAAGGAGCAGAAAGTGGAATCGTTGTGGGTGGAGATTAGGAACAGAAAAGGGAGGAAGACGCTAGTGGGTGTCATCTATAGGCCCCCGAATAATGATCTGGAGGTGGGGCGGGCTGTTAACGCGCAAATAAGTGCAGCGTGCAGGAATGGGACGGCAGTAGTTATGGGGGATTTCAATCTGCATATTGATTGGTCGACTCATGTTGGACGAGGTGGGCTCGAGGAGGAGTTCTTGGAATGCTGCCGGGATAATTTCCTTGAACAGTGTGTGTTGGAGCCGATGAGGGAGCGAGCTATCTTGGATCTGGTGCTATGTAATGAGGCGGGTAGAATTAGGGACCTTGCGGTGAAGGATCCTCTTGGAGAGAGTGATCATTGTATGGTGGAGTTTCTGGTGCAGATGGAGGAGGAGAAAGTGGGTTCCCAGACACACGTCCTTTGTTTGAATAGAGGGGAGTACGGTAGGATGAGAGAAGAATTGGCGAATGTGGACTGGGGGAACACGTTGGAAGGTAGGTCTGCTGAGGAGCAGTGGAGGATCTTTAAGGAGATCTTTCTTGGTGCTCAGCAGAAATTTATTCCGATGGTTAAAAAGGACAGTAGGAGGAGAGGTAATAAGCCGTGGATAACGAAGGAGGTGAAGGAAAGTGTTAAATTAAAAGCGGAGGAGTTTAGAGTAGCTAAGAGCAGTGGGCGAGAAGAGGATTGGGAAAGGTTTAAATGTCAACAAAGATTGACAAAGAAATTGATAAAGGAGGGTAGGAGAAGCTATGAGGCTGGGCTAGCACTTAATATAAAAAAGGATAGCAAGAGTTTTTATAAATATATAAAAAGGAAGAGGCTGGCTAGGGTAAACGTTGGTCCTTTAGAGGATGAGAAAGGGGAGCTAGTGGTAGGGGATAGGGATATGGCTAAGGTCTTGAATAACTTTTTTGTTTCTGTCTTCACGGAGGACGTGAATAATTTGCCGGGTGTTAGCAATGGAAAGGTGGTAGGAATGGAGGGTCTTAATGACATTACTGTTACTAGAGAGGTGGTGCTCGACAGACTGGAGGGGCTGATTGTGGACAAGTCCCCAGGACCGGATGGAATGCATCCGAGGGTTCTGAAAGAAATGGCGGAGGTGATAGTGGATGCCTTGGTGGTTATTTTCCAGACGTCGCTGGATTCCGAGGAAGTGCCGGAAGATTGGAAAACGGCTAATGTTACACCATTGTTTAAGAAGGGTGCCAGGCAAAAGGCGGGGAATTATAGGCCGGTTAGTTTAACGTCTGTGGTAGGTAAACTGTTAGAAACCGTCATTAAGGAGGAAATAGCGAGGCATCTTAAGGTGAATTGCTTGATAGGGCGGACGCAACACGGTTTCATTAAAGGGAAGTCGTGTCTGACAAATTTACTGGAGTTCTATGAGGATGTGTCTAGGGCAGTGGATAGAGGAGAGCCGGTGGATGTGGTCTTTCTGGATTTTCAGAAGGCGTTTGACAAGGTACCTCACAAGAGGTTATTGCAGAAGGTCAGGGGACATGGAGTTGGGGGTAGGGTGTTAGCGTGGATAGAGGATTGGTTGTCAAATAGGAGGCAGAGAGTGGGGGTCAATGGATGCTATTCGGATTGGCGGTTGGTGACTAGTGGGGTGCCCCAGGGGTCGGTGCTGGGGCCTCAGCTATTTACCATTTATATAGATGATCTGGAGGAGGGAACCGAGTGCAGGGTGTCGAAATTTGCTGATGACACCAAGATTGGGGGAAAGGCAAATTGTGCGGAGTGTGTGGAGAGTCTCCAGAAGGATCTAGATAGGCTGGGCGAATGGGCCAGGAAATGGCAAATGGAATTTAATGTTGGCAAGTGTGAGGTGGTCCACTTTGGTAGGAGGAATGGTAGGAAGGACTATTACTTACGGGGCGAAAAACTGCAGCAGGCGACGGTGCAGAGGGACCTCGGGGTCCTTGTGCATGTGTCGCAAAAACCCAGCTTGCAGGTGCAGCAGGTGGTCAGGAAGGCGAATGGGATGCTGGCCTTCATAGCGAGGGGGATTGAATATAAAAGTAGGGAGGTCTTGCTGCAGCTGTATAGGGCATTGGTGAGGCCGCAGCTGGAGTACTGTGTGCAGTTTTGGGCGCCGCACCTGCGCAAGGATATTTTGGCCCTGGAGGGAGTGCAGAGGAGGTGTACTCGGCTGATACCGGAGTTGAGGGGATTGGGCTATGAGGAGAGGCTGAATAAACTAGGCTTGTACTCGTTAGAGTTTAGAAGAATGAGGGGAGATCTCATTGAGACGTATAAGATGATGAATGGGATGGATAGGATAGAGGTGGAGAGACTCTTCCCGCTCAAAAAAGACAGTAGGACTAGGGGGCACAGCCTCAAGATAAAGGGGGGGCGGTTTAGAACAGAGTTGAGGAGGAACTTCTTCACTCAAAGGGTGGTGAATCTCTGGAATTCTCTGCCCGTTGAAGTGGTGGAGGCTGCCTCGCTAAATATTTTTAAGAAACGGGTTGATGGGTTTTTGATAAGCGAGGGGATTAAGGGTTATGGAGAGAGGGCGGGAAGGTGGAGCTGAGTCACGACAGATCAGCCATGATCTTATTGAATGGCGGGGCAGGCTCGAAGGGACAGATGGCCTGCTCCTGCTCCTATTTCTTATGTTCTTAATCAGTCATGTAGTCCTGCAGTAACGGCGGGGGGGGGGGCAGAATGGGGGTGATATTCAGCCAGCATGGCATCTACAGCTGGGAGGGAGGCAGAGAATGACAGACAGGCTCGAAGGGCTAGATGGCCCACTCCTGCTCCTATTTCTTATTTCTTATGCGCCCTCAATCAGCTTTTGAGTGAGCTAGTGAAATTGGTTTAGCCTAATTTTTTTGCCAGAGTCTGGTAAGATTTGATTTTTATTTAAGTTGCCCCAAAAAACATGTGAATTTCTCCTGTTTTCATGCCTGTTTGGCACTCAGAAAATTTCTGGTAAGATTGCGCTGAGGAGCTAAAAAAGACATTGAATATTGCTTCAGGAAAAGCTGCATCAGAACAATCAGACAAAGCAATGCACTAACTGCAGAGTGAAATGGTCAGTGCTGATTGAGAAAATAAACAAAGTGTAGCTGATTGTCCTCCAACGTCAATTGGAAAGGAATAGAAAAAGCCTCAGAAACATCTGCAACAGGGAGAAATGGAGGCAGCCTCTCACAGCAGAATGTCAAGGAGACTCTAAATTACAGCAGCATCCCAGAAGAAACTATTACACTTTACCATGGAAACAGAAACCTATTGAATGAGTTTACATGCTGCACCGATTTCTCAGGTCAAAAATTGTTCTTCCGGGTAATTACAAGAGGCAAAATGAATTTAAGATTGTTACAAAGAGGAGGGTAATCTACTCTGAGAACTAACATTCAACCACTCAAAGATAAGTACCTGCCTTTCATGACCTTTTCAAAAGTATGTGAGAAGTGGTACAATCTGCCAAAAACATCCTCAGCAGCACCAATCTCCCAGCTGCCTATTCCTCAGTCACATACTCCTCCACTGGGCAGAGAGGACACAGAAATCCAGCTGGACTACAAGCAGATGGTCAGCAATCTCAACATACCTGTTCCCCAGAGCTTCAGGAGACTTTGGCTGTCATGACAGGTTGCTGCAGACAATGCCTTCTCCTGGAACAAGATCTCCTTCCCATCGGAGCAAATGGGTTCATATTACCAGTGGCTGTTTAGGTGCCAGGAACTGGAGAGCCATTCATCTCCTCCGAACCCTAGGGTCTCCCTCAGGTTGTGTACTCTCTACTCCTGCAAATTGAGAACACTGTGAGGTGTGACTGCTTGTAGATGCTCATGTGGACTTCAGATAATGGGTGCAAGAGGGCAGTGTGAGTGTTCACTATTTGGATGTGAATGTGAGATGCCAGTAGTGAGAGAAATGGAGCTGCAAAATGTTTGTCCTGAAGAGTGCTGGAAATGTCAGCATATGGAGCTTGACATCTAAAAGTGTTCTGCTACTCACCTGTCATGCCTTTCTGTTGTCCTAGACACTTATGATGTATTGTCTTCAGGTTGGTAGCTCTGTTGCTGATGTCCTGTTTTTTTTTACAGGCCCTTCGGCCCTCGATGTTGTGCCGACCAATGGAACCAATCTAATGACCCTCTAACCTAAACTATTCCAATGTTATCCATATGCCTATCCACTGACCATTTGAACGCCCTTAAAGTTGGCGAGTCCACAACTGTTGCAGGCAGGGCATTCCACACCCTTACTACCCTCGGTCACTTAAATCCACATTTGCTTGGCTGGATATGCTGCCATCTTCCTCTTGTTCATAGAATCATAGAATACAACAGTGCAGAAGCAGGCCTTTCGGCCCATCGAGTCTGCACTGACCTCAATCCCATCCAGGCCCTATACCCATAACTCCATGCGTTTACTCTGCTAATGGTCAATAGCATGGTCAATCCACCTAACCCACACATTTTTGGACTGTGGGAGGAAACCAGAGCACACGGAGGAAACCCATGCAGACATGGGGAGAATGTAGAATGTGCAGACTCCACACAGATGATGACCTGAGGCCAGAATCGAATCTGGGTCCTTGGCGCTGTGAGACAGCGGTGCTAACCACTGTGCCTCCCCACTGTGCAGCTGCTCTTAGGAGAACTCAGCTCTCTGCAGCTCCTCAGATGCTGTTGCAGGTCCTGGGGATCTCTCCATTTTTCTGGTTGCTGCAGTCTCAAAAACCTAAATGCCAGTGAGCCCTTATAACCCATGTCATTGTTGATCCTTTTAATCTGAAATCCTTTCTTTGACAGAGTTGTTGTGTCATTGCGCTGCCCTTTGCTTGTTAGGGAAAGCTGAAAGCAGGATGATAATACTGTAGTTCAGGGAAAGAACCTCAGCAACATCGATTCCAGCAAATTTCCTGCTTTCAACCTTTACTCTTTCTTCTCTTAACTCTCGCTCCCCAGGTGCTGCCTGACCTGTTGAATATTTCCAGCATTGTATCTTTTTATTTCAGATTTCCAGCACCTGTAGTACTTTATTGATGTACCAGTGCTTTTTGTTACAGCCATTGAAGGAGAGTGTGGCCAAGACTTCTGTGGATATCCACAACAGTGTGTCGTTAGCTGCACAGCAGTTCTGGCAGAAAATGAGAAGATACTATTATGTCACTCCCATCAAGTACTTAGGGCTGATACATGGCTTCTCTGACCTGCTCAAGAAAAAGAAGATAGACATTATGAACTCCAGGTAAAGGTGCACTTTGACATGATTTCATCAGCATGTACAGGCACTCAGTAACCTGACCTGAGCAGCTGTCAGAAGTGCTCAGATAACCTGAGTAACAGAATAATAGTGTTGTGCTGGAGATTAAATCACGAGAGTTTTGTGTGAGGAAAACCGTCTCTTGTATTTTTTATTCCAATGATCATCTTTCATTGTTTGAATCTTTGAATGTATTTAAAGTTATGAAGGGAGTTCTATTGGTGTTGGGCAATAGTGTTCCTCTCTTTCACTCTTCTGTTCTTTCTCCAGAAACCGCTTTGCGAATGGTCTGCTGAAACTCTCGGAGGCCAGCTCCATGGTTGGAGTGATGCAGGAAGAATTGGTGCCACTGGGACCACAGATTGAACAGAAAACCAAGGTACCACGAAATTAACAGCCAGCAGCTTTTCATCCTCATAAATAGAGGCATTGTGTTGAAGGATCATGCCTTAAATGTCATCTCTGTTTCTGTCCACTCACACTGCCAGACCTGCTGAGTTTATCCAGCATTTTTGGTTTTATTTCACATTTGTGGCAGTATTTTGCTTTGAATTGAACAGACGTATTGAACTGTCTAGTGGTGTTTAAGGGGAATCTTACTTCTACCAGCTTGAGCACAGAAAGCAGAGAACATCAGTGGAAGGGTACCTTTCTAACTGGAGGTCTGTGACAAGCAGTGTTCCACAAGGATCAGTGCTGGGTCCTCTGTTGTTTGAAATATATAGAAATGATTTGGAGGAAAATGCAGATGGTCTGATTTGTAAATTTGCAGCTGATACAAAAATTGGTAGAGTAGCGGTTTGTGAAGAGGATTATCAGAGGATACAACGGGATATAAATCAGCTGGAGACTGGGCCAAAAGATGGCAGATGGAATTTAACCCAGACAAATGTGAGGTGATGCAATTTGGAAGGTCTACATAAGGAAAGTTTACAGTAAATGGCAAGCCGTTAGAAATATTATCTTACCGAGGGATCTGGGCCTGTAGATCCACAGTTCCCTGAAGGTGGCAGCTCAGGTGGATAAGGTGGTGAAGAAGGTGTATGGCATGCTGGCTTTCATCAATCAGGGAGTTGAGTATAGGAATTGGAAAATCATGTTGCTGCTGTATGAGACTTTGGTTAAGCTGCATTTGGAGTGTTGTGTACATTTCTGGTTGCCACACTATCAGAAGGATGTTGATGCAGAAGAGATTTCCCAGGATGGTGCCTGGTTTGGAGGATAGGGGCTATGAAGAAAGGTTGAATAAACTTGGATTGTTTTGATTGGAGCGTCGGAGGATGAGGGGGGAGCTGAAAGAGGTTCACAAGGTTATGACAGGCTTGGATAGAGTGGATAGTCAGAGTCTTTTTCCCAGGGTCAATGGGTCAATTACTCGGGGGGGGGCAGAGGTTGAGAGAGGGGCTAAGTTTAAAAGAGATGTAAGGGGTGGGTTTTCCACACAGAGGGTGGTGAATGTCTGGAACACACTGCCAGAGGAGGTGGTAGAAACAGATCCTGTAACAACATTCAAGAGGCATCTGGACAGATACATCAATCGGCAGGAAATAGAGGGATATGGACCACGTAGAGGCAAGAAAATATTAGAGAGGCATCAGTGTTGGCACAGACATGGTAACTGAAGGGCCTGTTCCTGTGCTGTACCGTTCTTTGTTTTTTGTAAGCTTACAGTCTGCACAGACACAAAAAACTGGAAAGCTGGGATTATCCTGAAAGTAGAGAAGGAGAAACTTAATAGCGATTCACAGTCATGTGACAGAGTAAATCAGAAGAATTTTCAGAAGAGGAAGCAACCAGAGTCACAGATTGAAGGTGATGGAATAATTAGCAGAAGAACCAGAGGGGATATGAGGAAAAGTATTTTTATTCAGTGGATTGCTGTGATCTGGAGGACAGTATCTGAAAAGATGCTAGAAGCAAATGCAATCTTAACTTTCAAAAACAGTTAACTGATTTTTCTTTTTGGATTTTTGCACTTTGAAAGAATGTAGAATTGCTATAAACTGAGAAGTAATAAGACTATCTGTGGCCTGTGTGCCACCATACTGAGATTGAATTTTACTGCATACAGCGAAATTCATACTTTGCACCTCGACAGACCAGGCAGGTTTTAAATAGGCCTTTATTCAAGCTATAGCGAGGAAACCTGCCTTCCACAAGGTAACATACAGATTTGCTGAGTGATACACGGCATACACAATTCTGTCTTTGCTTCCTGTTGTTAACAGAGTTTGTGTCCTTTTATACCCATGCTCAGCTTGTCTGTAAGTGTGGGAATTTCACTAAACCATTGTTGCTCCCCAGGGCACAGCACAATACTTCATTCCCATCGAACTCTACTGGTGAGGCCGCAGCTGGAGTACTGTGTGCAGTTTTGGGCGCCGCACCTGCGCAAGGATATTTTGGCCTTGGAGGGAGTGCAGAGAAGGTTTACTAGGCTGATACCGGAGTTGAGAGGATTGAGCTATGAGGAGAGGCTGAATAAACTAGGCTTGTACTCGTTAGAGTTTAGAAGAATGAGGGGAGATCTCATTGAGACGTATAAGATGATGAATGGGATGGATAGGATAGAGGTGGAGAGACTGTTCCCGCTTAAAAAAGACAGTAGGACTAGGGGGCACAGCCTCAAGATAAAGGGGAGGCGGTTTAGAATGGAGTTGAGGAGGAACTTCTTCACTCAAAGGGTGGTGAATCTCTGGAATTCTCTGCCCGTTGAAGTGGTGGAGGCTGCCTCGCTAAATATTTTTAAGAAACGGGTTGATGGGTTTTTGATAAGAGAAGGGATTAAGGGTTATGGGGAGAGGGCGGGAAGGTGGAACTGAGCCACGACAGATCAGCCATGATCTTATTGAATGGCGGGGCAGGCTCGAAGGGCTGGATGGCCTACTCCTGCTCCTATTTCTTATGTTCTTATGACTTTAACACCTTCACAATCCTTTGGAACTATAATCCCAATCCATTTTAGGCAACTTGCCCCTTCATAATTTTTTTTCAAATTTGTCACCGTCTTCAGATTGAACTTCCTCACTTTAGATTTTACCAGCCCCCCCATCATGATAATATGAGTGGCTGTGGGTCAAAGCGTGCAAAGAGTCTTTGACCTCAGGCAGCATTTTACGATTTTGGGACAAGTGAGGCTGTAACATCCATAATGTAAAATTCTATCGTTTTTATGGTCACTTGTTCCAAAAGGAATGTTTTTTACTGGTTAGCCCATTCTCATTCCATAATTCTACATCTAAAATAACCTGTTCTCTCACCAGTTCCTCAACATTTTGTCATATGAGGAGAGACTAAGTCAGTTAAGATTATATTTACTGGAGTTTGGAAGAGTGAGCAGGAATAACAGATGTGTAGAGTATAGGGCTAACGGTAGGACTCTGAATAGTGTGGATGAACAGAGGGATCTAGGTGTATGTGTATATAGATCCCTGAAAGTTGGGAATCAAATAGATAAGGTTGTTAAGAAGGCGTACGGTGTCTTGGCGTTTATTGGTAGGGGGATTGAATTTAGGAGTCGCAGCGTCATGATGCAACTGTACAAAACTCTGGTGCGTCTGAACTTGGAGTATTGTGTGCAGTTCTGGTCCCTACATTATAGGAAGGATGTGGAGGCATTGGAGAGGGTGCAGAGGAGGTTTACCAGGATGTTGCCTAATATGGAGGGGAGGTCCTATGAGGAGAGACTGAGGGATTTGGGGTTGTTTTCGTTAGAAAGAAGGCGGCTAAGAAGGGACCTTATTGCAACATATAAGATGATTAGAGGTTTAGATAGGGTGGACAGTGATAGCCTTTTCCCTCGGATGGAGAAAGCTAGCACAAGGGGGCATAGCTTTAAATTAAGGGGTGGTAGATATAGGATGGATGTCAGAGGTAGGTTCTTTACCCAGAGGGTGGTGAGGGATTGGAATGCCCTGCCTGCTGCAGTTGTAAATGCACCTAGTTTGGGGGCGTTTAAGAGATCCGTGGATAGGTTTATGGATGGAAAGGGATTGGTTTAGGTTAGAGGGTCATTGCTTTTTTAATTGGTCGGCGCAACATCGTGGGCCGAAGGGCCTGTTCTGCGCTGTAATGTTCTATGTTCTATGAGAGGGGATCTCGTAGAAGTTTATAAAACTCTAACAGGGTTAGACAGGGTAGATTCAGAAAGAATGTTCCCAATGGTGGGGGGAGGATAAGGGGTAAACCTTTTAGAACTGAGATGAGGAAAAATTTCTTCACCCAGAGGATGGTGAATGTGTGGAATTCATTCACACAGAAAGTAGTTGAGGCCAAAACGTTGTCTGATTTCAGAAATAAATTAGATATAGTTCTTGGGGCTAAAGGGATCGAGGGATATGGGGAGAAGGTGGAATTAGGATATTGAATTAGATGATCAGCCATGGTCAAAATGAATGGTGGAGCAGACTCAAGGGCCGAATGGCCTACTCCTGTTTCTAGTTTCTATGTTTTCCTCGGAGAAGAGAAGGATGAGAGGCATTTTGATTGAGGCATAGTTCCCAGGCTTTTCCCTGCAGCCCTTCTTAAACAAAGGCACTACATTTGGTACCCTCCAATCTTCAAACATTTCACCTCGGATTTCATAGTAACTTCATTACATCACGAACGTACACCTACTTGTAATGAATAAATGAACCCTACTTGTGACTATTGATGATTCAAATATCTCTGCTAGGGGACCCGCAATTTCCTCCCTAGCCTCCACATTTCATCCTGGGATACATTTCATCAGGTCCTGGGGATTTATCTATCTTGATGTGCTTTAAGACTTCCAGCATCTCCTTCTCTGTAATATGTACACTCCTCAAGACATCACTATTTATTTCCCCAAGTTCCCTAACATCCATGCTTTTCTCAACAGTAAATACTGATGACAAAAATTCATTTAGGATCTCACCCAGCTCTTGTGGATCCGCATGTAGATGACCTTGTTGATCCTTAAGAGGCCCTACTCTCTCCCTTGTTACTCTTTTGCTCTTCATGTATTTGTAGAAGCTCTTTTATTCTCCTTTGCCTTATCTGCCAAAACAATCTTGTGTCCTCTTTTTGCCCTCTTGATTTCTTCCTGAACTCTACTCCTACACCCTCCATACTCTTCAAGGAATCCACTTCTTCTTCTTGACCAGGGCCTCAATATCTCAACTCATCCAGTGTTCCCGACTTCTACCAGCCTTGCCCTTCACTCTAAGAGGAATGTGTTTACCCTGAACCCTGGTTTACACACTTTTGAAAGCCTGCCACTTACCAGACATCCCTTTGCCTTCCCACAGACTCCCCCAATTAACTTTTGAAAGTTCCTGCCTGATACCATCAAAATTGGCCTTGCCCCAATTTAGAACATTAATTTTTGGACCGGACCTATCATTCTCCATAGCGATCTTAAAACCAATAGAATTATGGTCACTGGTCCCAAAGTGATCCCGCACTAACACTTCTGTAACCTGCCCTTCCTTATTTCCCAAGAGGAGGTCAAGTTTTGCCCCCTTTCTAGTTGGGCCATCCACATACTGAATGAGAAATTCCTCCTGAATACACTCAACAAATTTCTCTCTATCCAACCCTCTAATACTATGGCTGTCCCAGTCAATGTTGGGAAAGTTAAAATCTCTGACTATTACCACCCTATTTTTCTTGGAGCTATCTGTCATCTCCTTACATATTTGCTCCTCAATTTCCCACTGACTATTTGGAGGCCTATAGTACAGTCCTATCAAAGCGATTTCCCCCTTCTTCTTTCTCAGTTCTACCCATGTAGACTCATGGGATATATCTCAGTTTGTCCACTGAGATGGGATATATCCAAGGGTTTGTCCAGACTCAGTATGGCCATGATGTTTTTCCTAATCAAAAGTGCAACTCCCCCTCCTTTCTGACCTCCTGTTCTATCTTTCTGAGAGCATCTGGAACATTGAGCTATCAGTCCTGTCCCTCCCTCAGCCACGTTTCAGTAGTTGCTGTATTATCCCAGTCCCACATACCCATCCATACCCTGAGTTCATCTGCCTTGCCCGTCAGGCCTCTGGCATTGAAATAAATGCAGTTTAATCTAGATTTCCCTTGCTCTCTGTCTTGCTTCTGTCTGATCTGTCTGGTACTAGGATTATTGTAAAAAGTCTGACAACACCAGGTTTTAGTCCAATCGATTTATTTACTATCAAATAAATAGGTTGGACTAAAACCTGGTGTTGTCAGACTTTTTACTGCGTTTACCCCAGTCCAACGCTGGCATATCCACATCATGACCACTAGGATTACTGACACTGCCTTTACTAATTAATGTGCTCTCTTTAACTTCTGTGCTGTTCTCAACCTCCTCTTTAGTCTCCCTATTTGAGTCCCAGCCCCCTGCCAAACTAGTTTAAACCTTCCTGAGTGGCTCTAGTAAATTTCCCCGCCAGGATGGTAGTCCCCCTCGAGTTCTGGTGTAACCCTCCTTCTTGAACAGGTCATCCTTTCCCCAGAAAAGATCCCAATGATCCACAAATCTGTATCCCTGCCCCTTGAACTATGAGGAGAGGCTGAATAAACTAGGCTTGTACTCGTTAGAGTTTAGAAGAATGAGGGGAGATCTCATTGAGACGTATAAGATGATGAATGGGATGGATAGGATAGAGGTGAAGAGACTCTTCCCGCTCAAAAAAGACAGTAGGACTAGGGGGCACAGCCTCAAGATAAAGGGAGGGCGGTTTAGAACGGAGTTGAGGAGGAACTTCTTCACTCAAAGGGTGGTGAATCTCTGGAATTCTCTGCCCGTTGAAGTGGTGGAGGCTGCCTCGCTAAATATATTTAAGACGCGGGTTGATGGGTTTTTGATAGGCAAGGGGATTAAGGGTTATGGGGAGAGGGCGGGAAGGTGGAACTGAGACATGACAGATCAGCCATGATCTTATTGAATGGCGGGGCAGGCTCGAGCTCCTGCTCCTATTTCTTATGTTCTTATGTTTTATATTCTTATGCACCATCTCTCAAGCCACACATCAATCTGCCTAATCTTCCTATTCCTATTCTCATTAGCACGTGACACTGATAGTAGTTCAGAGAATACCACCCTCGAGGTCCTAAACTTTAGTCTTCTGTCTAACTCTCTATATTCACACTTCAGGACCTCATCCCTTTTCCTTCCTGTGCCATACAATCATAGAATCCTTACAGTGCAGAAAGAGGCCATTTGACCCATCGAGTCTCCACCAACCATAATCCTACCCAGGCCTTATTCCCATAACCCCACATATTTACCCTTCTAATCCTCTGACACTAGGGTCAATTTAACATGGCCAATTGACCTAACCCACATGCACACCTTTGAATTTAAATTTCGCTATCTGTCATGGTGGGATTCGAGCCTGGCTTCCCAGAGCATTCCTCTGGGTTCCAAGATTGCTAGCCCGGCGAAAATATCATTATGCCACCTCCTCCCCTTGTGATGGGGGAGGTGAGGACATGATTGAGATGTATAGATGATCAGGGGCATAGATAAAGGAGACAGGAAGAAACTTTTCCCGTCCTTGGAGGCATCAAGGACGAGGGGGCAAAGATTTAAACTAAAGAGCAGGAGGTTCAGAGGAGATCTGAGGAAAAACCTTTTCACCCACAGGGTAGTGGAAGTCTGGAATTCATCGCCTGAAGGGATGGTGGAGACAGAGACCCTCATAACATTTAGGAAGTATTTAGATGTGCACTTGGAATGCCAAGGCATACAAGGCTATGGGCCAAATAGGATTAGGATATTTGGATGGTTTGTCTTTGACCAGCACAGAAACAATGGGCCGAAGGGCCTTTTTCTGTGCTGTAGACCTGTGTGACTCTATGATTGGCAGCGGCGACCCCCAGCCGCAGGGTAGCCAGCAGGGGAGGGTGTTAACAATGGGAAAAGGTTTTACCAATGGTGGGACACCGCTAGCACTATGAAAACCATGGCAGTGAGCTGGAAAATCCCACACAAAGGAAAGAGGAGAACTCCAAATCTTCAACCAATTGGAACTTTCAAAATTGACATTTGCAGGATGCTCCAGATTATGTTAATAATGCAGATGACTAACACTAAAATACAGATAAACTATGCTCCCATTGAATGATACAACAGGCCTGAGGTGTTGAATGGCCTCCTCCTCTTCCCATCTTCCTGGAGTTTGATTGATGGAGGATTTTATTGACAATGATCAAGACAACTTGGAGTAGAAAGGAGCAGCTTAGATACTGGAGTGCTGTGTGCAGAGAGAACTAACCAGATCATTCTTTCCACAGGAGATTGAACAATTAATGCAGAAACTTCAAAGTGACACCGAGGCAGTGGAGGAAGTTCGAGCTATCGTCAAACAGGAAGAGGAGATCATGGCTGAAGAGACCCAGATTGTGGAGGACTATGCAAAGGTGACGTTATAACAGCAGTCCGTTCTTTCCACATTAACATGATCCTCACATCAGCTCTGAAGAATGAACCTCTGCCCTTAATCTGGTCTCTCATCTTGACATTCCACCATACGACATTGCTCCTGTGATATCACTTCATTAATATCGCTTGCACATGGTTGGAGTGTTTCAGTGTCCCCAAGGTTGAGTCCTGTAGTTATTTTCCTGTTTTAGAGTAAAGTGAATCACATAATTTGGAAATCTGACAAAGAACACAGAAGAGCACCAAGTATAGTAATCATTAAATAATGTTCCTTCCATATCGTCCACAATGAGAAATAATGAGTCCCACTACTCAGAAAGCACCAAAAACTAACTTTTTTTTTCACAGTTCCAAGGCATTTGCAATACAGAAGTTAGAAAAATCAGTACCAAATCTTAATTTTGTGACTTGTACTGAATCTCAGTACTTGTGACTCTCTACTGAATCTCAGCTTGCAACCTGAGAGAGGAACACAAAACCTGCCAAAGACTCCAAACAGAACACTGGACACAGCACCAACCAACACAAACTCTCCCCTTCTCTCAGTGGGAATTTCAATCCCACTCTCCCTCCCCCGGTTTGTGTTTTTCTCACTTTCTCCTCCCAGTTGTGCTTTTATGCAGAGCTTGGAGTGTGGGAGACTTGAATTCGCTGCCTGAATTGGTGGTGGATTTAATCTGATGTGATGTAGTATTGACACATTTATAGA
The DNA here is from genome assembly GCA_037974335.1 of Prionace glauca. Lineage (NCBI taxonomy): Eukaryota > Metazoa > Chordata > Chondrichthyes > Carcharhiniformes > Carcharhinidae > Prionace > Prionace glauca. The sequence goes on along the minus strand of CM075725.1, from coordinate 1,522,109 downwards.
ACATAGAACACCACAGCACAAACAGGCCCTTCGGCCCACAAGTTGCACTGATCATATCCCTACCTACCAGGCCTATCTATAACTCTCAATACCATTAAATCCCATATACTCATCCAGAAGTCTCTTAAAAGGCCCCAGCGAGTTCGCCTCTACCACCACTGACAGCAGCCGATTCCACTCACTCACCACCCTCTGAGTGAAAATCTTACCCTGACATCTCCTCTGTACTTGCTCCCCAGCACCTTAAACCAGTATTCTCTCGTAGCGACCATTTCAGCCCTGGGAAATAGCCTCTGAGAATCTACTCTATCTATACCTCTCAACATTTTATAAACCTCTATCAGGTCGTCTCTCAACCTTCGTCTCTCCAGGGAGGAGACCTAGCTCCTTCAACCTATCTTCATAAGGCATGCCTCCCAATCCAGGCAACATCCTTGTAAATCTCCTCTGCACCCTTTCAATAGCTTCCGCATCCTTCCTGCAGTGAGGCGACCAGAACTGCACACAGTACTCCAAGTGGATCCTGACAAGGGTCTTATAAAGTTGCAGCATTATCTCCCGACTCCTAAACTCAATCCCTCGATTAATGAAGGCCAGTACACCATACGCCTTCTTGACCACATCCTCCACCTGCGAGGCTGATTTAAGAGTCCTATGGACTCGGACACCAAGGTCCTTCTGCTCCTCAACACAGCTAAGACTCCTACCCTTGATATTATACTCCTTCATCCCATTGGTCCTGCCAAAATGGACCACTACACATTTATCCGCGTTGAAGTCCATCTGCCACTTCTCCGCCCAGTCTTGCATCCTATCAATGTCTCGCTGCAACTTCTGACATCCCTCCAGACCATCCACAACACCACCAACCTTCATGTCGTCGACAAACTTACTAACCCATCCCTCCACTTCCTCATCCAGGTCATTTATGAAAATGACAAACAGCAAGGGTCCCAGAACAGATCCCTGGGGCACTCCATTGGTGACTGATCTCCATGCAGGAAAAGATCCATCCACAACCACTCTCTGCCTTCTGTAGGCAAGCCAGTTCTGGATCCAGAACATAATAAACTAATACAATATATTCAAATATACTATTTATTAGTATACAGTGAAAAGTTTTTTTTGTGTGTTATATCAAGCATATCGTTCATAGAGACGGAAAGGAGAGAGTACAGAATGTAGTGTTACAGTCATAGCTAGGTTGTGGAGAAAGATCAACTTAGATCCATTCAAAAGCCTAACAGCAGCAGGGAAGAAGCTGTTCTTGAGTCAGTTGGTACGTGACCTCAGACTTTTGTATCTTTTTCCTAACAGAAGAAGGTGGAAGAGAGAATGACTGGGGTGTGTGGGGTCCTTGATTATGCTGGCTGCTTTGCTGAGGCAGCAGGAAGTGTAGACAGAGCCAATGAATGGGAGGCTGATTTGTGTGATGGATTGGGCTACATTCATGACCTTTTATTTCCTTGGAGGCAGAGACCCTAAACTCCTTTAAACAGTACCTGGATTTGCACCTCCAGTGCTGTAAGCTACAGATCTATGGGCTGGTGCAGGAAGGTGGGATTATAAAGGGCATCTGGGTGTCCTTGGGTTGACATGGACAAGATGGGCTGAACGTCTCTGTTTTGGGGCTGGATTTGATGTGGTTGCAGGAGGGGGTGAAGGGAGAGGAAGGGATTGTTGTATTGGTGCAGTTACGGGAGCAGCAGAGAAAGCAGGTGATACAGACCATGCTCCCCCTCCTTGCTGTTGCTGGTAATATGAGCTTCTGTCACTGATCTGAAAGGATCTTTGTATTGGCTTACAGCAAGCGACCAATGAGCTGAATGACGTGCTTCCTGTCCTGGAAGCGGCCATCGCTGCACTTCAAGCCCTGGATAAGAGTGACATTTCAGAGATCAGGTATGTGTGTGTGTGTGTGTGTGTGAGCGTGTGTGTGTGAGCGTGTGTGTGTGAGCGTGTGTGTGTGAGCGTGTGTGTGTGAGCGTGTGTGTGTGAGCGTGTGTGTGTGAGCGTGTGTGTGTGAGCGTGTGTGTGTGTGTGCTGTGTGTGTGTATACATGTGAGCGTGTGTGTGTGTGTGTGTGTATACATGTGAGCGTGTGTGTGTGTGTGTGTGTGAGTGAGTGTGTGTGTATACATGTGAGCGTGTGTGTGTGTGTGTGTGTGTGTGTGTGTATGTGTGTGTGTGTGTGTGAGTGTGTGTGTGTGTGTGTGTGAGTGTGTGTGTGTGTGAGTGTGTGTGTGAGTGTGTGTGTGTGTGTGTGTGTGTGTGAGTGAGTGAGTGTGTATACATGTGAGCGTGTGTATACATGTGAGCGTGTGTGTGTGTGAGTGAGTGGTGTGTGTATACATGTGAGTGTGTGTGTGTGAGACAGATGTTACCTCTGTGCTGTTGTTACAACTGAAGACTCTTGCTAGAGACTGAAACTAGGATTACCAATCTCTTCACTTCGGAATACATTCCAACGAACAGGCACTATTGAAAGAGCCTTGGGAAATTATAAACACAAATTGCTGACCGTAAAAGGACAAATTGAGAAGTTTGAAAGGAATTTGGAATTTGAGATGATTAACGTTTACAGATTTAGGGACAGGAATGGATCACTTGGTACATTGAGCCAGCTCCGCCATTCAATAAGATCACTGTTGATCTGGTTGTGATCTCAACCCACATTCCCGTCCGCCCCCTTAATTCCCTGTCTATCAAAAACCTATCTCATAGAGTCATAGAGTATTAGAGGTTTACAGCATGGAAACAGGCCCTTCGGCCCAATCTGCCCACCACATCCTTTTTTTTTACCCCTAAACTAGTCCAATTGCCCATGTTTGACCCATATCCCTCGATACCTATCTTAGCCATGTAACTGTCTAAATGCTTTTTAAAAGACAAAATTGTAACTGCCTTTATACTACTTCTGGCAACTTGTTCCAAACACTCCTCTGGACTCTTTTGTCTCTCTCTCCCCCCTCACCTTAAACCTATACCATATTCCCTTACTTTTGGGAAATGATGTTGACAATCCAGTTAATCTACGCCCCTCATTATTTTATAGACCTCTATACATTCACCACGAAACCAAAGGTGGGGTAGTGGTGTATGCGGGTTCTGACAGGCGGGAAGAAAAGGGAATGACCTTGTTACTGACTGTACCTCTACTGATGTTAATCCAGCTCCCTCACACTGTCACTCAGTAACCCCTCTCTCCCCCAGCACCCTGTATTACTGACTGTATCTGTACTGATGTTAATCCAGCTCCCTCACACTGTCACTCAGTAACCCCTCTCCCCCCCCAGCACCCTGTATTACTGACTGTACCTCTACTGATGTTAATCCAGCTCCCTCACACTGTCACTCAGTAACCCCTCTCCCCCCAGCACCCTGTATTACTGACTGTACCTCTACTGATGTTAATCCAGCTCCCTCACACTGTCACTCAGTAACCCCTCTCCCCCCCCAGCACCCTGTGTTACTGACTGTATCTGTACTGATGTTAATCCAGCTCCCTCACACTGTCACTCAGTAACCCCTCTCCCCGCACCCTGTGTTACTGACTGTACCTCTATTGATGTTAATCCAGCTCCCTCGCACTGTCACTCAGTAACCCCTCTCCCCCCCAGCACCCTGTATTACTGACTGTACCTCTACTGATGTTAATCCAGCTCCCTCACACTGTCACTCAGTAACCCCTCTCCCCCCCCAGCACCCTGTGTTACTGACTGTATCTGTACTGATGTTAATCCAGCTCCCTCACACTGTCACTCAGTAACCCCTCTCCCCCGCACCCTGTGTTACTGACTGTACCTCTACTGATGTTAATCCAGCTCCCTCACACTGTCACTCAGTAACCCCTCTCTCCCCCAGCACCCTGTATTACTGACCTGTACCTCTACTTGATGTTAATCCAGCTCCCTCACACTGTCACTCAGTAACCCCTCTCCCCCCCCAGCACCCTGTATTACTGACTGTACCTCTACTGATGTTAATCCAGCTCCCTCACACTGTCACTCAGTAACCCCTCTCCCCCCCAGCACCCTGTGTTACTGACTGTATCTGTACTGATGTTAATCCAGCTCCCTCACACTGTCACTCAGTAACCCCTCTCCCCCGCACCCTATGTTACTGACTGTACCTCTATTGATGTTAATCAGCTCCCTCACACTGTCACTCAGTAACCCCTCTCCCCCCCCCAGCACCCTGTGTTACTGACTGTATCTGTACTGATGTTAATCCAGCTCCTCACACTGTCACTCAGTAACCCCTCTCCCCCCCCAGCACCCTGTGTTACTGACTGTATCTGTACTGATGTTAATCCAGCTCCCTCACACTGTCACTCAGTAACCCCTCTCCCCCCCAGCACCCTGTGTTACTGACTGTATCTGTACTGATGTTAATCCAGCTCCCTCACACTGTCACTCAGTAACCCCTATCCCCCTTCACCCTGTATGACTGACTAACATCAGTAGAGATACAATGTGTTGAGTATAGGGCTAACGGGAGGACTTTGAATAGTGTGGATGAGCAGAGGGATCTAGGTGTATGTGTACATAGATCCCTGAAAGTTGGGAATCAAGTAGATAAGGTTGTTAAGAAGGCATACGGTGTCTTGGCGTTTATTGTAGGGGGATTGAATTTAGGAATCGCAACTGTTGCAACTGTACACAACTCTGGTGCGGCCGCACTTGGAGTTTGTGTGTGCAGTTCTGGTCCCACATTACAGGAAGGATGTGGAGGCTTTGGAGAGGGTGCAGAGGAGGTTTACCAGGATGTTGCCTGGTATGGAGGGGAGGTCCTATGAGGAGAGACTGAGGGATTTGGGGTTGTTTTCGTTGGAAAGAAGGCGGCTAAGAGGGATCTATTGAAACATATAAGATGATTAGAGGTTTAGATAGGGTGGACAGTGATAGCCTTTTTCCTCGGATGGAGAAAGCTAGCACAAGGGGCATGGCTTTAAATTAAGGGGGGGTAGTTATAGGACTGATGTCAGGGGTAGGTTCTTTATCCAGAGGGTGGTAAGGGATTGGAATGCCCTGCCTGCTGAGGTTGTAAATGCGCCTAGTTTGGGGCGTTTAAGAGATCCGTGGATAGGTTTATGGACGAAAAGGGATTGGTTTAGATAAGTGGGTCATTGTTTTTTAACTGGTCGGCGCAACATCGTGGGCCGAAGGGCCTGTTCTGCGCTGTAATGTTCTATGTTCTATGTTCTAATCCAGTTCCCTCACACTGTCACTCAGTAACCCCTCTCTACCCAGCACCCTATGTTACTGACTGTATCTGTACTGATGTTAATCCAGCTCCCTCACACTTCACTGTAACCCCTCTCACCCCAGCACCCTGTGTTGCTGGCTGTATCTGTACTGATGTTAATCCAGCTCCCTCACACAGTCACTGTAACCCTCTCCCCCAGCACCCTGTGTTACTGACTGTATCTGTACTGATGTTAATCCAGCTCCCTCACACTGTCACTCAGTAACCCCTCTCCCCGCACCCTGTGTTACTGACTGTATCTGTACTGATGTTAATCCAGCTCCCTCACTCAGTAACCCCTCTCTCCCCCAACACCCTGTGTTACTGACTGTATCTGTACTGATGTTAACCCAGCTCCCTCACACTGTCACTCAGTAACCACCTGTCTCCCACAGCACCCTGTATTACTGACTGTATCCGTACTGATGTTAATCCAGCTCCCCTCACACTGTCACTCAGTAACCCTTCTCTCCCCCAGCACCCTGTGTTACTGACTGTATCTGTACTGATGTTAACCCAGCTCCCTCACACTGTCAGTCAGTAACCCCTCTCCCCCCCCAGCACCCTGTGTTATAAGAACATAAGAACATAAGAAATAGGAGCAGGAGTAGGCCATCTAGCCCTTCGAGCCTGCCCCGCCATTCAATAAGATCATGGCTGATCTGTCGTGGCTCAGTTTCACCTTTCCGCCCTCTCCCCCATAACCCTTAATCCCTTCTCTTATCAAAAACCCATCAATCCGCTTCTTAAAAATATTTAGCGAGGCAGCCTCCACCACTTCAACGGGCAGAGAATTCCAGAGATTCACCACCCTTTGAGTGAAGAAGTTCCTCCTCAACTCTGTTCTAAACCGCCCCCCCTTTATCTTGAGGCTGTGCCCCCTAGTCCTACTGTCTTTTCTGAGCGGGAAGAGTCTCTCCACCTCTATCCTATCCATCCCATTCATCATCTTATACGTCTCAATGAGATCTCCCCTCATTCTTCTAAACTCTAACGAGTACAAGCCTAGTTTATTCAGCCTCTCCTCATAGCTCAATCCCCTCAACTCTGGTATCAGCCTAGTAAACCTCCTCTGCACTCCCTCCAGGGCCAAAATATCTTTGCGCAGGTGCAGCGCCCAAAACTGCACACAGTACTCCAGCTGCGGCCTCACCAATGCCCTATACAGCTGCAGCAAGACCTCCCTACTTTTATATTCAATTCCCCTCGCTATGACTGACTGTATCTGTACTGATTTTTATCCAGTTCCCTCACACTGTCACTCAGTAACACTTCTCTCCCCCCCCCACAGCACCCTGTGTTACTGACTGTATCTGTACTGATGTTAATCCAGCTCCCCTCACACTGTCACTCAGTAACCCCTCTCCCCCCCCAGCACCCTGTGTTACTGACTGTATCTGTACTGATGTTAATCCAGCTCCCTCACACTGTCACTCAGTAACCCTCTCCCCCCCCAGCACCCTGTGTTACTGACTGTATCTGTACTGATTTTTATCCAGTTTCCTCACACTGTCACTCAGTAACCCCTCTCCCCCGCACCCTGTGTTACTGACTGTATCTGTACTGATGTTAATCCAGCTCCCTCACACCGTCACTCAGTAACCCCTCTCCCTCCCCCCAGCACCCTGTGTTACTGACTGTATCTGTACTGATGTTAACCCAGCTCCCTCACACTGTCACTCAGTAACCCCTCTCCCTCCCCCCAGCACCCTGTGTTACTGACTGTATCTGTACTGATGTTAATCCAGCTCCCTCACACTGTCACTCAGTAACCCTCTCCCCCAGCCCCCTGTGTTACTGACTGTATCTGTACTGATGTTAATCCAACTCCCTCACACTGTCACTCAGTAACCCCTCTCCCTCCCCCAGCACCCTGTGTTACTGACTGTATCTGTACTGATGTTAATCCAGCTCCCTCACACTGTCACTCAGTACCCCTCTCCCCTCCAGCCTCCTGTGTTACTGACTGTATCTGTACTGATGTTAATCCAGCTCCCTCACACTGTCACTCAGTAACCCTTCTCCCCAGCACCCTGTGTTACTGACTGTATCTGTACTGATGTTAATCTAGCTCCCTCACACTGTCACTCAGTAACCCCTCTCCACCCCCAGCACCCTGTGTTACTGACTGTATCTGTACTGATGTTAATCCAGCTCCCTCACACTGTCACTCAGTAACCCCTCTCCCCCTGCACCCTGTGTTACTGACTGTATCTGTACTGATGTTAATCCAGCTCCCTCACACTGTCACTCAGTAACCCCTCTCTCCCCCCAGCACCCTGTGTTACTGACTGTATCTGTACTGATGTTAATCCAGCTCCTTCACACTGTCACTCAGTAACCCCTCTCCCCCCTGCACCCTGTGTTACTGACTGTATCTGTACTGATGTTAATCCAGCTCCCTCACACTGTCACTCAGTAACCCCTCTCCCCAGCCCCCTGTGTTACTGACTGTATCTGTACTGATGTTAATCCAGCTCCCTCACACTGTCACTCAGTAACCCCTCTCTCCCCCAGCACCCTGTGTTACTGACTGTATCTGTACTGATGTTAATCCAGCTCCCTCACACTGTCACTCAGTAACCCCTCTCCCCCCCAGCACCCTGTGTTACTGACTGTATCTGTACTGATATTAATCCAGCTCCCTCACACTGTCACTCAGTAACCCCTCTCCCCCGCACCCTGTGTTACTGACTGTATCTGTACTGATGTTAATCCAGCTCCCTCACACTGTCACTCAGTAACCCCTCTCCCCCCAGCACCCTGTATTACTGACTGTACCTCTACTGATGTTAATCCAGCTCCCTCACACTGTCACTCAGTAACCCTCTCCCCCCCCAGCACCCTGTGTTCTGACTGTATCTGTACTGATGTTAATCCAGCTCCCTCACACTGTCACTCAGTAACCCTCTCCCCCGCACCCTGTGTTACTGACTGTACCTCTACTGATGTTAATCCAGCTCCCTCACACTGTCACTCAGTAACCCCTCTCTCCCCCAGCACCCTGTATTACTGACTGTACCTCTACTGATGTTAATCCAGCTCCCTCACACTGTCACTCAGTAACCCCTCTCTCCCCCCAGCACCCTGTATTACTGACTGTACCTCTACTGATGTTAATCCAGCTCCCTCAACACTGTCACTCAGTAACCCCTCTCCCCCCCAGCACCCTGTGTTACTGACTGTATCTGTACTGATGTTAATCCAGCTCCCTCACACTGTCACTCAGTAACCCCTCTCCCCGCACCCTATGTTACTGACTGTACCTCTATTGATGTTAATCCAGCTCCCTCACACTGTCACTCAGTAACCCCTCTCCCCCCCCAGCACCCTGTGTTACTGACTGTATCTGTACTGATGTTAATCCAGCTCCCTCACACTGTCACTCAGTAACCCTCTCCCCCCCCAGCACCCTGTGTTACTGACTGTATCTGTACTGATGTTAATCCAGCTCCCTCACACTGTCACTCAGTAACCCCTCTCCCCCCCAGCACCCTGTGTTACTGACTGTATCTGTACTGATGTTAATCCAGCTCCCTCACACTGTCACTCAGTAACCCCTATCCCCCTTCACCCTGTATGACTGACTAACATCAGTAGAGATACAATGTGTTGAGTATAGGGCTAACGGGAGGACTTTGAATAGTGTGGATGAGCAGAGGGATCTAGGTGTATGTGTACATAGATCCCTGAAAGTTGGGAATCAAGTAGATAAGGTTGTTAAGAAGGCATACGGTGTCTTGGCGTTTATTGGTAGGGGGATTGAATTTAGGAATCGCAACTGTTGCAACTGTACACAACTCTGGTGCGGCCGCACTTGGAGTTTTGTGTGCAGTTCTGGTCCCCACATTACAGGAAGGATGTGGAGGCTTTGGAGAGGGTGCAGAGGAGGTTTACCAGGATGTTGCCTGGTATGGAGGGGAGGTCCTATGAGGAGAGACTGAGGGATTTGGGGTTGTTTTCGTTGGAAAGAAGGCGGCTAAGAGGGGATCTTATTGAAACATATAAGATGATTAGAGGTTTAAGATAGGGGTGGACAGTGATAGCCTTTTTCCTCGGATGGAGAAAGCTAGCACAAGGGGGCATGGCTTTAAATTAAGGGGGGGTAGTTATAGGACTGATGTCAGGGGTAGGTTCTTTATCCAGAGGGTGGTAAGGGATTGGAATGCCCTGCCTGCTGAGGTTGTAAATGCGCCTAGTTTGGGGGCGTTTAAGAGATCCGTGGATAGGTTTATGGACGAAAAGGGATTGGTTTAGATAAGTGGGTCATTGTTTTTTAACTGGTCGGCGCAACATCGTGGGCCGAAGGGCCTGTTCTGCGCTGTAATGTTCTATGTTCTATGTTCTAATCCAGTTCCCTCACACTGTCACTCAGTAACCCCTCTCTACCCCAGCACCCTATGTTACTGACTGTATCTGTACTGATGTTAATCCAGCTCCCTCACACTTCACTGTAACCCCTCTCACCCCCAGCACCCTGTGTTGCTGGCTGTATCTGTACTGATGTTAATCCAGCTCCCTCACACAGTCACTGTAACCCCTCTCCCCAGCACCCTGTGTTACTGACTGTATCTGTACTGATGTTATCCAGCTCCCTCACACTGTCACTCAGTAACCCCTCTCCCCGCACCCTGTGTTACTGACTGTATCTGTACTGATGTTAATCCAGCTCCCTCACTCAGTAACCCCTCTCTCCCACAACACCCTGTGTTACTGACTGTATCTGTACTGATGTTAACCCAGCTCCCTCACACTGTCACTCAGTAACCCCTGTCTCCCCACAGCACCCTGTATTACTGACTGTATCCGTACTGATGTTAATCTCAGCTCCCTCACACTGTCACTCAGTAACCCTTCTCTCCCCCCAGCACCCTGTGTTACTGACTGTATCTGTACTGATGTTAACCCAGCTCCTCACACTGTCAGTCAGTAACCCCTCTCCCCCCCAGCACCCTGTGTTATAAGAACATAAGAACATAAGAAATAGGAGCAGGAGTAGGCCATCTAGCCCTTCGAGCCTGCCCCGCCATTCAATAAGATCATGGCTGATCTGTCGTGGCTCAGTTTCACCTTTCCGCCCTCTCCCCATAACCCTTAATCCCTTCTCTTATCAAAAACCCATCAATCCGCTTCTTAAAAATATTTAGCGAGGCAGCCTCCACCACTTCAACGGGCAGAGAATTCCAGAGATTCACCACCCTTTGAGTGAAGAAGTTCCTCCTCAACTCTGTTCTAAACCGCCCCCCCTTTATCTTGAGGCTGTGCCCCCTAGTCCTACTGTCTTTTCTGAGCGGGAAGAGTCTCTCCACCTCTATCCTATCCATCCCATTCATCATCTTATACGTCTCAATGAGATCTCCCCTCATTCTTCTAAACTCTACGAGTACAAGCCTAGTTTATTCAGCCTCTCCTCATAGCTCAATCCCCTCAACTCTGGTATCAGCCTAGTAAACCTCCTCTGCACTCCCTCCAGGGCCAAAATATCTTTGCGCAGGTGCAGCGCCCAAAACTGCACACAGTACTCCAGCTGCGGCCTCACCAATGCCCTATACAGCTGCAGCAAGACCTCCCTACTTTTATATTCAATTCCCCTCGCTATGACTGACTGTATCTGTACTGATTTTTATCCAGTTCCCTCACACTGTCACTCAGTAACACTTCTCTCCCCCCCCACAGCACCCTGTGTTACTGACTGTATCTGTACTGATGTTAATCCAGCTCCCTCACACTGTCACTCAGTAACCCCTCTCCCCCCCAGCACCCTGTGTTACTGACTGTATCTGTACTGATGTTAATCCAGCTCCCTCACACTGTCACTCAGTAACCCCTCTCCCCCCCCAGCACCCTGTGTTACTGACTGTATCTGTACTGATTTTTATCCAGTTTCCTCACACTGTCACTCAGTAACCCCTCTCCCCCGCACCCTGTGTTACTGACTGTATCTGTACTGATGTTAATCCAGCTCCCTCACACCGTCACTCAGTAACCCCTCTCCCTCCCCCAGCACCCTGTGTTACTGACTGTATCTGTACTGATGTTAACCCAGCTCCCTCACACTGTCACTCAGTAACCCCTCTCCCTCCCCCAGCACCCTGTGTTACTGACTGTATCTGTACTGATGTTAATCCAGCTCCCTCACACTGTCACTCAGTAACCCCTCTCCCCCAGCCCCCTGTGTTACTGACTGTATCTGTACTGATGTTAATCCAACTCCCTCACACTGTCACTCAGTAACCCCTCTCCCTCCCCCAGCACCCTGTGTTACTGACTGTATCTGTACTGATGTTAATCCAGCTCCCTCACACTGTCACTCAGTAACCCCTCTCCCCTCCAGCCTCCTGTGTTACTGACTGTATCTGTACTGATGTTAATCCAGCTCCCTCACACTGTCACTCAGTAACCCTTCTCCCCCAGCACCCTGTGTTACTGACTGTATCTGTACTGATGTTAATCTAGCTCCCTCACACTGTCACTCAGTAACCCCTCTCCACCCCCAGCACCCTGTGTTACTGACTGTATCTGTACTGATGTTAATCCAGCTCCCTCACACTGTCACTCAGTAACCCCTCTCCCCCTGCACCCTGTGTTACTGACTGTATCTGTACTGATGTTAATCCAGCTCCCTCACACTGTCACTCAGTAACCCCTCTCTCCCCCCAGCACCCTGTGTTACTGACTGTATCTGTACTGATGTTAATCCAGCTCCTTCACACTGTCACTCAGTAACCCCTCTCCCCCTGCACCCTGTGTTACTGACTGTATCTGTACTGATGTTAATCCAGCTCCCTCACACTGTCACTCAGTAACCCCTCTCCCCCAGCCCCCTGTGTTACTGACTGTATCTGTACTGATGTTAATCCAGCTCCCTCACACTGTCACTCAGTAACCCCTCTCTCCCCCAGCACCCTGTGTTACTGACTGTATCTGTACTGATGTTAATCCAGCTCCCTCACACTGTCACTCAGTAACCCCTCTCCCCCCCAGCACCCTGTGTTACTGACTGTATCTGTACTGATATTAATCCAGCTCCCTCACACTGTCACTCAGTAACCCCTCTCCCCCGCACCCTGTGTTACTGACTGTATCTGTACTGATGTTAATCCAGCTCCCTCACACTGTCACTCAGTAACCCCTCTCCCCCCAGCACCCTGTATTACTGACTGTACCTCTACTGATGTTAATCCAGCTCCCTCACACTGTCACTCAGTAACCCCTCTCCCCCAGCACCCTGTGTTACTGACTGTATCTGTACTGATGTTAATCCAGCTCCCTCACACTGTCACTCAGTAACCCCTCTCCCCCCCAGCACCCTGTATTACTGACTGTATCTGTACTGATGTTAACCCAGCTCCCTCACACTGTCACTCAGTAACCCCTCTCCACCCCCAGCACCCTGTATTACTGACTGTATCTGTACTGATGTTAACCCAGCTCCCTCACACTGTCACTCAGTAACCCCTCTCCACCCCAGCACCCTGTATTACTGACTGTATCTGTACTGATGTTAATCCAGCTCCCTCACACTGTCACTCAGTAACCCCTCTCCACCCCCAGCACCCTGTATTACTGACTGTATCTGTACTGATGTTAATCCAGCTCCCTCACACTGTCACTCAGTAACCCCTCTCCACCCCCAGCACCCTGTATTACTGACTGTATCTGTACTGATGTTAATCTAGCTCCCTCACACTGTCACTCAGTAACCCCTCTCTCCTCCCAGCACCCTGTGTTACTGACTGTATCTGTACTGATGTTAATCCAGCTCCCTCACACTGTCACTCAGTAACCCCTCTCCCCCCCAGCACCCTGTGTTACTGACTGTATCTGTACTGATGTTAATCCAGCTCCCTCACACTGTCACTCAGTAACCCCTCTCTCCCCCAGCACCCTGTATTACTGACTGTATCTGTACTGATGTTAATCCAGCTCCCTCACACTGTCACTCAGTAACCCCTCTCCCCCAGCACCCTGTGTTACTGACTGTATCTGTACTGATGTTAATCTAGCTCCCTCACACTGTCACTCAGTAACCCCTCTCTCCCCCCAGCACCCTGTGTTACTGACTGTATCTGTACTGATGTTAATCCAGCTCCCTCACACTGTCACTCAGTAACCCCTCTCCACCTGCACCCTGTGTTACTGACTGTATCTGTACTGATGTTAATCCAGCTCCCTCACACTGTCACTCAGTAACCCCTCTCCCCCCCGCAGCACCCTGTATTACTAACTATCTCTATTGATGTTAATCCAGCTCCCTCACACTGTCGTAGTAACTCTCTGCCGATGCTGTTCTGTGTTACAGGTGGTAAACCTGAGGTATATTTATCCAGCTTGTTTATGTCATTTCTTGTTGGTCTGTGTGTGTAAACACTATCCCCTGCTGTCTGATTACTTGTTCTCTTTGTCCAGGGTCTACACCAATCCACCCACACTGGTTCTCACAGTGATGAACGCTGTGTGTGTCTCTGCTGCAGAAATCCCCTCAGTGGACCACTGCGAAACTACTGCTCGCAGACCCCAGCTTCCTGAAGCATCTACTCCAGCTGAACAAGGACAGCATTCCCGAGAAGGTGAGATTCCCCCTCACACTCACTCACTGGGGAGGGTGAGATTCCCTCACACTCACTCACTGGGGAGGGTGAGATTCCCTCACACTCACTCACTGGGAGGGTGAGAATCCCCCTCACACTCACTCACTGGGGAGGGTGAGAATCCCTCACACTCGCTCACTGGGAGGGTGAGAATACCCCTCACACTCACTCACTGGGGAGGGTGAGATTCCCCCTCACACTCACTCACGGGGGAGGGTGAGATTCCCTCACACTCACTCACTGGGGAGGTTTGAACCCCCTCACACTCACTCACTGGGGAGGGTGAGATTCCCTCACACTCACTCACTGGGAGGGTGAGATTCCCTCACACTCACTCACTCGGAGGGTGAGAATCCCCCTCACACTCACTCACCGGGAGGGTGAGATTCCCTCACACTCACTCACTGGGGAGGGTGAAATTCCCTCACTCTCACTCTCTGGGGAGGGTGAGATTCCCTCACACTCGCTCACTGGGGAGGGTGAGAATCCCTCAGACTCACTCACTAGGAGAGTAAGATTCCCTCACACTCACTCACTGGGGAGGGTGAGATTCCCTCACAATCACTCACTGGGGAGGGTGAGATTCCCTCACACTCACTCACTGGGGAGGGTGAGAATCCCTCACTCTCACTAACTGGGGAGGGTGAGAATCCCCTCACACTCACTCACTGGGGAGGGTGAGATTCCCTCACACTCACTCACTGGGGAGGGTGAGATTCCCTCACACTCACTCACTGGGGAGGGTGAGATTCCCTCACACTCACTCACTGGGGAGGGTGAGAATCCCCCTCACACTCACTCACTGGGAGGGTGAGAATCCCTCACACTCGCTCACTGGGGAGGGTGAGAATACCCCTCACACTCACTCACTGGGGAGGGTGAGATTCCCCCTCACACTCACTCACACTGGGGAGGGTGAGATTCCCTCACACTCACTCACTGGGGAGGGTTTGAACCCCCTCACACTCACTCACTGGGGAGGGTGAGATTCCCTCACACTCACTCACTGGGGAGGGTGAGATTCCCTCACACTCACTCACTGGGGAGGGTGAGAATCCCCCTCACACTCACTCACTGGGGAGGGTGAGAATCCCTCACACTCGCTCACTGGGAGGGTGAGAATACCCCTCACACTCACTCACTGGGGAGGGTGAGATTCCCCCTCACACTCACTCACTGGGGAGGGTGAGATTCCCTCACACTCACTCACTGGGAGGGTTTGAACCCCCTCACACTCACTCACTGGGAGGGTGAGATTCCCTCACACTCACTCACTGGGGAGGGTGAGATTCCCTCACACTCACTCACTGGGGAGGGTGAGAATCCCCCTCACACTCACTCACCGGGGAGGGTGAGATTCCCTCACACTCACTCACTGGGGAGGGTGAAATTCCCTCACTCTCACTCTCTGGGGAGGGTGAGATTCCCTCACACTCGCTCACTGGGGAGGGTGAGAATCCTCACACTCACTCACTAGGGAGAGTAAGATTCCCTCACACTCACTCACTGGGGAGGGTGAGATTCCCTCACACTCACTCACTGGGGAGGGTGAGATTCCCTCACACTCACTCACTGGGAGGGTGAGAATCCCTCACTCTCACTAACTGGGGAGGGTGAGAATCCCCCTCACACTCACTCACTGGGGAGGGTGAGATTCCCTCACACTCACTCACTGGGGAGGGTGAGATTCCCTCACACTCACTCACTGGGGAGGGTGAGATTCCCTCACACTCACTCACTGGGGAGGGTGAGAATCCCCCTCACACTCACTCACTGGGGAGGGTGAGAATCCCTCACACTCGCTCACTGGGAGGGTGAGAATACCCTCACACTCACTCACTGGGGAGGGTGAGATTCCCCCTCACACTCACTCACTGGGGAGGGTGAGATTCCCTCACACTCACTCACTGGGAGGTTTGAACCCCCTCACACTCACTCACTGGGAGGGTGAGATTCCCTCACACTCACTCACTGGGGAGGGTGAGATTCCCTCACACTCACTCACTGGGGAGGGTTTGAACCCCCTCACACTCACTCACTGGGGAGGGTGAGATTCCCTCACACTCACTCACCGGGGAGGGTGAGATTCCCTCACACTCACTCACTGGGGAGGGTGAAATTCCCTCACTCTCACTCTCTGGGGAGGGTGAGATTCCCTCACACTCGCTCACTGGGGAGGGTGAGAATCCCTCACACTCACTCACTAGGGAGAGTAAGATTCCCTCACACTCACTCACTGGGGAGGGTGAGATTCCTCACACTCACTCACTGGGGAGGGTGAGATTCCCTCACACTCACTCACTGGGGAGGGTGAGAATCCCTCACTCTCACTAACTGGGGAGGGTGAGAATCCCCCTCACACTCACTCACTGGGGAGGGTGAGATTCCCTCACACTCACTCACTGGGGAGGGTGAGATTCCCTCACACTCACTCACTGGGGAGGGTGAGATTCCCTCACACTCACTCACTGGGGAGGGTGAGATTCCCTCACACTCACTCACCGGGGAGGGTGAGATTCCCTCACACTCACTCACTGGGGAGGGTGAGATTCCCTCACACTCACTCACTGGGGAGGGTGAGATTCCCTCACACTCACTCGCTGGGGAGGGTGAGATTTCCCCTCACACTCACTCACAGGGGAGAGTGAGATTCCCTCACACTCACTCACTAGGGAGAGTGAGATTCCCTCACACTCACTCACTGGGGAGGGTGAGATTCCCTCACACTCACTCACTGGGAGGGTGAGATTCCCTCACACTCACTCACTGGGGAGGGTGAGATTTCTTCACACTCACTCACTGGGGAGGGTGAGAATCCCCTCACACTCACTCACTGGGAGGGTGAGATTCCCTCACACTCACTCACTGGGGAGGGTGAGATTCCCTCACACTCACTCGCTGGGGAGGGTGAGATTCCCTCACACTCACTCACTGGGGAGGGTGAGATTCCCTCACTCTCACTCACTGGGGAGGGTGAGATTCCCTCACACTCACTCACTGGGAGGGTGAGATTCCCTCACACTCACTCACTGGGGAGGGTGAGATTCCCTCACACTCACTCACTGGGGAGGGTGAGATTCCCTCACTCTCACTCACCGGGGAGGGTGAGATTCCCTCGCACTCACTCACTGGGGAGGGTGAGAATCCCCCTCACACTCACTCACCGGGGAGGGTGAGATTCCCTCACACTCACTCACCGGGGAGGGTGAGATTCCCTCACACTCACTCACCGGGGAGGGTGAGATTCCCTCACACTCACTCACCGGGGAGGGTGAGATTCCCTCACACTCACTCACCGGGGAGGGTGAGATTCCCTCACACTCACTCACCGGGGAGGGTGAGATTCCCTCACACTCACCTCACCGGGCAGGGTGAGATTCCCTCACACTCACTCACCGGAGAGGGTGAGATTCCCTCACACTCACTCACCGGGGAGGGTGAGATTCCTCACACTCACTCACCGGGGAGGGTAAGATTCCCTCACACTCACTCACCGGGGAGGGTGAGATTCCCTCACACTCACTCACCGGGGAGGGTGAGATTCCCTCACACTCACTCACCGGGAGGGTGAGATTCCCTCACACTCACTCACCGGGGAGGGTGAAATTCCCTCACACTCACTCACCGGGGAGGGTGAGATTCCCTCACACTCACTCACCGGGGAGGGTGAGATTCCCTCACACTCGCTCACCGGGAGGGTGAGAACCCCCTCACACTCGCTCACCGGGGAGGGTGAAATTCCCTCACACTCACTCACCGGGGAGGGTGAGATTCCCTCACACTCACTCACCGGGGGAGGGTGAGATTCCCTCACACTCACTCACCGGGGAGGGTGAGATTCCCTCACACTCACTCACCGGGGAGGGTGAGATTCCCTCACACTCACTCACCGGGGAGGGTGAGATTCCCCTCACACTCACTCACCGGGGAGAGTGAGATTCCCTCACACTCAGTCACCGGGGAGGGTGAGATTCCCTCACACTCACTCACCGGGGAGGGTGAGTATCCCCCTCACACTCACTCACCGGGGAGGGTGAGATTCCCTCACACTCACTCACCGGGGAGGGTGAGATTCCCTCACACTCACTCGCCGGGGAGGGTGAGATTCCCTCACACTCACTCACCGGGGAGGGTGGGATTCCCTCACACTCACTCACCGGGGAGGGTAAGATTCCCTCACACTCACTCACCGGGGAGGGTGAGATTCCTCGCACTTCACTCACCGGGGAGGGTGAGATTCCCTCACACTCACTCACCGGGGAGGGTGAGATTCCCTCACACTCACTCACTGGGGAGGGTGAGAATACCCCTCACACTCACTCACCGGGAGGGTGAGATTCCCTCACTCTCACTCACCGGGGAGGGTGAGATTCCCTCACACTCACTCACCGGGGAGGGTGAGATTCCCTCACACTCACTCACCGGGGAGGGTGAGATTCCCTCACACTCACTCACCGGGGAGGGTGAGATTCCCTCGCACTCACTCACTGGGGAGGGTTAGATTCCCCTCACACTCACCTCACCGGGGAGGGTGAGATTCCCTCACACTCGCTCACCGGGGAGGGTGAGAACCCCCTCACACTCGCTCACCGGGGAGGGTGAAATTCCCTCACACTCACTCACCGGGGAGGGTGAGATTCCCTCACACTCACTCACCGGGGAGGGTGAGATTCCCTCACACTCACTCACCGGGGAGGGTGAGATTCCCTCACACTCACTCACCGGGGAGGGTGAGATTCCCTCACACTCACTCACCGGGGAGGGTGAGATTCCCTCACACTCACTCACCGGGGAGGAGTGAGATTCCCTCACACTCAGTCACCGGGGAGGGTGAGATTCCCTCACACTCACTCACCGGGGAGGGTGAGTATCCCCCTCACACTCACTCACCGGGGAGGGTGAGATTCCCTCACACTCACTCACCGGGGAGGGTGAGATTCCCTCACACTCACTCGCCGGGGAGGGTGAGATTCCCTCACACTCACTCACCGGGGAGGGTGGGATTCCTCACACTCACTCACCGGGGAGGGTGAGATTCCCTCACACTCACTCACTGGGGAGGGTGAGATTCCCTCGCACTCGCTCACTGGGAGGGTGAGATTCCCTCACACTCACTCACTGGGGAGGGTGAGATTCCCTCACACTCACTCACTGGGGAGGGTGAGAATACCCCTCACACTCACTCACCGGGGAGGGTGAGATTCCCTCACTCTCACTCACTGGGGAGGGTGAGATTCCCTCACACTCACTCACCGGGGAGGGTGAGATTCCCTCACACTCACTCACCGGGGAGGGTGAGATTCCCTCACACTCACTCACCGGGGAGGGTGAGATTCCCTCGCACTCACTCACTGGGGAGGGTTAGATTCCCCCTCACACTCACTCACCGGGGAGGGTGAGATTCCCTCACACTCACTCACCGGGGAGGGTGAGATTCCCTCACACTCACTCGCCGGGGAGGGTGAGATTCCCTCACACTCGCTCACCGGGGAGGGTGAGATTCCCTCACACTCACTCACCGGGGAGGGTGCGATTCCCTCACACTCCCTCACCGGGGCAGGGTGAGATTCCCTCACACTCACTCACCGGGGAGAGTGAGATTCCCTCACACTCACTCACCGGGGAGGGTGAGATTCCCTCACACTCACTCACGGGGAGGGTGAGATTCCCTCACACTCACTCACCGGGGAGGGTGAGATTCCTCACACTCACTCACCGGGGAGGGTGAGATTCCCTCACACTCACTCACCGGGGAGGGTGAGATTCCCTCACACTCACTCACCGGGGAGGGTGAGATTCCCTCACACTCACTCACCGGGGAGGGTGAGATTCCCTCGCACTCACTCACCGGGGAGGGTGAGATTCCCTCACACTCACTCACCGGGGAGGGTGAGATTCCCTCACACTCACTGACCGGGGAGGGTGAGATTCCCTCACACTCGCTCACTGGGGAGGGTGAGATTCCCTCACACTCACTCACCGGGGAGGGTGAGATTCCCTCACACTCACTCACCGGGGAGGGTGAGATTCCCTCACACTCACTCACCGGGGAGGGTGAGATTCCCTCACACTCACTCACCGGGGAGGGTGAGATTCCCTCACACTCACTCACCGGGGAGGGTGAGATTCCCTCACACTCACTCACCGGGGAGAGTGAGATTCCCTCACACTCAGTCACCGGGGAGGGTGAGATTCCCTCACACTCACTCACCGGGGAGGGTGAGTATCCCCCTCACACTCACTCACCGGGGAGGGTGAGATTCCCTCACACTCACTCACCGGGGAGGGTGAGATTCCCTCACACTCACTCGCCGGGGAGGGTGAGATTCCCTCACACTCGCTCACCGGGGAGGGTGGGATTCCCTCACACTCACTCACCGGGGAGGGTGAGATTCCCTCACACTCACTCACTGGGGAGGGTGAGATTCCCTCGCACTCACTGACCGGGGAGGGTGAGATTCCCTCACACTCACTCACTGGGGAGGGTGAGATTCCCTCACACTCACTCACTGGGGAGGGTGAGAATACCCCTCACACTCACTCACCGGGGAGGGTGAGATTCCCTCACTCTCACTCACTGGGGAGGGTGAGATTCCCTCACACTCACTCACCGGGGAGGGTGAGATTCCCTCACACTCACTCACCGGGGAGGGTGAGATTCCTCACACTCACTCACCGGGGAGGGTGAGATTCCCTCGCACTCACTCACTGGGGAGGGTTAGATTCCCCCTCACCACTCACTCACTGGGGAGGGTGAGATTCCCTCACACTCACTCACCGGGGAGGGTGAGAATCCCTCACACTCACTCACCGGGGAGGGTGAGATTCCCTCACACTCACTCACTGGGGAGGGTGAGATTCCCTCACACTCACTCACCGGGGAGGGTGAGAATCCCCCTCACACTCACTCACTGGGGAGGGTGAGATTCCCTCACTCTCACTCACTGGGGAGGGTGAGATTCCCTCACACTCACTCACTGGGGAGGGTGAGAATCCCTCACACTCGCTCACTGGGGAGGGTGAGATTCCCTCACACTCACTCACCGGGGAGGGTGAGAATCCCTCACTCTCACTCACCGGGGAGGGTGAGATTCCCTCACACTCACTCACTGGGGAGGGTGAGATTCCCTCACACTCACTCACCGGGAGGGTGAGATTCCCTCACACTCACTCACCGGGGAGGGTGAGATTCCCTCACACTCCCTCACCGGGGAGGGTGAGATTCCCTCACACTCACTCACTGGGGAGGGTGAGATTCCCTCACACTCACTGACCGGGAGGGTGAGATTCCCTCACACTCGCTCACTGGGGAGGGTGAGATTCCCTCACACTCACTCACTGGGGAGGGTGAGATTCCCTCACACTCACTCACCGGGGAGGGTGAGATTCCCTCACACTCACTCACTGGGGAGGGTGAGATTCCCTCACACTCACTCACTGGGGAGGGTGAGATTCCCTCACACTCACTCACCGGGGAGGGTGAGAATACCCCTCACACTCACTCACTGGGGAGGGTGAGATTCCCTCACACTCACTCACTGGGGAGGGTGAGATTCCCTCACACTCGCTCACTGGGGAGGGTGAGAATCCCTCACTCTCACTCACTGGGGAGGGTGAGAATCCCTCACACTCACTCACTGGGGAGGGTGAGATTCCCTCACACTCACTCACCGGGGAGGGTGAGATTCCCTCACACTCACTCACTGGGGAAGGTGAGATTCCCTCACACTCACTCACTGGGGAGGGTGAGATTCCCTCACTCTCACTCACTGGGGAGGGTGAGATTCCCTCACACTCACTCACTGGGGAGGGTGAGATTCCCTCACACTCACTCACTGGGGAGGTGAGATTCCCTCACACTCACTCACCGGGAGGGTGAGATTCCCTCACACTCACTCACTGGGGAGGGTGAGAATCCCTCACACTCACTCACTGGGGAGGGTGAGATTCCCTCACACTCACTCACTGGGGAGGGTGAGATTCCCTCACACTCACTCACTGGGGAGGGTGAGATTCCCTCACTCTCACTCACCGGGGAGGGTGAGATTCCCTCACACTCACTCACTGGGGAGGGTGAGATTCCCTCACACTCACTCACCGGGGAGGGTGAGATTCCCTCACTCTCACTCACTGGGGAGGGTGAGATTCCCTCACACTCACTCACCGGGGAGGGTGAGATTCCCTCACTCTCACTCACTGGGGAGGGTGAGAATCCCCCTCACACTCACTCACTGGGGAGGGTGAGATTCCCCCTCACACTCACTCACTGGGGAGGGTGAGATTCCCTCACACTCACTCACTGGGGAGGGTGAGATTCCCTCACACTCACTCACTGGGGAGGGTGAGATTCCCTCACACTCACTCACTGGGGAGGGTGAGATTCCCTCACACTCACTCACTGGGGAGGGTGAGATTCCCTCACACTCACTCACTGGGGAAGGTGAGATTCCCCCTCACACTCACTCACTGGGGAGGGTGAGAATCCCCCTCACACTCACTCACTGGGGAGGGTGAGATTCCCTCACACTCACTCACTGGGGAGGGTGAGATTCCCTCACACTCGCTCACTGGGGAGGGTGAGAATCCCTCACTCTCACTCACTGGGGAGGGTGAGAATCCCTCACACTCACTCACTGGGGAGGGTGAGATTCCCTCACACTCACTCACTGGGGAGGGTGAGATTCCCTCACACTCACTCACTGGGGAAGGTGAGATTCCCTCACACTCACTCACTGGGGAGGGTGAGATTCCCTCACTCTCACTCACTGGGGAGGGTGAGATTCCCTCACACTCACTCACTGGGGAGGGTGAGATTCCTCACACTCACTCACTGGGGAGGGTGAGATTCCCTCACACTCACTCACCGGGGAGGGTGAGATTCCCTCACACTCACTCACTGGGGAGGGTGAGAATCCCTCACACTCACTCACTGGGGAGGGTGAGATTCCCTCACACTCACTCACTGGGGAGGGTGAGATTCCCTCAACACTCACTCACTGGGGAGGGTGAGAATCCCTCACTCTCACTCACTGGGGAGGGTGAGATTCCCTCACACTCACTCACTGGGGAGGGTGAGATTCCCTCACTCTCACTCACCGGGGAGGGTGAGATTCCCTCACACTCACTCACTGGGGAGGGTGAGATTCCCTCACTCTCACTCACTGGGGAGGGTGAGATTTCCTCACACTCACTCACTGGGGAGGGTGAGATTCCCTCACACTCGCTCACTGGGGAGGGTGAGATTCCCTCACACTCACTCACTGGGGAGGGTGAGATTCCCTCACACTCACTCACCGGGGAGGGTGAGAATACCCCTCACACTCACTCACTGGGGAGGGTGAGAATCCCTCACTCTCACTCACTGGGGAGGGTGAGATTCCCTCACACTCACTCACTGGGGAGGGTGAGAATCCCTCACACTCACTCACTGGGGAGGGTGAGATTCCCTCACACTCACTCACTGGGGAGGGTGAGATTCCCTCACTCTCACTCACTGGGGAGGGTGAGAATCCCCCTCACACTCACTCACTGGGGAGGGTGAGATTCCCTCACACTCACTCACTGGGGAGGGTGAGATTCCCTCACTCTCACTCACCGGGGAGGGTGAGATTCCCTCACACTCACTCACTGGGGAGGGTGAGATTCCCTCACACTCACTCACTGGGGAGGGTGAGATTCCCTCACACTCACTCACTGGGGAGGGTGAGATTCCCTCACACTCACTCACCGGGGAGGGTGAGAATACCCCTCACACTCACTCACTGGGGAGGGTGAGATTCCCTCACACTCACTCACTGGGGAGGGTGAGATTCCCTCACACTCACTCACTGGGGAGGGTGAGAATCCCTCACTCTCACTCACTGGGGAGGGTGAGAATCCCTCACACTCACTCACTGGGGAGGGTGAGATTCCCTCACACTCACTCACTGGGGAGGGTGAGATTCCCTCACACTCACTCACTGGGGAAGGTGAGATTCCCTCACACTCACTCACTGGGGAGGGTGAGATTCCCTCACTCTCACTCACTGGGGAGGGTGAGATTCCCTCACACTCACTCACTGGGGAGGGTGAGATTCCCTCACACTCACTCACTGGGGAGGGTGAGATTCCCTCACACTCACTCACCGGGGAGGGTGAGATTCCCTCACACTCACTCACTGGGGAGGGTGAGAATCCCTCACACTCACTCACTGGGGAGGGTGAGATTCCCTCACACTCACTCACTGGGGAAGGTGAGATTCCCTCACACTCACTCACTGGGGAGGGTGAGATTCCCTCACTCTCACTCACTGGGGAGGGTGAGATTCCCCTCACACTCACTCACTGGGGAGGGTGAGATTCCCTCACACTCACTCACCGGGGAGGGTGAGATTCCCTCACTCTCACTCACTGGGGAGGGTGAGATTCCCTCACACTCACTCACCGGGGAGGGTGAGATTCCCTCACTCTCACTCACTGGGGAGGGTGAGAATCCCCCTCACACTCACTCACTGGGGAGGGTGAGATTCCCCCTCACACTCACTCACTGGGGAGGGTGAGATTCCCTCACACTCACTCACTGGGGAAGGTGAGATTCCCTCACACTCACTCACTGGGGAGGGTGAGATTCCCTCACACTCACTCACTGGGGAGGGTGAGATTCCCTCACACTCACTCACTGGGGAGGGTGAGATTCCCTCACACTCACTCACTGGGGAAGGTGAGATTCCCCTCACACTCACTCACTGGGGAGGGTGAGAATCCCCCTCACACTCACTCACTGGGGAGGGTGAGATTCCCTCACACTCACTCCTGGGGAGGGTGAGATTCCCTCACACTCACTCACTGGGGAGGGTGAGATTTCCCTCACACTCACTCACTGGGGGAAGGTGAGATTCCCCCTCACACTCACTCACTGGGGAGGGTGAGATTCCCTCACACTCACTCACCGGGGAGGGTGCGATTCCCTCACACTCCCTCACCGGGCAGGGTGAGATTCCCTCACACTCACTCACTGGGGAGAGTGAGATTCCCTCACACTCACTCACCGGGGAGGGTGAGATTCCCTCACACTCACTCACCGGGGAGGGTGAGATTCCCTCACACTCACTCACCGGGGAGGGTGAGATTCCCTCACACTCACTCACCGGGGAGGGTGAGATTCCCTCACACTCACTCACTGGGAGGGTGAGATTCCCTCACACTCACTCACCGGGGAGGGTGAGATTCCCTCACACTCACTCACCGGGGAGGGTGAGATTCCCTCACACTCACTCACCGGGGAGGGTGAGATTCCTCACACTCACTCACTGGGGAGGGTGAGATTCCCTCACACTCACTGACCGGGGAGGGTGAGATTCCCTCACACTCGCTCACTGGGGAGGGTGAGATTCCCTCACACTCACTCACTGGGGAGGGTGAGATTCCCTCACACTCGCTCACCGGGGAGGGTGAGATTCCCTCACACTCACTCACTGGGGAGGGTGAGATTCCCTCACACTCACTCACCGGGGAGGGTGAGATTCCCTCACACTCACTGACCGGGGAGGGTGAGATTCCCCCTCACACTCACTCACTGGGGAGGGTGAGATTCCCTCACACTCGCTCACTGGGGAGGGTGAGATTCCCTCACACTCACTCACTGGGGACACAGTGAGCACGTGA